>CM021105.1:434119495-434501297 GCA_007115665.2 Sequoiadendron giganteum
TGAAATCCTCTTCACAATTTTTTGCTTTCTCAAGTTCTGTCTTTATATTCATCACTTCATGTTCAAGCCTATGACATACATTAGCTTTTCTTTGTATCACTATTTTCAAACATTCCTCAACTTTCCTCTTTTCATCTATCTTCAAATTCAATCTGGTAGTCTCATCATTTTCTTGCTTCAACTCCTCACTCACTTCTATGTATCTTTCCTTGAATTTCTTTAACTGCTCTTTCAATTTTTGGATACATTCATTTGCTTCATCAAGATTTTCCTTTAGGTCTTTTTTTTCAATTTCAACCTTGTCAAGATCTTCAAGGGCAGTCCAGAGCTCTTCTTTATCCATTTGTTCAATCTATAGGATCTCCCTCAAGCTGTTAAAATTCTCCAAAGGAACGGAAGCTCTGATACCAATTGTTGAATAAATCAAATACTGAGAAGGGGGGTGAATCGGTATCCACACAAACTCATTGAATAAACACTTAAAATTTTATTACACCACAGAGAAGATTAAAGTAATAGTTTAACATTAAGTCTCATAACACAAGAACACCATATTTTACATGGAAAACCCAATGAGGGAAAAACCACGGTGAGGATTAACTCATAGTATATAAAGTTATATCAATACCGGTAATAAGAGGCTCACTATCATATACAAAAGGTCACTACTTACAAGGACTTACTATCCAAAATGGAGGCTCACTGCCTACAAAAAAAGTAAACATAAAATGGCTAACCGCTAGAGTTGAACTGAGAAAGATACACCACATGTGCAGGTTCAGTTTCGTTGATGCTCAGAGTGTTCGTTGATCTTCAACCACTGTTCAGACACTTCGCTCATACGTACACTTCTCTTTCTCTTTACATTCACATTCAATTCTTGTCATCACATCTTCACTTCATCGCTTCTATATCTCATCTTCTAATCATCTTGTATAAATACCTAATGTATCCACATGTATTGATTAGGTTGGCTTCCTATCAAGAGTAATTCATCTGTGTCGTGCAACAACATCTCGGCCAAGAATATCTTAAATGTAATTTCAAGAACTGATGCCAACACATTACTCGATCATAAGAACATCTAAGAATACATGTATACACGCTTCCAACTATTATAAGCCTTTCTCCAAAACCTCAGATCATACAGATTATCGGATGAGATATCCGGACCAACATACCAAAGATACTAGATCAAATACTGGATGAGATAAGCATGATCTTCACATTGATACCCAGTACCGGACAAACATGGTGACATCAATGACAATATATGACAAACTTCCAAAAAACACATGAACCAAGGTTGACATTTTTTTTGTCTAAGTTTGATGGCATTCTTGGGCTTGGTTTCCAGGAATTTTTTGTTGATAATGTTGTTCTAGTCTAGTTAGTGTTGATAGCCTTCATTATATAATGTCAACTTTATTCTATAATCTAAGCATATCACCTTTCTTAAACTTTGAACAAGGTTCTGAAATCAAGGGTTCAATATGCATATTTTAGGCCTATGTTGAACACTCTGTTTAAGGAATTTGTTGAGAAGGCTACAATTTTTTAATTGATTTATATTTTTGCTATGTTTGGACTTACTTTTGTAAACTTGCAATATACAATGCACTTTTATTCTTTCTGAATTGAGACTAATAGTAATTTTTTTGGTTGTATTGATGCATAGCTTCATTCATGGCAGAAAAGGCAACACCCTGTTACTCATATCAGATGACACGCTACATATAAAGGAGGAAAGATTTTAGGGTTATTGTTAACTGCATTGAAGGAGAGAGCTTCATATATGAGACATGATCAACACTCTCCTTCTTGGATTCGACATGTTATAGCTTGCTCCAAGAAGATTTCCCATGTTGTAGAAGTTTTAAGAGATGAAAGGGGCATGTGATCACACTGAAGGGCTCCAAGCATGCATTTCCATCATTACAAAAAAAATTTGGAGAAGTTTATTTCTTGTCATTTCTATGCATTGTAACTCAGATTTTTAGCCTTGTGACTGAAAATAAAAATTGTAATACTCTATTTCTAAGCATTTTTCAAGTAAGATAGATATTTTAGACTTGTACAAGTTGTAATAACACCTTTCTTTTAATAAATTTCAGCGATTTTTCCTTCTCAATGACTGTCTTATTGTGTGAAATTGATGATTGATATTTATTTTTGTGTTTTATATTTAAATCCTCAAATATCAGTCAACTAAAATGACTAAATATACTACTAGTTGACGTCAACTAATAATTAAATTGACTAAATATACTACCAATTGACATAAATCCACGAACAATGAATAAATATCACTAAATATATGACTAGTGAAATCAGTGAATAAAAATGAATAAATATACTACCAAATTGATCAAAATGATGATTAAAATTAATGACTAAATACACTACCAATGGACAAATATGAGTGAATAAAAATGACTAAATAAGTGACCAGTTAACAACAATCAATGACTAAATTAACGACTAAATATATCAGTGAGTAAAAAATGACTAAATAAGTGACCAAATTACAACAATCAATGACTAGATATACTACCAAATAGATCAATCAAAACAACCAATAAATGACTAAAAATGGTTTAGTCATCAATTTGGTCATGTTATAAATGATTAGAAATAAACTACTAATAGTCATGTGACCATGTTTAGTCATTTATAATCGATTTTTTCAGAGTTTTTTTAGTCATATATTGTTGTTTATGTACTAGTGTTCATAGTTGGAGATTCTATGTTAGTGTGGGATAAATGTAGGGAGCCGAAAGGTGCCCACAAGAAATTTCACTCCCTTTGGATCGGTCCGTTCAAAATCACCCATGAGTATGGACCTAATATCTTCCATATGGCTTACCCTAATGACACTCCCCTGCCCATTCCTTATAATGTGCAGGATCTTAAACTTTACAAGATCTGAACATCCTCTAGGACTTCGCCTTTGTAAATAGTTAGCTTAGGGTTTTTGCTTTAGTTTTGGTTGTATTTTTTGCGTGTCTAAGATTTTTGGTTTCATGTTGTCTTGAATCTACGTCTCAATGAATAAGGCACTAACCAATGAGTTCACTTTTGGGTTCCTTACTTCATCCTTGCTAGTCTTCATCCCTAGTTAGACCCAGTTGTTACTGAGTTTTTATCACTCTAGAAAATTTACTTATTCCAAAATTTTGGCTAAGTTATGAGTCACCAGTACTTTGGATGAATTTCATAACTCGAGCACTATGTTGTTAAGTTACTCTAACTCATCCATTTCTCGCTGTCACTCATCCTTTTTATTCAAATGCACTAGCAGTGTCTTGTCCGGTGATATGAGCTTTTACAGTTCACTCCTCAATATATATTTGGGCTAATGCAACATGGGTGGTGTTTTACCAAGTTCATCAAAATTTCCCACTTACCACCCAAATGAAGGTAATTTATTAGTAACGTTTATTGAAGGCTAGTAATGTATTGCAATCCCAAATCAACCTCAGTGATTTTTTGCAAAATGTAAACTCTCCATTCCTCAACTTCTCTAGTTGTTCCATTTTAAATTTTTACAAAGCGGTTGTATAGGGCATTGATGTGAAAGCCAACACGTATCTACATAACAAGGGATTTCATTTATTATTATCTACCTACAGTAGGATATAAAAAGGAATTTTTTCCTAGAATCAAACATTCTTTAGCTATGATATTAACACTAGGAGAAGTGACGAGGAGGAGCACACAAATGTCGTAGTTTCATCTTTGAGATGGAGGTTGTCCTGAGGTATTTATATTCTTGTTTCCTCCTTTCAGATTGTAATTCTATTTGCATTACAAGTTTTTTGGGTGTGTTTCTACTCAAGCCCTAATTTCAGTCATGGCTAGAATTAAGTGTATGGGTACATTTAGGGATTAACTTGTGATACACCTGATGTGGGAGATACCAAACTAGGGAAAACAGATATCAATGAATTAAGAGAAAAGTTCAGTAAACCTAATCCGCCATCCATTACCCAACAACTAATTAATAGTGGACTGGTTGAAGCTTTTTCTTTTCCCATAGCCATGTAATGCCTTGAGCTAATTTTTTAATGTATCAGACATTATGATTCAAAAACATGTGAAATTAGAATAGAGGATAATAGGGTAGTGGTTAAAATTTAAAAAACCACCTTTGCTTCATGCATGAGAATCTCAGAGAAAGGAAATTATTCATCTCTTACCATGGTGAACTCACAGGTTGAGTTTTCAACCAAAAAGGGGTTGTATCAAAATGAAATAGCAAAGAATTGGTTAGAGAAACCCATAAGGGGAAAGTCCCAACTGCCCCAAAACCTACATAGAAACCACTTTGTGGAAGAGATATCAGATATTATGTTGTTATTGCACAAAATACGTGGAAATGAGGATGCACATGGATTTCAAGAATGGATGTATTTATTTGTCTAGGTAATACTAGTAGTGGATCAATATTTAGACTAGGAAAAATTAATCAACAAAAAATCATTCCTTGTTTATTTTCTTCAAGGTTAACAAAACATTTCATATGTCCTCATATCTAATATATACTATTGCGAGCACAAGGCCTTGGCTAGGTTTAAGATCAAGTGAGCTTCCCCATGAAAGGGTGCCAATTTATGATTATCTTGATAATTTGTAATTGAGAAAAACTTTCCTTCACTTCAAAATAATTACCAATACTTTCACCATGCGAGTAACAAGGGCGTTACAAGGGAAAATTGAGATGCAGCTTTCACTAGAAGCCATGCATTTTGTTAACTTTTATGGCAGTCATTTTATCCAATTCCAAAGATTCTCTTATATAAGAGTCGAAGGCTTTACTGGTTTTCCTATTAAGCTTCCACGACATCCAAAAGATAAGTGGGTGATGATTGAAGTGTGCAGGTAGTTGGCGGATGTCAACAAAAGATACTAGGAGCGGAGGAGAACAATAATCTAGTTCCCTATTGGTTTCAACCCTTTTTCTTGTGAATCTATGCCTGATTCTCTAAACATAGAAAGAGAGCTATCTAGATATAGGTTGGATACCTATGATGAACGTTTTCCTTTTGACCTAAAGGATTATGTGAAAAGTAATTTAAAAATTGGACCTGGTTTCTACCACCTACCAACTTTAGAAGATTATTGGGTTGGTTGTTTTGATGAGTTTGAGGTTAGAAAAAGAAGATAGATGAGATTGTCTATGAGACAAGTAATTGTTTATGGTTTAGATTGGGATGTGCAATAAATTGAGAATGATGAGTCTGACTTAATAGACCCAATTTTAACTAGGCTGATAGTAAACCGCCCCATTCCTATTATAGATTGGAGCAACAAAGAAGTTGAGACTACTAAAGCTAAAATTGTAAATGTTCTGGGAAGAACTCAAGGATGGGTAACAAAGAAGACAGAGCAATCTCATCCCAAAATCACATCTCAGAATACACAACCTATAGGAGGAAACCAACAACCTTCAATGGTCCTAGGAACTATTGGGTTTGTTTCATAGCAAATACCCTCAAGATCTCAAGGTGGTGGTGATGAAGAACCTCCTAAAAGGAATGTGTTTCAGCATACTTGTGGAGAGGATTTTCTTGAGTTACCCAATCTAGAAAAAGATAAAGGTTGTCACCCATTAGAGAGATAAATTAACCTCGAAAATTGAGGTCTTCCCAACATGTATCACAGGATGTACAAATGAATACTCCACCCACCAAAAGAACTTTATTTGATTCTTCCAATTCTAAAGAAACTAATGTCACTGCTACTCCTCTGTGGATGGAAGATACATTATCGAGGAAAAGGAAATTTTTGCAGCTAAATCTCCCGAAACACAATATGGTAGGGCAATTACTTCAGAGGACTCCAAAGCCTAAAAAGTTAAAAAAAATTGCCACACTAATTGATATAGATAGATCAAGAAATTTATATATGGAGTTTGCACATCCTACTACTCAAAGGGAGGTTGTTCAGATGACTGCTAGTGATTTTGATATTGAAAGGACCTCCCACCAGGGATGAACACGTAAAAATCTTCCAGGTATCAGCTATGAGGATAGTTGAGCGATCAAAGAAGTATAAGGAGAGTAAGGATGTACTAAAGGTATAGGTCTAAGTCCTAATTGAATGCCTAAAATCGGTATTCAATTTTCCTCCTCAACCAATCTCCCAGACTAAGTTGTCTTCTAACCTTGTGGCCTTGGTAGGAAGTGAAGCAGTAAATAAAATGAAAAGTTGTAAAAAATTTGGCAAATCTATTGAAGAATGGAGTGATGGTCTAGTAAGAAAAGGTAGTCAAATTATTTATGAATCCCTTAGGTGCCTCCAAAAGGTGGATACTTTAAGAAGTGAGATTAAGGAGGAGATTATCTCTTTTGAGAAAGAAGAGATAGAATGCAATCACTATGTGAGAAAAATCAAAGCAATGATGATCCTTGGGATGGAAAGGATGGCCACAGAACAGATCATACCCAATGTTGTTGACACTCATTGTATTATTTAAAACAAGAGTGTAGAGTGGAAGTTTCAAATTACTAAGCAAGGCTTACACAAGCTTAAAGAAATCTTAATTGAATGCAATGTGGTATTGGAACAAATTCATAAGAATTTTATTGCTCTTAGATTGCAACTTAGCCTAGAGGAAGATGGGAATGTAAAAGCATTAGGGGATGACTTCCAAAAGATAGTCAATGGGATTTTCAACTCCCAATCATTTGATGTCGAGCATTTGAATAAGTTCAATGAGTTAGATCTTATTTTATCTCGAGTGACCAGACTCGTGAAGACTTATGAGCAGAGAATTGAAGCCGTTTGAGATAGCCAGCTGGCATGGAGGCTACGAATGGGAAATGTAACCATTCCTCATCATAAGGAGTTGTTACCTTCCATCAAGGATTTCCAAGCCTTGCAAAGAAGATTTGCATCATCACCAAAACCTAGAAACGAAGCATCATTGTCTTGACTTTTTAGTTTCCTTATTATTTTCTGAAAAAGAAAAACTTTTCAATTTTAGTTAGTTATGGGAAAAGAACAAGAAGCGGTTACATACCCACATATATATATATATATATATATATATATATATGTTTTATGGTTGAAATGGAAACTCTCTAGATATTATTGAAAAGACTTGATACTATACTCTTTTAAAGATACTATTTTGTTGTGAATTGAAATCTCTAGTTGTCTTTGTGTATCTAGTTCATGGAGATGTTTGATATTCTGAATATGTGTGTTTGGGTATATATTGGTGTTTATACTATTCATGTGTGTGATTGCACACATCTATCTTCATAATGGATTTCATTGTGCAAGTAATATTGGCTTTTATTTCCATTACTTCATCTTAATCGAGCCGGTCTTTGCGCCAATATCTTCATTATCTGTTACATCTAATTTGGTCTTTGTGCTAGTATTTTCATCATTTTCCTTATACTGAGTTTTTCCTTTCCTGCTTTTAGGTTAAAAGCATACATGTCTTTGTTTAGTTCTAGTTAGAATTCATTGCATATCTCAATAGGGAGTTGTATCTCTAAAATTAAGAGGAAAGTCACAAATGAAATTGTGATCTTTCTAGAACTTTGTTGGAAATAATTGCACCTTTTGAATACAAAGTTAATATTTCTCAAGATTCCCAATCTATTAGCCAATAGTAAGCTTGTGTTATTAGTCACATGGTTTATATAATACCAATTTATGATTTTGTGCAATATTATTTCTATAAAATCAAGCACACGAGGAATTGTTGAGGTTGGCTAGTTTAATTATCTCTTGTAGGTTACACATTTGAAGATGGGAAACATGGATTAGGATGTTTGGTTACATGATTCTAATTGTATTGTTTAAATGGAGTACGCGTAGAGAGATTTATGGTTTAAAGATATTCATGGAGATTATGTAGATTTATTATAATATATTTATTTATGAAAAAATTCATTGAGTGTGGATTCTTTTGGAGAATAGGTTTTTCCTCTTGAGGGTTTTCCCGCGATATATCTTGATTCATCTTGATGGTATGTTTGTCTATAATTTTTCATTTTGAATACTTTTTTGCATGATTTTCTCTTTCTGGCTTATGTAGAAATAGTTTTATATGGCTTAAATTTCCTTTCATTTGGTATTAGAGATTGGTTGTCAAGTTGTGTGAAGACATCTCTAAATTATTTTTCTCTTAGATGGAGTAGAATATTTTTGCATATTTGAATCTATGTATTTTTAAGAAAATAATGAAGGCATTTTAAAGGTTCTAGGTGTGTTTGTAGACTTCGGTTGTTGCCAACTTGGATATTGATGAATGTTTGACAATTGAGTTTTCTATTTGGGCTCTTTTTAGGAGGGTTTTAGGGGTGATATTTTTCTATAGGACTTTTGGTAAAAAAAAAATACTCAATATTATTGAGTCCAAAAGGCCCAAAAACCTATTGATCCATATATATCATCCCTATATTTGGCGAAAAAAAAAATCCATTTTTTGGGGATCATGGAGAAAATAGAAAGATTTTTTTATAAGTTTTATATGGATAGATATATGATTGCATGATTTATATAGTCATATCATACATCACAATGTGACTATGTCTATTAGAATGTCATAGGTCTATAGGTGGATCATAGAAATTTTGTTGAATTTTTTAAATGTTGACTATTAGCATCAACAAGGCATGGAAGAAAACATGCATAGGGGCTAGCCCATAATCATATGGTAGACCAACTTCCTAGGCACTAGCCCTTAGTCTTGGCTATGATGTGGGGGTTGATCCTAGCATTGCTCAGGTGGAGCCACTAAAGCACCACCACCACCAATGAGCTACCCACCAACCACCAAAGAGCCATCAATTGTCCTTTTTTTACCTAAATGTATGGGTTTTTGAGGCTTAACTTTCACCTCAAGAGTTTGATTTTTGACTTCTTATAGTAAAAAAAAAAGCTATTTTTTAGTACTAAACTATGTTATTTATGGTTTTTCTATATTTTATTATTTTTTATAGAAGATAGTAGATGAAATTTAGGTTTTATTTTCAAGCTTGGAGAGATCATATCTTGTGCATACAATGTTCAATTTTGGACTTATTATAGTCAACAAAAAACTTGTTTTAAGAACAATGCAATGGATTAGGTTTGGAGATGTTTTTATATGATTTTCACTTGAATTTTTGTTTAATCCAATTATTCAAGTGTGTTTTTGGAAAATTAACTATGAGGTAATTTAGTGTTTGATTCATTAAAAATTACATGTATATCTATGGTTATCTTTATTTAAAATGGTTACAATGTATTATTGAATTTGTATGTTGCACTGTGAGATCTAAAATTTGTGTGGCATTGTAGGCTATATATACTTATAGGTTGCATATATAACTTAGATGTAGGTTGTTTGTACCCATAAATATTTAGTGTAGATGTAAATTTTGATAAGTGGCCATGTTTTTTCATATTTTTCATTGGTTTGATTGTCATTATGAGGTGGAGAGATGGTATTACCTAATACATTTATGTTGTGGGCTTGATACTTGTTGACTATATGATGTAATTCATATCAGACTTGATAGGATTTTGATGCTAGTCCATTTGGTGGTAGCCATGGTGTCATAGAGGTTTTGTATACCTTTACCTAACTTTAGCACATGATTATTTGTGTAGGTGCATTATTGGTGGTGTTAGATTAATTCTTAATTATCTATGGTTGTGTTATATCTTCTTGGTTTGGAGATTGTGGCTTTACTTTATCCTTTATGAGCTCTTGATGTTGAGTTATTTGATTATGTTGGAGCCATGGATTATCTTTAGCTGGGATATATTTTTCATGACACCATGTGTAGCTTGGTATCATGATTTAGTGGGAGGTTTTGGAAATGATGTAGATTTCTCATTTGATGATCGATGATCTTCTGTAGTGTTTTTTGGTGTCATGGAGGGTGCTTTGATCTTTTTTCTTATATGTAGTGATATATCATTGACTTGTTAGGTTCTATTGACAAGATATGGCTATCTTGTTATGATTTGGAGATGTTGACATCTTGGTAACATGGACTCTTGAAGTATTTGGTTGAGATGTTGGTTACATTTTTTTAGTTTGATGGGTGATCCTTGTTTACAAGATGATTGTTAGTATTCTATGGTGTACTCTTGAATACTCTTGGCATGATACAAGAGCTCATAGGAGAAAATATTTTTACTTGGGACATTTTATCTTCTTTTGAGGAAATGTGATCATGAAATTATGTAGAGTTCTCTGATTCTTGAGATTGGAGCTTTGGGTAGTGATTTGGGATAATATAATTGATGAGTGGTATGTTCATTTTTCTTATGAGATTATATTTCTTTTAGTGTTGCATTTGATTTCAATTGGTGTGAGATAATAAGTTGTAAACATATTATAAATTTGAGTGAGGCTACGAGATCTCTTATTTTTTGGAGATCATGTGTTGAGATGATAACTCTTTGATGAGGTTTTAGTAGGAAGACTAAGGATCCTACACCTAGGTTGTATGTGAGTTCAACATGGACCTATAATGAAGATTGTTCTTAGAGTGACTAATGATGACTTTGTTATCCTAGAGAATAATTATCATTCCCACTCTTGGTCCTATTAGTGGTAAATCACTTGAAAGGCATTTCCCGGCTTGTTTATAAATACATTTTAGGGTATGTGCAGGATCATGATGGGCCAAAAAGTGGCGATATGTAAGTGATATGATGGCCCATGTGGCTGACGACTTTTTCTTTACCCAAAATTGATGAAATGAAAAGGGATTTTAGAGGATATTCTTAGCTTTCCACCAATATAAATTATGCTTTACTTTGAAATTAATAAATTATTATTATTTATTTTCTATTTGAATTGGGATTAAAGTCCTGATTGATAGGATGATTGAAAAAAATCTATAGCTTTCAAACGGTATCACATTTTTTTAAATCTGAAACATGTGTCACATTCTATCCTTCGCATACTATAGGATTAAAATAAAAGAATTGAATTTCATGAATTTTTGACCAAGTTAAGGTGGTTAGACATACGAGTTTTTATATTTTTTAAAATTTATAATAAAAAATTCATAATTAATTATTTACTTGGAAAAAAATTACAAAAAATATGCATCACATCGATACATGAGTCCTCTACTTATATCTAAAATCTTATAAAAAAATATTATCATTTTATTGTGGTTAGGGTGGTCAGACAAACACCTACTTCTTATTTTTTTCCCTGAAATTTAAGTATTACTGCATTGAAATTTCAAATTTTAACCAAATAGATTTATTTTTTTAAAATAAAACTAGTAGTTTAGAAACTACATTCAATTTTCTACAATTTCTATTCTTACATATTTTTGAAATAATATAGATAACTTATTCAAATTTTTACGTCAAATTGCCTAACTCTGATTTTCTGAATTTTCATCACCACTTAAGGGCCTGTTTTTTCCATAATGATCCTACACATACCCTTTATTTTATGTTTTATTTTCTTGTGGGAATGAATCTTGAGCAAAGATGTTGATTTGGAAGGCTTATTTGATGATTATTTAACATTAGTTGCTTGTTCCTTTATATTCTCATAGGTTGAGTTTTGAGCTTATTTAAGGAGTGTAGAGGATGTTTTGGATTTATTACATTAGTTTTGGGAATGAATTATTTGGCTAAATTATATTCCTTTGGTTTGAGAGGATTACATCATGGTAATGGTTAGATGTGGATACTTATTTTCTCTTAAATGGGTTTTTATGAAGGAGATCATACTTATCATATCATGAGAACTTAGAGGTGTTTTTAGAAGGACATTCTACATGTTTTGACTTGTAAGTTCTCTCTTTGGTCTTGTTCTTCTTCCTAGATGTTCATGTTCACATGAGATTAGATTTGAATTTTGTATGGAGATATGGTGATCACTATGTTTGTGTTCATGTATTGCTATTGTACTTCATTTTTTTAGTGACAACATGGAGGCTCCAAGATATTTTTTGGTTAAGTGTGGAGAGTTTGGGGGAGTTATAGAGACTAGTGGTGGGAGTTGTCTTGCAATAGATTTTTTTGTATATTTTAGATATCTTTGTGGATGGTCCTTGGTACTACATGATATTTACTAAATGCTCCATCTGATGCTATTGGTGGATCTTTGGATTCCTTTATCATTTTTTAGATTTTACATTATCCATGCAATGGTTGTTCCAAGATAGTGGACTCAAGTGATTACAAACTGCATTGGATATGTTGATGGCATGAGTTTTACTTTTAATAATGTCTATAGCTTGGTTTTGAGGTATAACTATTTGGATGTGTGATGCAGAGGAAGACTTCACATAAACACACTTGACTACCTTGACACCTTTCAAACAAAGATTCATTTCAAACAATCACTCAATGCATACTAGTGCACTTGGAAACATTGATTTGAAGGCCTAATCGGCACTTAACAAAGAGAACATCATCAAAACTTGAGAGACTTATTCTGTTCAAACCTTCCACAAAATATTTCATTGATTCCCAATCCAACTATACCCAAACTATGCATAGATTTGTTCAAACATCAAACAAACTAGGGTTTCATGAGTGTTCTTATGAAAATGAACACATAGAGTTTAGCATAACTTTCACATATAGGTTTTTGGTGCAATTTAATTTAATGGGTATCTGGATAATGGCCTTAAGAATTTTTTCACCAAGTTTCATAATTTTTCAATAGTTAAAATAAAAGTTATGAATTTATTACACTTGTTGGAAACCCTAGGTCTAAAAATAGATTGTCAACGCCATTTTGATCATAACTTGCTCAAATTAACTCCAAATGAGACCAAAAAAAAATCATATGAACCATAGAATAGATCATTAACTCCTCCAATAACTTCCCCAGTTGTATTAGGTTGTACAAGTCTGTACAATTTACTGTTCTAACTGAAAATGCAAAAAAATCACTTCTTTTTGCATTGTTTTTACTATAACTTTTACAAAACGTAATGAAAATTCACCAAATAAAAATCATTTGAAAGATTAAAAAATTCTCAAACTTTCCCAATCACTTTAATGGCCATACAATGGAGAATACAGTCTATTACACATAGAGAATGCAAAGGAAAATGTGCAAAATTGAAGTATTTTCATTCCAAAACTTTCTCCAACCTTGGTTCTCGTGAGAGTGTCTCATATTTATCCCATTACATTCACTCCAATGCCCAAAAATAGTTTCTTAACTTCCTAAACCAAAATGCAACTTTTTGATAACTTTGACATGACAACTTTTGCAACTTTTGCATCATGTGACAACTTTTCACCTAGACATCCTAAAATGGTTCTGCATGACCCCAAATGGTCTTAAATGACCTTATTTGATCAAAAAACATCAAAATAACCTTAAAAACATAACTCAAGGTGATGCTCATGTATCAATGTGTTAGCAAATAGTTGTGGTTTTTATTCCAAATATGGTGATTATTTCTTGACAAGTATTGATGCATACTTGTTACCATTAGATTTAGTGTCTATGTTTAGATATTAGTTTGAGGTAGGACTTATGCTTCTATGTAATAGATAGTGTGACATATTTTTGGATATGATTTTATATTTTTTACATTGGCATGATGGATAATGATAGGATTCATGTTTGAGATGGTGGTCACCTTGATTATTGGTGTAAGTATCTTGATGGAACACACAAAAAACTTAAATTTCTTGATGGTATATATTGAATATATGGATAGTCCCCTTAATGTTTGAGTTTATTTTTATCCTTTATGTGATGTACACAAGTGGGAGAATGTTGGGAAAATGTGTTTTCTTCACCTTGCATAATTTTATAAAAATAAATAAATATTATTTGTGGTGCACCTAGGGGGTCTCAAAATGCAAGCATTCATATGGGTTATACATTCTTGGGATCAATTTATGTGTTGCATGTAATGTTGGGATAAATATTTAATGTGGGTTTGCACATTGAAAAAATATTTAATATTGAAAAAACCTAGTATCAAAAATTAAATGAAAGATTGTAAGATCATGTGGTATTAGTCACTTGTTTTATGTAATACCACTTGGTGATTTTGTGCAACCTTCTATAGAAGTAAGCACACGTGTATTTGTTGAGGTTGGTTAGTTTGAGTATCTCAATTTGTAGGTTTCACGTGTGATGATCCCCATTTGATTAAGGAGAAATTGGGTGGCATTTGCACAATCAACTATAGAAAATATCAAAAATCTATTTTTTTGGTATAGTTTTTATGGTTTCATTATTTGCATTTTCAAAGGCCTTTAGAGAAAAATTTGGCCTAAGAACTTTCATTAGTTTTTTGGAAAGGTTTGCATAGGATTCCTTCCAAGAAACCCAGACTAGTTCTCTTGGAGATCTTTCCAACAATTTCATTTCTTTTAATTTTTGTCCAAAAGGCCAAGAGTTATAACCCCACCAAGTTGGGGTACCAAAATTAACAAGATTTTTTATAATTTCCAATTTTTGTATTTAATTGTGTTCCCATTCCATTGTCCATTTCAAATTCCCAGGATGTGGTGATCTTTCATGTTCTTTGTGAATTTATTAATTCTTGAATTTGAAGCTAATTAATATAGTTCTGGAGGCATATATCATTTTCAATGAGTTTGTTAGATTGTTTAATATTAATTATTGTGTGTTCAATAATACAATTGGTTCTTGACCAGGTATTGTCCACTAAATTTCTCAACTAAATTTAGATCATGTGAGGATAGGACACATGGATTGGGATGCATGGTTACATAATTCTCATTTTATTGTTTATAAGGAGTTCATGTAGAGAGCTTGATGTTTCAAAAGTATTCATGAAGACTCTGCAAATGTATTGCAATCTTTGTTCATGAGATAATACATTAAGTGTGGATGCTTGTGGAGGCTATGTTTTTCCTTCTTGAGGGTTTTACCAAGGTATATATTGAGTCATCTTGATGGTATGTTTGCCTATTCTTTTGAGTTGTGCATTTTGAATACTTATTTGCATGGTTTTATCTCTTGGGGTTATGTGGAAATAGTTCTATGTGATTTCAAATTTCCTTTCAAAATTTTACAAGTAGCAAACAAATTTTTACCTCTAACATAATACTTACCATATAATAAAAATGGTCTAATAATGATGTGACTCTATTGAAAATTATATATACTCCTTATAAATTTTCATATATCATAAAATTTGAACTCGTAACCATAATTGAAAAACTCTACAAGTATTCACAAAACTCATGAATACTCGCACGTTAGAACCAGTGGCAATTAACTCACCTAAAAACTCTCATTGAATCTTTCAACTATATTCATGATTTCTTTTCATTAAAAAATATACATAAAGAGCTACACGGTGGAACCACCAAAATTTTGAAATCCTATTTCCCAATGAAAGACTCTTAACCTGTGCACTTATTCATTAAGAGGAAACAAATTTTGATTGCATTCCTTTAATCTTTTCGATTTTATGAAACCTTTCAACATTCTTGTGGCACCCCACCAAATATTAAGCAGTATCTTGTAATATTTCACGATGAAATTAAAACAATTGAGGCATTGATAATCTTTTCCTTGTAGCTCTATGCTACACTGCACAAGATGATTTATTAATATCTCAAGCTATTGAGTTTAACACATGGTCATGCTTATATTATGGAGAAAATAATAGCTCCACATTCAAACATACATTGACATTGATCGGGCCCACCATTTAAAACAGTTATAATGGGGAATGCACTAATGCATTGAGTAGAGTGGAAGAGAGCATACTAAAAATTTAGAGCATTAATTACAATCATTGTGAACAATACACATTTGTGTGCCATTTACAATATTTTTTTATATTTGTCTAATCAACATTGCTTTTAACTTGCTAAATGATAATGCAATGCTGCAATATATTCCCCTCACTCATGGCAATAAAAAGGCACACTTTAAAATGCTCAAAATGTCTAATATGTGTCATGTTTTGTTAGTCCCACCATTTTAAAGACAGCAAATAAGAAGGAATGCATTAATGTGTTTAGTGGAGAGCTGAGGGGATATATAATTTTACACATTCAATGAATATATATATGAATTGTCGATTCTTATATAAAATTATCCATTTTTTCTTTTCACATTTAAAAAAATTAATAAAATTCATATTTTCTTTTCTTTGAATTTTTTTATGATTTAAATTTGTTTAGATCGTGAGAAATATAACAAGGTGGTGAGTTGTTTGAAAAAATGCTTCGGAAAAATGTGGTCTCATGGTGATGGAATGTCATTCCACCACCATGAGACCACATTTCTTCGAGAAATTTTTTAAAACTACTCACGGCCTTGTCTATGTTGTTGCTTACTATTATGCTTTGATAGATTTTTTCCAAGCATCCATAGTTTCTTGGAAAGCACCTATCTTAGGCTTTTAGCCATAGCAACAAGGAAGTGAGTAGTTTGATAAAATGCTTTGGTAAACATGTATGGAAAATTTGGTAGCATAGAAAAGGTAGTGAGTTGTTTGAAAAAATGCCTCAAAGAAATGTGGTCTCATGGTGATGGAATGGCATTCCATCACCATGAGACCACATTTCTTTGAGGAATTTTTTCAAACAACTCACTTCCTTGTCTAAGCGATTGCTTACTATTATGCTTTCATTGATTTTTTCCAAGCATCCATAGTTTTTTGGAAAGCACCTATTTTAGGCATTAAGCCATAGAAACAAGGAAGTGAATAGTTTGATAAAATGCTTTGGTAGACATGTATTGAAAAATGTGGTAGCATAGAAAAGGCGGTGAGTTGTTTGAAAAAATGCCTCGAAGAAATGTGGTCTCATGGTGATGGAATGTCATTCCATCACCGTGAGACCACATTTATTTGAGTCAATTTTTCAAACAACTTATTGTCTTGTCTATGCTATTACTTACTATTATTCTTTCATATATTTCTTCCAAGCATGTGGGGCCCGATCAATGTCAAAATGCCTCAATAAAAAGTGGTCTCATGGAATGTCATGACAAGCAAATGCAATTGGAAACTTCTCTTAGTTATTACTCATGCTATGTGAAGTAATTGCATCACTGCTTATGTTGACTTTCTAAACAACTATATTATAATTGAAATTTTATCATCTATCAACATCTAGTTATTAGTTATGCAATGTGAATAAATGCTTTGAGTTTGAAAGATGCGCAATGCAATGTAATCAATGATATGAATATAAACTACACAAATCTATTAAGTACAATTCATTAGTTAAACTCTTTATTCTATTACCTACATGAAGGTTTGTCCAACTCCACTGACACTGAGAGGTGTTCCCACAAAACCTACAATATTAGCCTATTCATATAACAATGCTATTCACATGTAATAAATTTATAATTTTTTAACTAGTTACATACCTCAATGGTAGATGCAATGGAGTAGTAAACAAGTGGAAGGCCGGTGTATCTAGTACCAACATTGTGACCCTAAAATTTTATTACAATCATTAAACTAAATTAGTTAATCTTACATTTCAAAAATTAAATTAAATTCAATGAACATGCTAACATTTACTTGAATATTGATACTGAAAGCCTCATTCAAAATGTTAGTTGCCATCACCATCCTCGTAGCTACAAATGTATCCTACGCACCATCCTCCTAAGTGTCTGTGGGGTCATATGTACAAGTCAACCCGCAAACTTGACAAGAATGTGGTGGAAGCCTACCCCTCGAAGGCTCCCCTAGATGGCGTTGTATTATAGGACTAGAATTTTGGATGATATTTTGGATCAAAGAGGTGAGAGACTGCAAAGTGTCCACCTCAACACTCTCCTTCACGATGAAAGGGATAACGACGTGCTCATGAGTCAGCCTAGCGAGAGTTTGTCTCCCTTGTTGCCGAGGATCTTGTTGCGCATTAGTTCTATCCTGCGTCGACCCTCCACCTCTCCTCTTAAAGTCCCTCATATCAAAATAGTTGGGGATTTTGTTGAGGATGAACTCATAGTAGAATTTCCTCAAGAAATATTGGGGAACTTCACAATTGTTGCATGGTGGATAGTCAAAAACCATGTACCACATATCCTAAAAATAGTTCCCAATCCCTTGGTGGTGGCACCAATGGATTGGAAACCTCTTGGCATTAAAGTCGAGATTTTGATTTATGTGTGGGTCAGTGAATAGCGAGCACAAATCATATTTTGTAATTTTTTCATCTTTTACTTCTTTATATGATAATTTATCTACATAAAAATTCCTCCACACCTGCCTCCTAGTTGCCCAACCACTTAATTGTTTATTGATTTCATCTACATGTTTTAACATGTCATGAAGTGAAATCGCAAGTGTTCTTCTTTCCATGTTTGAACTTCCAGGATCATTCAACCTCGTGATTAACTCCTCAATCTAATTTTTATTGTTTTCAATTACCCCCATTAAGTTTTGTTGAGTGTCAAGAGGATGTTAAGGAATTGGTGGAGTTTGTTGTTGTGGTTGTTGAGGATTTTGTTCATGTGCTTGTTGTTGTGGTTGTTCAAGATTTTGCGAAGGGTTTTCAAGTTCATTAATATCTCCTACAAATTAAACAAATGAATATCAAAAATAACCTATTTAACAACAAATTCACATAAAAAAAAAACAATGCTTACTTGTTTGACCTCCCCGTCGACATGGTGGCATCTTGGCAATGAAATTGCAACAAATTGATGAAGAAATTTTCAGCTTAGCTTCTTCCAAAATGTGAGCATGCAAATGCATGGTTTTTTGGTCGTAGACAACAAAAAAAACAAAGAGAATGAAATGATGTTGTTTTAATTTTTTTTGTTTTAATAAGCTATAATGTGCTCATGTTATAATGTGTTTGCGTTATAGCCTATCAAATTATTTTTTGCAAATTTGGCCACAATTTGGCCCCCCATCTTTTTGCACCTGCCCAAGTATCTCTGAGAGAATTTAAGGGTTATTGCCCCTCCCTTCTTGAACTAGATGCATATGGAGATGCAACAATCTAGTGGGTCTATGGATCTACCTTTCTTCTGGACTGATGTTTTGGTGGCTACCTCTCCGAAGAAGTAGGTAGTGTCATGTGTTGTCATTGAAAGAATATTCTTAATGTCAAAGGGGAAATCAATGTAAAATATCCTTTTCCTTTGCCATTGATGTCAAAGGGGGAGATGAGGAATGAGGAAGATGTGAAAAATGAGAGATGAGGAAGACGTGAAAAATATTATCTACTAAGGGGGAGAAACATAAAGTAAAATCATGAAAAGTGTATTTAGAGCTATTGTGCTATCTTTGATAGTTTTTCACATCATTTGTTGCCATCAATGACAAAGTGGGAGATTGTTGCAAGAATGAAGTTGTTGTCATTGATGTCAACTAGTTAAATGGTTATCAACTGGTTATTGTTGTCATTAATTTCATGGATGTAGGTTATAGGTTGTATATGTCGAGCATATTGAGAAAATTGTAATGAAGAAAGGTTGCAGGCGTTCAATGGTTGCTCTAGGTTTTTCTATGGTATTTTCTCCTATGTTTGTGTGGTTCAAATATGTTGATCATGGTTGTTGGAAGGTGCTATATCCAGATTTTGGGCTTTCGATTCATTGTACAGTGTGAGTTATGTTCACCAGTTGTGAACTGTGGTTTTCTATGTATCTGGTTGAGGTCCGAGAGAAATGTTGTTGCTCCAGAATGTTTTTTGGTTGAGTCTTATGACTTGCGGTTCTAGAGTTAAGTTGTTATGATCATTTTGAAGATAATTTTGGTATCTGGAAAGATTGGATCATGTTAAGGATTGTGTGTTTTTGATTGTTCTATGTGTTTTATACTGGTTTGGTTGAACTTTTGTTAAACACTACCTTCAAAGTTCATGAAGCATGTCGGGACTTATATGGGTCCTCACCAAGCATGCGTTTGGGTTTCCCTCATTCTAATTCCACCCTAGGATGTTTTGGTCACGCTGACCTAACTTGAATTTAAATGATGGATGGCCAAATTTGGACATGTTTCAAAGTTGAAGATAGTATAAATACAAGATGATTTATTGGTAAAAGATGTACACAGAGATAAGTGCAAGGAAATAGAGAAGATAGATGTGAAATAGATGTGAAACAACATATCATGTAATGTGAGTGTGGTAGATCAATGTGAATTCTAAATATTGAGTTTCTAGAAGTAGTGAGTTGAAGATGTACTCTATCATTCATGCATGTCTATGATTGTTTGAGTGAATTTTGGTGGAAATGTTTATTGCATTCAGATTGCCTTCTCTTTGTAACATATCTCTTCTATCTTTTTTGTATCTCTATGGTAGTGAGCCCTCCGAGTGGTTAACCCTTTTTGGATAGTGAGTCCTGATCCAAACAATTAGTCCTATTTTGGCAGTGAGCCTTCTTTGGCAGTGAGTCTTTATAATTGAGTTTGATATTCTTTATATTGTGAGCTAATCCTCATCGTGGTTTTTCCCTTATTGGGTTTTCCACATAAATCTGGTGTTATTGTGTATGTGTTGCTTTTTAGTTTCTACCTTTGCATTTAATGTTTAATCATTTTAACAGAGTAAAATATTTGTGATTGATCTACGTTCCTATTAATGTTTTAAATATTACAATTTGTTACAACTAATTCACCCCCCTCTCAGTTGTCTTGTTCAATAATCTAGCATTTCAAAAATAAAATTTAATAAATCAAATTCAATGAACTTGCTAACATTTACCTAAGTATCAAGGTTGTAAGCCTCATTCAAGAGGGCATTTGTCATCACCAACTCTTGAGTTGTAGATGTAGCCTATGCACCTGCATCTTGAATATCCATGGGGTCATAACCACAAGATGACCCAAAATTCGAAAAAATATGGGGTGGAACCCTACTCCTTGAAGTCTCCCCTAGCTCATGCTATGTTGTAGGAATAGTATGCTCTATGATGCTCTAGATCAAGGAAATAATGCACTGTAGTGTCTCGACCTTAGCACTCTCCTTCACAATGGAAAGGATTGACATGTTCTCATAGGCTGGTTTGGTGAGTGCTTGTCTTGCTAGTCGTTGTGGTTCAAGATGTTCCCCTAGCCTAACATGTGTGAACCCCCCACCTCTACCTTGGAAGTCTCGCATATCAAAATATTTTGGCACTTTATTGAGGGAAAACTCGTAGTAGAGTTTCCTCAAAAAATATTGTGAGACCTCATTATTGTTGCATGGAGGATGGTCAAAACCCATCCACCACCTCTGCCAGTAATGGTTCTTTATCCCTTGGTGGTTGCACCAATGGATAGGGAGCCTCTTTCTTGTAGGTTGTAGAGGTTGATTTGTTCATGAGATTGTGAAAAGGGAACACAAGTCAAATTTTGTATTTTTTTTCATTTTTGACTTGTTTATAAGATAAATTATCTACATAGAACTATCTAAACTCTCTCCTCTTATTCAACAAAGTAGTTATTTTCTTTCTAATTGAATCTACATTTGTTAAAATATATTCAAGAGATTGAGCAAGTGTCACTCTATGTGGGGTTGAACTTGCGGGATTTTTCAACCTTATAATTATGTCCTCATTTTGTTTTTTGTTATTTTCAATTTGCCCCATTAAATTTTCTTGTGTTCCAAGGGCATATTGAGGAATTATTGGAGGTGTTTGTTGTGGTTGTTCTTCATCAGATATTTGGTGTTGAGGTGATGGAGGATTTTAAGGAGGAGGTTCATTATCAATTCTTATAAGTTAAATAAATTAACATCCAAAAACCACTTAAATCTACCTATTTAGTAACAAACTCACACAAAAAAAATCATAACTTACTCCTTCGAACTCCCTAACATTGTGGTGGAATTTTGATGAACAATCAGTGATGATTTGGTGAAGAATTTGGCCTCCAATAACATAAGCACACTCTCAAGGGGCTTTCAAGCCACAAGCTTGAAGAAATTTGTAAAAAATAAAATGAGAAAATGTTACTTTTTTGTTTATATAACTTACAATGCACCGTGTTATGGCCTTGGTGTGGCCAAGCCTAAGAATCGGTCACACCAAGCCATAATTTGAGCGTATTATAACGCATTCGCATTATATATATATATATATATATATATATATATATCAAAATATGGGTGGCCACAAGCTAACCCCCATTCTTCCTACACCTGCCCCTATTTTAGGAAAAGATGGTTATATTTAAGCACCTTATGTGTACGCGTTGGATATACACATTTTTTAATCTTTTGAATCAAATTTTCTAATTGTGAAGGCTCTAGTATTGCTTACCCCTTGTGGGGTATAAATAGGGATGAGAGATAGAGAGCTCACAACAAGGAAGAAACATTCGGAAATACTTAGATTTATTTCTACAAGGTTGGGTATAGGTATGAAATCAATTTAACAAAGAATTTATAATTAGGTAAATATTCTATATGAAATTTCTTGGGTTGTTACATATTATGTTTTCTAATTTTTAGTAGATTTATTGAAGGCTAATATTTTTTATAAAAATACATGTCCTTGAAATTTACTTCACTTTCTTCTTTTTTAAAATTGATATTGGATTTTTTTTAAATAATTTTTCTATAGTTTAGAATTTAATCTTAGAGGTGAAATGAAAATTATTCTACATAAAATTAGAGCTTGCAACTTGCATTGATTGGTTGTCATCTTAGCATTATTATCTATATAATCTTTGTGAATGTCATCCCTTACATCTATATGCTAGGTGTGACATCTCCTTGTTAGGTTATTTATTTTCCAAGATACATTATTATATCATCCTTTTCTTTGGAAAATACAAAATTTTATATCTTTGATCATGTGATGTTTCTATTGGTTCCTTTAAGCAATAATTTTTAAAAATATTTTCTATGTCACCATCATTCCTAGATTCCTTAAACTTAGAAACTTTACTTTTGTAGATGTAATTTTCTTAATTTGTCTAACCTTTATTGGGGTTTTCTTAAATTGTACCTCTTTTATTTATTCCACATTTGTCACCCCACTAGTTTCTTATCCATATAGATTTTTGGCTGAATAAATCTCTATTATTTGTAATTTTTCTTATCTTTTATTGTTGCATTACCCTTCTTCCTCAAGTTTATATTTTTGTAAACTCTTTATCTTAATTTTGGTGTTTAAAGTGATACTATATCCTCTAAAATTATTTTATTTCTATCTTTCACTACACCACATAATTTTCCATCTATTGGCTACCCTAGCTTTCACTTGATTCATATGGAATATTTCACCACTTTGGTTACATTGCTCAAATATATGTACCTTCTTTTAACTATGTATAGAAGCCTACTATAGTTGTGGCCTACAAACAAACCAAACTACTCAGAAAATGGTGTAGAATAAATTCCTATTGAATCAATTATTTGAACTCCAAACAAGAAATACAAGGAATAGATGCTAAGTTTCTCAATAAATGGTGATATTCGATAATCATAATGCTTAATATTTAAAATGAATTTATCTTCCATCTACTACAAAATTAATTTATGGTAGATGCATAGGACAACTGAGAAGGGGGGTGGAATAATGGCTTGTGAAGGAGGAGGCAGGAATAGGAGCTATTCGAGGAGTTTAAAATCCTTTGATGCAGATGGGGAGGATGGCTCAGATCCTGACAATGAGGATGATGCTAAAGGTTGGGTGCTAGTGACTAGGCAGTGACTGGATGATGTTTGGGCATTGGAGGTTGGGCTATGGCTGGTGGTGTTTCGGATGTTGGTGGCTGGGCTACGACCATTTTTTGTTGTTGTGTGTTGGGAGAGGGTGTGGTTTGTGAGGCTCTAGTTCCTTTCAAGATTTGGCTTAGGGTTATGACTTTTTTTAGACTCTTATCAGTGTGTCAGAGGTGTGGTTGGGATTTCTCATTTGGCCTTCACCCTATTTCTTCCCTACAAGGGTTCCTCTTACCTTACTTGGCTCGCTCTACTTCTTGGTGATGAGGTTGATGCCGAGGGTTGGGTTCTAGCAACTGGGCACCGACTGGTTGTTGTTTGGGTGTTGCAGATTGGTCTACAACTGGTGGTGTTTTAGGCACTGGCAGCTGGGTTGCGATCATTTTTGGTTATTGTGTGTTGGGAAAGGGTGTGTCTTGTGAGGATCTAGTTCCTTTCAGGATGTGGCTCAGCATTATGGCTTATTTTGGATTCTAACCGATGTGTTAGAGGTGTGGTTGGGCTTTCTTGTTTGGCCTTCACCCTATTTCTTCCTTGCAAGGGTTCAATCTTGTCTTACTTGGCTTGCTCTACTTCCTAGCAATGATGTTGTGGGTTGGTTTCTGGTCATTGGGTTGTGTCTGACTTTGGTTTGGGCACTGGGCTGCAACTGGTTGTGGTTTATGTGTTGGTGGATGGGATGCAATTGTTTCTAGTTGTTTTGTGTTGGAAGTGGGTGTGTCTTATGAGGCTCCAATCCTTTCTAGGATGTGGCTCAAGGTTTTGGATTATTTGGACTTTGATCGGCATGCTAGAGGTGAGGTTGTTCTTTTTGGTTTGGCCTTCTCCTTGTTTCTTCCCTGCTTGGATTCCTCTTCCCTTACTTGGACCGCTTTGAATTATTTTGGTTTGGTGTTTCCTTCTGGCTGCCTTGTTCTTGGTGCTTATTGGTGGAGGTTTTTGGTTTGACTCTGGTGGAGTGGATTGTGGTTAGTTATAAGAATTTTTTAGACTCTGACTAGCATGTAGGGTTGGAAGTTGTTGTCTTGCCTACTACCCACTCTCTTTTCTTGGGGTCTTTCCTCGACTTGTCTTGCTTCTTGCTAGTACCTTTGGCTAATTTTTAGTGCTTGATGTTTTGTTGGGCAGTGTGGATGCTCTTATTTGTATGAAGCCCATTGTCTCTTTGTTGGTGTTGGTTGTGTTTCTGGGCAGGGATGCTAATGTTCTCTGGGCAGGGAGGCTATTGTTTTCTGGTGTACATAAGTTTCTTCTCTCTTAGATGGCGGCTAAGGTGTTCTCTATGATTTTTTATTTTTTTCATGTGTTCTCTTTACCCCCTTGTGGCGTGGTTGGTTTTATCCCTATGTGTCTCTTGTTGGACCATGTTCTCAAGTTGTCAATGGTTGTCATGGAGTTCCTTGTTGTTGATTGGATGGATTTCTTCCCTTTTCTACAGTCTGATTCTTCTATTGAGGTGAAGATTACTCCTATGGAGGTGGAGCCCTCTCTTTTAGAGGTAGAGTTGGGATCTATGGATTTTTGGGGGTTCTTTCCTTGTTGTTACAACACCTTTGGAGGTGGTGCACGCTCCTATGGAGGTGGAGTTGATTTTTGTTATAGTTTGGTTGCAGTTGTGGTAAGGTTATTTATGGCATCTGCTCTTGTATCAACATGAATTTTCACCCCTAACACAAATCTCATTTTGACCCTTTACACTCTAGAAAAATCAAGAACGGAGGTTTAATCCCACTTAAGCCCACTACTTGCATCCACTTAGTGCTTGTTTTGCATGTCGATGGGGGAGTTTTTGTCAGGGATGCCCATGTAGCACGCAAATGTTCATGTGACGCGCTGACATCCTTGGCATATTCCTGCGACTAAGACTGCAGAGGCGTTACATTTTTTATTGGAAGTTGAAGAGTAACATCCCTCTTTGGCTGGCTAACTCAAATATGGCAATTTTTCATCCATCTCTTCATAATATTCACTCTCCCATCCATTGTTGTCTTCAACAGAAGTTTGGATAGAGTTTGGAAATATCTTGAATCACTTTATCCACCATTTCCATCCATTTTCAAGCTTTGTAGCACCATTCTTCACTCCATTTGTAGAGATCTATCACTCCATCACTCCAACAAGGTGAGCACAAGATAGACACCATGTCAACAAAGGCTTGAGTCCCTCTCGTTCACTCCTCCACAAGCCTTGAGCGCTTTGGATGGAGGCAGTAAGCTCCTCTAACCTCTCCTTTTTCTTTTGATTGGTTAAGCACGCACTGCTTGTAGTTCACTTCCTTTATCATTATTTCTACTATTCCAAACTTGGTTCTTCATGGAGGTGGAAACACCAAGACAGTGGTCTAACTGAGGTAGGCTCCTATACAACCCCAACAACTTCTCCCTTCCTTGTGTGCAAGTGGATAGAGCTCGAAGCAAGTTGGCGAGGAGAGCATTCTGTGAGATCATCTTCATCACCTTGGTGGTAATACATTTATTTTATCAATTTCATATTTCCTTTTTTCTCATCTTAATCTCATTCTATTGCTTTAAACATCTCTAGACTAGGCTGATAGTCCACTTTCTCAAGTTAGAATTTTTTCTTTTCGGTTCTCTGGCTGTATGGATGCCAAGGCACCTATGAGACATCAGCGCATCATGTTGTTGTCCCAAAACTGCACTTTCATATTCAGACAGAGAGTTATCTGAGACACGAGTCTGACTTTAAAGGTTGGATCTCTTAGCCTCCTACCAACTTTCAAGATTGCAGGGTGATCAAAGGACATATAGTCCTCATCATTCTCATTCTCATCCTCTTTATCCTAACTACCCTTTAAGTTGAGGTGGGTTAGGGCAGCCTTTCTGCTCTTGGCCTTTCGTGACCTGGGGCCTTGTAGTGGGTGGTCCCCCTCTATCACATTTTTGGTGAACCTGGTGTGAACAAATGTTTATCCTTTTGTCGATGTTCTGAACTTCTTCTCTTATACCCCTTGGTCGTCATACCCTCATGAGTTGTGAAATTTTATGAGCTTCACAACTCAGTCTACGACCTCTAGACATATTGTTAGAAGAATTCTATGACACCTTCCAATGGACAAGACGAAGGTCTCCTCTAGCTTCACTATCAGCCTTTTCTCTGGTTATGCGGTTGGGTTGTCCAAATAGGAGCAAGTATCGTGAGGTGAACTTAGGTTTCTTGATGAAACTATTTGCATCCCTACTCCTCCTATGTCACAGACCTCTTCATTCATAGATGAGCATGAGGTCATCTATATCCCTTCTGAGTATGTCATTAGTCTCAGTAGAGGGTTAGGAGCATTAGAAAATCACCTGGAAGGCAACCCAAAGTTGGCTAAGGCTGCTAAGGTGATCAGTGAGATAAGATACATGGTGGAAAAGGACCGAACAAGTGTGGAACTCTTGGCTAGTCTCACCGGTCTGGCCGAAGCATGTACCTCCTCTAGCCTTGGTTGCACAATGCGGGGTGGCCTCTTCAAGGAAAGTGAGAGGTAGTTGGAGATGTTGATGCCTCCTATATCCGTGTACATGACTGGCACAATCCGCTCAGTCAATATACCTTTACTTCTAAAAGTTTGGAGACCATGAAAATAAACAAGAACCCTTTGGGTTTCCACTTCACCCCTTATGTCACCTCCGGTGGTGGAGGATTTGGGGGAATGATGGATGAAAGCTTTGGCAGTAGAAACTTTGGAAATGGAGGTGGTATTGGCGAAGGCGGTTCTGGCGGAAGTCATGGTGGTGGCTTCATCTTTGGTGATGGCTCTGGCAGAAGTCACACTAGTGGTGGTAGCATCGGTGGTGGCTCTGGCAGTGGTCACGGTGGTGGTGCAGGCAAAGGTCACACCAGTGGTGGCGGTTTCGGTGGTATTCATGGTGGTGCCTTTGGTAGTGGTCCCAGTGGCCCTATGTCTTCTAACAACCCTATCCTGAATACTCTTCTTCAGAATATGGGGAAGATGTAGAATCAGTTGGTGAACCTATCCCAGGCCTCGGCTCAACCTATCTTTCAACCTTTCTCCTGACATAGCCCATTGTAGGTTGCTATTATAAACACTCCATTCCCGCTAGGGATGGGAATTCCCAAATTTGAGAAATACGGTGGTAAAGGGGACCCGCAAACACACATATCCGCCTTTAACACCATGTGCACTGATTTATTCCATCATGATGCATTGATGGCTAAATTGTTTCCCCGATTCCTCAAAGATACAACATTGGATTGGTACTATTCTTTTCCCGGTAACTCCATCTTCACATTTGATAAGCTTGTGAACCAATTCTTGCGACAGTTCCAAGCCAATATCAGATCGAAGATGACCTTCTCAAACCTTGTTCGGTGCAAACAATGGGACACTAAAAAGGTTACAGAGTTTATAGCACGCTACCAAGCGCTCTTCTCATAGATCTCGTATCTGTTACTCGACTCTAATGGACAAAAGGTCTTCATAGGGAATTTATAGAGATACTGGCAAGAGAAATTTTCCCTCATGAAGTATCCCTCTTTCACACATTTGTGTGTGGCTCTATGAGAATACTAGCAAATAGTGGTTTAGTTCGGGTGTTTCTCCTTGTGCTCCCGTTTTGAAGGAAGATCTATCATATTGATTTTTGGGAAAGGGAAAGTTGGTTCGAATGTAGTAGCTATTGTAGATAACAACAGCCTCAAACACGATCGGAATTTTATGAAGCTATCATAATTTTATTCTTCCATCTTGCAGAAGTTGGTGAAGGATAATATCCTAACCCTACCACCTCCTAAACCAATTAGAGAACCATACCCTAGCTGGTATAATGAAAACATGTATTGTTAGTACCATCAAGTTAATGGACATGACACTGAATGTTGCATCCACCTACGTCATGAGATACAGGACTGCATCGAGGACAATACTATCCATCTTGATGGGAGTAAACACAATATGAATAAATCAATGGTGAAAGTTAATAGTGATTTGCAGATATACATGGATCTGTTTTTGTCACATTCTGCTAACATGATTATCGATCCCACTGATTTGAATTCTCACCCGGAGGCATATGTAACATGGTTACTGTTAGTCCCTCTCCTTGTCTTGCAACCAACTTGCCAGATGTTATATTTACCTCACAAGATGTTCCAGCAAACAACAAACCTTCTCCATTGTATATACTTGCTCACCTCAATGGCGACATTGTGACAGGGGTCCTAGTCAACCCCACGAGTAGAGTGAATGTCGTAACAAAGGAGACGTTACTCTTGAATTCCCTACAAAGGGAAGATTATGAAAAGATCAAATCCATTATCTATACACATGATGAAATTTCTCTTAAATCTTATGGATCGATAACGTTGTCTATCCTAGTTAGACCTAGGATTGTAGACATGGTCTTTGATGTCATTCTTGAGTCAAACCTGTTTAGAGTGAAGCTAGGCATACCTTGGTTGGCTTCCATGAATGGGATTCCCTTCGTGGTTCATAACTGTCTTAAGTTTTCCCATGAAAGTGTCATGCATGTAGTACATGAAACTAGATATCAACCTTTGGTATCCCATGGAGGATATTCATTAGATCACTTTTGGCCCACTCCAGTCTGTCCACTCCCACAGAGGACAGACCTACTTTACAAGAACTATGTGAAGTACAAGACTAGAAGTAAGGGAAAACCAAAGTTGACTCTTCCTATAGTTGAGCAGCATGCTGCCTCCTCCTCCTAAAAGGGGAAGGAGAAGCTCGCTCCTTCCCAGGCTGACTCGTCTACTCCTCTCTCTTGGGAGGAGTATTAGATGAACAGGCTCAGGCTCTATTCGCTAAGTCTGATGATGCTTCCTCAGAGAAAGACAAAGATTAGGATATTGAATCTCCCTAATGGATCTCTAGGACCTTGGTATTACTTGTACGATAGAATGAAAGGCTCGCGGAGAGAGTTTTCCCCTCGGCCTATTCTTGTTCCCCCAAACAGAAAAGGGGCCACCTCTAAGGTGCTAAAGTCAACCTCTCCCACCGTTTCTAAACCTACCTCTTCTTTTCCCATTCAAGAGTCTTCCCTTTCACTGTAAAAAGTCATGGAGGACACTCCCATGGCTAAGTAGGATCCTTTTGTCCCTTTGCAAGTCTTGGCTTCTGGTTTGAAGAGTCGTAGAAATCGCCTTGTGCGTGAGTGTAAGTGTCAACGAAAGGCTCTCCTAGCTGAAAAATCCTCCTTACAGAAGAAGGAGGAGGAGAAGGCCACACCTCCTATGGTGTCTTCCTCTCTCCCCCTTTTATTTCTATTCAACCTAGTTTCATACCTCTTTCAACTCCCGTTGTGAGCGCACCTGCACCTAGAAGGGTGCAAGTGTTTATTGCCCCTTCTATGGAGCCACCCCTACTAACTTTTGTTTCAGATGTCCTGTCTTTCCCAAATCCCATGGACATGGTGAACACTTTAGTTGTGTCCACTCTGGTTCTTTCCTCTTCTCCCTCGATCCTTGCTTCTTTTGTGGGGTGTTCACCTCCTTTGATGAAGAAGAAGGTGGGGCATGGTCCCTCCAACAATGGAGGACACAAGAAGAGCCCATCTTCCCCGAAAGGTGGCCCCAAATTGACTTGTTCTGTCTTAGTCATGGAACCAGTCCCAACCTCCCCTGAGTTTGTCACTACTCCTAAGTCACTCGATGAGCCTAGCAATGAACCTTGGGTGTAGACTTCTCCTTCCGTTGAGGTAAAACATGGCACTCCTATTAAGTACATTTTTAACTCATTGGATGAAGTTCCAAACCTGTTAGCAATCTTCACTAGGTCATTGACCCTGGACCCACAAGAGCTAAGTGATGGAGACCTTACAGGTTCTTCTTCCTTAGCCCTTGTTGCGGGAGGATCAGAAGCTCCTCCCCTTATCATTATACTGTTGCAAGCTCGTCATCCTTCCTACGATGATCTGGAGTGGGAAGCTGATGACCTCTTTGTTGACCAGTGTTAGGGGGAGACCCTCTTCTTGATCTTTAGATTATATATGTGTGTGTGTCATTTGTATGTGTCCCCCCATGATTGTGCTCTATGTGCCTAGATGACCCTCATCACCCTTGTTGGTGCATGGATACAGGTGTGGTTTTTGTTTTGTACACCTTCCTCTATACGTATCTATATTCTTCCATGTTTGTGATAGACTTTCAATAAATTGGGGATGATACAAGGCGTCGGGAGAATTTAGGCCTCCTTCCATGTTGACCCAATTTTTTTATTTTACTTTGTCTTCTCATGCATTCCTCACATTGCTTGATATAGTAGGGGTTTGATGACAGCTCATTTATATACTATTATCATACTTATACTTATATTTATGAAGCAGTTCTGACTTCGAAATATCAGGCTACCCCTGTGTTGTTTGTATGTATTCTCCTTTTCTTTTACTTTTTTCTTTATCTCTCTCTCTTATTTGCTTGAGTTTTTCCTCTCATGTGTGACAACATTACCTCTACATTTCATGATCTTTAGAAAACACATTCATTGCCAAATGAATCTTTTTTTGAAGACCCTTCACACACTTCCTTATTAGAATTATATTCTCAACTTGAAACCCTAGCAGAACGTGTTTCCTTCATCATGGGTTTGTAAAAAAAGGACATGAAAATCCTCCTTCGAAGCGGGAACAGTCTTAGTCTTCCCCTCACATGAGCATATCTCCTTCCTTTTGAATTCCTTGATGAATTGAACATCTTTCAAAAGGATTCCTTGATGACAAATCGATTCGAAAAGGAAGACATTAGCTTTCAAGCAGTGAGTCCCTTGAGTGGACCCCTCTTTTTCACGTTAGGTTCCTAAGGGACCCCTTCAAAAATATTCAACAAATTCTATGGTGTCTAGCTTGAGGGTAGCCCAACTAGAGCAGTCTTACATATTCACATCTGGTCTGGGGGCAGCCTGACTAGACTGGTTTCACATGTTTGTGTCTAGTCTGGGGGCAGCCCGACTAGACTTTACCTTTCAATTAGTATGTCCCTTGAGTGGAATCTCCTTCCTTTTGAACAGTTCCTAAGGGACCCCTTTAAAAAAATTACAACTTAGCGATGGTCTATGTGACTGTCCGTTCACTGGCTTGCGCGACCGCTTCTTGATGTGTTCTATATGCGGGTAAACATGTCACCATCTCTGACTCTATGGAGCCCCCTCTACTCGGTCTCCCTCATGTGATATTTCTTGGGGGATACCTTCCTTGCAGATTTTTGGATTTGTAAGGTGTGTTTCTTGGTTTCCTTCATGTGAGAGTTCTTGAAGGATAACCCCCCTTGAAGGACCATGAGCCTATAAGGCACTTTCATACTTCAACTTTGTGGTTCCGCGGAACTATGAAGTCCTCTCCTGCATTTTTGGGTTTTCTAGACCATGCTTTGCTTCCTCATCAATTTAGGTATACGCTTCTTGCTCTGCTACTTCCTTAATACTCTACTTTATCGAAGCACTCATCAGTACTCATGCTCGCTAAAGTGGGGGTAAAATGTATCAACATGAATTTGCACCCCTAATGCAAATCTCATTTTCACCCTTAACACTTTAGAAAAATCAAGAGCGGAGGTTTAATCCCACTTAAGCCTATTGCTTGCATCCACTCAACGCCTGTTTTGTGTGTTGGTGGGGGCATTTATGTTGGGGATGCCTGCACGGTGCGCAAATTTCCACGCGGCACACTTACGTCCCTGGTAGATTCCTATGGCTGAGACTATAGAGGCGTTACACTTCTGATTGGAAGTCGAAGAGTAACGTCCCTCTTCGGTTGGCCAACCCGAATATGGTCGTTTTTCATCCATCTCTTCATAATCTTCACTCTCCCATCCATTACTATCTTTAACAGAAGTTTGGATAGAGTTTGGCAAGATGTTGAATCAATTTTTCCACCATTTCCATCCATTTTCAAGCTTTGTAGCAGCATTCTTCACTCCATTTGCAGCAATCTATCACTCCATCATTCCAACAAGGTGAGCATAGTACATACACCATGGCAACAGAGGCTTGAGTCCCTCTCGTTCACTCCTCCACAAGCCTTGAGAACTTTCGACGAAGGCGGTAAGATCCTCTAATCTCTCCTTTTTTCTTTTAATTGGGTAAGCACGTACTGCTTGTAGTGTTTTATGTTTACATAGCTTGTACTTCATTTCCTTTATCATTATTTCTACTATTCCAAACTTGGTTGTCTGTGGAAGTGGAAACACCAAGATGGGGGTCTGACTGAGGCAAACCCCTATACAACCCCAACAAATTCTCCCTTACTTGTGTGCAGTTGGATAGAGCTCAGAGCAAGCTGGCGAGGAGATCATTATGCAAGATTGTCTTCATCACCTTGGTGGTAATACATTTCCTTTATCACATTCACATTTTCTTTTATCTCATCTTAATCTCATTCTATTGCTTTAAAAATCCCTAGACTAGGTTGATAGTCCCCTTTCTTGAGTTAGAATCTTGTCTTTTCGATTCTCTAGCTGTAGGGATTCCAGCACACCTGTGAGACACCAACATGTCGTGCTGTCATCCTGGAACCGCACTTTCATCTTCAAACAAAGAGTTTCCTGAGACACGAATCTAACTCTAAAGGCCAAATCACTTAGCCTCCTACCAAATTTTGGGATTGCAGGGTGATTGAAGGACATATAGTCCTCATCGTTCTCATCCTCTTCATCCTAACTAATCTTTAAGCTGAGGTGGGTTAGGGCAGCCTTTCCGCTCTTGGCCTTTCATGACCTAGGGCCTTGTAGTGGGTGGTCCCCTCTCTCACAGCTCCTATAGAGGGGAATCTAATCCTTTAGATGTGGAGTTTGATTTGGATCTTTGGGTTTGATGGTGTTGCAAGAGGCTTCATGTTCCCTCTTGGTGTGGCTGGGAGGTTTCTTGTTGTTCTACTTTGATTCCTAACTCTTATTGAGGTGGAAAGTTTGGTTTCATTGGTTGGTGCTGATAAGTGTTGTGTTATAGTCTAGCTGATACAGGTTGACGGTTACCTAGATGTCTTAGAAAGTATGATATTGGTTGGTTTTGATAAGTGTTGTGTTGCAGTTTGGTTATTACAGGTTGATGGTTACATGGCCATTTCAGGTGGTTCTTAGATGCAAGTTCCCTTGTAATTGGTTGTTTTGGGGTTGAGGATCCTATTATGACCTTTTCTACTAGTGCAAATTTGTGTATTCATGTTGTTTCTTTTATAATCTACCTCTAGTTCGATGAGGGTTGTCTTTGTTCTATGCTTTTTCAACTTAGTTTTTTTATGTGGGTTTTGATTCCCTGTTAAAACCTAATTATTAATGGTTTTGGGTCCATTCAAAGCCTATTTTTCTCGTATAATCAAAACTGAGAGGGGGGGTGAATCAGATGTATAATTAAAAACATTCAAACCCTCAATATCTTTTTAAACCCTTATATATCAACCATTAAACCCTTTTCATGCATTAACATAATGTAAAAATATGAAATAATAATGCAAACACATCCAAACACATAAGAACACTAGATTTACGTGGAAATCCCAAGAAGGAAAAAGCCATGGTGAGGATTCACTCATATATAGAAATTACAACACCAAATATAATTAGGCTCACTACCTAGAAAAAGAAGAAAGGCTCACTGATAGGTGGCTCACTACCAAGAAGAAAGAAGATAGAAGAATAAGGTTGTTACAAGGAGATTCACTATCTCAAGGAAATAGGAGAAATCCACCACTAAAAATTTATGCCATAAACAACCTTTCAGTGCCCTTTTTCAATCTTCTCACAAAATTTGCTTCTACATCATCAACATCATCCTAGTCTAATTCCTCATTCTTCTCTTTTTTCCAAATTTAAAAGAATTCTCCCTTTTTACATCACTTGGACCAAACTCTCTCAATTCAAAAGTAGTTAATGCACCAGACAACTAATCTCTAGAATAATTATTCAAATTATGAACTTCCTCAATAGCAAAAACGTTATGGCTATAAGATTTAGTAAGATTTCTTAGTACCTTCTTTACCACCTCATCTTCATCTAGACTTCCACCAAGACCTTTGATGGAATTTTCAACTTCGTCCACTCTATTCATTTAGCTTGTAATATTTTCATCTTCTATCATCCTTAGGTTTTCAAGCTTGATCTTCAAATTTTATATATTTTCTTGCTTGACCTTACCATCTCCTTCATAGATACTTTCCAAATTTTTCTAGATTTTACCAGTAGTTTTAAGACTTGTAACTTTCACAAGTTTTGAATTAGAAAGACCACTCAAAATAGAATTCGTTTCTTTACCATTTTTCTCATATGTATTGATTTCATCACTAGTACTTGGACCATTTGTAGGAAATGTATATCTAGTTTCAACATATTTCCAAACTCTAAATTCTAGAGAGATAAGGAAACCTTCCATCCTTGTCTTCTAGAATGCATAATCAGATCCATTAAACAAAGGAGCCTCCTTGTGTGCCATTCCAAATATACCTCAAGCAGTTAAGCTTTCTTCTAAGGAACCTTGATTTGATACCAATTACTGAATGCACAAGACAATTGAGATGGGGGGTGAATCGGTTTTACATTAAAAAATCAAAACCCTCATTAACATTTAGATCTACATTAATCCATAAACCCTTAATAACCATTAAATCCTTAGCATGAATTAGTAGAATGTAAACATGAGAAACAGTAATGCAAACACATGAGAACACAAAATTTATGTGGTAAAACCAAGAAGGGAAAACCCACAGTGAGGACTAGCTTTGTAGAACCCATCTGATTTTGTCATATTATTAGACAATGTTTTATTTTGATTTGCTTATGTCTCAGATAGTGCTTTTACTCTGATAGACCATGATACTATGTTATTGTTATTTGATCGCTCACATTGGAGCGATGATGGTTTTTATATTTAGATGTGATGGTACACTTTATGGATGATTATTGTTTATGACATGCATTCTGATTAGCATAGTTGTTTATTTGAGTTGATATTGATATATGTGCATATGTAGTTAATTGATGTTTTAGTTTCATCATTTTTGATGAGACACTGTATTGGTGAAGGGAACAAGATTGCATCACTCACTTGTGAGTGCACTGCGATTCTGCGATATTCTCTTCACGGTGTGATTGTTCATGATTTGTATATATGTATGACATGTTTTGATTGCAGGTTTGCAGGTATAGGACATCAACTCCACCTGGATTCACAGTTTTAATCGTGTCCATTGCCCAATAGAATTGTTGATTGGGAGATAGTAACTGGGTTTCCTTGTCAAACCACAACCCTAGTCACAGTGTGTCGTTAGTCTTGGTTTTGGTCGTGTTGTGTTGTCATGTTGTCCATGGTTTCCTTGTCATTTATTTATTTTGCAAGGTATGTTCTATGGGAAATTAATGCTTTTAATTTTTTTAAGTGATTATTTAATTAATCTTGATTAATATTGTTAGAAGCTTTATATTTGATTTAATTAATTAAATTAAATTTATTTTGTAAAGTGATTTAATCTTTGAGATTAAATTTATTTTATAAAGTGATTAAATTAATTAGATTAAATTTAATTAGAAATTAATATGTGGATTTTGAATTAGTATATGCACAAATATCTTTGAAAATATCTTAGAGGAATTAGTTGTGATTTGTTTGGGAAAGATATTTTAATTGTGAAATGTGTTGGAAAAATTAAACACTATTGTTGGGAATTAATTCTCAAAGAGAGTATTTGCATTCACTGAAAGAGGAAAGAGGCTACTTCACGACAATGAGAAAAGATATTTTGGGAGGTTGTTGAAAATTTGGGGAAAGAAGTTCTTGGGAAAAATATTTTGGCTCTGGTTTTATTTTCATCTTTCTGGAAAGTGGATAATTTGGAAGAAGCGTTGGTAAATTGGAATCTGAAGGCGAAGCTCTACTTCAAACATCATTTCCTCAAGCATCCAGAAACATGTTATTTAATTTTTTTTATTTATATGCAAATTGGAAAGATTACCTGTACAAGAAGAATATGTTATTTGTATAGAAGCTTTAATATATTTTGTAAATTTGAAAGATTATTGTGTTTTGGAAATTATGGTGAAAGCTTAGAGATTTTGTAGAAATTGTTTTAAACTTTGTTTTGTTGGAATTGGAAAATTTCCATAAAAGTTCTAAAACCTCTGTAGGAAATTGTTTTTAAACAATAGAAATCCCAGAAGGAAAACAATAGAAGATTTGGAAAATCTCTATAGGAATGGATTTGGAATCTTCCTATCAAATTGTAGAAAATCCTCTGAAAGAATTGGAAATGTTTTCCTATAGAAGGTTATTGTTTTGTTTGGTTTTCCCAATTAGTTTTTTTATTTGTTTGGGAAATTGGAAACCTCTGGGAAATTTTGTATGTAGAAAATTCTTGTGAAAAATTGATCTTCTGATACAATCATTTGTTTTATTTTTATATAGTTATATATACATATATATACTAATATATATACATATGCATGTATAATATATATATTATTATATATACTTATATATACATTATATGGATTTCATATAGAAAGCTTGTTTTAAAAATACCCAGATTGTATTCCGTACGTGATCTTTTTATTTTATCACAGGATTTCCTTATAAGTGCATAGTGTTTTTATTGTATTGGTTTGGGGGAGGCTGTGGATGTCCCCACGACCGCTGCCCCCATAGGGAGGCAAGTTGTGGAGGCAGCCCGACGCTGCCTCCCATAGTCGCGGCCCTTTGGGGTTCAGCTTTGGGTAAGCACAACCCCCATGTTTATTATTAGAGCTTCTAAACTTTCGCGCTTCCTTCAAATTCGATATTTTGATTTTGATTTTTTTTATTATGATTTTTAAAGTTATTAAAATATATATTATATATATAATATATGTAGGTATATGTTTATATATATATTTATATATATTATATATATGTATATATATGTATATATATTACATATATATATATATATATATATATATTTAATATTGTTTTAGTTTTAAATATTTAAGTAATATGTATATATTTAATATATATACATGTAAATGGATAGTTAGATGGTTTAAAATAAAAAGATTTAGAAAGAGGAAATTGATTTTAAATAGTTGAAATTAGGAAATTGAATTAAAAAATTGTATTTAATTTCTTTATTGTTGTAAATGAAAATTAAATTAAGTTAGATGATTTGGAGAAATGTATTATTGAACTTCTTGCATGGACATTGGATTTAGGAAATCCTAATGGTAGTTTTATTTCATGCCTGTATTGCCTTTATAATTGTGATTTATTTTGTTCACGTAAGTTGGGGAAATTGGTTAGTTGTGTATGTAAGTCTTCCAAATGGTGTTATTTTATGAGGGGGTTGTTGTGATTTATGGTTCAGCCCTTTGATTTCCCTTGGGTAGTGCACTTGGTTGTAATTCAGTTAAACACCCAATTACTATGAACGGGTATGTGTTGCCTCTTATATTTTGGATTGGGATTTATTATCCGGTTTTGTGCACTGTGTTCACCCTTGGGTGTTGGATTAGATCCTTGTGTTGTCTATAGGGGAGTGGATCTCCATGGGGGCCAGTGCACAAATTGGTGCCAAGGTAACTCATGTGAGAGTTAGTTAATTCAATGGAAATTAAATAAATGTATTAGGGGAAAGGGTAGCTTAAAACATATAACTTGATTAATTATGCCTCACTCATGGGCTCAAGGGCTTTTTTAGACTTGGGATGAGACGAGAAGGCCTGGAATGGAAAGATCATTATCCTATCCCTTTGAAAGATAATTGATTCCGCATCGGTTTGCATGTGGGTTGGGGATCGTGAGAGGCTACCAGGGTAACCCAAAATGGGGGTCGGGGCCTAGGAAGATCTGCTAGGGTAACCCATGCAACTTTGTCATGACACTCCTCCTATGACAACAATTTGTATGGTTTAGTTGGTGTACTTGATTATTTTACTCTGGAAGCAATGCAACCTTTTATGTAAGTTTTGTACTTGTATGGTTAGTCTTGTGTTTTCCTATGTCTAGAGGTTGTTTGTTTTGCCTAGGAAGCCTTTTTACTATCTCCTAGCAAGGGGGGTGGGCCTTCGGCTACCACTTGTTTGGGTGGAACATGCACCATACACCATTGGATTTCCACCTTATGTTTGTGATGGCAAGATCTTCTAGATTGGAGAGGTCGTGTGTTCCTATTGTTTGTACCATCTATTTTGTTCTATTGTATCAGTTGGATTCTCATGTATATGTACTACTCCTCATTTGTATTCGAGGAGGATTCTCATATCATTTTAATTGTAACATTATTGTATGATCTTCCCCATTTTGGAAATGAGCCTTGTAAATGCTATATTCAATGAATGCAATATATGAATGACTCTTTAATGCAATTTGTATCTTATGGAATGTGTTTAATGCTTTTTGATGTATGTTCTTTATTTCATGAGTATTATTTATATGCTATGGATTAGTTACTTCTATATGTTATGGGATTCAAATGTAAGAATTGTCACGTACCTTAGAGGGTGTATGCGTCACGTGTAGTTCATTTTACTTATTATTACACTTTAAAAAAAAATTGTTGGACTTTCGTTGTGTTTGAATCGTCCTCTAGGGTTACGTGGCAGGGCGTTACACATGGTATCAAAGCCCAAGTTTAAACACTAGGTGCTCTGAGATAATGTTGAACCCATTAAGTTGTTAGTTGTATAGGATTTAAGTTCATGTACCTTGTCTTATACCTTGGTGTGTTTGTGTAGGATCATGCCACCTAGGCGAGGCCGAGGTAGAGGTCGTGGTCGTGGTCATGGAGGCAGTCATGGAGGTAGTCAGCAGGATTCACTTCCCCATGTGACTCTGATCGTGAGGAACATTAGGCCTCCTAGAATACTCCGAGAGGCAGTGATCAACATCAAGATCCACCAGGGATCGAGGGCGCTCAGTTGTGTTAGTTGTTAGAGGAGACACTTGCTCACCTTGGGCCAAGGAAGGGTGGAGATTAGATTAATATTGGTGAGAGAGATGTTCCAACACATCCAAAGGTAGTCATAACCACTCACATGAGAGACCTACTTAGAGCTCATCATCCCACTTTCGATGGTTCTAGCAGTGGATTAAAGGCTGAGACATGGTTGATTGACCTGAATCGGTGTTTTTCTATGCACCCTTGCGGTAGTAACACCAAGGCCAAGTGTGCAATCATGCATTTGAGAGACTTTCCATTTACCTGGTGGAGGTTGGGGGAGCAGAATCTTTGTATTGATATTAATTTTGTTTCATGGGATATGTTTATTGAGAGGTTCAGAGCTAGATTCCTTTCTAACTATTGGTGACAACATCATGGAGATGAGTTTCATGCCTTGCACCAGATAGCCATGTTGGTGGAACAGTATGAGTATCATTTCTATGAGCTCAAGCAATTCACTAACATTGGTGATTATGAGGGCATGCTTGTTCAACACTTCGTTAGGGGCTTAAATGCCTGGATCAATGGTGGAGTTTGGGTTTTTGAACCCAAGACCATGGAGACAGCAATGGAGAAGGCTATACTAGGAGAGGAGAACTTGGTGATAGTGTTGGGTGGCCATACTAGGGTGCAGATAGGCAGTGCTTTAGCTGTAGGGTCTAGTTCATGTAGTGGCTAGGCTCAGGGAGCTGGACCACCTAGGACACAGCAAGTTCCTATACAGAGTGGTCAACAGCAGAATTCTCAAGGGAAATGGAAGAATTTCCAGTCGGGACAAGGAGACAGATATCAGTCAGGTGGTGATAGGAACTAGAGGCAAAACAAATGTCCCAACTATGAGCAACCAACACAGAGTACACAATCTACCTATAGGGGTAGTGTATAGCAGTCAAGCGCACCTCCTAGAGGCAGAGGTTTTGGTAGGGGTACGTGATGTTATGCTTTTGGTCAATAGGGTCACATAGCACGATAATTTCCCAATAAGGGCACATCAGGTTATACTCAAAGGCCAGCAGCGTCAAAGCTAACTATTGGTGATGCGGGTAGAGGTCATCGGGTATTTGTTGCGGTTGACAACCGCCAGGCTAATCATCAAGGCATAGAGGTAGAGACTTCTATTATGTTACAAGGTAATAGAGTTACCATTTTATTTGATTCAAGAGCATCAAATTATTTTATTTCATCATCTATCATGGCGTGTTGTAGACTAAGGGCAATAAAGCAGGATGTTAAGTGGCAGGTCGAATTAGCCTCAGGTGCTAAAGTTGTAGCGCATTCCTAAGTACATGACTGTAGATTGGAGATTGGATCCTTTCACACTACATTAGACCTCCATATTATACAATTGGCTCCGTATGACATCGTCTTAGGGATGGATTGGCTTGAGGCTCACATAGGCGTTATTGACTATCGATGCAGGTCGATTCGATGCATTGATGTATCTAGTAGAGAGGTTGAGATAGTGGGAGTTCAAAGACCCATATCATTGAGGATGATCTCGGCTATGCAACTGAGGAGATATGTTTTTCAGGGCTGTCAATTGCTTGTAGTGATAGTAGATGACTTGGAGTTGAGTGATAGTGAGGAGAAGGTTTCACTTGATAGCCACCCCATAATTCAGTAGTATGCAGATGTGTTTCCTGCTAAGATTCCAGGGATGTCACCTCAATGTGACATTGATTTCAAGATTGATCTTATACCTGGATCCGAGCCTATTTCATGAGCTTCATACCGTATGACTACACAGGAGCTTAAGGAGCTTCGCTTGTATCTGGAGGAGTTGCTAGCGAAGGGTTTCATCCACCCTAGTGTTTCACCTTGGGGAGCACCAATATTTTTTGTGAAGAAGAAGGATGGTTCTCTCCATTTGTGCATCGACTACCATCAACTGAATAAAGTGACAATTAGGAACCAATATCCCTTACCTAGGATTGATTATTTGTTTGATCAGATCAAGGGTGCTATGGTATTTTCAAAAATTGATCTTAAATTAGGGTACCATTAGCTACGCATATTTGAGTTTGACATTCATTAGACAACTTTTCACACTCATTATGGTCACTACGAGTTTACTATGGTACTATTCAGGTTGAAAAATGCGCCATCTGTGTTCATGAGTATGATGAATGAAGTATTTCACACTTATCTGGATAGATTTATACTTGTGTTCCTTAATGACATATTGATCTATTCTAGGACAGTAGAGGGGCATGAGGAGCATCTGAGGCAGGTTTTGCAGTGTTTGAGAGATAATCAATTGTGTGCTAACTTGTCCAAATGCAAGTTCTTTAAGATCAAGGTTAAGCATCTTGGACATGTGATATCAGGAGAGGGTATTGCAGTGGACCCTGCAAAAATCCAAGCAATCATTGATTGGCCTATGCCCACTAATGTGGCAGAGATACATAGTTTCATGGGTTTAGCAGGCTATTGCAAATACTTTGTTCAAGGTTTCTCGAGGATACGACATCCTATCACTTCTCTTTAGAGGAAAGGGAAGAGATTCATTTGGTTAGAGCAGTGTGAGGTAGTATTTTAGACTCTGAAGGAGAGGTTGACTAGTGCACCGATTCTTGCAATACCCTATCCTACTAGAGATTTTGTTGTCTGTACAGACACATCTTTGGAGGGATTAGGAGCAGTCTTGATGCAAGATGGTGTAGTTATTGTGTATGAGTCTCATAAACTCAAGGGTCATGAGTTGAATTACCCCACACATGATCTTGAGTTAGCAGCGGTTGTACACCCTTTGATGAGATGGAGACATTTCATTTTGGGGCACAGATTTGAGTTGCATAGTGACCATCGGAGCCTACAATACATCTTTACACAGCCTAATATTAATGCCAGGAATAGAAGATGGATGGAGTTCCTTTGTGAGTATGACTTTGAGGTGAATTTTATCCAAGGGAAGGAGAATTTAGTTGTCGATGCTCTCAACAGATGAAGACACGAGTTGTCAGAGTTGAATCTTGGTGTGGATTTGATGAGTCAGATTCTTTCTGCACTTCCTACAAATAGTTGGTATTAGGAGGTGAGATCAGAGATAGAGACATGCAAAACTCTTGAGGGTAGATTCTCAAGTTATTCTCTAGATCTAGATGTTTTGTTGAGATATATGGGATGCATTTATGTTCCATCTTCTAGAGATCTTCATACCTTGGTTATGATAGAGGCACATCAAACACCCTATTCAGCTCACCCTGGAGTGAAGAAGATGCATGCTGATTTGTGACAACTATATTTCTGGGCAAGTATGAAGCGAGACATCACTAACTTTGTGTCGAGGTGTTTGGAGTGTCAATGAGTGAAGGTTGAACACCAACATCCGCTAGGACTTATGTAGCCACATTTGGTACCAGAGTGGAAATGGGATATAATCTCATTGGATTTCATTGTTGGGTTACCCAATTCTTCATGACGACATTATGGTGATGGTGGGTAGGTTGACGAAGGTAGCACACTTTTCGCCTATATGCTCATCCTATAATGCTTCATCTGTAGCTAGAGTGTTCATGGGAGATATTTTTAGGTTGCACGGTATTCCTCGTCGGATCATTTCTAACAGGGATCATGTGTTTACCTCAACTCTTTGGACGTCATTACAACATGCCATGGGTACGCAGTTGAACTTTAGTTCAGCGTATCACCCTGAGATAGATGGAAAAATCGAGAGGGTCAACCAGATCCTCAAGGATATGCTACACATGTATGTGATGGAACAGTAGACACAATGGGAGGATTATCTCCATTTAGTGGAGTTTTCTTATAATAAGAGGTTTTCAGAGTTCGATTGGTATGCCTCCTTTCCAGGCATTGTATGGACGACCACATTAGGATCCTTTGAGTGGGGATTGATTAGAGGATAGAGTTCTATTGGGTCCTAAGATTCTTCAAGATATGGAGCAGCAAGTGATTCAGATTAGGGAACATTTGGTTGTTGCATAGGATAGGCAAAAAAAGTATGCAGATGCACATCGGGTGGACCGACAGTTTTCAATAGGTGACTGAGTCTTTTTGTGAGTGCGTCCGCGGAAGAGTCCAATCCAATATGGAAAGGACTCTAAGCTCGCACCTCACTTTGTCATGCCATTCAAGATTCTTCAGAATATTGGGCCAATAGATACCATCTTGATTTGTCGCCCAGTCTCAAAAGCATACATGACGTATTTCATGTTTCAGTACTCAAGCCTTATCACCTTGATTTATCTCACATCCTCGATTGGAATGATTTACAAGTAGATGATGGGAAGTTGGCTTTAGAGCCCATGGCTATCATGCAACACAGGAGACTCACCCTCAGGGGTCAAGATATTGAGCAAGTTAGGGTCTAGTGGGATCCGAGAGATGACACATCAGCTACCTAGGATGAGGGAGCTCCATCCCTATTTGTTTGCAGGCTTCCAAGAGTAAGCCTGACCCTAGGGGGGAGGATGTAGCACCCCTCTGATTTTCTCATATTATCAAACAATGTTTTATTCTTATTTTCTTATGTCTCAGACAATTCTTTTACTTTGATACACCATGATACTATGTTGTTATTTGATCGCTGACATTGGAGCGATGATGGTTTTTATATTTAGATGTGATGCTACACTTTATGGATGATTATTGTTTATGACATGTTTTTTGATTAGCACAATTGTTTATTTGAGTTTATATTGATATATGCTCATCTATATTTAATTGATGTTTTAGTTTTGTCAATTTTGATGTGACATTGTATTGGTGAAGGGAACGAGATTGCATCACTCGCTTGCGAACGCCCTGCGATTTTGTGATTTTCTCTTCACGATGTGATTGTTCATGATTTGTATATATGTATGACATATGTTTTGATTGCAGGTTTGCAGGTATAGGATATTGAATCCACCTGGATTCACAAGTTTGAGCATGTCCATTGCCCAACCGAATTGTTGATTGGGAGATAGTAACTGGGTTTCCTTGTCAAACCACAACCCTAATCACAATGTGTCATCAGTCTTGGTTTTGGTCATGTTGTGTTGTCATGTTGTCCACATTTTCATTGTCATTTATTTATTTTGCAAGGTATGTTTTGTGGGAAATTAATGCTTTTAATGTTTTTAAGTGATTATTTAATTAATCTTGATTAATATTGTTAGAAGCTTTATATTTGACTTAAGTAATTAAATTAAATTTATTTTGTAAAGTGATTTAATCTTTGAGATTAAATTATTTTATAAAGTGATTAAATTAATTAGATTAAATTTAATTAGAAATTAATATGTGGATTTTGAATTATTATATGCACAAATATCATTGAAAATATCTTAGAGGAATTAGTTGTGATTTGTTTGGGAAAGATAGTTTAATTGTGACATGTGTTGGGAAAATTAAACACTATTGTTGGGAATTAATTCTTGGAGAGAATATTTGCATTAACTGAAAGAGGAAAGAGGCTACTTCACGGCAATGAGAAAAAGATATTTTGGGAGGTTTTTGAATATTGGAGGAGGATGTTGAAAATTGGTTGTTGAAAATTTGGGGAAAGAAGTTCTCAAGAAAAACATTTTGACTCTGGTTTTGTTTTCATCTTTCTGGAAAGTGGATAATTTAGAAGAAGCTTTGGTAAATTGGAATCTGAAGGCGAAGCTCTACTTCAAACATCATTTCCTCAAGCATCTAGAAATAGGTTCTTTAAATTGTTTTTATTTATATGCTAATTGGAAAGATTGCCTGTACAAGAAGAATATGTTATTTGTATAGAAGCTTTAATATATTTTATAAATTTGAAAGATTGTCATATTTTGGAAATTGCGATGAAAGCTTAGGGCTTCTGTAGAAATAATTTTAAACTCTATTTTGTTTGAATTGGAAAATTGTCGTAAAATTTTTAAAACCTTTGTAGGAAAATGTTTTTAAACAATAGAAATCCCAGAAGGAAAACAATAGAAGATTTGGAAAATCTCTATAGGAATGGATTTGGAATCTTCCTATCAGATTATAGAAAATCCTCTGAAAGAATTGGAATTGTTTTCCTATAGAAGGTTATTGTTTTGTTTGGTTTTCTCAATTAGTTTTTTATTTGTCTGGGAAATTGGAAAACTCTGGGAAATTTTGTAAATATTTCCCTATAGAAAATTCTTGTGAAAAATTGTTCTTCTGATACAATCATTTGTTTTATTTTTATATAATTATATATACATATATATACTAATATGTATACATATGCATATAATATATATATATATATTAGTATATATACTTATAATTACATTATATGGTTTTCCTGTAGAAAACTTGTTTTAAAAATACCCAGATTGTATTCCGTACGTGATCTTTTTATTTTATCACAGGATTTCCTTATAAGTGCATAGTATTTTTATTGTATTGGTTTGGGGTAGGCTATGGTTGTCCCCATAGCCGCCACCCCCATAGGGAGGAAGGCTATCGAGGCAACCCAGCGCTTCCTCCTATAGTTGTGGCCCTTTGGGGTTCGGTTGTGGGTAAGCACAACCCCCATACTTATTATTAAAGCTTCTAAACTTTCGCGCTTCCTTCAAATTCAATATTTTGATTTTGATTTTTTTTATTAATGGTTTCTAAAGTTATTAAAATATATTATATATATGTATATTATATATATATATTTAATATTGTTTTAGTTTTAAATATTTAAGTAATATATATATATATATATATATATATATATATATAATATATATATATATATATACATGCAAATGCACAGTTAGATGATTTAAAATAAAAAAGATTCAAGTAGAGGAAATTGATTGTTAAATAGTTGAAATTAGGAAATTGAATTAAATAATTGTATTTAATTTCTTTATTTTCTATAAATAAAAATTAAATTAAGTTAGATGATTTGGAGAAATGTATTATTGAACTTCTTGCATGGAAATTGGATTTAGGAAATCCTAATGGTAGTTTTATTTCATGCCTGAATTGTCTTTATAATTGTGATTTCTTTTGTTCACTTTTGTTGGGTAAATTGGTTAATTGTGTATGTAACTCTTCCATATGGTGCTATTTTATGAGGGGGTTGTTGTGATTTATGGTTCGGCCCTTTGATTTCCCTTGGGTAGTGCACTTGGTTGTAATTCAATTAAACACCCGATTACTACGAATGGGGATGTGTTGCCTCTTATATTTTGGATTGGGATTTATTATCTGGTTGTGTGCACTGTGTTCACCCTTGGGTGTTGGATTAGATCCTATGTTTTCTACAAGGGAGTGGTTCTCAATGGGGGTCGGCAAACAAAGTGGTGCCAGGGTAACTCATGTGAGAGTTAGTTAATTCAGTGGAAATTAAATAAATGTATTAGGGGAAAGGGTATCTTAAAATATATAACTTGATTAATTGTGCTTTGCTCATGGGCGCAAGGGCTTGTTTAGACTTGGGATGAGATGGGAAGGCCTAGAATGACAAGACCATTATCTTTTCCCTTTGAAAGATAATTGATTCCACATCGATTTTCATGTGGGGTCGGGGGTTGTGAGAGGCTACCAAGGTAACCCAAGATGGGGGTCGGGGCCTAGGAAGATCTGTCAAGGTAACCCATGCAGCTTTGCGATGACACTTCTCTTATGACAACAGTTTGTATGGATTAGTTGGTGTACTTGATTATTTTACTCTGGAAGCAATGTAACCTTTATGAAAGTTTTGTACTTGTATGGTTAGTCTTATTTTTTCTTGTGTCTAGAGGTTATTGGTTTTTCTTGGGAAGCTCGTTTACTATCTCCTAGCATTGGGGGTGGGCTTTCGGGTACCACTTGGTTGGGTTGAATGTGCACCATACACTGTTGGGTTTCCACCTTATGTTCATGATGGTGGGATCTTCCATATTGGAGCGCTCGCATGTTCCTATTGTTTGTACCATCTCTTTTGTTCTATTGTATCAGTTGGATTCTCATGTATATGTACTACTCCTCATTTTTATTCGAGGAGGATTCTTGTATCATTGTAATTGTAACATTATTCTATGATCTTCCTCATTTTGGAAATGAGCCTTGTAAATGCTATATTCAATGAATGCAATCTATGAATGATTATTTAATGCAATTTGTATCTTATGGAATGTGTTTAATTCTTTTGGATGCATGTTCTTTATTTCATGAGTATTATTTATATGTTATGTATTATTTGCTTCTGTATGTTATGGGATCTAAATGTAAGCATTGTTGTGTACCTTAGAGGATGTATGCGTTAAGTGTAGTTCATTTTACTTATTATTATTAAACTTTAAAAAAAAATTGTTACACTTTCATTTTGTTTGCATCGTCCTCTAGGTTTACATGGTGGGGCATTACAAGCTCACAATATAAAGTAATTGCAACACCAAATACAATAGGCTCACTATCGAAGGGCTCACTACCTAAAATAAAAGAAGGGATCACCACCAGACTAGAAGGAAGAAGATAAAAGATTGTTACAATGATAAATCCATCTTAGAGCAAGAAAAAAGATCCACCACTTCTTCACTAGAATATTCACAGTCTCTTTGTGGAATGTAGACACCTTATGCTCACTGCTTCTATTAGTCTTAGGCATTAAAGCTCACACTGCATTTTGTGTTGGTGTGGAGCTTGATCAGTCTCCAAGTGGGATATTTTTTCTATGTGGCTATTGATCATGGTATACTATACACTCTTCATGTATCCTCGCTGGGGTCTGGGGCCAAGTCGGGCCCTAGGCGGGGGTTTGGGGGCGATAGCCCCCAAAAAGTGGGGGTTCAATTATCATCTGCAAGAAGGTCTCACGGTTGAGTGGGAGAAATGGAAGACAAGGGTAAGTTGAAGGTTGAGAAGTTCAATGGGCAGAACTATTAGTTATGGAGGATGCGGATGGAGGACTACCTCTATCATAAGGATTTATGGTGGCTATTGGAAGGGGAAACCAAGAAACCCTCAGTGATGCCTTATGAAGACTGAGATGTTTTGGATAGAAAGGAACTTGGCAGTATTTGTTTATGCCTGGCACAATCGGTGGCATTCAATATTACAAAAAAAAATACAACTCAAGAGTTGATGGAAACCCTAGCAAAGTTATATGAAAAGCCTTCTGCTTCGAATAAGGTATTTCTTATGAAGTGTTTATTTAATATGAAAATGGTAGAAGGTGGGTCAGTTGTTGATCATTTAAATGAGTTTAATATGGTTACCAGTCAATTAGCTTCTGTAAATGTAAACTTTGATGAAGAAGTTAGGGCTCTTTTGGTTCTGTGTTCTTTTCCTAAAAGTTGGAATAGCTTGGTAATGGCTGTCATCAATTCTGTGTCATGTTCAAATACATTGAAATTTGATGATGTTGTTGGTGTTATTTTGAGCGAGGAAATTTGTAGGAAAAGCTCAAGTGGAACATCCACATCAGACAGTGTTTTGAAAATAAAAAGAAGGGGTAGAACAAAGGAGAGAGGAAACAATTCTCGAAGTCATGGAAAGTCATGAGGAAAATCAAAGGACAAAAGGTCCCAATATAGAGACAAGAGGGATTGCTGATACTATGGTAAGTCGGGTCATTTAAAGAAAGATTGTTGATCTTAGAAAAATAAAGGAGACAAAAAGGAAAGAAATTAAGAGGCAAATGTGGTAAGTAATAAATCTGATCAGGATGCTTTGATTCTTTCCCTTGACAATGTTGATGATTCTTGGGTGTTAGATTTAGGGGCTTCATTTCATGTTACGCCACATAGAAATTATTTTCTTAATTATGTCCAAGGGGATTTTGGGTTGGTTTATTTGGGAGGTAACGAACCCTGTTAGATTTTTGGAAAGGGAAGAATCAAGATTAAGTTGCAAAATGAGAATCATTGGCTACTACATGAGGTAAGGCACATTCCAAAGTTAAGAAGAAATTTAATTTTAGCCGGGAAACTAGATGATGAAGGTTTTGTTGTAACATTTAGTGATAAAAATTGGAAGGTTACAAAAGGTGCCTTAGTGGTAGCAAAAGGTGTGAAAGTAGGCACATTATATCTTTGTGCAGGTCATACTATTCCTTCTACTTTAGCTATTGTAGATAAAAATCAATGTTCAAGAACAGTTGTTGCAGTTCAACAAGTAGCAAATCAGATAGTTGTTGTGGATTCTGAATCAACAGTATGGCATAATAGACTTGGGCATATAAGTGCAAAATTTATGAAAGTACTTCATTTAAAGAATGTTTTACCAGGTCTAAAATGTGTTAATATGAATTTATGTGAAATTTGTGTGTATGGAAAATAAAAGAGAGATAGTTTTCTCAAAGATGGGAAACAAATGAAAGATGAGAAATTGGAGCTTGTGCATACGAATGTATGGGGACCAGCTCAGGTATTTTCTCTAAGTGGCTCTCAATATTATGTTACATTCATCGATGATGCAACTAGGAAGGTATGGATTTATTTCCTTAGGCATAAATCTGATGTATTTGAAACTTTTAAAAAATGGAGAAGCTTGGTTGAAAATGAGATGGGTAAAAAGTTAAAATGCCTCAGACCTAATAATGGTGGTGAGTATTGCAGCAAAGAGTTTGAATATTATTGTTCCTCTAATGGTATTCGTAGGCAAAAAATGGTTCCAATGACTCCACAGGAAAATAGAGTGGTTGAGCGCATGAATAGAACAATAATGGAGTGTGCACGGACTATGAGATTGCATGTTGGGCTGCCTTTAAACATGTGGGAAGAGGCTGTAAACACTGTTATTTATTTAATTAATAGAGGTCCCTCTAATCCTTTCGATTGTGGTATTCTAGAGGAAGCATGGACAGGTAAGAAGGTGAGTTATTCTTTTCTCAAAACCTTCGGTTGTGAAGCATTTGCACATGTAGATTCTTAAAATAGAACCAAGCTTGATGCAAAATCAAAGAAATGTATATTTGTTGAATATGGCATTGATGAATTCTGTTATAGGCTTTGGGATTTTGAAAATAAGAAATTTGTGAGAAGCAAGGATGTCATATTCAACGAGAAAGTGTTGTACAAAGATCAGTTGCAACAACATGAGAAGAAAGAAAATGATTATGTAGTGTTGGATGATACTCCAAAAAATGATGTTCTAGTGATTCCTCATGCTCTACAACAACAACAACAAAAAATACCACAAAATCAAGTGAATTTTAGACGATCTTCGAGGATAAGTAGACCTCCAGAAATATTTTCTCCCTCTTTGTATTCTATTTTATTAATTGATGCTAGTGAATCAGAATGTTATCATGAAGCTGTGCAGGTGGATACCAAGGTTCAGTGGGAGAATGTAATGGAAGAAGAAATGGACTCCTTGCTGAAAAATCAGACTTGGGAATAATGCAAGTTGCCTGCAGGTAAAAAGGATTTACCAAAAAAATGGGTTTATAGGCTGAAAGAGGAGGATGGAGGTAAGAAAATATTTAAAGCTAGATTAGTTGTAAAGGGATTTGCATAGAAAAAGGTATTGATTTTGATGAAATATTTTCTCCAATTGCTAAAATGACTTATATTTGTATTGTTTTAAGTATTGTGGTTATTGAAGATTTGCATTGAGAACAACTTGATGTTAAAATAGCCTTTCTCCATGGTGATTTTGAAGAGGAAATATATATGGAACAACCAAAAGGATTTGAGGTCAAAGGTAAGGAGAAACTAGTGTGCATATTGAAGAAAAGTTTATATGGATTGAAGCAAGCACCTCAACAATGGTGTATTAAATTTGATAGTTTTATGGCTAAGCAAGGCTACAACAGGTGTAATTCAGACCATTGTGTTTGCTTTAAGAGGTTAGTTGAAGATAGCTACAATATTTTATATTTATATGTTGATGATATGCTTGTAACGGGGTCTAACATGGATCACATAAAGGAGTTAAAACAATAGTTAGCAAATTGATTTGATATGAAGGATTTGGGGGCAGCAAAACAAATCCTTGGTATGAAGATTACAAGAGATAGAAAAAACAAAAAATTGTTTCTATCTCAGGCTGATTATGTTGAAAAGGTGTTATAGAGATTTCATATGGAGAACGCAAAAGCTGTCAGCACACCTTTGCCCAGTCATGTCAAATTGACTAAGGATATGTGTCCAAAGACACAAGAGGAGGAAGAAAAAATGTCCAAGGTACCATATGCTTCAGCTATAGGCAGTTCAATGTACGCCATGGTATGCATGAGATCAAATATTGTACATGTAGGAATTGTTAGCAAGTATATGAGTCATCTTGGAGTTGAGCATTGGAATGTGATAAAATGGATTCTCGAGTACTTGAGAGGTACATCCAATAAATGTTTATGTTTTGGGGGCTCTAATACAAATTTAAAAGGCTATGTTGACTTTGATTTGGTAGGGGATATAGATACCATGTGGAGTACCACAAGTTATGTACTTATAGTTGGTGGGATAGCAGTGAGTTGGATTTATTGATTGCAAAAGGTGGTTGCTTTATCCACCATAGAGGTATAATATGTTGTTGCAACAGAGGCAGCAAAGGAGATGATATGGCTGCAATTTTTCACTGAAGAGTTGGGAAAAGAATAGGCTGAAAATCACTTGTTTATAGATAGCCAGAGTGTTATACATATTGCAAAGAATAATGCCTTGCACTCTAAGACCAAACACATACAACTGAGATATTGTTTCATTCGATCGGTGTTGGAGGATGGACAGGTAAAATTGAAAAATATACATAAAGATTCCAATCTAGTAGATATGTTTACAAAGGAAATGAAAAGGGAGAAGTTGAGCTCCTCTTCAACTTCGGTTGGTCTTCATGGTTAAAAGTATAACAGAGCAGCAAGGTCCAAGGTGCTTATTTCCAGTGGGATTTGCAAGTGCAGCGGTGTCATCCAGGATCAATCTACAAGTGGGAGATTGTGTTGGTGTGGAGCCTGATCAGTCTCCAAGTGGGAGATTGTTGGTATGTGATAACTGATCATGCTATATTGTACACTCTTTAGTACTATACAATCTTCACCTTTTTTCACTTTGTCACCGAAAAATAAAAAATCTGACTTTGTAAACCCTAATTTTTGGAAGCTTCTAAAATCTTGTTATAAGTGGTCGGGATGGGTAGTTGTAGTATGGCATTATTCACAATATTGTAATATGTTTTACACTGGATAATAAAATCTTTGGATGGCTGTGGTTTTGTGGATGTAGCCCAGATTGGGTAAACCACGTTAAATTCTTTGTGTTGTCTTGTTTTTGCTATAATTTTCTGTGTGTTTTATTTCTTTGTTTTATTGTTCAAATATGCATTTAACTTGTTAGATATCTACCTTCTAAGTATAACACATTTTACACTTTCACAGTTCACATATTAAAACTTCACATCACACACTTCACTCATACACCCTCCATAAACTCATCACTCATATATACCATCTTCAACCTTGAAAACAATTCACAAGGTCGACTATGCACCTCAAATGTGTAAATTAAAATTAGGTCAGTACCAAAACATTCCTATAGTGGAGAAGAATGAAGTTGGACTACATCACACCTTAACTCAAACCTAAATCCACTTAAACACACCATTCCATACTCCCACAAACACCGAAGAACATTTGTAATTAGTGTAAACACCTAAGGTCAATTGAACCTATGTTGACACCATTAAAAAATTAAGTACACACTTCATTTGATTCAAATATGACTCATGGACCAAACACATCACTTTAACACAATCTAAAATATTCCATCGACACCATGAAATCCAATAAATCCTTTGCAACATCATACACTAGAAGAAAATATTTATTTTGCACAACCAGGTAACCTTCCACACACTAAAACACTTGAATACAACCTTGCGGAGCACCAAAACACAAGCAACTCAGACTATAGAAAGATACTAGTAATACAAGCACACTTCCAAATCCACAAGATCGAAAACCAAACTGTGGAGAAACATAGAGAAAAACCATTTCTCTTAGACAACACTGCTTACATAGTTCACACACTGGTGAACACAAATTTTTCTACACAACGATCTAAAACAAGTTAAAACTCTAGCTATAACACCTCTAAATACCTCTAAGAAACATATCCAAACTACACAAGTAGATCTTTAGCCATGAAGAAATGTGGAGAAAAAAATTGAACACCACTCTGTCACATTGAACACTCTTCACCACACTATTTACTCTTTTATTCAAATTTTCTCAAAAGCACTTGGAAACCAAGTATCACAAACACATTCTCATCATCTAGAACACTTCTACAAAATCTCAACCACACAAGAGGTTGAACATCACCAATGCATGCTCATCAAAGCATCTTCATTGGATGACATGAATGCAAGGACAAATGTATGTTGACATCAATGCAACAACAAAGGTCTGTTGACATCAATGCAACAACAAAGGTCTGTTGACATCAATGCCAACATGAACTTCCAAAAAATGTAATAATTGACTAATTCTAAGATGTCACAACCTGAAAATGCTATTTTTGTTGCAATTTTGAAATCAAACAATGCCATGTTTTTCAATTTAAGACAATATGATTCCAATGCAAATATGCAACAGTAAAGGATAATTATGAATGCAATTTTTAGATCTAATATACAATAGTTGTTTGATTTGAAGATGCAAAATTTTGAGAGTGAGGATTTGATGTAATTTTGAAACAAAAATATTTAATTTTTCACTTGCTTTTGACCTCAATGAAAGATGCAATTTGAATGCAATGAACAATTTCAAATCTAACGAATGCAATTTGAGTGTAGATCTGATCTACATGACTGAAAAAAATTGTAATGCAACCTATAATGGAATATGTGATGCAATTTTTTTTGAATTTTTATGCTTTTATGATGCAAAAATGAAACCTTAAATGAGAAATGCAAGACAATATTATGCAAAACCTAGATTTAGGGTGAATGAATGAAAATTTTAGAAAGTCTATGATGTCAAAATGTCAAGTTCACCAAAATGTAACATAAGAAAAAGGAGACCCTAATTTTAATACCTAAACCTAGGGTTAATATCTTCATTTTTCAAAGATACATTAGAAGGGAGATCAACAAGGTGAATAGATTGAATTTCAACCATGAATGTTAGCCAAGTAGACCTAGATATGCATTCTTGGGGCCTTCAAAAAGGATTGGAAATGATTTTCTATGATTAACCTAATTCAACTATGTACCCTAATATGAAAATGCAATATTCTAGAATTACACAGATGAAAATAGTAACTTTTAGGTAGATCTAGGAAGTGTCGGATGATGTGCACATGTCATAAAAATTTGGATCTAGCGTGAAGAGGAGGACATAGACACCTAGGGGAATATGGGTCCCTAATAGGGGGCCCAAAAACTAATTTTGTATTCCTCTGATGTTGGATTATCCTTCTATTTTCTAGTTGCAGAGTTGTCAGAATATCGTTAGATAATTTTGTAGGTGAGTTTTCGTAGGTTGACAAGATGTAGGGTTTCAAATACAACAATGGACATTTTTTCTTCACACTTCCTTCAATCCTCTTCAACCTGAGATCTACACATTCACAAAGAGAGGAAATTTTGGGTCATTTTAGGGGCTTGCCTCAGTCAAACCCCATGTAATTGTTTCCACTTCCACAATGGAAATGTTGATGATAAATGGATCATTGAAAGGAAGGAATGATGGAATCACAAAGTGCTACAAATCACCACCCTTCAATGGGTTCCTTGAAGGAATGAAGTCATACACATCACCTAAATTATTTGGATCTTTCTTTCTTGAATGCTTGAATTCTTTGGAGACCTATAACAAGGGTTATCCTTCACAAAACAATGATAACATGACAACATGAAATCACATACACTTTGATATGATGCTTGGATCTTGAATTGCTACAATAAATCTCTGAAATGTTACTCTTGACTTTCTCTTGAATGTTCTTAGTGTTCACATCTTGCTAGATTCTTTCACTTCTTATTTCAAATGGTGAAATGACTAGGAATTTATAGGCATTTATCCAATTTTCCAAAAATTATCTATGCTAAAAGTTGACACTTAAAATTTGAATTTTGAATATTAAAATGTCACCAACAACATGCCCAAAAATGTGCCCTAGCTAAGAAGGGGGGCCTATACGCCTAAGGGTGTATGGGTCCTAGCCTAGATTTATAGGAAATTAAATGCTTGGGGCAACATATGAATTGCATGCCTTTATTCAATGCTTGTAGTTTATTGAAAAATGTTACAAATGGGCTCCATAATACATAATTTAAGTACATTAGGGGGTCAACTAGGCTTAATAATTTCGGGGGAAAAACATAGTGTGAAATTATCAAGGGTGACAATTTTTGACGCTACACTACTTCAGTTGTTAGGCTTATATCAAGGAACCTTGCTATGATACCAATTGTTGAACACACTGAAACACTAAGAGGTGGGTGAGTCAATATACTTTAAATTTCAATCTCAATTAATAATTGTTGATGCTAAGTTATACCAATTAAGCATTCATCTACTTAATCAAAACAAGAAAGAAGACAAGCATCCACACAAGAACATAGTTGACACCAGATTTACATGGAAAACCCAAGGAAAAAACCATGATGAGAAATGTTGCTAGGAGCTACTATCCTAATCCAACCTCACAAGTAAATAATAGTTACAACTTTGATTTAGGTCTACAATCCAAGGAAGCTACAACTCCTTTTTTATACTTTGTTTCAGGGCTATGACCCAAGGAAGCTACAACTCCCTAATTGAAAAAAACTAAAATATGATTGATTTTATGGCTTCAACCCACTGATAGTCATCAATTCTACAAATTAGGTCTAAGGTGGATCTTATCATTCTCTGTGTATACACCTATACATCTTCGCACACTTCCTTCATCCTCTTCACATCTTTGATCTTCTATATATATCATTCACATGCTTTGAAAATACAAATTAAGTCGACAATAAATAGGAAATTATGAAACTTGTAGCATGTTGGCCTACATATACATTGGTGGTATACAAAAATGATAAAATATTATCTAAATTTCTCCTAGATGAGTCGACATGACCCATACAACATCTTCAATCATTCCATAAACTCTACTCACACTTGGACATGTGCTGCACATCATTAACATGCCTTAGCAAAAGCATATCTTCACAAAATAACTTGAAACAATTGTGCAATACTAGAAACAAGAAAGATCTACATACAATTCATACCTTAGACACTATGAGATATGTGGAGTGTCCACACAAGCTCATACAACTAAACTTCATAATATCCTACTAGCGCAAGTATCCAAACATATGTTCTCATGAATATTAAGCATCCAAAACCAACTATATCAAACTATCACTTTGAAAACTAAATTTGTGGATCACCAGATCACTTGAAAATTCAATGTAGTATAAATTAGACATCATTAAGTATGTCCTCAAAATTGCTTGACCAAAAAATCACATCTGAAAGAATGCAAAACATTCCAACAAGCCTTCTAAACCACTTTACTTTACCTTAACACAGTTTGATACTTTGTCACTTGTAACTTTCACCACAAAATGAATATTGACAAGAGAAATTGGATATAACACCTTCACATCTCCATGGGCTTAACTTTTGAACCGTAAGACTAGATCTTGTTTTTTTGAAGGATGCAGACCAAAATATTATGTATATGCCTTAAAGTATAAACTTTGAATTCCTTAGACAAGACTTCACAACTTGTCACTGAGTGTGGTACACAAAACTGGAAAAATATCATTGCAGGGCGCAACTTGAAAATACATCAAGACATGTGTACCCACCTTTGCATCATACATAGGCAACAAAATGACTACTAGCCTTCCATATTATTGCAATGCCAACTTGTACTATTAGATATCTCTATACATTAGAAATATTTGAAGCATATACAATCATAAATATACTTTGAAATCAATGACAATCAAGCTTATCAAGATGCAACATGCTATTACGAAAAAAATCTGAGTGTAACGACTCTTCCCACCCATGCAACCTTCCAAAAATCCTCTTTTCACTCTCATTCTCATTCATTCTTATGTTCTCTCATTCATTATCACTCTCTCTTGTTTGATCTCTCATTTTGATTCATTCTTCTCATTCTTTATTATTCTCTCAAGTGAAGCTCTTTCTTCTATCACAACAATAGTCAAGGCTCTCTCGCATGCAAGCATGTCACATTTATCAAGCCAAGAGGGGAGCCATAGACTATTGATAATTCTCTCTAGTATACTTTTCTTATGTATTTACTACTGTCTTTTTGATCTCATCTAGATATGCATATTCGTGATAAGGGCTCTCCTCCATAGTAGGGTTTGTTTCTATCACATGTCTTTACATTTCATGTCTTTTTGTTTATCTTTATCTATTTGTCTATCTATGAAGGTGGAAACACCAAAATGGGGGTTTGCCTAAGACAATCCCTAAAACAACCCCAACATTTTCCCCTCTCTATTTTGTGTGCAAATGTACAGACTTGAGAGGCTAGACATTACAGATTTAAAGGTTGTATTCTTTGTTTTGACATGGAAAATAGTGTGAAGCAAAAACGTCCCCATGACACACTATCATTTGTGGTTGAGGTTTAACCCTTCTAGGGGTGAAATCTATGAGTTCTATATTTTTCATTTATGTAAATCATGTATTTTAATTCTTTACTTAGTCTGCTATTCAACAATTTTATCATTCTTGTCTTTACTAGTTTAGCATTTCATTTCAACCAAGTTGTACAAATATCCTTTATTTTTTAATCTTGTGACCTCATATTTATTCCTTGAGGTAACCGAGGGCTATTTTCTCCTTGAATCTCTTTGTCTTGAGTCTTAAGAGTAGTGAATCCCCTCCTTTACATGAAATATAAATAAGGGGTCTGATCCAAACCCTAAGTAAAACTAATACAAAAGTATATAATTGAAAAATTGGATCTAAATATATTAATTAGAATGAAGGATAAACCCTAAGTTCAAACCCTAGGTTGTAAGTGTTGCAAGGTGTGCACCCTTGGTCTCCTTGTGTTATGTAACATAGTACTCAAGCTTGTGACATGGTTTAACCACCTCCCATGGATTCATTAACTCTAGCAGTTACAGTATTAGACATTAACAAGTTGATCTTTTGGTGCAACTGCAGCTATTTATGCAACCATTGGTATCAGAGCCTGGGTCACAGGTTTGAATCCCTTTCTTGCAGTGGGGGGATTGTTGCAAGGTGTGTGCCCTTGGTCTCCTTATGTTGTGAAACACATCGCTCGGGTTCATGGCATACCTTAACCGCCTCACAAGGATTCATTACTCTAGTGGTTGTATTGAGCATTAATAAGTTGATCTTTTGGTGCAATGACAACCATCTATGTAATAGTGAGAATGAACTGGGTTTATCAGAATTGCAAGGAAAAATGCATACCTTGTAAATGTCCAGGTTTAATTAATTAAATTAATTAATTAAACAAATAGCTAACCTAAATATGAGTTGGGAGTAATATTGAATATTCTAATAAATTTTAAATTGTACCAATAAAGTTTAAGGGTATTTAGTTCTTCTTTATTTGTTGAAGATTGCATATAGATGTTAGAAATCCACTTGCCACACTAGTAGAAAATAAATGTGTTTTCGATGACTATTGCTAGTTTGAGAACTTCACTAGTTATTGTAATGGTTATTCTATGGGTGCATGTGTGGTCTCTATGTGTGTGGACCTAAATCTATATGCAAAACTTAAAGATCTATAACTCATAGATTTGATCTAGTAGATTTCTATAGTTCGAAACGTGTTCATCTCTATTAAGCAATTTTTTGAAGCACCTTTAAAAAATTTGTTAAATTGTGAGGGTCATGTTCTCCTCGATTAGACCCTTGGATGGATTGATTCAATAATAATAAACCAAGTTGATGCTCCTAGTATGATGGTAGAATGCTAATGTAATTCATTCTATCAATTTGCAAATAGAATTCCAAATGCGTTCAATATGTTTCCTAGATAACTCCTAGATAATTTGTTTGAATCAAGGCTATTCCTTAAATAAACCACCTTGATGTGTAATCTGGAATAATTCAAACTTTAATTAACTCACAACAACTTGTAAAAATGGAGGAAATGGGTCTAATTTGAAATTTTGAATTTAAATATTTGGAGTTTAGATTTATGGGTAGGAAAATAATCTAGATCAATGCTACACTTGCATACCCAAGCCAAGATAGCAAACAATATATTTTGAAATGAGAATCATTTTTTGAAGGTACACGATTGTAGTATTAAGGTAGAATAGTATTGTTTATTCAAAATACACCCTTTGACATACTAATTAGCTGATAAGCTATATATAAAGTGAATGTAAGTTGAGCTAAAACTTGTCTCACATCGTAAACATGTTAACTGAAACCATTTTTGGATATATTTTCGTCAGTTTTAATTTTTTGCGTTTAACTTTTTTGCTGCTTTTGCGTGCTATTTATTTCATTGCCCAAGCATCACACATTTTTACCATAGTTTTCCCGCTACCGTTTCGTAAGAAGTTTATGAATAAATGAAACATTACTGTCTTTTCTCGGTGCGATTTTGTAAGAAGTTTATTAACTAGCTTATATACCTTATATATACTCTATATAATATACGCCGAGAGATATCATTTTCGAGGCGTATTTTTTTAGATTCAAAAAAGCAAAAATGCAGAAAAAATAAGCCTCGAAAATGATATCTCTCGGCATATATTATATAGATTATATATAAGGTATATAAGCTAGTTTCAGCGGCAGCACTACAGGCAACAAACACATGTCAATATTAATTGAGATATATTATGTATTATGATTATATTATCTATTTATGCTATATTATTATTTATTAATATTATATTATATTATAATATAATATTTAATATATTAAAATTATATTATTATTAGATTAATAGTAATGTTATATTATTAATATATTATATGATAATACTATATTACATTGTATGAATTATAATGATATATTTGATATATTAAGATTATATATAATCTATAGATTAATAGTAACTATATTAGATTATTAATATTATTGGTATTTTATTAATAATATTAATATTAGATTAGATTAATAATAATAATATTAAATCGTTAATTATACTATAAATGAACACTGCTTGAACAATTTGTGAGCTTTCAAAAGGAATAATTTTAAAATGGCCCTCCCACTCTCTGCTAGAACAACTATCCCACTCTCTGTTGAAACCTTCTTGCTTTCTGTGGATGGTGGGTCATTGGCTTCTGGTGTGTCATTGGATTTTGGTGCGTCGTCGGCTTCTGGTGTGCTATCGGCTTCTGCTAAGTTAGTTTTTGCCACTGCTAGGTCATGTGTTGTTGGCTTGTGGGTGTTTATAGATGGTTCACTACTTGTTGTTGGGGCACCGTAATTGTCTTCAAATGTGCCTCTTGATGGTTCATGACCTGTGCTTGGTGGGTCTATTGTTGTTGTTGTGACTCCTAGTTTACCTGCAACTCTTGTTGCTTTGACTTCCCCTTGCACCATTCTTTTAAAGGATGATCTTTCTTGGATGGTTGTGCAAAGAAGGAAGATAGGTCTCGCTAAGCATAATCACTCCTCTCAGTCCTTTGCTAAGTTTTTTTTGTGGTGGTCGGAAAGTTGCACATGTTGTTTAGCTTTGCTTTTCCCACTGTTGCTTGATGGTGTTTGGTTGTTGTTCTTCTTTGTTTATCTTTGGAGTAGTTGTTTGTATCTTTTATGATTTTTAGGTGTTTGGATGTTGTTGACTGTCTAGTGTTGTATCTTTTGAGTAACAATTTGTACCTAATGTTGTAAAGGGTTTCAGGTGTTTATCCCTTACAATCAAAACATTGCTTTCAAATTCTTCATTCTCTAAAGAATTGATTCTTGCATTTTTTTTGACATAAGCATCCAATCATCGATTGTGGGATCTACATCCTTAATGTTTGTTAGAATTTGAAGAAATCTTTATTTTTCTTCATTATGTCCATCTTGTCAAAAAACATGAATGAATGTAATGACCATTTTGAATTCTTCGCATAGTATCTTTGCTCGCCTTTTTCTTTCATATGGAGCCTTTTTATTTTTCGGAGGTAATTGTGCCAAGTCTCCAACTAAAATCATAGATATATCTGAATATAAAATATTTATTTAAATTGATAAGTATGAATTTGTATAGAAAGAACTACAATAGAATTGAATAAAAATATTGTAATGTAAAGTTATCAAAGTTAACAATTTTAATCCAAAACTCACCTCCAAAACTTTGGTTACTGTTTTCTAGGAATGTTTTTCAAAGCCTAGAGTCTATGTTTTCAAGCAACCTCTCTCCAAGGAAACTTATTTCATCTATCAATATGTATCTGACATGTGATATTTCTTCTTGGAAAGTTGTAATTCTTGTCCCTTCTAGTTCAATGAAATCTCTTATTGGAATTCTTATATTTGACTGAATGGTTGAAGCACCAATGTTGAATGTTGCAACTCCAATAGGCATGAGTAGAAGTAGAGGAGATTATTTGGGAGAAGAAATTTTTTCTAGTGCTAGGTTATGTGTTAGGTTATATAGGGTTAGGTTATATAGTGCTAGGTTATATAGGGTTAGGTTATATATTGTAAAACCCTAAAAAATTTACACTATAGATAACCCTAACTTGACTATTAACCATAATCATAACCCTAACCGTCAACCATAATTGTAACCTTAAACTTACCCTAACTCTAACCATAATCCTTACCTTAATTCTAACCAAATCCTTAAGTGTAATCATATATCATAATCCTAATCTCATATCTAATCCCAACCATAACTAAAACTCTAAATCCAACCCTAAATCCTAAACCATAAACCCTAATCCTAACACTAACTATAACTCTAACCCTAACCTTAACCCGAACACTAAACCCTAACCCTAACTAAATACCTAATTATAACACTAAACTGTAACCTAACCCAACTCTAATCTCAACCATTTAATTAAGATAAAAGTACCAACCTAACCCTAACCCTATATATCTATTTGTACCATAACCCTTCGTAATTGAACCCTAATAATAACCCTCACCTAAACCTAACACTAATTGTACCATAACCCTTTATAAATTTTGAACATTAATTTTATTGTAACCATAATTAAAACATAGCCTTAACCCTAACCCTAATCCTAACTATAACCCTAACCCTAACCCAAACCTTAACTTTAACCTTGATCCTAACCATAACTCTAACCATAATGCTAACCCTAACTATTACCTAACCCTAATACTGACCATAACCCTAATTGAACCCTAATACTAATAATTATACCATAACCCTTTGTAATTGTTTAACCCTAATTTTATTGTACAACCATAATTGAAATTTAACATTAACCCTAACCCCAATTCTTACTATAAGCCTAACCCTAGCCCTAACCCTGACCATAACCTTAACTCTAATTTATGTTATATTATATATTTTTATTGAACCCTAATCCTAACATTATTTTTCCTAACCCTAACCCTAACTCTAAACCTAACCCTAACCCAAACACTAAATCCTAACCCTAATTAAATACCCAATCATAACCCTAAATTGTAACCCAACCCAACTCTAATCCCAATCATAAATGTACCTCTAAACCTAACTCTAAACCCAAGTTTAATTTGATTATATCATATATTATATTAATATCTACATTTTATCATATATAATATTAATTATATTACTATATATTCTGATATATAGTATATTCTACATTTTTATTTATTCTAATTTTTAAGTTTTCTTAATTTTAAGATTTTTTTGTTTAATATCTACATTATATAATATATAATATTAATAATATTACTATATAATTTAATATATAATATATTATATTATCTATATTATATATTTTAATATACAATATATTATGTTATCTATATTAATATATAATATGTATAATATAATAATATATATTATATTTCTATATTATCTATTTTAATATATAATATGAATTATATTATTATCTAATTTAATATATTATATTTTTTTTATTTTTAGAAAAAGAATTTTAAAGATATATATTTTTTAGATTTCTTAATTATTATAATATATAATATGTATTATATTATATTATTTATATCTTTTTCTGATTTTTAGATTAAAAAAATATTTTTTAAGATTTCTAAATTTTCAAATATGTATTATATTCATTATATACATTTTTTCTTTAAATTTTTAGAAAAGAATTTTGAGGAAATATTTTGTTTTTTAAGTTTTCTAAATTTTGGAATATGTATTATGTTATATTATATATTTTTATTTTTATTTTTAGAAAAGAATTTTGAATAAATATTCTATTTTTTAAGATTCCTAAATTTTCAAATTTTTTTGTTTTTTTTGTGACGAATGTGCTGACCTCCTATAGGAGCCAGTGTTGTCATTGTAGGGTTATTTGAATTATTTGAATAAATATTTTATTTTTTAAGATTCTTTAATTTTCAGATTTTTTGTTTTTTCTGTGACAGATGTGCTGACCTCCTATAGGAACTCGTGTTGCCATTGTAGGGTTACGCCTCTCGACGTAATAAATGAATGCCTTTGCCAGGGAGTTTATGAGTAAATGAATGATTGTGAAGTACTTTTTAATTTAATTTTATATTACTCACAATGGGAGTTAAATAATTTGACGGTCAAATTTGAAGGAAATGGTAAGATAGAAAATTTCAATAAGAAAAAAATAATTTTAATTGTATTTTAGTAGATGTATGGATATAGTTTAGATTGATATGACAATATTATTATGGTGTTATATAATTAATTATTATTTAGATATTTTAGATATATTTATTTAAAAAATATATTAATGATGATAATATTAATTAAATATCTTAAATATATTTATTTAAAAGATATTTAAAGTGTTTATATTAATTTTTTTATTTAATATGGATTATGTTTTTAAATGAATGTATTTAAGATTAAAAAATATAAAATTGTTTTTTATTCATAAAGAGTTGATTTATTTAATACACATTTTTTAAAAATGACGTCTTTATTTTAATAAGGTAATGAATGATTTGACATGGAATCGGACAATAATTTTATTATTACAATTGTTAATCATTGTTAGTAAAATAATTATTATTTAAGACTTGTTATTCATGTTACTATTTAATTTGATTATTAATATTAACCACTACCTATAATATTAAATAAATATTTATGATGTTTTTTATTTTTGCAACTTCATTTATATATTATTTAATTATTATATTATTTACTAATATTTATTTTCATATATTTAAGTATTATTATACATATATGAATTTAATTACTTTTATATAATGGTTTCTTTATATAGATGTTATTTTTATCCATATGTTATTTTCCACTCATCATAATTTTCATCAAATGAAATTTAAAAAATACAAATAATTAACTGATAAGCTTCATATAGTGGAAAAGATCTAGATTTGTCAAAGTTTATCTTATTTCATTATTTAGCACTTATTATTAATTGCTTAATCCAATCACATGCAACTAAAACTTGCTGCACATTACATACATACCCACCCATACACAAACACTCCTCTCTAACATGTTAACATACATATAATTTTCTATCCTTTTTTTATTGTATTTGATATAGTTTTGGATGTGCCTTCTTAAACTAATTTGTTTATTAAGAAAAGTGGATGCCAAATTATAGGAGGAAGTTATATATTTTCTATTGGCTAAACCCTTGCACCCCCATGGTACAAGTGCTAGTCAATACATAAAAGACAACCTAATTATTATGAATGCAAAGAATAAAGTAAACAAAAATGAAACTCAAATATACAATTAAAGTCATGATATTTTCATAATGTTTTGCTACTTACCTATTATTTCTTTTCTCTTACCATCTCATCTTGATGATAAAATGTACTCCAATATACTATAAAGAAAAAAATACATAATCAAATCTAAAAATATACTAAACAAAATTACAAATATCTAATTTTCACCATTACATATTTAGAATTTTTCTACTTACTCTAATCTTCCTCTCCACCCACCCAAAACGACCCCCAACAAAAAAATCTTTTATCCAAAGACAAACCAAACTACCTCCCACCAAATGGAGAGCGACACAAATACAAATATAAAAACAATTTACCGTCCAAGTTAATCTAGTTTTGAAAATTTTAGAGCCTAAACTTGAAAATGACAATTCCCTTCGATTTTGAAATTGTGATTGGAGCCCACTCTCTGCCATTGGAGTTTGGTTAGACAAGACACAAAGCTTTGTCGCTATTTGCCTTATCGATTGTTAACATCCTATCAAAACAAGAAAACAAAATACATACCAATGCGACCGTTGTATACATTTGAAATGGAGTATAAGCTCTGGTTTATACACAGATGATTCCAGTTGGGGAAGGCATTAAAGATAATTTGCTTGCAGCACAAGTTCCATTAATTAAGTATGAGTGGGACAACTGTTGAGATGATTGAAGGAAAACTTTCTCAAGGCATGCTCATGAATAGTCCCCACAATCTAAGCTTAGACGTTAATAACCCCACTCTGAAATCATAGAGAAGAGAATAAATTAGTGTTACAATGATTATTGGCATTCATTCATTACACCCCATTAGTCCTATTTACAAGATGTGTATCTCTCTATTACCGATATAATCACAGAGCAATTCCATTAATCTCAGGCCTTTTTGTTGTTCTGCAACAAACATGGCATACTCCTGCAAGGTAAGTAACAATGAGAATTATAATGAAGATGCAGGCCTAGACTGGGATGATCCTTGCATAGGAGGAGCATCTCCTGCATTCTTCTATCCATCATATTTTGTGCCCAACCCCTCCTATGAAAAGAAGTGCCTGAGTCCTATTCCACTCAGTCCTGTAAATTCTTCACACTGTTCTACATTCATTAGGTCTTCAAACGATGATACTAATGCTTATGCAGTCTCTGGCTATAGCTTCTCAAAAAGCTCCCTCAATGATAATCATGGCAGGAAAATGCACAAAGGAAGGATGCCTATTGAAGAGGAAGAGGAAGAGGAAGAGGACGAAGAAATGGGTTTTTATAGAGGATTGAGAGGGTATTATGAGAATAGTAGTTGGATTTGCCTTTGTTTCCAGGTGTTACTGTGGTTGTTGGTTTCTGTGGGGATCTTTATTGTGCTGTTTTCCATTGCAACCAGGCCTGGCTCCCCTGAGCTCACAGTAAAGGTACTAATCCATTCCTTCCTCGTTTGTTTTCTTAATGAGAAGCTAACTTACTTTTGACATAAACCCAATTCAGCAACCTTTTAACATAAATAATAAATCCACATAGCTCCTCCATCAAATCTTTAAATGCATGAATTATGAGTTTTTCATGATCTAAATAAGATTGTTTCTGAATTCAACTGTGTTAAATTTTTCAATTATTGATATTGTTATTAGATGGATGAATTGCTGAATTTATATCAGCAGAAAGGGGCTTCTCTACCCAGTTTTATACTTGAGACACTTTAGAAACAAGAACCATGCTCACCAACAGTGAAGAGTTTAATTGAGGTTCCAATATTCTTTGGCAATGTAAAACAATTTACTAGTATGGTGTGATGAGTTAAATACAGGAAATGATAGGTGAAAGTAAATATTAATTCTCTTTGTCTTTAGAATGTACTGACTTTCTGTATGATAAGGTTGCAATGTTTGGATCTTAAGCCTAGCATGTTGATATGATGGCCATGCCTGCATTTTTATGTGCATGCTTTTCACTGTGTTGTTTTTTGTTTAACAAATTGGAGTTTTATTGAGGGCAACAATCTCTGAGTTCTCTTTACCTACCTTGAACCTCAACCCTCAGATATTTGCACTGTCATTTTTAATTGGCTATATTTGTGGGATTTTTAACTTGACCTAAAAAAGACACTGGGATTAGCTAAGTTTTAATGTTAGTGTGTTATAAAAGCTTCCTTTACCCTTCCTTATCCAAACATATCCAAATAGAATAAATCATTTTAAACCCTGCTGTGATTATCTGTATCCTATATATTCCCCTGATCTTTGAATTTACCTCATTTCTTTTTTTGTTAAGCCTTCTTTATACACTAGTAATCTCCAATATTAGAATCTCCCTTTATACTAGTATCTCTATTTATATAGATGAAAAAAAAAAAAACAGATTGACATGTTCCAAAATTATAAATAAAAGTAAGCTTTCTTTTAGTTTCAGGCATTTTTATTTTTAATGGAGAATTTTATATTATTCATAAGATTAGTTTTGCTATCTGATACATGAGCATGAATCTGGACGGATGGAAATCTTTTCAGCTGAGAGCCAAAGAAGAATAACTAATAACTATTTCTATAAGATAGATTGGATTACAATATTCCTCAAGCCATTTCATATTTGGAGAGATGGACCATTCCAACGAAATTCTCAATCTGGGTCAATAAGTGTTTTCTTCTTGTTATTGTTATTATACACTTGGTCACTAAGAATCATGAAGAAATGCCTGAATTACTATTAATCTGATTGCAGAGGATAGCAGTTCATGAATTTGGAGTAGCACAAGGTTCAGATAAATCAGGGGTGCCAACAAAAGTATTCAGCTGCAGATGCAACATCACCTTAGAACTTGACAACCGTTCCCAATTCTTTGGAGTCCATCTTCATCCTGCTCACATCAGAATGTCCTTTGCAGAGCTTACAATAGCCACAGGCCATGTAAAACAAATATCTAGCCCTTGATGCATGCTAATTTTTTGTTTTCTTTGCTTTCTTTTCCCTGAAGTGTTTATTGTATATATGTAGGGAGCTGAGGTATATGTGAACAGGGACAGCACAATGACTTTCAATGTAGAGAGTGGGGCAAGGAGAAAAGCAGTTTATGGTGCAGGACCTAGTATGCTTCATCTTTTGCAATCAAGAGGAGGTCTCCCCCTAGTCATGCACATCAACATTGAATCAAGTATCAGGGTTGTGTGGGACCTTGTAAAGCCTAAGTTTTCTCATCATATTGTTTGCCACATGCTTGTGAATAAGAGCAATGGGGGCCATCATTTAAAACTTGCCCAAACCAGATGCTCATATCATGCTTCGTAAGACATCCAAAGCTGTCCATTTTCATAATTTATGTGGGTGTTGTTGGCTTTGATGTAAGCGTATAGGTATATATTGTTTCGGGTTATGAGCATATTTCCATATTATATTGGATGACAAGCACATGTCTAATCATTTTGTTACCTTTTGATGAATTACTCATTCTCAATGCAGTGCATGAATGTAATGGGATCTGCACATTGAGTATATCTCGCCTCAATACATGGAATTGTTTATCTAGTGCTTTGTTTCACTTGGAAGAAGATCTAATGGAATGTACTTTTCTATAGAAAGGCTACAACTTTGGGCAGTGGCTTTTGGATTCCCGAGGAAGGTTTCATGACATTTATTTTAGGAATTATTTTTATCCAGGGGTTTTATGGGATAATTTTTTTTTCTACAAGATAAGTTAGAATCTCATTTAAGAAGATACACGTTTTTAACTTTTAGGTTTTTAAAGGGTGTTTTAGAGGTAGAGTTGAAATTTTTCTTTACTAGCTTAGAAAATTTTGTTGGGTCATTCATCTACAATTTTTAGATTCATATCAATAAATCTAGAAATGATTTTTTTTTTTTTTTTTTTTTTAATATTTAATATTGTTCCAAAATATTCATGATACCATCAACTTCCTAAAATTTTAGAGCTTAATGTTTTTAAGTCTCTCAATACTACAAAATCCATGAGACTACTTGCTTGTACAAATTTCTAAAAACTCTCAGCAACACCATCTAGGAATCCTCCTCCATAATACCACTACCTAAATCATTGTACACATTACTTTGGTCCACAAAAAGTAAGGTATAAGAATGATTTTCAATGGTTTAGATATGAGATTTTTAAAGATATAAAAGTAAATTTAAGATTTATAAATTTTTAAGTGTATTTAATTTGAAGGGTGTAATGGTGCAAATCACACATCCATGCCCATTTATCTTATGTTTTGGGGCTCACTTCAACTAAAATGTCCTTTATCTAATAATAATAATTTCAAAGCAATATATTCTTGCATGAAAAATAGCTTATGAAATTATCCCAGTATGTCTCCATCATCACTCATCTCTAGGAAATAGTTATGGTCCCTGGATCTCACATTGGCCACCTTGAATTAGATCTATGCATGGAGAAATGACTCATTAGGTTGGTTGATGAAAATCAAGCTACAATGATTAAGATTAGTCACTTAGATAAGAGGATTTTTTAGTCACAAAAGCAACTTCAAGAACTATATATTTTTAGGTGTGTCTAACTTGAGGGTTGTGAAAATCACATTGTTGAATGCACAAGACAACTAAGAGGGGAGGGGGGTTGAATCAGTTGTACATTAAAACATTAAACCCTCATTAATGTTCAGATCTACACTAATCCTTAAACCCTTAATGACCATTAAACCCTTATCATGCATTAGTAGAACATAAACATGAGAAATAGTAATGCAAACATGTCTAAACACATGAGAACACCAGATTTACATGGAAAAACCAAGATGGGAAAAATCGTGATGAGGATTAGCTCACAATATAAAGTAATTGCAACACCAAATACAATAGGCTCACTGCCAAAATAGAAGAATGAGAAAGAAGATTGTTATAGTGAGAAATCCATCTCAGAGCAATAGAAAAGTTCTACCACTGCTTCACCAGAACATTCATGTTAGAATTGTGAAAAGCACGAGCCATAGGATCAAACAATGAACAAAGGCACCTTTCATGAAGAGATCTGCAAACAAAGAATTGTAATATTCCTCAACAAGAAAAAGCTACAAAAGAACCTCAAGAATCTTCAAGGAAAAAAAAAGTCCTCAAAGCTTGAGAGTTCCAGAGATAATACAATGAGGGTTGAGTGCTATATATAAGAGAAACCCTAAATAATAAAAGGGATTAGATCAAGACAAGTGTCAACATCACATGCTCACTTCAGTTAACATAGAAAAACACTTAGTTACCTGAATAAAGAACTCCTAAGTTTAGCTTAAGTGCATGAGAATAAATTAGACTAATAATCAATTAAATATTAATTAATTATTAGCTAATGCATGATTACTCTAACACCCCTCGTTAACATGAACTTAGAGAGTAGATAAAAACCCTAAAAAGAAAGAATGCATGATGAGTCCCTACAAACAAGGCCTGGTGAGGTACCCATGTACAAACAAAAGAATCTCTCACAATTGGAGAAAAAGGAGAAAACCACAATGGAAGAAAACTTCTCTCCAAAAGAGAGAAAGGCGAATGAAGGACTAAAAAGCCTCCAAATCAAGGTGTGAAGGGATGAGAAACCTCCAACCAAAACAATGTACTGAAAAAGAGGAACATGTAGAACATCATTGAAGCACAAAGAAGTTGTAGACTATTATCGAAAGATGACTGGTATGGTATTGAAATGAAGAACCTCCAAAAACAAGAATGAAAGAGTGTCCATATGGTAAATGATCCATCTCACTGAAATGCATGTAACCAACCACTAATGTACGATGCATATGAAAGTACATAGGAATAAGAACTAGATATGTAGATCACTTAAACTGCGAAACCAAGGAAGCATTAGCACCAATAGTAGAAACAACCCCATAATTCTGAAAAGGGAAAGCCAAGACAAGTACATTGAAACTATGTGAAACCAAGAAGTGTGTAGGAGAGATAACCTAGAAATAAAAGGGTTGGCAAACTAAGGCACACACGCATGAGGCAAGAATCACTATGATTCACTATTATTGTGGAAGGCACACTCGACTAAAGTGTGATGGAAAACCAAAGGAAAACGTCAACCCCTCCATGAAACTTTATATCATAGCGCGAATACAAAAGGCGCAACAAGCTGTGCAAAATCCCCAAAATGGCACTTTATCTCAGTGTTTCTACAAAAAAGAAAGTGCATGAAAAGATGTCTACAATACCCAAATAGGACATAATACTATAAATACAAGAAGAAGAACCAAAAATGAGCCATCCCATGTAAACAAAAAAAATTAGGAGCTCGGACATCCAAGTAATTCACCAAATTATGAAAACACAAAAATTGAATAAACTGTACCTAGAGAAAAATCTAGAAAAAGTGCATGGATGGTTGTGAAGCTCTTTGAAACCATGTTAGAATTGTGAAGAACGTGAGCCAATGGATCAAACAACGAACAAAGACACCTTCCACGCAAGAGATATGCAAACAAAGAATTGCAATATTCCTCAACAAGAAAAAGCTATAGAAGAACCTCAAGAATCTTCAAAGAAAACAAAAGTCCTCAAAGGTTGAGAGTTCGAGAGATAATACAATGAGGGTTGAGTTCTATATAGGAGCAATCCTAAATGATAAAGCGATTAGATCAAGACAAGTGTCAACATCACATGAAATGAGACAAAATGATCTAATAATAGCTCACTTTAGTTAACATAGAAAAGCACTTAGTTAACAGAATAAATAACTCCTAAGTTTAGCTTAAGTACATGAGAATAAATTATACTAATAATCAATTAAAGATTAATTAATTATTAGCTAATGAATGATTAATCTAACAATTCACACTCTTTCTGTAGAATGTAGAAACCTTCTTCTCGATGTTTCCAATAGTCTTAGGCATTAAAGTTCACACTACACTTCACACTTTCGCACTTCACATCATAATTCACATCACACACACTTCACATCATAATCCTCAACACATATATATACCATCCTCAACCTTGAAAACAATCTACAAGGTTGACTATGCACCCTAACCATGCAAATTCAAATTAGGTTGGCACCAAAAAATTCCTGCGATGGAGAGGAATGAAGGCAGACCACATCACACCTTACCTCATACCTAAATCCACATATACATGCCACACCACGCTTTCACAAACACCGAAGCATATATGAAATTAGTGTAAACACCCAAGATCAGCCGAACCTATGTTAACACCATTAAAATTTTAAGTACACACTTCACCAAATCTAAAGATGAATCAAGGACCACACACAACACTTAAACACAATCTGGAATATTCCATCAATGCCCTGAAATCCAAAAAATCCTTCCAACATCATACATCTGGAAGGTATGCTCTTTTGAGTGGTCTTTCTAATTCAGAACTTGTGAAAGTTATGAGCTATAAATCTACCAGTGAGATCTGGAAGAAGTTGGAAAGTGTCTATGAAGGAGGTGATAAGGTCAAGCAAGAAAATATTCAAAATCTAAAGACTAGGTTTGAAACCCTAAGGATGACAGAAGATGAAGATATTACAGGCTACATGCATAGAGTGGATGAAGTTGTCAATTCAATTAGAGGCCTTGGTGGAAAACTTGAAGAAGTGAGGTGGTAAAGAAGGTATTAAGAACTCTTCCTAAATCCTATAGTCATAAGGTTTCTTCTATTGAAGATGTTTAGAATTTAGATCTTTATTCTTGAGATCGGTTGTTTGGTGCTTTAACTACTTTTGAATTGAGAGTGTTTGGTCCAAGTGATTCAAGAAAAGAGACTTCTTTTAAAGTTGGAAAAGCAAAGAAGAATGAGGAATATGACCCAGATGAGTTTGATGAGCTAGAAGAAAAATTTGTGAGGAGATTGAAAATGGGCACTGTAAAATATAGAGGTAAGTTAACTTTCAAATGTTTCAATTGTAGAAAGATGGCTCATTATGCTTCAATATGTCCAATCAAAGCTTCAAATGATAGATTTAAGGAAAATAAAGGTAAATAAATTAAGGGATGTTACTATGTTAAAGAATATGTCAGTATATCTGATGATGAATCTAATTATCTGGATGATGAAAATGATGAATGCTTGTTCATGGCTCTAAATGTTGGAACTAATTCTACTAACTCTAAGAGATGTATGAAGGAAGTTTCTCCAGAAGCAGGTCAATGGAACTATGGTGACTTCTTTTCATTCTCAAGAGGATAAAAAATACTAGATTGTTGACAATGGATGTACAAATCACATGATAGGTGATAAGAGTAAGTTTTTTAAACTTGAGAAGTTTGAAGGAGGTATTGTTAAGTTTGATGATGATACATTTGCTAAGATATGTGGAAAAGGTTCAATTAGTTTTGATAGAAATCATAAAACAAATTATGTTCTTTATGTTAAGGGTCTCCAGCATAATCTTCTAAGTGTAGGACAAGTGTGTAGAAAAGGATATAATCTTGTACTTGATGGTGGTTGTGAGATCAAAAAAGGCTCCAAAACTTTGGTTGCTGCAAGAAGGATAGATGAAAATGATTATCATCTTAAGGGTGCTAATGGTATGTGCTTTATGACTCAAATCAATGAAAGTTGGATATGGCATAGAAGAATGTGTCACATCAATTTTGATAGCTTAGCTAGGATTAGCTCTGCTCAAGCTGTGAGAGATCTGCCAAAGATTACAAAGCCTATAAATGCAGTTTGTAAGAAGTGTTAGTTTGGGGAGAATAAAAGAAAAAGGTTCAATGCCAAAGAGTATTCTATCACAGGACCTTTGGAGTTAGTGTAAGAAAACCTTTGTGGACCAAAAAAACAAGAATTTCTCAAGGTGGCAAGCATTTCATGTTGTTGATTGATGATTACTCTAGAATGACTTGGGTAACTTATATCAAAGAAAAATCAAAAACTCTAGATAAGTTTAAGGCATTTAAAGCTATGGTGAGAATGAAATATATATGAAAATAAAATGTTTGAGATCCGAAAGAGGTGGAGAGTTCACATCCAATGATAACTATTTTCATGAAGATCATGGAATAAAGAGACATTTATCAGCTCCTAGGACTCCTCAGCAGAATGGAGTGGTGGAAAGAAAAAATAAGACTATTCAATCCTCGAAGCAAAAAGGAAAATGATGAAGGAATAAAATCTAAAGGATGTATACTAGAGAGAAGCAATTCATACTACAATGTATATACTTAACATAGTGCAAGCAAGGACAAATATTTCAAAGACTCCCTATGAGTTGTGGTATGGAAGAACTCCTACTACCAAATATTTTAGAGTACTTGGATGCAAGTGCTATATTAGAACAGATAAAAAAAACTTAGGAAAGTTTGATGCAAGGTTTGATGAAGGAATCTTCCTTGGATACTTTATAAAGAGAAAGTCTTACCGGTGCTACAACAAGAGGCTAGAAAGGATTGTTGAAAGTGCAAGTGTCAAAGTGGATGAAGACTTGCATAAAATTTTAGTGTTGAGAGATGGATATGAATTAGATGAGTCCTCTTACAGAGAAGAAGAAGAGGATGAAGGTTGTTGGTTGTTTTTACTATAACCAGGTTGATCTCCTAATCTACCTATGGAAATGCTAATTCCAATCAAGGGCAGCTCGAAGGACCTAGACCAACTGACGAGGATTTTAAAGACCTCCTACACTTTGGGCTCTGCAAGACCCGGGAGGGTGATCCATTAATGTGTTTACAACCTCTGCACCATAATTATAAACAACAACAACAATAACAAATAATCTCACTTAATAGCTCAACATAATGGGATAATACTAAATAGGATTGGTTGTTCATCAATAATATCAACCATTTGGAGTGTGAGATAGTCACAACAATACTTCATAGTAAAAGATATTCATTGATTTTAAATTTGAAGCAAGCTCCAGGTGAACACAAATAAAATATTGAATCTCACAAACATATACAACTTAGATCGGCATCCTTTATCCATTGGAGGAGTCAAATTCATAAACATCGAAGGGTTCAAGACACATTCAACACACAACATATAAGATCTTCAATGACATTGCCTTACAATATCACCAGTTTGTATCCTAACTCAATATTAATTATCAAATCCTTTAACATATCAAACTACAATCCCATTTAAGCATTTTAATTAATTATTTGAATTAAAGCTAAAACAAGAATTGCACACACCACAATAGTGAGATAAACAAAATAACCCTTGATCATTTTATTCAAAATTTGGATATTCTTGTACATTGGAGAGACATGAGCTCAAATTAATCAATTTAATTCAAATGCCAGTACTATCATAAAACATTAAATCTCTATGAATTCAAAACCTACAACAAAAATGACTCAAAACCTAACTTTCATTTTCTTTATAGCTATCAGAATTTACAATTGCTCTACAACTTCACCTAGACTCGACCAAAACACTCTAACTTGCTAACCTGTACTTTTGGCCTTGAAATCCTTCTTATAGAGAACGAAGGAGCATAAAAGCATCAGGCTAGAAAGCACACATGTCACCAGCCAATTGGACCGCCTTATGACATTTCAAAATTTTGTTACAACAACCTCCTTCGAAGAATCTTCTTGTTCATTTCCATCCTACCCATTAAGAACGGTTTGATGTAGCAACAAATCTTCAAGAATCCCGCACTTAAACTTTCAACAAAAATAAAATTGGAATTTTTTATAACTGCAACGACTGATTTGTTAACTGTTAGCAACCTACCCCATTTTCACTCCTCCTCCTCAGTTAAATATATATTTACCCACTGCTGGTACTCTTCATCAGTTGGCCAATTAAAATTGATTACCTCATTTACCTTGACACTATAAGGCATATACTTAACTACCACTTGGTTTTCCTCTCATTCAAAAGACTCAAGGAATGAGTTGGTGCGGATAATTTTATCCATACAACTCACTAATAAATCAAAATCTAAGTCATCTCAAATTAAAGTAATTTGAGCATTGATGACCTCATTAGTCTGATCCTACCATTGTTTAAGTGACCTGATATTTCCCTGCTCATCAATTATGTCAGGCAACAGTGTGTCACTCCAATCATCAAAACTCTTTACCAATTCTTGGATCTTCCTACTCAAATCATCTGGTAAGGCTTGAAAACCTTGCAAGGAATTAACCAACACTTGAGTAGGTCTTAATGATTGGGGCCTATTATTGACATCAAACCTTGAGGCCTTATACATTACATCTAAATCATTGGCCCTAGGGATCCATTTCTCAATTAATGGTATTGCTACCCCTTGATCCCTATCAATGTTCTTTATTGCATTCAATAACAAAGAATAAGAAGAATACATAGCTGATAACCTACCATCAACCTTCTCATTTAAATATTGGAAGACAATAGTAACAATCTCCTTTTTCCTTGAGAATACTCCCTCTTCACTCATCTTCAAAGATGCCTGTAGCTCTGTAATTTTGTGCATTAACTGCTTCTTTGTTGGATCAACAGAACATTCTAACTCTTCCTCAATCGGTTCCAATGTATGACTGAGGGAAGGAGTTCGAGCAACTGATGTTTCCCCAATCTGCATGTATTTCAACCTATCCACCTCTATTTTCAGCTCAATATTCCTTTGATGCACCTTATTATATTCTCCAATCATAAAATTATATTTTTCCATGAGGCTCCTTTTTTCAGCTTCCTCTCTCTCTGCAGTCTTTTGTGCCAATTTGGCCACATTCACAGTTAAATTTGTGGCCTCTGTAGTTGAGGTCTCTGAAGCTCTTTTTATTATTAACCCCCCTCTCAAGTTTATGTTAATATCAGTAATATTTGGCTTTCTCCCTTGGGGGGCCAAAGCCCAAATTGCCAAAGTCTCATATTCTTCACTAAAAGCAGAGTCTTACAATGCTACCTTGACCTCTTCTTTAGAATTTTGGAGAGGATGCTTGGACTTCAAAATGGCATTGAAAGCCACTACATCAGCAATGTCCCACTCAGGTAAAATCAAGACACCAATTTGATTGACTAACTTTCTCCCTTCCTCTGGAGTGATGTTCTCAAAATCATTCATTAATTTAGCCTTTACCTCATCATCATTGTCCTAGTCTTACTTATCAGGCCTCAATTCTCTTCTCTTCTTACACCTCCTAATATTCTTCCAATTTCATTCTCCATACCAGTTGCAAGAAGACTAGTTTTTTCACAAAGGCATCATCATCTAAAAAATCCTTACAAGCTTCCATCCTTACATCCTGTACACATTTACCTTTCAAATCCAGGTTTGATAAAACCAACTCAACTAGTTTTGGAGGAGAAGGCATGCCCATTTGCATATCTTGATCGGTGACAACAATCTCATCCACCAAGTCCTCCTGGGACTGCTTAATCCTTCGCCTCTTGGCGCTTGGAATCGATGGTGGTGGTGAGGGAATTTTCTCAGGTGATGATTCCAGATCAATTATTTTGATTGCCCTAGGTGTTTTAAGCTTTGGACCTAGTTGTTCATGCAATTTCATTATCTGTTTTCCCTTTCTATCTTCTTCTTCTTCATCACTGCTATCATTCCTTTTCCTCCTGTAAATAGGCCAATCATCTGAAGGTTGGTAGGCTAGCCTCTCTTCAAGTGGCTTTGCAGCTTGTTCCTATATGCCCAAGTCTAACTCCAAATTTATTTTCTTGGTCATCAAAATACTCATGACTTCTTTGAAATTCTCCATCAAAAAGTCAATATTTTTGTGATAGGGGCTGAAATCCATCAAAGGATCATACTTAGGATCCATCTTGTGTACAGTGGCCAATAGCTTATCATAAGCTACCCATTTCTCCTTGTTCAACTCCTGCTTATTTAGATCAAATTCATTTCTGACCAAGTCCTCAAGGAAATTGAACTCATGCACAAATTTGGCACCCTTTATTCTTTGTCTAAACAGAGCAAATAACCCCTCAGGATCATGTTGCCTCTTGGGGCCAAAACTCAAATGGTGTACTTCAAAAAAAATTCCAAAATGAACCCAGCCTCCTTTTGAAAATACAAAATCAGACACCAATGTATAATCTAGGTAAAAATTCCCCTTACCCTTTCTTGTAAGGTTATCTTCATGGATACATCCAATCTGCCACATAGCTTTAAAAAATCCTACTCTAGGTGGCACATTATAAGGCAATATATGTGGGGTCCCCTGAAAACCATATACCCTCAAAACAATGTTGATTGGGTATGGAATAATCTCACCCCAATTATGGTAAATCTTCAAATCTGGTCTCCTCCCATTTGGCCTAAGGAAATCATGCAACTCCTCAAGAATCTTGGATAAATTTACCATCAACTTGGCTCTCAATCTGGATGCAAAGAAGTTGTCAAACTACACATAACTAGCATTCTCCCTATTGTATGAAAGGTCAGTAGTCCACACTTGCACTGGCAGCCTTTCTCCATTGACAAACTGCTTCAATCTCATCTTCTCGGAGAAAAAGTCAACATTCTTAAAACAAAAACATGTGCATTAACATAGAATACCAGTAAAAGGGGGTGCCTACATCATTCTTCTACAATTTCAACAACCCTTCATGTATATTCTCAACCAAGAAAGAAGCAAAATCATATACTACAGAGAAATTGGGGTGTTGTATTTGCACCCCCATGAACATATAGGCTATAGGAATCATTGTATTGGGGCTAAAACCCAAAATCTAACACAATGAGTAGAAAGTGGTCAAAAAGCGCTTTGCAAAACAATCCAATATGAAAGGCTCCTAGTCACTAGGGCTAATATGAAATCTAGAACTTCCTGCCCTAGCCAAATGAGGTGGGAGCATCTTAACTTTGAAAAGGGATTTCATCTTCCCATACTCTTGTTTTATTCCTTCAAGATCAATAGGGATCAAGAACTCACTAGGCTCACTTAAATCAAAAACCTGTCAAAAATCCTCTCTATTAATGCTTAACAAAACCTTTCCATTGTTATCTCTGACTACCCGTGTGACAGGATCACATCTTGTGGCCACTGCCTTGAGCAAGTCCACATCAGGGAATACATTTGGAACTATCAGCTTCCCCATATCATACATCCAGCCATTTGAAAAAGGATGGGGCAAATTCCTCTATCCAAACCATAGTCTGAAAATTTCCAAGCCCTTAAGGGGAACCCTAGCATTGGCTATATTGAAACAATTATACACTAATCCCTCCCCTAGGGATTTTTCTCACATTAAAACCAACCCCTTTTTCCTATCATTTGTTGACAAGGGCAATTGATCTAGGAAATCGTCATATATGTTTCTATTCAAATAGTCAATCTAGCCGGAATGATTTTTCAATGGTGCCATCCTAAGCAAACTAGGGCTTCCTTAAACTATGAAATTACAAAACAAACACCTTGCAATTTCCCACAATTTAGCTCACCTATAGTCCTAAAACAATTTTCAACAAGCTTCCCAACAACCAAACAACAAATTCCCCCAAATTCAAAACATAACTCGACCAGGAGATGCAAAATTCAACTTATGGCTTTGTGTTTCTTAGAAACCCTAATTCCTCACTGCAACAACACGTAAATTCATCCCCGGCTTTGAGATTGCTTCGTGAAACTGCTTGAATGCTTTGTGACATAATAGAACAAGAAAATGGTCACTTTATTTCAATCAAATCATGTCAGAGAATGTCTTGTCTGCCATTAAAGCTCACTCACATGGTGCACCAACGACTCTAATTGCATTTGATGTAAATTCAAATATTATCTGTAGATCTTTCATTTTGGTTGGATCATCGAATGCCTGCCTTCAAAAAAATCTAACATGACCTCCACCGTGGCAATAATGGCCCACCATATTCTGCATCTTCAAGGAAATCCATGTGGTGCTCGCCCATGATATCGTAATCAATAAAAACCTTGCAACTTTTGATCATACGATGGCGGGAAACCATGAATCTCAATCATCAAAGATCCCGCTCATTCAAAATAGCAGCCAACTCTATCATTAAATATCGAGCACCTTTCTTGTCGAGATTAAAACATCTTCATCCATTTGAACCACGTGCATCTTATAACTGCTTTAGTAACCCACCAGATAATGTATCAAAGCCGGATTAATGTATTAAAGTATTTCTCTCACTCCTTAGGCTTCACCAGATGTGACACGTGGCACTCGCCCATGATATTACGATCAACCAAGTGGGGTCATCAAAGGATAGCGGGGAACGGTTGAGATCAATTAGCAATTCACCAACAGTCATGCAAATTTGTCCCACTGCAAAATATAAAACATTTGTTAAAAGCACGAGGGGACATTACTAGGTTGATGACAAATGATGACATAAGTTGTTTTTAAATGAGGGAGCACGGGGCCATCCTAGACTTAGGAAAGAATAAAGTCTAGCGAAAGAAATAAAACGACAGACCAAAAAATTGGCCAAACCTAGATGAAACGATGGGGCTTAAGTTGTTTTTAAAAGCCCTCCTCCAAAAAGTAGCGATCAAATAGATCCTAGCCCAAGGTATAAGATAAGACACTAGGGTTTTACATAAAAATATGAGAACAAATGTAAAACCCCAATCTTAAGTTTCTCTCAAATATCATGTAGAATCATAAACATAGGCAAAGATCAAATGGAACTTATAGAGTAGAAATTTGAAGTTCCATCAGTGGCTCTAGTTGGCGATGTTCATTCCACTGAAATGAAGTGAGATCTCAAAAACATCAAGTTGAGAAGACAAATTGCAGAGACGACCAAAAGGGGTTGTCCAGACCAAACAACCCAGCAGGAAAGAAACCTACCACTAACATATATACAAACCTAAACTATTGTTCATGGAAAAACATACTTCAAGTGAAGTATAGCTTCAAGAACTGTCCATGAACTGGCAATTCAAGAATATCCCCTGTCATCTCTTGGAGGAATTATGAATCTTCACCCCACTTACTATTGATAAAAAATGGACCCAACCATATTGCATCAAATTTTCCATGTTTTCCTTTATCCTCCAATCTGGCATTCCACATTAGGACTAAATCTCCATCTTGGAAGCTCCTTGCAGTTGCCTTTTTATCATACAAGTTTTTTACTTGCAACTGCAATTTTGCATTTTTCATTTGAGCCTTCCTCCTTGTTTCATCCAATTCTATGAGAGCTTCTACTCTCAATTGCATTTCATCATCAATTTCATTGTCATATGTTAGGAAAAACTTATACATCTCCATCAAATTATTTTGGGGTAACCTTGCATTTATCCCATAGACCAAGTCAAATGGGGCACAACCTATTGCTTTCTTCATAGTTACCCTATATGCCCAAACTGCTAATCTCAACTTAGAATCCCATGCCTTCTTATTTTTATCCAGGATTCTCTTGATGATTTTCATCAAGCTTTTATTGCTTGATTCTGCTTGTACATTTCCCTATGGGTGATATGGTGATGAGTAAGAAATTTAGATCCCATGTTTCTCACAAAATTATGTGTACTCTTTAGATCTGAAACACATTGCATTTTCTGAAATAATCCTCTCTGGACATCCAAACCTAGTCAATATGTTGCTCATCAGGAAGTCAATTACCACTTTACTGGTTGCTCTGTTTGTTGGAATTGCTTCCACCGACTTGGTAAAATAATCGATGGCCACCAATATCCATGAGTGGCCTCCACTATATTTACATGCTATCTCTCCCACAAAATCAATACCCCATTGCTAAAATGGAGATTGCACTGCAACTAGTTTTAGAGGCAAGTTACTAGAGAATTTTAACTTACCAGAGAAATGCTGAAAAGCATCACATGTCTTTATCAATTGGTGTGCTTTTTTGAAAATAGTAGGCCACCAAAATCCATCCCTCAGTATCTTATGGGCAGTTGTTTTGGCCATGTAATTCCCTCCACAAACTCCACTATGCATCTTGACCATAATTTCTTGTGCTTGATTTTGATCTACACACTTTGGCATGACACCTTCCCTATTCCTCCACCAAAGCTTACCAGCTACAATAACATGCTTGATAGCATGTAATTTCAATGTCCTTTTCTCATTATCACTCAAGTTATGAGGACACTTCATCTTTTGCAAATAATAGATCACGCCTTTATACCAGTCAGAATGTTCCATATCACATATGTGTGATCTATTCTCCTCTTCTTGAAAATTTATCTCATTTTCTTCCAGATTAATTTGGGCCATAAGCTTGGCTAATCCTTATCCTCTTACCAGCTTAGTAATCTATATCTCAATATTGAATTCTTGGATCCTATTGATCCATCTACACTGTCTTCTTGATAATTCCTGCTATGTGAAAATATCTTTAACAACAGAACTAGGTACATATGCAACCACAGTAACTCCCATCAAATAAGTCCTGGAGGCTTTTACTGCCTTTACCAATGCATATGCCTATTTCTCATTTATATTATACTTGAGTTCCACAGCTTGCAAACATTTACTGAAAAATGCTATAGGTTGTTCAAAACATTTTGCATTCTTTTTGCAACATAGTTGCAATTGTGTGGAAAGAAGCAAATGAAAAGATCTTTAAGGGTTTAGAAAAATCAGGGGTTTTCAATATAGGAGCCTCCTTTATTGCTTTCTTAATAGCCTGGAAGGCTTGTACAGACTCCTCTCCCCACTCAATCTTAGCTCCTTTCTTAAGCATCTTGGAAATTGGGTGAACTGTCTTAGCAAAATTCATCACAAATATCCTTAGGAAGTTTATTTTTCTAAAGAAAGATTGTATACCTTTGACAATGTGAGGTTGTGAGATTTTCTCTATTTCAATTACCCTCTCTACATCAATTTTGACTCCATCCTTAGAAACAATATGTCCCAACAATTTTCCCTCTCTTACCCCAAATGCACATTTCTTCGGATTCAAAGCGATACCATACTCCAATGCTCTACTAAATACCTTCTCCAGATGCTTATAATGATCCTCTTCATTCTTGGAGAGTGATGTCAAGTCATCTTGGTATATCACCAAAAACAAGTTAATGAAATCTGAAAATTCCACGTCCATGGCTCTTTGGAAAGTAGCCCCTACATTTGTCAAACCAAAAGGCATTCTCACATAAACATATGTTCCCCAGGGTGTAGTGAATGTTGTTTTATATTGCTCTGACTCCTTAACCATGAGATGGTTGTAACTGGAGAACCCATCCATCATAGACATCAATTCATAGCCTGTCGCCTTTTGCAACATGGCTTCCATATTTGGTAATGGATAGTTGTCTTTTAATGAACACACATTCAAATTTCTGAAGCCTACACATAACCTGATGTCTCCATTTTTCTTTCTTACTAGCACTAAATTTGACACCCAAGATGAATGTCTGATTGGCTTGATGATCCCTGCATCCCTTAGCTTCATTAACTCTTCTTGCATTTTGGGGGCTAAGGTAGGATTAATAGGCCTTTGTTTTTGCCTAAATGGCTTAGCACCATCACTCAAAGGAATTTCACATTGGAACATATCCTCCCTATATGCCTTAAGATCATCATAGGACCATGCAAACACATGTCTAAATTTCCTCAACAAATCAATTAACATCTTTCTCACCTTTGGTGACAATTTATTTGCAATATATACCTTTTTTGGTGATGCTTATGTTCCAATATTTATCTCTTCCAAGTCATCAAGATGTGAAATAGTATGATTAGCCTTTGTCCTATCTTGATTGTCAAATAATCTTTCCAATACAACTAAACCCTTAGGATTTGTGTTTGTTTTTAACTAAATTACCTCATTTCCAAACACAATATCTTTACCATCAATTATTTCCACAAAAGCTCCAAAGTCAATTTCTTGACTTTCATATTCATCCACACAATTCATGAATCTTAGTATGTCATCATCATTATCAAAAAATTTCTAGTTTTTGATATTATCAGGAACTGATGGCCTAGTTTGCACTTCAACCTTTGAGATCCCAACAAATGTTATATCATCTGATTTTAATTCAATATTTGCTAATAAGTCTGCCACTTTGTTGTGGCCTCTCTCCATTCAACCTATGCCAAATGCATCAAAGTTTTCCAATTCATCCCAAACAAAATTCCTATACTATTTCAACCTCTTATTCTTTAATACATACCTGGCTCTAACTTGGGAAACCACAAGCTCAGAGTCTCCAATTACCTTGAGCTTCTTAATCCCATGTTTTTCATCCAATCTTAACCCCAACAACAAGGCAACATATTCTGCCACATTATTGGTGTAATCAAATGACAGTGTTAAAGAGAACCTAAATTTCTTTCCACTTGGTGACCGTAACAAAACACCTACACCAAATCCTTCTTTCGAACTTGCACCATCAAAGTACATATTCCACAAGTCATCACACTATGAGAATTGTTTTACTTCTATATCAATCGGTGTTGTGGGCTTATCAAAATTGCTAGGGAACTCAATTTTGAATTCATTTATGCCATTATCAATAAAACATGATATTTTCAATTGGATCATGCTCAATCATGTGGGGCACTTTCGATTCTCTCTCAATATTGACATTCTTTCCATCAATGGAGAAAGTAGCAAATGATAGGTCACACTACATGTTGCCTCCCATTGATGCACTCCACTTTCTTGACAATAGCATCCCAAAGTGTGGTGGGATGTCTGCAACTAGTATATTCATGGCCCAGTCCTTCTCAGGATACTGAATCAATTTATAAGGCAACGCTATGATAGTCCCAATAATTGGCACTTCCCTTGAATCCATTGCATAAAATTTACCTTGAGTAGTATCCATTGTCAAGCCCATTGCCTCCATGATCTTGACTAGCATAACATTGTTTGATGCCCCTAAATCTATCACACAATTCCTTAAAGTCTTCCCATTTATAACAACACTTAAGAAAAAGGGGTTTATGTTTTCAAGGCACACATTAATAGAATTCCCTAAACAACCGAGGGAATTTGTGACACAATTCACTCCACTTCTTTCTCCTTCATCCTTTGCTTCTTTACAACTACCTTGCTCAACCCTATTAACAGAAACATCTGTGATCAAGGCTATTGTCTTTTCCTTATATTCATCTATTCTCATCATTTCTAGCAAAGGTACAGTAACTTTAACCTAAGAAATCACTTGAAACATATCTATGGGTGTATATTTTGGCAATTCAGACACCATACCTTCATCATTTTCTTTCTTCTCTTTTTGCTTGCTTCCCTCAAGTTTCTTCTGTCTCCTATCCTCTGAAGCGGGTTCTACAAACTTTTTCATCACTTTAGTCTTCACCAATGATGAAGCTACATCTTCTTGAGGCTTTGGAGTTTCATTATTTTTCGCCCAAATCTTATCACTTTTAACCTCTTTAAATTTGACATCTTTCTTGTTATCAACTTTAATACCCTTATTTTTGTCCTTTTGTTCTTTAATAAACAAGCCAACAGGCTTACCCTCTTCACCACCCATAGTTATGTTTCTTAGCTGAAGTGAGCTTCTCATTTGAGTAGTCATTTCCTTAGTCAATCTTGTAATCTCTTCTTCTGATGGTCTCCTTAGGGACACTGAATCTTCATCTTGTTCCATATTGCAAGCATTATGGTCAAAATCACCTTCCTCATCAGAGAAAACCTGTTGATGGTATACCTCACTTCTTTGCCTCTGATTATCCACATCAACTCCTTGTGATTCATCATCAGAGGAACACTTTGCATCATTAATGTATGATCTGGTCATACAAACATCCACATCACCTTGCTCAATTTCAGGAGTGTGCTCATAAGTTTCCTACTTTGCTTCCTCAACAACAAACAACTAAGCAACACCACAGTGATTTTGATCATGTGGATGTTGACAAACATCACACCATGGCCTATCTTGTACCAGGTTTACTGAATGCTTCTGCAGGGGATCTGGGGTATGCTGATCATGATTAGGCTTTTGGCTAGGCAAGATTGGTTTCCCATTTTTCCAATTTGTATTATAAGGGTAATTTTGCAACCTAGGCTGTATTTCATTCTTAATATATTGTTTTTTATCATTTCCTATACCCTTTTCTTGCTTGGAAACAATATATTTTGTCTTTCAAAGTACTCAAGACCTTATCCCATTTCTCATCATCCTTAGGCTTTGAAGCATAAACCTTCTCAACCTTATCCCTAGGATTTTTCAAAAGTGTGGGCTCTTCTCTCCTACCATATTTCCCAAAAGTTCGCCTATTACTCTCAATGTTTATAGCCACCTTGAAAGAATCCCTCATAGTATGAGGGTATTTATCTCTGAGGAGATATGCCATTTTAGCATCAAACACATTGAAATATGTGGTCAGACGAACATTCTCATCAAGCCTCAAAACCTAGAACAACTTATACATTGCCTTCTAAAATATTAGATTAAAATTTGATATAGGCTCATTTAATCACTTCTTGATATTGTTGAACACGTTCAACATGAAGCTGGCATTGGTTTTATCACCATACTATTCCTTAAAACATTTTTCAAATTAATCCCATTAACCAATACTAGAATTAGGTAAACCTCTATACCAATCCCTCGCATCCTCTACCAAGGATTGTACAAACAATTTCATTACAACATCTTCATGCTCTACCTCATAATCATTCAACATATCCATAAAGGATTTTAAATGTTCCTCTGCTTTCATAGCATTATTGCCAGCAAATTTACTCATCTTTTCTCTCAAATAATTAGGGATGGGATTTGGATAACCTGGAATACCATCAAAGAATAATTGCCTATATCTTTCCAGTTGTATAGGTTTTCTTTGAAATAATCCTTCAATCTTTTGAGAATCAACACCAGATCCTATGTTTTGTATCCTAGGGCCATCCTAATTTAAATTTACAAACTTAGTAGCATAGGCCCTTGGGCCATAATTGTTTGTATTTGTATCCATATTAGTTTTAGGACCATATTTCAGGGCGTCTTGGTGAATTGATGAGGTTGCATCTTATGTAGCCTCATCCATGCTTGACATATTTAAGAAACCTATTTTCCTTTTCATTTATGCATTTGCAGCCTCAATTTTTGTCCTCTCCAATTCCTCAGCAAGAGCCTCACCCTCCCTTCTAACCTTTTCTAAGGCAGTTTCATATTGTAATGGTACATGTGGCGGCAGGTCTCGTTTAGGAGGGTGGGAAGTCACCTTATCACTTATCTTAATCCCCTCAGCCTTTTGTTTTCCCTTGTCTAAAATGGGTTTAGGATTTGGATCACTTGGTTGAGGCTTGACAGGGTCTGATGGTTTTGGGTCTGAGAGTTTTGATCGGGTATCAACTTGACCTATGGGGCCTACCTTAGACATAGGCTTTATTTCCTTATCAAAAATTTTACGGACAACAGGGCCCTCAACATTTGGCACAGGATTTTCTTGGTTCAGGGCCTTCATTGTTGCCAACTATCTAATCAACCTATCTCTTTCAATCATGACATGCACCAGTTTTGTTTCTCTCCCCTTTTCCTTTTTCCTCTTGATCTCGACTTTTTTTTGGATCACTCACCTTAAGGATTCAATGTCTCCAAAAACATCATCAAGTTCAAGCAATGTCATCTCAAAACTTGATGTATCACTTAGATCTATTAGGTTCACTTCTTCAAGTACATGTTCAGACAATAAAGGAGTTCTATCATTGTAATACGCGAAAGTGTTTAATTCCAAATAATCTTATAATTCCTTTAATAAGTTCAATCCCATTCCATATAACATCGTAACTTTATTCAAAAAAAAAAGTTTAAACCAAAAGATTCGAAATATCGACTTAAAATTATACAACAAGACTCATAATACATCCAATTACATTCATAGATACGTGTCATCTTTCACAACATTTATAATACAAAAAATTGTAGAATAAATTTACAATACAAGACTTAGGCATTCTATCACCTTAAGTTCTACAATAATCATTCAATAATAAAATACAATATATATATGAATAAGTCTTCATTTTTTCTTCAATCCAATAGAAAATCTTCAAACATGAAGACGAGAACAAGGATTAGGCGCTTTTTCCGCTCAACCTCAAAGCTTACGCTTCCCCAAAATTCTTTAGTTAATCAAAGAATACCCGACTCTGCACGAATCACTTAGCAAAAAGAAGTTGACAAGCAGGATGGAATCTGATGTGTGCCTAGTATAACTAGTAATTCCACAAGCATTTTCATTTTTCTAATTCATTTAAGAAACATGCAATTTCGATACTAGGATATGGTAGAGAGTTATAAATATTTCATCTATTTCAATGGTCCTTAAGTTACTTGACCAAGTAAAATGTCATGCACGACAAATAATAGTAGTTTTGGAAAAGAAAAACTATGCTCTCTATAAACCCATATTCGACACCCATCCCAGAAGGTAACTTTCCAAACACATGTCATGTGCATTCAATTATCAAGCATGCATGGATCCATTCAAAATAAAAAATAATATTTCTCAAACACATGAAATGCACTTTCATTTTCAAGCAAACATGGTTTTTAATAATTTCACAGTTTTAAATCACAAATAACATTGTGTTCAATTTTTTTTTTAAATAAAAGAAGGTGTTTCTCAAGTATGTAACTAAGTACATATAAAACTAGAATAAATGAGCACACATTCTTTTGGTTCATTTACTCATAAAATTCATCTACACTTCGAAATAATCCTTTTCTAATTCGTTTCAATTCGAAGCAATTATATTTTTAATTCTATTTCCTTTCTTTTCTTTTTTTCATATTTCCCTTAAAATAATATCTTTTCAAAATATAAACACCTCATATTTACACTTTGATTTCGTAACAATTTAATATCAATCCTAAAGAATTGTCAAATTTCACTCAAGTTTTTAAAGCATATTTAATACACAAAATTATTTAATCCTTTCATTCTGGATAATAATCAGCAATTTAATTTAAATCATAATCACTATCCTTCCTGTTTGCATTATTTTGAGAAATTATCTGTCTGACAGTTCTGGTTTTTTTGAAGCTTTTTCTAAATTTAAATAAATCTAAAACATTACGTTTTCTGAGTGCATCTTTTCAATTATGCATAAACAAAATTTACTAAACAACAAAATCTACTGTTCCTTGATTGTTTTTTGTTCAAGCTTGTTTAACAATTTTTTGTTTAAGTTATTCTTTGTCTCCATAAAATTTCAGTCTGGTGTTTGATCTTTTTCCTAAATTTGATAAATCACAGTGACAGGTTTTCATTTGATAAAATACAGAAATAAAAGAAAATGATTCAAATTAAATATTCCAAGATTGTTAATTGGTAAATAATGCTTTCTTTAAATCTACCTGGTAATTTCCTGAATCTGGTTTGTGTTCTTTGACTGTCATTTTTTCTCTGTAACTGTTCTTCTGTTCAAACTCCTCTTTTTTTTTCTAACTGTGTTTGTGCATGTATCTCAGGCAAAAGCCTTCTCTTTTCTGTTCTTCCTTTGTCTGGTCTCTTGCTGTTCTTACCTCTGCTTCTAGCGCATTTGAAAACAACAATCTAATATCCTTTTTCTTTCCACACACATGGGGGGTATATGCTCGTATTTTGTTTGCAATCCTCCAAATCCCTTTTTCCTCCTCTGGCTCTCTTGTCTTTTCCACGTGCCTTCACCTCCTCTCTCCTCCCCCCACGTGCCCTCACCTCCTCTCCTTCCCCCTGCGCACCTTATCCTCTCCTTCTAGCTACCCCTTCACCTTTCTTCTTTCACACCTCCTCCCCACACATTCTCCTCTCCTTCCCACTCTGCCACGTGCCTCCTTTCCTTCTGTCATGCGCCCTTCACAGGTTCTTTGTTTTCTATGAAACAAACAAGACTCGGTCTCTTGGCCACGCCTCACCATCCCTTCCTCTAGCCACGCATAATGGAGATATGTGTATTTTCCCTCTCACGCCTTTGATAAGCAATGATCTCCCGAGCTTCAAAAACTAAATCTGTATATGCTCGCTCCCTGGCCACGCATGATGGAAAATAATGAGAAATAAAAAGAACCCAAGAGAAATAAAAGCTCTCTCTCTATTCTGGCGCATCGAAAATGTGTAGATTGACCATCATAAAATTAAAAATAATAGCTCTCCCCAAAAATGGATTTCCTCCTTTTTTTCCCATTCTAATTTTCCTCTGCCTCCCTTTTTCTTCATGAAAAATGGTGGAGTTCTATATTAAATTTGATCCACAATTTTAGTTTTGATCTCCAGCCAAATGGCCAGAACTCCTAGTTCCTTTATTTGATTGCATGCAAATTGATTGAAAGGTGTTTGTTTTCAAATTGATAACTATTGTTCTCAATTCCATTTCAATTTCCATTGCAAACGTATTGAGGTTTTCTTATTGTTTTGAATAACTTATTTTAATATCTATCTTATTTAAACATATATTTCCTCTCTCATTTATTAAATGAGAAAATAACAAATAAATCAATAACACAATCTTTACATTATATATATATATATATATTCACAATTAGAAGTTTATTCCATTAGTTTAGAATAAAAGCATTATTATTTTCAACTAATAATAAAATATTTACTCAACGAAGTAATTCTTGAATAAAAATCAATTTCCTCACAAAAATAATCAAATTGCCATTTAAAACAAATATCTTCTTTTTCGCAATTTCATTCAACAAAAGCATAGCCATTATAATAATAAAAACTTAAATCATTTAATCATGCAAAATACATTCTAATTAATTAAGTGGTGTGTGAGATTCCATCATCCTCATTAACGTCTAATGGCTAAAACGACTCTACCTGAACAATGTTCTCACCTTCATTCTCGTTCACCTGTTCCTGCATTCACTTGCACTCAATTTCTCATCAGCAATGACAATCCCCGAATTTCATAATAATGAATTTAAAATCATTTTATTTGCATTTAAATTTCAATTTCAATTTCAATCTCAATTTCAATTCCAATTTCAATTTATATAATCATCTAACATAAACATTGAAATTCTCATGATTAATAATCACAATAAAATAATTGATAAAAATCCATACGTGACAATCATTATCAATAGGAGGAGGAGGCACATCACTAGTGCTTTCTTCGTGATGGCTTCGACTTCTACTCCTAATTCTTCTCTTTTTCAGAGTATTGAACACTAACAAGTCCTTTATTTTGACATGTTACATCATCTTGGTTTGGTGTATTAAACAATGCATCAAAAAATCCACAGCTATCTGACTCTAGAATTTTAGACACCTTTTCAAAAAAATTAGGGATAGGATGTAAAGACTTACTTGTACCTTTTTGTATAGGGTTCTGTGATGTGGGAGCAACATGACTAGATTCTAGTTTTTTCTTTATCCAGTCCTTCTTTATTTTAGGAAGTTCATTCTCCAATGTCTGTTCCGGATGATTTTTCATAAACAACCTAGTATTCTTCATTCTGCATACTTGTCCAAAAGATCCTTCAACTTATATTAAATACTCAAAATAAGATGCACACTGGTGCAAAGACTTCAGAGTCACCACCCAATTATCTTGGGAATACCAAATATCCAGAGATACTTGGTGTATTTTCAAAAGACCTTTGGAACTTTGTATTGACAACATACAATGTACTTTACCAATGACACAAGACACTTTGAATAACAGAAGATATGGGAAAAATTAACACAAAACCACAGGCTCAACCTTCAAATCACATAAATACTTATGAAAACTCTATGTAAAATGGATAACCGATACACTAACAAGAAATATTTAGATTAACATCCCCAGTAGAGTCACCATTTTGTTGGTTGTTTTTACTGTAACGAGGTTGATCTCCTAATCTACCTATGGAAATTCCAATTCCAATCAAGGGCAACTCGGAGGACCTGAACCAATTGACGAGGATTTTAAAGACCTCCTACACTTTGGGCTCTGCAAAACTTGGGAGGGTGATCCCTTAATGTATTTACAACCTCTGCACCATAATTATAAACAAAATCAACAATAATAGATAATCTCACTTAATAGGTCAACAGAACAAGATAATACTAAATAGAATTGGCTATTCATCAATAATATCAACGATTTAGAGTGTGAGATAGTCACAACAATACTTCATAGTAAAATATGTTCATTGATTTTAAATTTGTAGCAAGCTCCAAGTGAACACAAACAAAATAATGAATCTCACAAACAGATACAACTTAGATCAGTGCCCTTTATCCATTGGAGGAGTCAAATTCATAAACATTGAAGGGTTCAAGACAGATTCAACACATAATATATAAGCTCTTTGATGAAATTTCCTTACAATATCACCAATTTGTATCCTAACTCAATACTACTTATCAAATCCTTATACAAAACATATCAACCTACAATCCCATTTAAGCATTTTAATTAATTCTTTAAATTAAAGCTAAAACAAGAACTACACACACCACAACAGTGAGATGAACATAATAACCCTTGATCATTTTATTCAAAATTTAGATATGCTTGTACATTGGAGAGACATGAGCTCGAATTAATCAATTTAATTGAAATGCCAGTACTATCATAAAAAATTAAATCTCCATGAATTAAAAACCTACAACAAAAATGACTCAAAACCTAACTTGCATTTTCTCTATAGCTATCAGACTTTACAATTGCTCTGCAACTTCACCTAGACTCGACCAAAACATTCTAACTTGCTATCCCATACTTCTGGCCTTGAAATCCTTCTTATAGAGAATGAAAGTATTGATGGTGTTTTTATGCACTTCTCAACACAGGTAATGTGCAAGTGCATTACCTCTCTTGAGAGACAATCTTCCACAATCAAATTGAAGAACACTATCCCAAGGTCTCTCGGATGTCAGGTCATAATGATGCTTGGAATATATCAGTTGATTTATGATGTGATTTTCTGGAATCACAAGGTGGTCTTACGTGAATCAAATTTGTAGGAGAATCGGATCTGTGAACAAAGTTCTTTGGATATGAAATTACTGCACTTTTGTTGTAGGTTCAAACAACAGTCTTGAACTCCATCTTATCGTTGAATTTGGCTTTACAATGTGCAATGAACCTTAGCATAGGTTATCTCTTAAAAAAATGGAAAAGGGTAGGGAAGAGAGAAGGTTCCTGGACCTGCAACTACCGATTAACAGTGATCATGGAGGTTCCTACTGTGGATAGTTTCCTTAAAATAGAATTTCACTTAATCAGAAATTTCACAATGCCATGAAATCTATGCTATCTTATAAGGACTATAGATATTTCATCATTCATTCTCCATATAGATGTGAATAAAGATAAACTTTAAAGAGCAGCTATAAAATCAGAGTCTAGACTAACTTTGCACAGTCACCTACTAGCAGCAAATGACTAAAAGTATGAACAAGAAAAGCATACACACAACAAGAATATTCACAACCAAAGACAACATTACTAAATCTACCAAGGACAACTAAAAAGGAAACTAGAGCAGCAAAGTAACTCAAACTAGAATCTTAAATTATGGGAGAAGAATCATAAAACATGGGAAGAAATCCAAAATACACCAAAATCATTGTATTCTATTGCAATTTCTGCAACATGTCTTTACAACAACTCAACTCTCTCAAAATGAGAGGAGACCCCTATTTAAAGTTTTCAAAAAAATAAAATGAGTGGCCAAGATTCAATTCTATTGTGTGGCCAAGATTCACTTTACAATAGGGTTTCACCTACCCCCAAATATATTACATTTTAAAATACAAATTTTGTCTTTTCCCTATTTTGTCTTCTAGTGGCAGCATTGTAGCATTTTTTCTTTTTGTTGATTGCTCTTTGTTGCAGCTATTTTTTCAGAAATTCTTCATCAATGACAGGGTTTCCTTCCCGGTTCTTCAAAGCCGCATACTCCATGAATCTCGACCTCAATGATATCATATCTTAGCACTTGGTAACTCCATTCCTTGGAATTGTTAACGAGCTTTTCCCAGTCTTTGTCATACTTGGCAGCGTGGTCCTTGAAAAGTTTAGACCATGTGAAATCTCATGCAGCAAAGCTAATAAAGTCTGTGGTAACCTCGGTTGGCATTCCCTTCTCCATCCTCCTTCGGAAGTGAGGCTTTATGCTTTAAGGATTGGTCTTAACAATAGGCATCTCGTACCCTATCATCAACTTGAGGTATCTAGCACAATCTCCTCTGGCCTCTTTGGCCCATTCAATATCCGAAATTACTCGTTCTAGGATCTGGTTCCAGCCTCCCCTTTCGGTGATCGAAGTCCCACTTCCACACATCCATTGACCAATGGTCATCATCCTTGAAGGCAAGGTCCTTTTCCCAAACCTCACTTGGCAGTGCAAGGATAGCCTCAATTTTTGGGTAGGCAACCTTATACTTCTTTGGGAACTCCTCGCAGATTTGCCTCATGCCTTCAAGAGACATTTATACTTCTAGGAACTTGTTTGTTGTTTGGACAGCCAAATTGATGCACGTATTCCCAATGTCCAAGACCTTCTGAAACCAATTTTCTGTGGTTTTATCCAAGTTCCTCCTTCTTTCCAGCTTGTTGATCTATTCCTGGGACAACAACTACGGTGAGGCTGATGATGTGGTAGGTTGTTCATCCGGAGATGACCATTATTGAATATAGGTCATCAGATCAACCACGTGTGCTTTGAGCTCTTCCTTTGAAACCTTATCTTGCTGGATAACATGCACCACTATGGCGATGGATTCCCGGAGGTGGTCGACCTTTTGTTTCCTAGTGGCCACTCCCAAGTCAATGGTGGAGATGTTATAGCTTATTCCTTGTTCTCCAACCACTAGTGTAGCTATTTTCACTGCCCTGGATCTGGAGGCATCCATCATTATCCTTGATCCGATTCTAGGCTTCTTCTCCTTCTTGGTACTAATTTGAGCTCTAGCCAGTATTGCCTCTAGTCTTGCTTTTGGATCCTTTAGGGCAGGAGTTCTCTTTTCAAGCTACCTTTCTAGCCAGTCAGGCATCAGGGGTCCTTCCTTGGGTGATTCATGTCGATCTTTGTTGTTCTCCACCCTAAGTTCAATGGCTTTGACATTAAGGGCCTCTTACTCAATTCTTGCATCTTCCTTCTCCTCGTTAGAATCTTGCACAAGCATTATATGTTTGGTAGGATATTTGGTGAGCAGTTGCTTGTTAGGGTGGTCTTCCCTTTCAACACTCTTTTCTTCTTCATCTTGGTCATGCCCACCCTCTCGAACCTATCCTCTTGTTCATCTTTGTGGAAGGAAATTTCTTCATCATGCTCTAGGTTCTGATCATGTCCTTCCATAGGAGACCTACCACCCTCAGCCTCTAGAGCAGCAATCTTTCTTCAATCGTAAGTTGTCCTTCAGCTTCATTGTCCTCGATCTCCTTGAGTTGCTTGTTCCACTCTGCGTCGAGCTCTGGATCAGCTATTTCTTGGATTATGTTCATTTTATGACCCTCGCTGTCCTTACTGGAAGATTCCTAGGCCACCTCATTGATCACCTGATGTTCGTATATTGGATGTTCATGATACACAAATTCCTCATATTCTAGCCTCTCAACTGCCTCCAATTGCTGTCGCTCGAGCTCATCCAATATTTTCATTGTATCCTCCATTCTAGGTGGTTCTGTAGGAGATGGGAGAGTTCGGGCGTTAACTATTGCCTGGGCGATTGTAGCTTGCACCATTGGATTTGCAAGCATTCTCGAAAGTTCAGATGGCACATTTTGCATATACTTGACAAAGGACTTTGGGAGAGTGAGGGTAGGCATTGCAATAACAGATGAAGTGGGTGGAAGGGATGGAGACATGGAGGATGACGAAATTGGTGAGGTTGTGGTGGAGGATGAATCCACTGATATGACCTACACAATCGGAGAAGTGGAGGCGAGGTGGACAACAATATCCATTGCGGGCAAAGAGGAAGTAGCTATTGCAAGTGAAGTGGGTGGGATGGTGGCAATAGCAGTAGCGGTTGCAACAACAGATGAAATAGGTGGAGACCTTGGTGGGTTAGCCTCCATCTCCTCACCCTCGTGGAGTGGATCTTTAGGTATTACAGGCATCTCTGTGATGCTACTCATTCTTTTATGCTTCTTAGGAGGCTCGCCCTCTGAGGCCTTTCTAGCGTGCACTTTTGGGTTAGGTAGCTGATCATCAGCCTCCTTTCTCTTTCTCCACTTGACAGATGGCTAGGATTTGCATGTTTCTCCAGTTGTAGTGGCAGCGGCCCCACCATTAGAACCACTTGGCTTACTTTCAAGCCCTTTAAACGCTAAGGTGACTCCTTGTTGCTTTAGTCAAGCGACTCACCCGTTGAACCATGCATTTGTTTGAGCCTCAACGGGTTTGGTAAGAATGTCGAGTTCATCAACCTCTTCCTCATCCCAATCAATCAAAGGCAATGAAAAATTCACAATGGCAGTATACCTTAGGCCAATCACTGTGCTCTCTTCTTCTTCAAGCTGATCTAGAACCGAACACAGGTTCACCCTTTTCATGAAGTATGTATTCATACGCATATAATGACGTATCCGCACTTCAAAGTCATCCTTACAATTAGCCCAAAAATCCTCAATGTGGTGAGGTGAGCATACTCTGGTCCAAGTGCCTTTCTAATATGACCATATGGGTCCATCTATGGTCAAGCTATATGCTATCTGAAGTTGTATTCGTCCAACTCCTTCTCAGAATTGCCTGCGCATTGGGAAGTATGAATTTGATACATCCCCTAGCCAAGTCCGAGGGGATAGGGGGGCCCTGCCAGATGTTTGCTACTTAGAGTGTTGTGTATATGTTGCAACTACCAAGTTAGTTCCAATAGTATAATCTGGTCATTAGGGTATCGAGGCAGCTTATTCGATCTTTCTATGAATCCTTGGGTGTGGATGTAGGTGAATTTGGGAAACTAAATGAATAGGAAGGTGTAGTGCTTGAGAAGGGCCCTAGCACTATGAGAGACTCTTCTCTCAAAATCACCTCCAAGAGACCGAATGATATAGGCAGTAAAATCATCATTCACCCTACAATAGTCCTTCTTGAAATTACTGTACTACAGCTGTGGGTATTTGTCATAGGGTGTTTAAGTGCTCTTCTCGGTGCCTCATTGGGCATTACAGACAATCCATTATAATACCGTTGATTGGAAAGCGAATAGACCAGGTAGGACGTCATGTAGAATTTGGAGGTCTTCCTCACATTAATGAATTACTCATGAAAGCAATTGCTGATTATCTCCGCCCAATAGAATGCAGCATCATCCCCACGAAGAATTTGCTCAACAAAATATAGCATCCATTCTTGGAAGAATGCCATAGCAGGAAGTCCCATTACTCTACTTAGTAGGGTAACCAGGTCATGATAGTCCTCGAAGAAATCATTGCGGTAGATTTCTTGAGGGACTTTGGCAACACTACCCCGCCTTTCTTTCAACCAGTATTGGTTGATCAGTTTCTTGCATCTTAAAGGATCCTAATCCCATAATGCTTTGCACTCTTGAATGGTTGGGGTCTTCATGCTTTTGAAGGAGGGGATGTGGAAGGTTTTAGCTATCCCGAGAGGGGATATATCAGCCAAGATGTTGCCATCTATGTCCATGATGGTCCTTGTTTCAAATTGGTATGCCTCCCAGCATACCATTACCAGCTCAGTGGCCACCAAGGCAGGCGAGAAACCTGCAGCCTTATCAAGTCTATTGCCTTTGATCAAATTTGCATTATCTGTCCTTGGGTCTATCCCAACTCTTTGTGTAAACTCATCAATATCGACATGTCTGATATTGGTGTATGTGATGTTCTTCCAACTAGTTGTGACCTTGGAATGCAAGGGTGCCCCCTAGAATTGATATTTCATTTGATCTTTATCTTCTTTGCCTCGAGGGGCTTTGGCAGTTATTTTTCCTTTGTCCTTGGCCATCCAATAGGCCTTTGCACCAGATTCCATAAATCTTGCACAAAGAGATGGGAGTTAGCAACATTAACATGAGAACGTAGCCTCAAACACATCTTGCAAATTAAGGTTAGATCCACAACATTCATTTAATAAAAGTCTAACACTTGATAATAATAACATTGGAAGGAAAACAGGTGACCCGGGCCCCAAGGGTTGGACTTCCTCTAGAAAAATGTTGTTTGGAAGGGAAAACAAGGCAAAGCATTCTTGATGACTTTTCTCGATCCTAGATTTGTTCAATAAAGGGTTGGTGTGAAAGAAGGTCCGTTTTTAGCACGTGGGTCGAATTCCATTTTCGATTTGGAGGTCATTTGAGGCATCATTTTGGCATTCGAACTTTAACTGTAGGAAGGCCATTCAGGGTTGGCTGTTTGAAATAGCGCAGGGAAAACAACATTCTAGGAATTGGGTTCCGAAGTCCGGGTAGCCGAGGTCAAGAAGCTGCTACGGGATAGCCATTCGAAAATAGTGAAATGTGAATGGAAGTCTAGAGACGGAAGTTTGAAAGATTATACCTGAGGCAAACTTAACAGTTGGTGAAAAACTTCAGAGGTGAATGGAGGCTCAGAGTCTGATGTCCGAAGAGGCATACAATTTTAGCTATTCGAGATGGTGGAAGCAAGACAGAATTTTGATGACGGAATTTTGGAGATTGGAGTCCGGGTGAGGTTTGGACGCTTCAACTTTCCTCGTTCAAATCATGTGGAGCGAAAGGGCGATCGAGGCCCAGGAACGGGAAAGACGTCCAGTGGAAGCCTTTCAAAATGGTGAGGCAAAGGCGGGGGCCTGGGAATGGAAGTCTGAGGGGCAGGGCCAGAGGACAACTCCATAATTTGATTTTGTCGCAAACTTAAGCGGACCCCACGTGCTTGGGGTCTGAGGTTCGGAAGGATGCTAGAGGAAAGCCTTTGGAATGGCAGAGGCACAATGGAAACCTAAGAAGGGAAGTTCGAAGGCCGAGACCCAAGGTGAGTTTGGCTACATGTCAATTTTCTCTAAGTTTTACTTTGTGTGCGGTCGCGGAGAGGTCCAGGTCTGAAAGATGCGGTGGCCTGCTCTAAAGAACAGCGACGAGGAGGTCAAATTCCAATTTTGAATTTTAGTCTCCAATCTCTTGATTTTCAATTTTTTAACTTGCGGGTTTTTAGGCCGAGGTCACTATCCTACCAGGTTTCAAGTTCATTTTGATTTCCATTTAATTTTTAATTCATGGTTTCAAGAATAAGGAAAGGGTAGGCGGGTGGAGAACCTACCTCAAGGGCCCAGTACAATGATGAATTCATGAGGAATGATGAACTTGGAGCTCGAACACAAAGGTAGAGGATGTTGGGGTCGAAGAGCACTTCGAATTCCTTCTTGTCGTTTAAAAATGACAAGTCAAAACTTGTTTAAATAGCCCCTAGTGCAATCAATGCCTCAGTAAATGCTTGGTACAATGATAGATTAGGTAGGTAAATTCAAACTTCTTGGGTGACGGTGGGAGGTTTGGGGCCTGCTGGCTAGGAAGACGTCCCCGGATAGCCATTGAAAAATTTGTGAAGTTAAATCAAACAACGAAAAGGAACCCAGGGTCTGAGGTGCGAGAAGACATCGATTGGCGGCCATGTGGGATGGCGAATTGGAGACGGCGGCCTGAGGACGGAAGTCTGAGAGCTGGGGTCCGAGGGTTGGAAAGATGCATTGGCGAAGCCATCAAGTTTTAAAAATAATTCAGACAGCCATCAAAGCACCGGGATCCAGAGTCCAGGAAGATGCCAACTATTGGCCGCAGAGAACGGTGAAGCCAAAATGGAAACTCGCAAAGGGAAACCCGAGGGTCCGAGCCCAGAAAGTGCCATGGAATTTAGAAAGAATAACTGACAAAGAAACCAAAAAAGGCTTAAGACTTAGCAATTTTCAAATAGGCAAAATTTGGTCAACCCTAAAATGAGACTTTTGAGAACGTGTTGACCATCAAGGATGTCAAAATGGGGCATGCAAAATGAGGTGAAGAAAAAAGGACCCGACAAGCCAAAAGGTAAGAGAGGGTCCCCGTTCCGAATGGGGTGTGTGTGCAAGAGGCACAACAGAAAGAGCATACAAGAATCAGGCCAGAAAGCACACATGTCACCAGCCACTTGGACCACCTTGTGACATTTCAAAATTTTGTTGCAACAGCAACCTCCTCTGAAGAATCTTCTTGCTCATTTCCATCATGTCTATTGAGAACAATTTGATGCAGCAACAAATCTTCAAGAATCTCGTGCTTAAACTTTCAACAAAAACAAAACTAGAATCTATTGTAACTACAACGACTGATTTGTTAGATGTTAGTAGCCTACCCCCTTTTCGCTCCTCCTCAGTTAAATATATATTTACCCACTACTGGTACTCTTCATCAGTAGGCCAATTAAAACTGATTACCTAATTTTCCTCGACACTATAAGGCATATACTTAACTACCACTTTGTTTTCCTCTCATTTAAAAGACTCAAGGAATGAGCTAGTGCTGATAATTTTATCCATACAACTCACTAATAAATCAAAATTTGAGTCATCACAAATTAAATTAATTTCAGCATTGATGACCTCATTAGCCCGATCTTGCCATTGTTTAAGTGACCTGATATTTCCCTATTCATCAATTATGTCAGGCAATAGTGTGTCACTCCAATCATCAAAACTCTTTACCAATTCTTGGATCTTCCTAAAATCATCTGGTAAGGCTTGAAAACCTTGAAATGACTTCACCAACACTTGAGTATGTCTTAATGACTTGGGCCTATTATTGACATCAAGCCTTGAGGCCTTATACATTACATCTAAATCATTGGCCTTAGGGATCTATTTCTCAATTAATGGTATTGCTACCTCCTAATCCCTATCAATGTTCTTTATTGCATTCAATAACAAAGAATAAGAAGAATACATAGCTAATAACCTACCATCAACCTTCTCATTTAAATGTTGCAAGATAGTAGTAACAATCTTCTTTTTCCTTGAGAATACTCCCTCTTCACTCATCTTTAGATATGCTTGTACCTCTGCAATTTTGTGCATTAACTACTTCTATATTGGATCAACAGAGCATTCTAAATCTTCCTCAACCAGTTCCAATGTAGTATTGAGGGAAGGAGTTTTACTGGGAGATTCCGGTGTAGAGACAATGGAGTAAATAGGAGGCAATGATCTAATCACTGGAGCAACTGATGTTTCCCCAATCTGCTTGTATTTCAACCTGTCCACCTCTGTTTGTAGCTCACTATTCCTTTGTTGCACCTTATTATATTCTCCAATCATAAAATTATATTTTTCCATGAGGCTCCTTTTTTCAGCTTCCTCTCTCTCTACAGTCTTTTGTGCCAATTTGGCCACATTCACAGTTAAATTTGTGGCCTCAGTAGTTGATATCTCTAAAGCTCTTTTTATTATTAACCCCCCTCTCAAATTTGGGTTACTATCAGTAATATTTGGCTTTCTCTCTTGGGGGGCCAAAGCCCAAATTGCCAAAGTCTCATATTCTCCACTAAAAGCAGAGTCTTGCAATGTTGCCTTGACCTCTTCTTCAAAATTTTGGATAGGATGCTTGGAATTCAAAATGGCATTGAAAGCCACTACATCAGCAATGTCCCACTCAGGTAAAATCAGGACACCAGCTTGATTGACTAACTTTCTCCCTTCCTCTGGAGTGATGTTCTTGAATTCATTAATTAATTCAACCTTTACCTCATCATCATTCTCCTGGTTTGACCTATCAGGCCTCAATTCTCTTCTCTTATTACACTTCTCCTAATATTCTTCCAATTTCATTCTCCATACTAGTTGCAACAACGCTGGTGTTTTCACAAAGGCATCATCATCAAAAAATTCCTTACAAGCTTCCATCCTTGCATCTTGTACATATTTACCTTTCAAATCCACATCTGATAAAACAAACTCAACTAGTTTTGGAGGAGAAGGCATGCCCATTTGCATATCTTGATCGATGACAACAATCTCATCCACCAAGTCCTCTTGGGACTGCTCAATCCTTTGACTCTTGGGGCTTGGTGCCGGTGGTGGTTGTGAGGGAATTTTATCAGGCGATGATTCTAAATCAATTATTTTGATTGCCCCAGGTGTTTTGAGATTTGGTCCTAGTTGTTCATGCAATTTCATTGTTTATTTTCCCTTTCTATCTTCTTCTTCTTCATCACTGCTATAATTCCTTTTCCTCCTGTAAATAGGCCAATCATCTGAAGGTTGGTAGGTTTTCCTCTCTTCAAGTGGCCTTGCAGCTTGTTCCTGTATGCCCAAGTCTAACTCCAAATTTATTTTCTTGGTCATCAAAATACTCATGATTTCTTTGAAATTCTCCATCAAAAAGTCAATCTTTTTGTGATAGGGGCTGAAATCCATCAAAGGATCATACTTAGAATCCATCTTTTGTATAGTGGCCAATAGCTTATCATAACCTACCCATTTCTCTTGTTCAACTCCTCCTTATTTAGATCAAATTCATTTCTCACCAGGTCGTCAAGGAAATTGAACTCATGCACAAATTTGGCACCATTTATTCTTTGTCTAAATAAAGCAAAGAAACCCTCAGGATCATGTTACCTCTTGCGGCCAAAACTCAAATGGTATAATTTAAAAAACTTTCCAAAATGAACCCAACCTCCTTTTGAAAATAAAAAATCTTCAAACCCTTCAGAGAAGGGGATTGCTACTCCCTCAGGAGTGGCTTATGCTGTTTTACAGCCCAGGCCGAAGGCCGTGCCACAGCCTGCTATTGTTTTAGGTGCTCAACCAGCTTTGTCTGCCATTGTGGAGACCCAATGGCGTTCTCGCAGCCAGTCTCCTCCACCGAAAGAAGGTGAATATGTGCTAGAAAAGCGAAGATTTTCTCCCTCTATTCAACTGGGTTTAGTTCGGCAAGAGTTTTTGAAGAATAGCTTCTCTTCCCTGGGGGCAGAGGACTGGGATTCTATAAGCATGGAAGATTTTCCATGAATTTTCTCTCATAGAATGTTCGAGGTGTCACAGACCTCTCAAGGAAGTATTCTGTTAGGAATACTTTGAAAAGTTATCCAGATTTTGAAGTGCTTTGTCTTCAGGAAGTTAAAATTTCAAGTTTTTTGCTTGCCTTGGCTTGTCACTCTATTTGGCCAGCTAGTACTATGTACTTTACCCTGCATGAGGCTGGTCGTGGTGGAGCTGTTACTCTTTTGGCTCCACAGTTGATTCCTTATGTGGTTGATCATGGGGTGGACCCCTCCCAACGGACTGTCTGGATTCTTCTCAATATTAAGAACCGTTCCTTCAAGATTATTAATATTTATGCCTCTAATGATGCTATAGAGCATTGTTTGCTTTGGTGCTGGATTGCTAACTCTTTGCCAGTTTCCACCTGGTTGCTCTGTGGGGATTTCAACATGGTTGAGATGGCGTACGATAAGAATGGCACTGTGCCTTTTCGTTGGGCTGCGGGCGAAAAAGAGGTGTGGTTTTATATGCGCAATAAATTGGGCCTTTTTGATCCCAATATGGGCTACCGCTATTCTTATTCTCTCTGGCACACTTGGTGTAATTACAGGGCTGGTTCTGACAGAGTCTTTAAGCGCCTTGATCGTGCCATGATCTCGACACAATCCTTTTTTTCTTTCAAGAGCTTTGCCTTGCCTGTGAAGCCATTAGTGGATGTGACCCTTTCAGATCACTTCCCTATTCAATTTTGCATTGAGTGGGCGTCTTATCAGCCTCGCACATGTAAGACTCAATTCTTCTTGAACACGTCTCTGCTGCGTCACAAGCCCACCTTGGCCCACATTCTTCGAGTGTGGAATTTAGAGTACCATCTGTCTGGCAGTATGGGCTAGATTGGTTGGTGGAATGATGCTATTATTCATACTGCACGCTTCCTGCGCATTTATGGGCGACAACTTGCTATCTTCCGCTGGCACTCTTACGAGGCCACCACTGCTGACTTGCGTGCTGCTATGGAAGCCTTAGCGGCTTGTCCTTTCTCCCCATCACATGAAGTCTGGGTGGTGGACTTAAGACACCAAAAGCAAGTGGTTGATAGCTATTCTACCAGGGGCGCTCAAATCAAGGCTCGGTTCCACTGGCTCAAAATTGGCGACTGTGCCTACAAAGAGTTTTTTTTTGCTTTTTGTGCTAGACACTCTTCCCCAGGAATTAAAGCTATCAAAGATGAAAATCAAGTGCTCTCTGAGCTACCTGACATTCTCAAGGCTTTTGTGAGTCACTATGAGCATATTTTCATGGCTCAGGACCCCACGCCTATGCGCCAACAAGCCCTTTAGAGCTGCCTTGTTGTTGTGCCACATAGGCTTTCTTCAGCCCAGATTAATTTATGTGATCAATTATTAAAAATTGAGGATCTCAAGGAAGCTGTTTCCTCCATGGGAAATTGATGGTTTCCCTTGTGAATTTTATAAAGTGCTCTGGGACTGTATTGGGAGTAACCTACATCATGTTTATCTTGAAGCCTTTCACAATAATTCTCTAGGTAATTTAATAAATTAAGACAATATTATATTCATACCTAAGGCTAGAGATCCAGAGGATATTTGTAACTGGTGGCCCATCACGCTTCTTAATGTTTCTTATAAAATTATTGCCAAAGCCTTGGCTCTGAAAATTCGCCACCTCTTACCTTAGATTGTGCGTCTCAAGCAGACTGGATTCATTAAATCTAGGTTCATTCTTGACAACATTATTAATGTCTAGGAAGGCATGGAGTGGGCCCGACGTTCGAACCAGAAAGCTGTGTTCATTAAAATTGATTTTGCCAAAGCATATGACCATATTGAATGGCCTTTCATTCTTGCAATGTTATAGGCACTAGGGTTTGGGCCCCATTTTTTTACAGTCTGTTCGCATGCTTTTTTCTGATGCCTCGGCTTGCATCTCCATTAATGGCCGCCAATCCTTTACTTTTGGCCTTTTCCGTTCTATTCACCAAGGATGTCCTCTTTCCCCTACTTTGTATGTTCTAGCAGCTGAGGGCTTTGGATATCTCCTAGCCAATGCTATTTCCCAGTAGTGTGTTAAAGGAATCACTCTTCCAGACTCTCAAGAGCAGCTTGTCAATGGGCACTTCGCTAATGACTCCTTTCTCACTCTTTTAGAGGACGAAGGCTCGATCGCTGCTACCCTTGAATGCCTTGATACTTTTTGTCTTGCGTCTAGTTCTGCTATTCAATGGCACAAAACTTTGTGCTACAGACAATCGGTGCTCCCCACTCCTACGTGGCTCTAGCCCTATAATTGGAAATGGATTGGTTAGAGTGAAATCTTTCGATTTTTGGGCATTCCTTTCACCTTCCAGGATTCCCCTTGGGAGCTCTGGTAGGCTGTGCTCTCTAGAGTTGAATAGAAGCTGGCCTATTGGGTTACCAAGCCTCTCTCCCTAGCTAGGAAATTCCAAGTGTGCTCTAAAATCCTGGCTACCACCCACGTCTACTATTCCTCTTGTTGGGCTCCTTCTAAAGTAGCCTACAACAGGCTTGAGAAGTTTCTTTGCAATTTTCTTTGGGCCTCTTTTGAGACCCATAAGGGCTTTCATCGGGTTGCTTAGGAATTTTGCTGTCTTCCCAAGGAGTCGGGAGGGCTTGGCTTGCTTTCCACACAACAATAAGGGACTTCCCTCTACGTCAAATGGATAATCCGTCCGCTCACTGGGGATGAAGCCTGGAAAATTCTCCTCAGACATTGTATCCAATCTAGATTTCCTATTTACAGACCCGCCTGGAAAGGAATCGACTTCCAAACCCTTCTGGTTATGATGGAGCCGATTCAAATTATGGGCTCCTTTCTGGCTAAAAGCATTTGGCACTCTTGGGAAACTGTCAAGCCTTGGCTTGGTTGGGCTAGGGCTGGGTTTCGTGATGGGCTTTCCATCAACCAGCATAATCTCTAGTGGTCTCCCATTCTCATCCAAAATGGTCAACCCCTGGCCAAGTCGCCTTGGCTCAAAGCTCTTTGTTTATATAAGAAGGGCATTCAGACTTTGCACCAGCTCTTCCACCAACCTACCATGAGTATTTTGCAGTGGGATGCTTTTAAAGCCCATTACAGCCTTCAAAACCAGGATCACCCTACTTTTGACGGGCTGGTGAACGCCATTCTGGCGGATATTCTTCACAAAGTTAGTATTCGTGGGCACAAGCCTTGGTGGAAAGACTGGAAATGGTTTCCAAATACTCCTCTAAGGAGCTACAAGCCACGGCTTGGCTATAGGTGGCTTTCACCCCATTTCCCTATGCTCAATTCTTTGAACCAGAGGTGGCTTTTTAACTCCTCGGCCTTTACTTGGCGTAGGAGGTTTGATGCCATTTGGTCTGCAATTGTTAATCCGAAGCTAGCCCACTTTGCTTGGTATATTATTTTCCAAGGCTTGTCTGTGGGTTCTTGACTGGTTCATTTGGAGGTCTCTAACCCTCACTGCTCATTTTGTGGACAGCCTGAAAGCTTCAAGCACCCTTTTTGGTTTTGTCCTAGAGCTCAACAGTTCTGGACTTGGATTCATGATTTCTTTCGGCCTTTCAGGCCTGAACCCTTTTCGTGGCATATGGTTCTGCTGGGGGACCTACCTGGAACCCTGGCTAAGTTCACCCAGCTTTGGCACACTTTCAGGGTGGAAATCCTCTTCAATATCTAAAAAGACAGAAGTGCTTGTATTTTTGCTCATTCACATTTAGATATTAATGTGTCTCTTTATGCTAAAGTAGTCATTTGCTCTAATGTTATGTTACAAATTCAAGTGCAAGCCAACAAGGTTGCACTGGAAGTGGCTCACCTGCAGGTTCTCCTGGACCATTGGGGCAATGCCCCTTGTACTGTGGCTCGAATTATTGACTCGCCCTCCTCTTCCCGCTGTCGGTGGCCCTCTCAGAGCCGGAAACGAAGTGATTCTACGTGGGCTCACTCCCAGCCTCCTGCTCGGAGGGATTCTTGGCCTCCCAAGCGGGCTCGTTCTCCGTCGCCGCATCCTGGTCAGGGCTGGCACTCTAGTGGTGCATCGGGGAATAGTAGTGGCGGTTTTGGGTGGCCTTCGGATGCTCCTCCTTTTGGTTCTGGTTGGCCCTCCACTAGCAAAAGCCTTCCGCGGCTTGCTCTCGCAGTCTCGCCTCGGCGCAAGGATAAAGATAAAGAGGCAGAAAACAATGATGATGGTTGGGGTACTCCTCCTGATGTCACTCCTAACCCCGCTGATGTATGGGGGAAACATATGGATGACCAAGATCCCCCAGGATCTACTGGCACTATTTTAGTTGCTTAGTTTTCTTTCTGTTGTCTTATTTCTGGGCTAGGCCCATGAGACTTGATATATTGGTTTTGATGGGCTGGGCCCATGTGACTTTCGCGGTGTGCTTTCTTACCACCCGCCCCTTTTTTGTGAATTTTGTATATTTATTTCTTTTAATATAGATAACTAAAAATTCATCAAAAATAAATAAATACAAAATTAGACACCACTGTATAATCTGGGTAAAAAGTCCCCTTACCCTATCCTATAAGGTTATCTTCATGGATACATCCAATCTGACACATAACTTCAAAAAATCTTACTCTAGGTGGCACATTATAAGGCAATATATTTGGGGTGCCCTACAAACCATATACCCTCAAAACAGTGTTGACTGGGTATGGAATAATGTCACCCCAATTATGGAAAATCTTCAAATTTGGTCTCCTCCCCTTTGGCCTAAGGAAATCATGCAACTCCTCAAGAATCTTGGGTAAATTTACCATCAACTTGGCTCTCAATCTGGATGCAAAGCAGTTGTCAAATTGCACATAACTAGCATTCTCCCTATTGTATGAAAGGTCAAAAGTCCACACTTGCACTAGAAGCCTTTCTCCATTGACAAACTGCTTCAATCTCATCTTCTCGGAGAAAAATCAGCATTCTTAAACAAAAACATGTGCATTAACATAGAATACCAGTAAAAGGGGGTGCATACATCATTCTTCTATAATTTCAACAACCTTTCATGTATCTTCTCAGCCAAGAACGAAGCAAAATCATATACTACAGAGAAATTGGGGTGTTGTATTTGTACTCCCATGAACATATAGGCTATAGGCATCACTGTATTGGTGCTAAAACCCAAAATCTGGCACAATGAGTAGAAAGTGGCCAAAAAGTGCTTTGCAAAATAATCCAATCTGAAAAGCTCTTGGTCACTAGGGCTAATATTAAATTTGGAACTTCCTACCCTAGCCAAATGAGGTGGGAGCACCTTAACTCTGAAAAGGGATTTCATCTTCCCATACTCTTGTTTTATTCCTTCAAGATCAATAGGGACCAAGAACTCACTGGGCTCACTTAAATCAAAAACCTTTCGGAACTCCTCTCTATTAATGCTTAACAAAACCTTTCCATTGTTATCTCTAACTACCCATGTGATAGGATCATATCTTGCGGCCACTGCCTTAAGCAAGTCCACACCAGGGAATATATTTGCAACTATCAGCTTCCCCATATCATACATCTAGCCATTTGAAAAAGGATGGGGAAAATTACTATGTCCAAACCATAGTCTGAACATTTCCAAGCCCTTAAGGAGAACCCTAGCATTGGCTATATTTAAATAATTATACACTAATCCCTCCCCTAGGGTTTTTCCTCGCATTAAAACCAACCCCTTTTTCCTATCATTTGTTGACAAGGGAAATTGATCTAGGAAATCATCATATAGGTTTCTATTCAGATAGTCAATCTGGTCGGAATGATTTTTCAATGGTGTTATCCTAAGAAAACTAGGGCTTCCTTAAACTACAAAATTACAAAACAAACACCTTGCAATTTCCCACAATTTAGCTCACCTCTAGCCCTAAAACAATTTTTAAAAAGTTTCCCAACAACCAAACAACAAATTCCCCCAAATTCAAAACACAATTCCACCAAGAGATGCAAAATTCAACTTACGGCTTTGTGTTTCACAGAAACCCTAATTCCTCACTGCAATAGCACGTAACTTCATCCTCGGCTTTGAGATTGCTTTGTGAAACTACTTGAATGCTTTGTGACATAATAGAATAGGAAAATAATCACTTTATTTCAATCAAATCATGCAAGAGAACGTCTCATCCGCCATTAAAGCTCACTCATGTGCTACACGAATAGCTCCAATTGCATTTGATTCAAATTCAAATGTTATCCTTCGATCTTTCATTTTGATTGGATCATCGAACGACTACCTTCAAAACAATCTGACATGACCTCCACCATGGCAATAATGGCCCGCCATATTCTGCATTCCCAAGGAAATCCACGTGGTGCTCGCCCGTGATATTGTAATCAATAAAAACCTTGCAACTTCTTCTTCATCACTACTATCATTCCTTTTCCTCCTGTAAATAGGCCAATCATCTGAAGGTTGGTAGGTTGGCCTCTCTTCAAGTGGCCTTGCAGCTTGTTCCTATATACCCAAGGCTAACTCTAAATTTATTTTCTTGGTCATCAAAATACTCATGGTTTCTTTGAAAATCTCCATCAAAAATTCAATCTTTTTGTGATAGGGGCTGAAATCCATCAAAGGATCATACTTAGGATCCATCTTGTGTACAATGGCCAATAGCTTATCATAAGCTACCCATTTATCCTTGTTCAACTCCTCCTTATTTAGATCAAATTCATTTATGACCAGGTCCTTAGGGAAATTGAACTCATGCACAAATTTGGCACCCTTTATTCTTTGTCTAAACAAAGCAGAGAAACCCTCGAGATCATGTTGCCTATTGGGGACAAAATTTAAATATTATACTTCAAATAAATTTCCAAAATGAACCCAACCTCCTTTTGAAAATACAAAATCAGACACCACTGTATAATCTGGGTAAAAATTCCCCTTACCCTTTCCTATAAGGTTATCTTCATGGATACATCCAATCGGACACATAACTTCAGCAAATCCTACTCTAGGTGACACATTATAAGGAAATATATGTGGGGTCCCCTGAAAACCATATACCCTCAAAAAAGTGTTGATTGGGTATGGAATAATGTCACCCCAATTATGGAAAATCTTCAAATCTGGTCTCCTCCCCTTTGGCCTAAGGAAATAATGCAACTCCTCAGGAATCCTGGGTAAATTTACCATCAACCTGGCTCTCAATCTGGATGCAAAGTAGTTGTCAAACTGCACATAACTAGCATTCTCCCTATTGTGTGAAAGTTCAACATTCCACACTTGCACTGGAAGCTTTTCTCCATTGACAAACTGCTTCAATCTCATCTTCTCAGAGAAAAAATTAGAATTCTTAAACAAAAACATGTGCATTAACATAGAATACCAGTAAAAGGGGGTGCCTACATCATTCTACTGCAATTTCAACAACCCTTCATGTATCTTCTCAGCCAAGAAAGAAGCAAAATCATATACTACAGAGAAATTGGGGTGTTGTATTTGCACCCCCATGAACATATAGGCTATAGGCATCACTGTATTGGGGCTAAAACCCAAAATCTGGCACAATGAGTAGAAAGTGGCCAAAATGTGCTTTGCAAAAGAATCCAATCTGAAAGGCTCCTAGTCACTAGGGCTAATATGAAATCTGGAACTTCCTACCCTAGCCAAATGAGGTGGGATCATCTTAACTCTGAAAAGGGATTCCATCTTCCCATACTCCTGTTTTATTCCTTCAAGATCAATAGGGACCAATAACTCACTGGGCTCACTTAAATCAAAAACCTTTCGAAACTCCTCTCTGTTAATGCTTAACAAAACCTTTACATTGTTATCTCTAAATACCCATGTGACATGATCATATCTTACGGCCACTGCCTTAAGCAAGTCCACATCAGGAAATACATTTGCAACTATTAGCTTCCCCATATCATACATCCAGCCATTTGAAAAAGGATGGGGAAAATTATTGTCCAAACCACAGTCTGAACATTTCCAAGCCCTTAAGGGGAACCCTAGCATCGGCTATATTCAAACAATTATACACTAATCCCTCCCCTAGGGTTTTTCCTTGCATTAAAACCAACCCCTTTTTCCTATCATTTGTTGACAAGGGCAATTGATCTAGGAAATCATCATATAGGTTTCTATTCAGATAGTCAATTTGGTTGGAATGATTTTTCAATGGTGCCATCCTGAGAAAACTAGGGCTTCCTTAAACTATGAAATTACAAAACAAACACCTTGCAATTTCCCACAATTTAGCTCACCTATAGCCCTAAAACAATTTTCAACAAGTTTCCTAACAACCAAACAACAAATTCCCCCAAATTCAAAACACAATTTGACCAAGAGATGAAAAATTCAACTTATGGCTTTGTGTTTCATGGAAACCCTAATTCCTCATTACAATAGCATGTAAATTTGTCCTCGGCTTTGAGACTGCTTCATGAAATTGATTGAATGATTTGTGACACAATAGAACGGGAAAACAAACGCTTTATTTCAATCAAATAATGCTAGAGAACGTCTCATCTGCCATTAAATCTCACTCATGCGCTGCACCAATGGCTCCAATTGCATTTGATGCAGATTCAAATATTATCCCTCGATCTTTCATTTTGGTTGGATCATCGAACGACTGCCTTCAAAACAATTTGACATGACCTCCACCATGGCAATAATGGCCCACCATATTTTGCGTCACTAAGGAAATCCACGTGGCGCTCACCCGTGATATCGTAATCAATAAAAACCTTGCAAATTCCAATCAAGCGATGATGGGCAACCATGGATCTCAATCATCGAAGATCTTGCTCATTCAAAATAGCAGCCAACTCTATCGTTAAACATCAAGCACCTTTCCTGCTGAGATTAAAATATCTTCATCCATTTGAACCATGTGCATCTTATAACTACTTTAGTAAACCACTAGATAATGTATCAAAGCCGAATTAATGTATTAAAGTATTTATCTCACTCCTTAGGCTTCACCAGTTGTGACATGTGGCACTTGCCCATGATATCATGATCAACCATAACTACGTGGTGGGGTCATCATAGGATAGCGGGGAAAGACTGAGATCAATCAATGATTCATCAATGGTCATGCAAATTTGTCCCACTGCAAAATATAAAACATTTATTAAAAGAACAAGAGGACATTACTAGGTTGATAACAAATGATGACATAAGTTTTTTTTAAAAGAGGGAGCACAGGACCATCCTAGACTTAGGAAAGAATAAAGTCTAGTGAAAGAAATAAAATGACGAACCAAAAAAGGGGCCAAACCTAGATGAAACGATGGGGCTTAAGTTATTTTTAAAATCCCTCCTCCAAAAATTAACGACCAAATAGATCCCAACCCAAGGTATAAGATAAGACACTAGGGTTTTACATAAAAATATGAGAACAAAAGTAAAACCCCAACCTTAAGTTTTTCTCAAATATCATGTAGAATTAGAAACATAGGCAAGATCAAATGGAACTTATAGAGTAGAAATTTGAAGTTCCATCAAAGGCAAGGAAAAAGAAGTGCAAATTGAAGAGGAAGAAGCTCAAGAAATGATCTCTAAGACCCCTAAGTATGTGTAGAAGAATAATTTTGAAGATCATATCATTAGTGAAAAAATTAGAGGTGTACTAATAAGGAGAAAGGTTGCTATGATAGAAGAACAAGTAAATATATGTTTAATTTCCAATGTGGAACCTAAAATAGTGATTGAGGCATGTAAAGATGAACTTTGGATCAAGGCTATGGAAGAAGATTTGATGCAGATTGAGAAGAACCAAATTTTCCTGAACTTGTCCCAAAACAAGTGAAAAATAATGTGGTTGGAACTAAATGGTTGTTCTAGAATAATTTGAATGAGAATGGAGAAGTTGTTAGGAACAAAGCAAGGATTATGTTCAAAGGCTGATCACAAGTAGAAGGAATAGAATTTGAATAGATATTTTCTCCAGTGGCAAGAATGGTGGCTATTAGGATGTTTTGGCTTTTCCAGCACATAAGGATTTCAAAGTTTATTAGATGGATGTGAATTATGCATTCTTGAATGGTGAGTTGGAAGAAGAATTTTATATTGAACAAGTGGAAAGATTTCTATTGTTAGAAGATCCTATTATGGTTTGTAGATTGAAGAAGGAATTATATAGACTCAAGCAAGCTCCCAAAGCTTGTTATGCAAGATTGGGTAGGTACTTTTTGTAGAAAGGATTCAATAAAGGTACCACAGATAACAATCTTTATTTTAAAGTTGAGAAAGATGAAATTTTGATTTTGTTTGTGTATTTTGATGATATAATATTTGGAGGAAATGCAAGTATGTGCAAGATATTTGCAAAGGGATACAGAAAGAGTTTGAGATGTCTATGTTTGGGGAGATGAATTTCTTCCTTAGACTTCAAATCAATCAGACAGAGAAATGTATATTCATTTCATAGTCAAAGTATGTTAATGAAATACTAAAGAACTTTGGAATGGAATAATCTAAACCAATATGTACTATTATAGTTACTGGTTGCAAGCTGAGTAAGAATGAAGAATCTCCTAAGGTTGATCAGAGCAAGTATAGATCAATGATTAGAGGATTGCTATATTTAACTACTACTAGTTCAGATATCATGCATGCAATTTTTCTTATGGCTAGATTTCAAGAAGATCCTAGATAGTCACATGTGGCAGGAGTAAAAATAATATTTAGATACTTGAAAGACACTTCAAAACATGGTTTATGGTATCCAAAGGATACTGATTCTCTCTAAGTGCTTATATAGATGTAGATTAGGAAATTTTTGTGGATGATAGGAGAGGTACAAGTTGTGATGCTTTCTTTCTTGGAAGCAAGTTGGTGTCTTGGCTAAGTAAGAAGAAGGATTTAGTGTCATTATCTACTACAGAGGTAGAATACATTATTGTAGCATCATGTTGCACACAGGTGTTGTGGATAAAGCAAACCTTGAAAGATATTAGAGTTCCATATGATGGACCGATTTCTATCTTATGTGATAATACAAGTGCTATTAATATTTCAAAGAATTTGGTGATGCATTTAAGGACAAAGCATATCTCAATCTAGTATCACTTTCTAAGAGAAAAGGTTGGAGAGAATGAGGTGAAGTTGGAATATGTACCTACTAAGGATCAAGTTGTAAATATCTTCACTAAGGCTCTTCCTAAGGATAGTTTTGAGTATCTCTAGGAGAATTTATAGGTTATTAAGCCTTCTTTCAATTAGATGCATAAGGTTATGCATTAGTCCAGTGGATTTCAATATTCATTCGTTATTCTATATTGATGTTGGTGGCTACCTCTTAGGGGGAGTAGATAGCAGCATTGTAGGTTGTTGCGGTCAATGGGAGTAAGTGTTGTTATTGTGTGGCATACAGGTGTTTTCTTTTATTAGATGTGTCAAAGGATATGTGTATTAGTTTCTGGTTGGTGTAGTATGTTGTGTACTCCTAAGGGGGAGTGTGCAGAGAAGGTGTGAAGAAAAAATAATTTAGTAGAAGAAAATGAATTTGTAGAATAGTTAGTCACTTATAGGTGTTTCCCTTGAGGGAGAGAAATTATGTGTGATAATTGTCAAAGGGGAAGCAAAGAAAATAATATATATTTTGTCCTTTGGCAGTGATGTCAAAGGGGGAGAGAGAGTTAACTAAAAAATAATATGAAGAAGGGGGGAGAGAAATCCCATAAAAAAGAAAAAGTGTTGGAAAGTACAGATGCTTGTGTAAGGGGGAGCAGTGCGCACTAATGTGTAGTGTTGATCAAAGTGGTTGTTGATGTTTTTTCATACCATTTCTTGCCACCAATGACAAAGGGGGATATTGTTGTAAGTATGTGTTTTTATTGATGTCAATAGATCTTTGTTATTGCATTGATGTCAACCTATGGAGATGCTTTGATTAGTTGCATTATGTTATCATTAGTAGTATCACTGATGTCAACCTCTAGTGTTTCTTTGATGAGCATATGCTTGTGGATTTTCAACCTCTTGTGTGGTTGATATGTTGAGAAAGTGTTGCAGATGTTGAGATGGTGTTTATGGTGCTTGGTTTCCAAGTTCTTTTGAGAATTTGAATAAAAGAGGAAACAATGTGGTAAAGAGTGTTCACTATGGAAAAGTAGTGTTCAGTGTCTTGCTCTGCATTTCTTCATGGTTGAATATTTTCTTATGTGGTTAGGATATGTTTATCAAAGGTATTTAGAGGTATTATATCTAGAGTTTTAGGTTTTGAATCATTTAGCAGAAGAAGTTGTGTTCACCAATGTGTGAACTATGTTGCAGTGTTGTCTAAGAGAAATGGTTTTTCTTTGCATTTCTCCACATTATGGTTTTTGGTTTTGTGGATCTATAATTTTTCTTATATTTTTCATATTTGTATTCAGTCTAAATTTGAATTTTGGTGCTCTGCAAGGTTGGATTCATCAATTACATTATGCGAAAGGTTAACTAGTTGTACAAAATGAGTATGTTCTTGAGGTGAAATTTGTTGGAAAGGATTTGTTGGATTTCAGGGTGTTGATGGAATATTCCAAAAAAAAATTAAGTCTTTTGTGTGGTCCATGAGTCATCTATGGATTTGGTGAAGCATGTAATTAAAGGGTTTAATGGTGTTAACACAAGCTTGACTGATCTTAGGTGGTTACACTAATTTCATATATGCTTCGGTGTTTTTTCAAGCATAGCATGACATGCATATGTGGATTTAGGTCTGAGTTAAGGTGTGTTGTGGTCTTCCTTCATTCCTCTCCATTGCAGGAATGTTTTGGTGTCGACCTAATTTGAATTTTCACATTTAAGGTGCATAGTTCAACTTGTAAATTATTTTTAGGGTTGAGGATGGTAATATATGTGTTGAGTTGATGAAGGATTAGAGTGTGAAGTGTGTGTGATTCGAATTGTGATGTGAAGTGTGAAAGTTTGAAGTGTGGTATGATATTTAATGACTAAGACTACTAGAAGTAGTGAGCAGAAGGTGTCTACATTCTACAAAGAGAGAGAGTGAATATTTTGGAGGTGCAGTGATGGAACTTTTCTATTGCTCTAAGATGGATTTCTCATTGTAACAATATTTTATCTTCTTCTTTCTAATCTGGTAGTGAGCCCTTCTTTCTTTTGGGTAGTGAGCCCTCCGACAGTGAGCCTATTATATTCAGCATTGCAATTACTTTAACTAATCCTCATCGTGGTTTTTCCCTTCTTGGGTTTTCAATGTAAATCTAATGTTCTCATGTGTTTGGATGTTTTTTAATTACTATTTCTCATGTTTATATTCTGCTAATGCATGATAAGGGTTTAAGGGTTGTTAAGGGTTTAAGGATTAATGTAGATCTAAATGTTAATTAGGGTTTTTATGTACAACTAATTCAACCCCTCTCAATTGTCTTGTGCATTCAATATGCATGCATGCATGCATGCATGTATGTATGTATGTATGTATGTATGTATGTATGTATATATACATGTATGTATGTACAATGTGAAAAGGGATAATCAAGTTAAGCCATCCCACTAAAATTATATACAGGTAACTTTTACACACTTGCAATAATTACAAGAACACTTTGACGGTTAAATTATTTACATGTACACCATAATATTCTACAATAATAAAATGAAGTTATTCATTTCCATTAATTTGTTTACTTATCTAAGCTTTTAATACCTTGACATGACAAAAAATCCTACAATGGTTAGGGATGCTCACCTACCAAGTATTGACCTACTTATAGGTCACCCTCGAGCTAGGAGATCTCCCTAAGAACTAGGTTACACACATACACATATTACCATTTTCAAACACCATAAACAAACCCAACATAAAAATTAACACACATCTAACACTTAATCCATTTTCCATCATAAACACATAACCCAAAAATCTCATTTTTCTCAAACACATAAACTAGGTATGCTCTACCGATAAGGGTGAGTTTATCCCTAGCACCCATCCCAAATTTGCAAGATGAAATATAAAAAGCACACAATATCAAAGATAAAACTGAACACATAAATTCTTATACCTCCTTCACATATCTTGCGCAAACAAGTCAAGAAGCGAAGAAGGTATACCTCCTTAAGCTCTTCAAAAATATAGAGGATGGGTTGAGATCATCTTCAACTCCAACTCCTTCTTCAAATCCCTTCCCAAGACAAGCCAATAACTCCTTACCAAAATCCACCAAGTGAAAAATCTCTCCAAAAATAAAAAGAAAAAGAGTCCTCTTCCCAAAATATCCCCTTTTTCATTCTCAAGTGAGAGATAAATAGAAAACCCTAGTTTTTGTTCCATGAATGGAGTGACACTTATCACTCTTATTCCTCCCTCAATCACATTATCCTACAAGTTCTAACACATATGTGAAACATTTTGGGAGATGGGGAGTGAAATTGAACACTCTTCACATGATCTGTTATAAAGGAGGCTCACACATGTGAGAGCCCTTTGTGGACTTCTCTAAGCTCATAAATGAGCCTAGAGGAATTGAAATGAGAAAAGAAAAGTCCACTTTTCTTTTCAGAACCTTCAACCAAGACTAATGATTATTCTTGATACTCTATGATGGGGAGATTGAATCCTCCATCCTTGGGTGCCTCAGAGAGATTTTCACCCTCAGATATGTCTTTATTTTCCTTTTTCATGATCTGATAGAGCCATATTATCTCATTTGGATTTTTAGATTTTTTATTTCAATTTTGTGATTGGAGGATACAATCTTCCCTCCAAAGTATTCTCCTTGTTCAAGTTCTATGAAAAGACTAACCTCATGATCTCCTTGAGCTATACCATGTTGAATTCCCATGAATGCAGCAATAGCTTCATTGTTCTAGAATAGGTCCACAATAGGTGCATGATGTTGTTGATCCCAATTGATCAATTGTGGGTGAAGGGTAGTTTATCACCACTATCAATAAAATTTATGGAGAATGTAGAAAGGGTAAGGATAGAAAAGTTATCAAGGTCCTAGAGGGTATCTAGGTCATAGTCACTAGAGGTGTAAGAATCCAATTCCCATTCGTTGGAGTTTGTTTTAGTATTGTAGCCATCTAATGTCTCAATGATGGTAAAAGGAGCTATTTCCTGACAAGAGGTGGTTTCAATGCTTAGGGTAACCACATCTATCAAACCATAACCTAGTCCCAGATTATTCTTATGTTTTTTCATTATGATGGGGTCTCGCATACCTTGTTCATGTAGACCAAGGCCACTTTTTCTAGGGAATCCCATATATCTTTCCAACTGATAACCTTTATTGTTAGGATCTACAGGAATGGGATGCAGTTGTTTCTCTTCCTCTTGTTCTTCTTTGTAAAGCTAGGAAGATATATTTTCATCAAACACTACTTCATCCTTCATGTCTCCTCACTTGGTGAAAATAGTAGGTTTGACTTCATAGGTTGAATATGGTTGATTTCTTTGGTCTCCCATAGGATTTTGGAAATGGGGGAAGCTCCCCAATGCAAAAAGATTGTTTAAAATGGTATTCTCCGTAGCCCTTGTCAAGTACGTAGATCTTAAGGTTAGATTTTGGTGGATTAGTTGATGTAGATGGAGTTGAGGATGAAGAAATTAATGTTGGATAAAGATAGGAAAATGATTCAAAGTATATTTCGTTACTAGGTATTTGAAGAAGTATCTTGTATTTCTCCTCCAAGTTCATGTAGTAATGGAAGGGTTCATGATTAGCATATATTGTGATTTTCTTATCATTGTAAGGAAATTTTAAGCATTGATAGAAGGTTGAAGGGACCACTTGCATTGCATGGATCCACAGGCACCCCAAGAGAAGGTTATAGGGTAACTCAAGATCCAGTACCTGATAAGTCATTTATGCTATTGCTAGCCCCACTTGAATTAGAATTTTAATTTTTCCCTTAGAGTTTCTCTCCATATCATCATAGGCCCTTATGGTGATACTTTTTTTGTCTATCACGTCATTATAATATCCCGACTGCTTTACTAGTTTCAAGGTACAAATGTTTGAACCTGCACCTCCATCTATTAGGACTCTATTGATCTTGTGTTTATGGACACAAACCTCAAGATATAGAGCTTGATTATGAAAGGATCTTTGGGGAAGGTCTTTTTCAAAAAATAATAAGTGATGAGTGGAAGTGATGGTACCAACCATAGCTTGAAACTAATTGGTGTTAATATTGTTAGGCACTAAAGATTTAATGAGATATTTCTTTAGGATCTCTTTATGTGCGGGCACGATAACTTTAGAAGCTCAAGGATAGAGATGAGTGTTGGAGTTTTCTTTAATTGGTCAACAAGACTATAGTCATTTGAGGGATTAACTATGGATTTTTCTTAAGGTGGGGCTCCTTGGATCGTGGCTTTCCCTCTTCGTGTAGTAACATTGCACTTAGGGTTTTTTCCCATTATAGTTACAACATTGATATTGCGATCAGCTTAACAAATGGTTCCTACAACTTCATCATAGGTGTAGTTAGCTTTTTGGTAATCTTTTCCCTTATCTTTGTCATTTCCTTGAGAATGATCAGGGATTGGATCCTTGTAGATTCACATGTCTATATTTCTAGAGGGCCTAGGATGATTTTAATTGTTAACCTCTCTTTTTTCTATCAAGTCTTGTATGATATTTTTAAGCCTCGTGTAGTTGTTTGTTGTGTGACCCTTGATTTTGTGTCCAATTCACATTGATCATTCTCATTGTACCAAGGGGGTTTAAAGTTTTGTTCTTCATAGTATGTTCTATCGAGAAGATTGATAAGGTTCGTTTGAAAAATTTTATGTATAATCACCTCGAGAGGTTCTCCCAATGGAGTGAACTTTCTTCTAGTTTGATTACTTTGACTTGGCAGCCCTCTTTGATTATCCTAACCTTGATTTGTTTTTTTTATGCTATAGGTTGTTGTATGTGTTGTTTTGAGGATAGTTTGTTTGAGCTGCTTGGACATTATTTTGTGGATTTTTAGGAGGTTGTAATTTTTAGACAAATTTGGCATCGACCACTCCATCATTTATAATGTTCTTGTTCTTTGCCAATAGTTTAGGTTTGTAATTAGAACTAGAATCTTAGTCCTTGTTGTTATGGAGTTTAATGACTCCCCTTGCTATGAGAGCTCTTTCGATGACTAAACCTTTTTTAATGATTTCTTCAAAATTTCTAGGACATAACATAGTGATTTGATAGCTAATGTCCCCTTGAAGGTTGGAGACAAATATTTCCACTAGTTTTTTTGGGAACAGACCACTTACAATTACTAGCTTTCTGTCTCCATCTCTATAGGTATTAAGCAAAGGATTCCCCTTTGCTTTTGTTTAATCTTGTATAGGTCAAGGACCATTATGTCTTGCTTTATGTTATAGGAGAATTGGTTAACAAATTTTTCTGATAACTCATCAAAGGTTTTGATACTAGGTGGTATATAAGAGAACCACTCAATAGCTACACCTCTGAGTCTTTGTGGGAAAAGCCTCATTAAGTAGGAGTTATTGTTTTCTACATCCATGTAAGCTACTGCTAATTCTTGTGTGTGTTCTATTGGATCTCCTCTTCCCTTGTATTTGTTAAATTTGGGTATTTCAAAGTTCTTAGGGAAGGGTATTATGGATATGGAATGTTCAAAGGGATATAGACATATGTCTTGTAGAGCATAGCTCTTCTTTAGTTTTCCAAGTTGAATGTCTGATATCCTTCAGTTTAGGTTTTAGATTTGTAAGGTTGTGCCATAACTTGGTGTGTTAGTTTGATAAGGAGGGATATTATAAAATTTCTTCCTGATAATTTTTTGTGCATTATATTGTGGCGTTTGTATATATGAGGGCCCTTGGGCCATGTTGTGACTGTAGGATGATGGATTGGGTCCTTGAGGACTTATGTGAGTGTTACAGATTGATGGAATGATGTTGTTGTGATGTGGAATTTTGAGGTTTTTGTTGAGGTGTGTAAGTTTGATATTATGCTAGAGGTTGTTGAGCACCAATATTGTGTTGTGGGGGATTGGGTGCTTGATTTTGAAGATGTGTTATTTGTGGTGGTTGAACATATGTTTGATGTTGAGGATTGAAATTTTGTGGTGTTGGAATGTACGTTTAATGTTGAGGATTTTGGGTAGATGATGATCCATATTGGTATTATGTGTTAGGATCATAGTAATGTTGTTGGTGCATGTATTGAGTTTGATCTTGGACATTTCCTTGGTATATAATTTGATCTTATGGGTTATTAGTTTGTGGTGGTTGTGGATATATGGGTGGATTATTTTGTTGATACATGTGTTTTCCTTGAGGTGGGTAGTTAGCATGTAGTTGTTCTTGCAAATGGTTGTTTCCTCATTGGTTCACTACATGTTGTTGTGGTCTTGGTGGAAGACTTCCCATGTTTTTCATATTAGCACTAGGACCTTATTGTTGGGTGTTCCAAGATGTCTCATATAGGTTTCTAGATATATTGGGTCCCATTGTATTAATTTCCATATTATGTGGTGGCATGTTTTTACTTGTCAATAGATTTATATTTTCTTGAACATATTGAGCTACCACAACTTGCTCAACTTGTCAAGGATGTCTATACAATGAATTATCCACATGTTGTGGGAAAGATTGATCATTGATAGGTTATTTTGAGAACAAAGGTGGTATCTTGGGATCCACCACTGGTTTAAGTATTTTTTCTCACCACTGATTAGTCTCCCAAGGGAATAAGAGTAGGATCCTTAAGAGTTTCAATGTTAATTTGTAGGTAGCTTAGCACCACTTTGTGCTAGTTTGAGGAAATATGTGTTTGGATCTTTCCCAATCATTGTGTCCATTAGTTTTTTTCATTTTAGGATCTTGAGAATGCTCTAAGAGTACTTCGTCACTGATTTCCTCATCACTATCATACTCCTCTATGATCATATCTAAAGGATTAGGAGGTTGATTTTGTTTCCTAGCAAATATGTCTTGATGTTTAAGGCATATTTAGGCATCACTAGGTGGTGGATTTGGTTGAGCTTTGAACATTGGTTGTTGTTGGGGGAGTTGAAAGTGTATTAGGATAGTAAACCTATGGTTGAGATTCCTCATTGGTGGTATTGGTGTTTGGAATAATAGAGCTTCTTTTGTTGACTTCCATTTTATTTTTATGTTGGGATCTTTTTGTAGTCATAAACAAGCTGAAAAGACCTTGGTGAGTTTGAGATGAAAAGTTATGGAAATAGGATGGTGTTTTGAGTTGATATTTTGTTTGGTAAAATGATGTACAAAGGGGATGTTTGTAAACATTTTAGATAAAGGGTTTTGATTGTTTGATATGGATTGATGTTGATGTTGGGATAGTTGGATAATCAAGTTCGATATTATGATAATATTTTTCTACTCAATCCTATAATGAGGAGATGAGATGATTTTGGGTGGTTTGCTAAATGATGCTATGATGTTGGATAACCCCAGGATAAGAGTATGAGTGGATGTTTTATTTTTTGATTTAATTCTAGTCTAGGACACAAGATGCACAAGACTTAGAATGATTTTTTGCTTTGTTTGAGAGGATATGGTGATTTCTTTACTTGAACTACTTGTGAGGTTGCAATTAAAGGTTGTTGTAAAACAATAGAAATATGACGATTTCATTTTGTTGTGTCCAAGACTAGGTTGATGTTTGATTGTTGATAATGATATGAAGGGTGTTGATAGGATACGATGCAAGTTTGATTTTGATGTTGTGTCCAAAAGGTGATATTTACAAACCCTAGGTAAACCAAGTTCGAAGTGTAGGATAGTTGATATGGTAAGATTGTGTATAGATGAATGTATAATTTTAATGATGATAGTGTTTTCTAACAATTGTGTAAGGTATTAGGCCACTATTTTGAAACCATTTTTTTGAAAATTTTGAGATGTGCTAGAAATTAGGACAATAGCCACAAAAATTATGAGAATAGCAGTTTTATTTAAGAATGGTCGTGGTAATCTAGGAAATAGCATTTTCTATGTAATTTAGTGATTGGTAAAATAGAAATGACATTAGCGGTCTTGTGTACAAAAGTGGTCATAATTTAGGACGACTACGGTAGGATTTTGGAACAAAATGGATAGTAGCAGCTCTATTTTGATAGTGTTCAGTTTATGATTGTTTTTAAAAAAAAAATCAAGTTTGAATGTGTTTGATCTAATGTTTTGGGAGATTTGTTTGATAGCAAGTGATGCATACAACAAACAAAAATATTGCAATAACTGACTCAATGTAAAAGGGGGATATTTCATGGTAATTCTTCCATTAAGATCCACTAGCATAGCTCAAAGAATATTAGTCAAATTACACCCTATGGAATAAAGGTATGTTCTTTGTCATAGGCTTAAATCACCCCTAAAAGAGTGATGAATCTAAATCTATAGAGGGGTCAAATAGGATATATCAAGGAAATGTACCATCTTGATACTCTTGGCTTTGTAAAAGAGGATAAACTCTTAAGCCTTTTTCCTCAACTATAAATCAAACATGGTAAGTAACTTCTGGGAATGGTCCTATTCCCATGCACTACTTTAAAGAACATTTTGGAAAGACTTGGATTGATTTCTAGATACAAGGTGTGTAATGACAGCCTTGAACATTGGATGTATGCATCAAATACATAAGACACTTAAGTATCTAGCCTAGCCTATGCAACTCATTATGTTTGCACGAGGACTATTGGCACATTATGGCATTCTTGCCTAGATTCACACTACTTGCTTTTACTTTCATACACTTTATATAGCCCATCAGAAAATGTGCTTTTAGGGTCTCATATGAGCTCTCCATTATGGGATGTGTCTCATAAGCAAACCCTTATCTAAAAAGGAAGGGTGACCAAAAAAATGCAAAGATCCCAAAGTGTTTCTTGTCACCTAGGATCGTCAAAAATATGCAAGGGGAGAGGATACACACTTGGCTTGCCAATCACAAAAGACATAGTGGATGATTTATTGCAATTAGATTTTAAGCCCAAATGAGGTGTTATAGATAACAATTCATGTTTTAAAAGCACCAAATTCAAATATTAGAGACTTCAAACACTCACACAAATGTTGCAAGTTAATTTGTTTCCATTGCAATTAGATTTTTTAGCCCAAATGAAATGTTATAGATAGAAATTTATGTTCTTAAAGCACCAAATTAAAATGTCAAAAATTCAACACATATACAAATTCTTGAAAATAAACTGATCTTGAAGAAGGTTCTGTAGGAAAATGTGTTAGTAGTTTACATCTTTGAGATACTTGAACTATTCATCAACCCTACAAGAAAATAATTAGTAGTTCAATGAAAGACATGTCATCAACCTACAAGAGCTACACCAAAAATGTTAGATAATCTCAAAACACAATGAGCAACAATTGTGTTAGGGTTAGGTAAACTAAGAATCCAAGAAATTTTGACAAATTGAAATAGATAAGAAATAGTATGATAGCAACTTTGTTACCTATGATATTAGTGTTGTAATTGATACAATAGTGGTTATATCAAACAATATCAGTAGTGTGATATAAGGGGGATTCATTGCACATGGGTCTCTTTCTTCTAAAGAGATCACTAGGGAATGAACTTCCCTTATACACCTCAAATTGAATAGATCGATGGAATCATGAAGAGAAACAAGAAAGTAGGTCTAGGATCCGAAAGAGCAAGACTTCTAAGTTTCTATCCCTGGCTAAGAAGCTCTCGACCAAAAGTTTTTAGTGTAGTTCTCAGATGCTAGCGTGATGCACTGGTGTCCTAAGTTGTAGAGAACTCAGGTGCTCAGGCAGACAGACTAGAGTCTTGCTTCTTGACTCAGAATGGAAAATGTGAAGAGTCAAATGATCAACAGAAAATAAAGAACTAAAAGAGAATACAAGAGAGCTTGAAACAAGATCACCTTCGTGTGTTCGAGCCTTTAGTCCAAGCTTCCTTCTACAACCTGCACACAAAAGATCAAGGGGAAAAGGTTGGGGTTGTATAGGGGATTTCCTTAGTCACACACCCATATTGGTGTTCCCACCTCCACAACCAGGTTTAGTAGAGAGTGTAAAGGAAATTCCAAAGTAAGTGGTGAAAAAAAACACACTTCAGAGTAGATCCTGTACCACAAAGTAGTAAATGAACTAATAGGAAAGAGTGATAGGGAGAGAGAGCATTACCCATGGGTCGAGACCCTCTTTCAGAGCACATGGGTGCACCACAATATGCTTGCTTGAGAGCTGGTAGCTGCTAGAGAGTTGGTAGCTGCTGGAGAGATGGTAGTTGCTAGAGAGTTGGTAGTTGTTAGAGGGACCTTAGTTTGGCATGGCTTTGCCAGTAAGAATGCTACTATTCAAGGGTAGAGCCTTCCCAAGACTAGAGCAAGTGGTGAGAATGCTTGAATACATGGCTTCCAACCCCACAATGAGGGAAAAAAGGAGTTTTTAATACATGCAAGGGCGGCACAGAGCCATTCCACTCGAGACCTAACCGCCAGGACACGTGTCACAAGGGTCAAGGCTCTAGATTTGTCATTTCAAGCTCAGAAAACCGCTAGGACGCTAGCACGTCGCGCGGACGTCTGCGCGCCGCGTATGCATCTAGAGCCTAGATTTTCAAGAAATGCCTTGTCAGGCTTCTGTCGTTTCGCCATGCGTCCGCATGGAGTCAAAATTGCAAAATTTTGCCTCATGGGACTTTATCATTAATACTCTTAGGTGTCATAAATGCTAGGCAAGATGCTAAAATGTGGAATTGCCGCTAGGTGCAATTATGTGACATTACATTTTGCCCCCACTTTAGTGGACTCAATTTTGGAAAAAATCAGCCTCACTAAAGTAGAGAAGGAAGATTTCACCCAAATTTTGAATTTTACATAAATGCGTGCTAGAGAGAGGGATCACAAAGGTCACCGAGGTCAAGCCAAATGGTACTGAGGATGCCCCTAGCTTCCGAGCTCAAAAATCAGTAGCACCATGGTTGTGAAACATTGTGCAAAATTGTATCCTGCAAAACTAAAATTTTGAGTTAGTTTTGAAAGATTGAAGGAAACTACCAAGGATAGAAGAATGATCAAGAAAAAGTCGTTGATTTGGAAGAGGTGACTTTATGCCCCCTCTTGATTTTTTCCCTAGCATGGTGGGGTAAAGTCAAGAGAAATTGGGGAGCCATGAGCTCCAAGAAAAATGGGCCCTAGGGGGCCTATATATACCTAGGTGGGCCCCTAGAAGGGTCATTTTCACTATTCACTGCAAGCAGATTGTTGAATTTTGTGAGAGAAAATTCAGAAAAATGTCGAGCAGGAGAGAGTATGAGGCGTCGAGGCTTGAGCAACTATGAGACAACATTGTCGCAGGCAACAAGGTCAACCAGGTAGGCTTCTTAGCCTCTATTTTTTATAAAGAACATTAGATAAGATGACATAGCAGGCTTAAAGCTTTTGTATATGAGTGTGATCATTCTTCATCACAGCATCAGAAGTTTCCATTCCTCAAGTAATTGTAGACGTTAGAGAACCACTCTCTCGAATCTGCATGGAGGAAAACCAGAGGTTTGGGTGTGAGTGGATTGGGAAATGTTGAGGTTCGTACGACCTGCACCACGATTCCTTTGTGCCTTCTTCTGAAGGTATCAAGGAAGTCACGCTTTCCATGGCATTCGCATGTTTGTTTTCTCACCTAGGAATGTTGTTTATTGTGAAGGAGGAAAACTGATTAAGCAAGGACAAAGTGAGGTCTCTATATCGGGACAATTTACTTTTTTAGCTTGATAAGTTCCCATGATCTGATTCACAATAAGCTTAGAGTCACCTAGTATATGAAGATGTTTAATTTTTAATGTAATCACGACACGCAAACCAGCAATAAGGGCCTCGTACTTGGTGATATTATTGGTGCAAGTAAATTCTAATCGAAAGGATAGGGGGGCCGATTTTCCTTCAGGGGAGGTCAGGACTACACCTTCTCTAGAACCGGTCTAACACCTCAACCCATCAAAGTACATTTTCCATTTGAGGTCATAGTTGATTGCAAAGATATTATCATCAAGGATTAAGTCCAACCCAAAGAAGGAGCGAGGTGAAGGAGATTCTGCCAACTGGCCGGCCATCGCTTGTCCTTTTACTAATTTTTGAGTGACAAATTTTATATCAAACTCAAATAGCAACATAACCCACTTTTCCAATCCTGCACGGTCGGTGCTAGAGAATAGATGTCTCAAAAGATCTATTTTTACTAAGACGTGAGTCTCAACATGGAGGAGATAATGTCTCAACTTCTGTGTAGTGAATACAAGAGCAAGGAACTACTTCTCCATGGACAAATAACAGGTTTCAGAATTGACCAAGATGCGGCTAATGTAGTAAACCACTCTCTCTCTTCCTATGTCATCATACTGGGCCAGTAGGGCTGCCAAATCATATGGTGAGGCCGTGAGGTAAAGCAGGAAGGGTCTATCTTGCATAGTTGACATCAATACGGGGGGATTGGTCAAGTAAGCTTTAATGGCTTCAAAGGCTTCATGACATTCTTCGTACCACATAAAGCAAACATATTTCTTTATGAGATAGGTGAAAGGAAGGGTACAGTCAGCCAATTGAGATATGAATCTGCGAATTGCTTGAATCTTCCCTTGTAAGATTTGTAACTCGGTGATGTTCCTCGGAGGAGACATGTTAACAATAGCGTCAATCTTATTCATGTCTACTTCAATCCCACGATAAGAGACTATAAACCTGAGAAGCTTGCCAATGTCAACGTCAAAGACACACTTCTAGGGATTAAGCCTCATCTTGTAAATTTGAAGCCTTTCAAAGATAAGGTGGAGATTCATCACATGGTCTTGATGGTTTACAGACTTCACCAAGATGTCATCGACATAATCTTCCAAGATTTTTTGAATGAAGTCATGAAATATCAAAGTCATCGCTCTTTGATAAGTCACTCCAGCATTCTTTAATCCAAAGGGCATGACCACATAGCAAAAGTTCCCCCAAGGGGTAGTGAAGGTTGTCTTGTATTGATCGTCCAGATTAATACAGATCTGATTATAACCCGAGAAACCATCCATGAATGATAACAATGCATGGCTTGCGATCGAGTCCACAATCATATCTATATTAGGTAAGAGAAAATCTTCTTTAATAAAAGCCTTGTTAAGGTCCCGAAAGTCAATGCATATATGGATATGGCCATCAGGTTTACTAACTACTATATTCAAGATCTAGGGATAATAGTCAATGGGACGGATAAAGCCTGCTTTCAATAGCTTCTCCATCTCAGTCTTGACCATTAGGTCCACCCTAGGGTTGATCTTTCGGATTTTTTTCTTAACAGGCTTGGCGTCGAGACATAGAACAATGTTGTTGACCACTATGGATTCATCGATACCGGGCATATCTTCATACGTCCAAGCAAAAATATCAAGGTAAGCACACAAGAGAGAAGAGTGTTTATCTGTTCCTCAGAAGAGAGGCACTTCCCAATCTTGATTACATTTTCAGAAGATTTTGCATTAACAGGGACTTCGACAGTATCCCCTTTAAGGAGGGAGTTGTGATCCTCAAGATGAGATATTGAAATATCATCACTAACTTTAGATAGAGGGTCCTCCTCATGAATGCTCAGAATGGATTCTCCAAAGTATGCTTGTTTATGTAAGCGATATGGGAATCGTTTCTTGTGATGATAAGGAGGCAACGGGGAGTAAGCACCTAGAAATTCCCCCAATGCTTCATCCAAAGAGAAGACATCTACAGGAAATTTCTTGGCTCATCCCCTTTCTTCTATTAACTTGGGATGGACCAAGCTTAATGGTTCAACTGAAATCATGTTAACACTCCACCAGGGTTTTTGTCTCGACTGTTCAATAGGATATCCCAAACCCAGGTTGCGTTGTCATTGCTTAAAATGGATAGGGACTTGTATTCCTTGCTCGATATGTCCTAGGCCTTTTTTCCCATATCCATACCGAGAGGCAAGATTATAACCAAACCCAAAGTGAGCTTGTAGAGTTTCAGGAGGGGCGGCTCTACATAGAGTGTTTCACTCCACCAATGGACATCAAAAGCTTCTACAAGAGTGGTCCCACTTCCCTTGGCTTGCAAGCATCAACCTCCTCTACTGGGGTAGAGTCACTCTCCAAGGGAGGAGTGGCTTCCTAGGTAGGATTACACTTCTCCTCCTCAGCGGGAGGGTCACTCATTATCATGTTTGTGAAACCTATAAAATCCGTATTAGAGGGGTTCGACTTATATTATGCTATGAAGAGTTCAGATAAATTCAAGGAACCCCAGTCATTGCCTAAAAGAGCATTTGTTTCAGAAGATGAAGGAGAAGACGGAGGGGAATCACACTTTTCTGTCTTAGGCAGTTCATCTTGGTTGAAACTTGCCCACGGAACAACTTTTGTAGTAGGTATCAACAAGGAACAAGCCATAGCGTCGGTAGTCAAGGAAGGAATGCAATTCTTGAGGGTGGAAGTGGCTGAGTTATGACCAGCAGTGGCTAGAAAACAAAGGTGCATAGCCTTCAGATCTGCTTTAATCGTAACCACCTGATTATTAGCAACGAACTTCAAGGAACAGTGTAAGGTAGAAGTTACTGCCCCCATATTGTGGATTCAAGGTCTTCCTAAAATAATATTGTACAGTAGGGTCGGGAATTACATAAACCAACGTAGGAAAAGTAACGGGGCCCAACTACAAAGGCAACGTTATTGTACCTAGAGCCTGGCCACCAGTGTTATCGAACCCATGAATACACAAGGAAGAAGTCACCAAGGAAGACGCATCAACTTTGATTTTAGGTAGTAGGTCTATACCACAAACGTTGAGGGTTGAACTAGTGTCAACGAGGATACGTCTAATACTGATGTTAACGTTTACTATGATCATCAAAGGTTCTGCTTGTTTCTGCACATCTAGAGGCGAGAGTTCCTGTGAGTGAAACGTAATATTCAGCGAATCCGCTTGAATATGAGTCATCAACACATCAACGTACGTAGGCCTAGCCAAGGAAGGCAAGAGAATATTTTGTAAGGCCTCTTGTAACATCTCTTCATAAATCAGAGCGGTCTGAAGAAAATCCCAAAGCGAGATCTTGGTCGGAGTAACACAGAGTTGCTTGACGACGTGATCATAGTTGCCTGGTGCTTTGACCACGGGTTTAGGAGCTGAAGGAAGGCTAGGTTGAGACAGGGGTAAAGAAGTAGTAGTTTGGTCCAGCTGTGATGTAGGAACAACAACTTATTGTTCTAAGTTTTGTAAATTTCTCCTCATAGGGTATGTGTGCCCTACGACATTGTAAGAAGTAGAGTCAATAGCCTTTGCAAATCTTGAATATAAGTCTAATGGATTGCTACGACCTGAAATCCCATAGATAGAATAGTCTTTTCTAGGGAACGACTCAATGGAGGTCACATAAATGAAAGGTTTCTTAGGGCTTGGAGGGGCCATAGTAACTACCACCACATTTACCAACTCCTCAGCTGGCAAGGAAGGAGCTTGCTTTGAAGATTTACAAATAGGGGAGAGTGCTTCTAAGAAATCATCTAGAGCATCTTCCAACATATCGAAATCTTGTTCAAAAAAAGACTTAGTCAACATTGTGGAAACGGATCCAACGTTCACGTCAGGTTCACCAAAATGTGATATAAGGGGGATTCGCTGCACATGGGTCTCTTTCTTCTAAAGAGATCACCAGGGAATGAACCACCCTTATACACCTCAAATTGAATAGATAGATGGAATCATGAAGAGAAACAAGAAAGTAGGTCCAGGATTTGGAAGAGAAAGACTTCTAAGTTTCTATCCCCAGATGAGAAGCTCTTGGCCAAAAGACGTTAGTGCAGTTCTCGAATGCCAATGCGGCGCACTGTCATCTGCAAGATTCACTGGTGTCCTAAGTTGTAGAGAACTCAAGCGCTCAGGCAGACAAACTAGAGTCTTGCTTCTTGACTCAGATCAGAAAATGAAAAGAGTCAAATGATCAACAAAAAATAAAGAACGAAAAGAGAATACAAGAGAGCTTGAAACAAGATCACCTTCTTGTGTTCGAGCCTTTAGTTCAAGCTTCCTTCCATAACCTACACACAAAAGATCAAGGGGAAAAGGTTGGGGTTGTATAGGGGCCTACCTCAGTCAAAACCCCGTATTGGTGTTCCCACCTCCACAGACAACTAGGTTTGGTAGAGAGTGTAAAGGAAATGCCAAAGATAGTGGTGAAAATGAAACCTACTTTAGAGTAGAGCCCACACCACAAAGTAGTAAATGAACTAATAGGAAAGAGTGATAGAGAGAGAGAGCGTTACCCACGAATCAAGACCCTCTTTCGGAGCACATGAGTGCACCGCAATGTGCTTGCTTGAGAGCTGGTAGCTGCTGGATGGACCTTAGTCTCGCATCACTTCGTTAGTAAGAATGCTTCTATTCAAGAGTAGAGCCTTCCCAAGACTAGAGCAAGTGGTGAGAATGCTTGAATAGATGGCTTCCAACCCCACAATGAGGGCAAAAAGAGGTTTTTAATACATGCAAGGGCGGCATAGAGTTGTTTCACTCGAGACCTAATTGCCAGGACATGTGTTGCAAGGGTCAAGGCTCTAGATTCGTTGTTTCAAACTCAGAAAACCACCAGGATGCTAGCGCGTCGCGCGGACGTTCGTGCACCACGCATGCATCCAGAGCCTAGATTTTTGGGAAATGCCCTATCATGCTTCTGTCATTTTTCCATGTGTCAGCATGGAGTCAAAATTGCAAAATTTTGCCTCATGGGACTTTGTCATTAATACTCTTAGGTGTCATAAATGCTAGGCAAGATGCTAAAATGTGGAATTGCCCCTAGGTGCAATTCTATGACATTACAGGTAGAAAACTAGGACGATAGTAGTTATGTTCAAGACAATAGCGGCTTTATAACAATAGTCAGTTAAAACCTATCAATAGTACTGACAAAAGTGATTAGTTTTGACGATAGCGGCCATTGTTTAGGATGATCATGACAAAGAAATATGGTGATAGTGGCCTTCTTCCAAATGATAGTAGCTCTATTCCTACAAAAAATATTAGAAAAAAATGAAAGCAGCTCTATTCTTGCAATTGCAACCAAAAAAACAACTCCATTTGAATTTGTGTGCTATAGCAACCCAATTGACAAAAGTGATTCTTGCAAAAGACGATAGTGACCCAGAACCTGTAACTGATCACAAAACTTAATGAAAATGTTTGATTTAAGGACCTAGGTCCCATCGAGTGTGCCAAAATATGTAAGAGGGAAATATGGATCAAGATTAGCATCAATGAGTTCAATCAAATGAAATCAAGATAAAAAGATAAAACCCAACCTAATCAAGAAATGCAATTGCCATAGCTATGAATTCAATAAACAAGGTTAGCACAATCGAATAGAAACACAAATGAATTCAAACTGCACAATCTTACCATCACATGTCAGAGTGTATTCATGTTGATCTTGATATGTTGGATTGCTCTTCAACACAGCCTCCATGGTTTGCAAAAGCTTGATAATGATGATGATGACCTAGAATGCAAGGTTGTTTGCTCAATTTTCTCAAGAATCACATTGACATGACCTTTCTAAAAATTCTCTACATTTTATTATGAGAGGGATGAGAGCTATTTTATAGATTTTCTTCTTTCAGATGAACAATCTAGATGCAAAGATGAAAGAATAAGATCAAAAATCCATGTCCATTGAGAGGAAATAGATTGATTAGTTAACTAACCTGATTAATCCAATTGAAGGAATTGATTGGAGAAACAGTGGGATTGGATTGAATAATTAGTCGGATTGGAGTAATCGGTGGAATTAGAAAATTGGATTGAGAAATCAATGGACATGATTTATTTAATCAAAATATGTGAGGATGATTAATTAATTAATCTTGAGAGGAACATGTAAGATGTATTTGATTTAATAAACAAGAGTTTATTTATTAATAGATCATGTTTGAGTGAACTTTGGGAAATTGAATAATTGATTTAATTATTTAATTTGGAAGAAGGAAAGTAGATTAATTAAATAATTGATGACAAATATTTAATTAAATTAGAAAAATAAGTAATATTAGAGACATAATTAAATAAATAATGTTTATTTAATTAATCAAGAGGAATAAGGTTAAATGATGGAAATGGTGTTAAAAGGAAATTAATGATGCAATTGAAATGACATGATGTCAATAATGAAAAAATACAATTTTAGGATGTGTGATATGTATTAGGGAATTTTTACATGTCTACAAATATAATATTTTATATGTATAGACATAAAGAAAAAAATAGTCTACATACACAAATATTCAAATCTCATTCTATAAATAATATTTTATTAAGAAAAATTAGTTACAAAAATTTAAAACTATATTTAATTTAAAATTCACAATAATAAAATAAAAATCATCATTAAATAATCCAATGTAATATTTGGCCAACAAATTACTTATACATGGGTACCTATGAACCACTCAATAACACTTTTAAATGTTATTACTAATATAAATACACTTGAAACAATACTAAATATAATTAGTCTAATAGTATTGTTCCTGTTTCAAGTAGAATTCTCTCTCCATCGCTTCTTTTATCTGAAGGGATAGACATTTGTCTAGATTTATTTGAGAATGTAGATATTTTCAAGCAAGAAGTGAAAACAACTTGGGAGAATAATTATGGTATGAGTTATGTAGAAGAGATGTGAATCTGAATCAAATGAGATTTATAAGTCTTATGATGGCACTAATTACTCATACAAATGGTAATAACAATATCATGGCAGTGATTATTGTAGAGGGAATGCCACATTTAATTATAAAAATTATCAATTTAGACAAAAAATTCAAATTTGTGTCTAAAATAAACGTTGTCATGAATATTTATTTGATTAGTGTAAATATTTTAAATATATTTATTTTAAAAATATAGAGAAATATATTTTAAGTTATTTTTTCACTTAAATAATTATTTTAGTTATTTAAGAATTATTTTTACTTTGAAAAATTATTTTTGTTTATTTATAGATTATTTTATTTATTGAAGAGTTATTTTATAGGCTTTTTTTATGTAGAATTATTTTAGTTTTTTTCTTTAATTTATCAAGTATTTTATGGTTTTAACTTTTAAATATATATGTTAGTTATGTTTTTTTTTCTGTACATGATAATGACATGAGACTTGTTGATGTTTTTAATAAAATAAATAAAAAAATTAGGTGTTGAACCCTATAAAATAAAACACCCCAAGGGAAGATCAAAACAAGCCAACAATAGTCCATTAACAACACACTAACAACATTAAGGTTCGGAGTTTTTATTAGAAATAAAATAAAGCAGAGAAAAAATATAAAACTAAGAAAATAGTTATCCCCAATCCTTAGTAAGGAACTTGTATAGCTCCCCATAATTGGTATTAGCAATGACCCTTGTATCTTTTTCATGTTGTTTTAGCTCCATATCTTGCAAGATACATAGTGTGGTAGTTGACTTATACGACACTTTAGAGCTAAACCAAGAAAGGACTTTCAGTTTTCATTCTAGTTCTCCCACTTTGTCCTTTAGAGTAATCATCTCTACAATAATTTGATCACATTTTGTACATCCTTTCTAGGTAGACTTGAACAACATTGAGGGAAGTGTCAAATTCATCTAAATCCAAGAAGGGGGCATTCATATCACTAAATAGACTAGGGCCCTTAGTTTCTTTTTCCTCATTCTTTTCCTCGGATGACTAGAAATCTAATTATAAATTCTTATCCTTGGAATAGACCCCCACCTCATCCTATGTGCCCATAACCATGTCCATCTTGGTTTCCTCATCATTGGCTTCCACATTTACCTTAGCGATAACTTTTTTCTCCCAAGCCGAAGTATCCTCCTCTTTAATGAATTGGATAGAAATATTTTTATTCTTCTTTGCTTTTGGATTTTTGAGATTCCCTATAGGGCTTTGCTTACTAGGAGACCCAGAAACAAGAGTCCTCAAGGGGTTATTTTTAAGGTTGCACAAGCCATAGCAACATCCTTTTGAGAGGAGGTACAAGGGATATTTGGAGAAATGGTTTTCAATAGACATAAAGAAGAGTTAGGTTTAGGAACAACATTTGAGGAAGACTTTGAGGTAACATAGGATGAAAGGTGGAATTCATAGAAATGAGAGTTACTTATACAACTCATTTCTCACCTCTATTTATTGAGGTGTTTCTCTCATTCTTCACCAAGAAGCATTATATCCTTAAGCTCTTTATCTCATTTTCTTATTGTAATATTTTTAGACTTTATGCCATCTTCATAATATTGGGGGTTTTTTATTTATTTTTCCTCCCTTACAAATTCTTTTGTCTCCTCTTGACTATTGGTGTTCATGCTCTTGGTTTTCATATTTGATGGTAATCTTTTCCTTCAAGAAATTTCTCTTGGATTAGTACATTTTCTTTCATTTTATTATTTCCTTTCATGGTATCAAAGAAAGGTGTTACTAATTCTTGTTTGAGCTAAATTTTTGAAGGTTTACCATTCCTTTTGGAGCACTCACCTTGGAGGTGCATTCTTAAGAGAAGAAGAGCTTTAATTTATTTAAAACTTAATTATTTTTTAAATAATTTTTTTTTTCTAACCCTGCTAGTTTTATTATAGGAAATTAGATTTTTAAGTTTTTTTGTAATTTTAATTTATAAGATCTCAAATAATTTTACTAATTTATTCAATAATCAAAGTTAGTATGTGCAATAGTTTTGCATTTTTTTGAAACCCCATTCATTTTTTTTCAAATAATCATTCATAAAAATTATTTACAAATCTTATTGCATGCATCTTAAAAAATCATTGTATAAATAAATCTTTTTTTAAAACCCTAAATACATTTTTTTCAAATAATTTTTTTTTTTATATACATATATCAAAGGTTTTTTACATAAATCTACATAGGTAAAAGGTTTTGTAAAAAATGCAAATAAAACTCATATATAATTGTTTTATATAAATCCAAATCACCCTTTTTGAGGGGTGGGGTGATTCTTCTAAAATCTGCTCAAAATCATCATATCAAAGAAATTCCTAAAATTTCATATCAAATATAATTTAAAACATATTAATATCTTCAAAACTAATCTTCAACACCTCTCTTCCAGGCTAGTCTGGTGGTTTATTCGCCCATAGGCAAGCATGACCCCTTTTCCTTTGTTCAACCGCCTCAACCTTCATTATTATTTTTTATACAAAAAAAGGTTAAAACAACTAGCAATCAGGCCGCACAAGTATTATTTTTTATTGAGGGGCATATCATAATATGTGCACCATCATTCCTTAGGATTGTGCCCTCCCTCCCTCCTTTCTACCAACCTCTTTCTTTGTTTTAATAAAAGTAAAATCTAAAAAAACCTCCAACTATCCCTCTCTTTTGACCGCCACCCTCCTTTCCTTTTGTCATGCTTAAAACCTAAAATCTAAAAACTTTCCCTTTAGTCTTTCTCTCAAACCCATTTTTTTTAAATTAAAAAAAGTTTAAAACCTAAAAATTATATAGTGTTTTATAAGCATTATTTTTAGTTTATATATAGTTTGAAGGGGTGGTGTAGTTGGTTATGGGCTTTGGGTTCATCCCATATAAGTCACAAGGTTAACTCTTGTTGCCTCGGGTGTAAGGTTGTGTGCAATTTGGGCCCATCCCCAACCTCTAGAGGACCAATCTACGGATTTAGCCTAGCCTCTATTCACCTCTTCAACACCCCAAAACATGGCACTAAAGTAAGACCAAGTCAAGGGTTATTGGTTCATTGGGTAAAGCCGGAGGAATACCTTTGGGTTAACAAATATATATAGTGTTTTTTAAAAAGCATCAATTTTATTAAGTTTTAATAGTGTCTTAATAAATGCTTTAAAAATTAATCTTCCTTTAATATTTTTTAAAATAATTATTTTATTTTAAAAAATCTATTTTTTATATATAGTTGTTTTTTTATTTTAGAAAATATATATTAATTTTTTTAGTTCTTTTATTTTTTTTAAATATATTAGTTTTTTAAAGAGGGTATTAAAATTAAGTGTAAAATTCACAAAATAAAATAAAAATGTATTCTTTTACTTGTGAAAGCAAATATTTTTTTATTAGTTTATAATCATGTCCACTCTAACTCCATAAATTAAATTAGATTCTTCTAATTATCACTCCTAGAAAAATCTTATTTCATTTCTTCTATTCAAACATTTCTTAGATGTTGTAATGAATCCAAAGTTGGAATTGGATCCATCTATATCCAAAGATGCACAAGAAAAGTGGAAGACTCAAAATGAGAAATATTTTGTCCTCATAGACATTTTCATGTCTCTCGAACTCTATGTTCATATTGGGAATTACATAAAATCCTATGAAGCATGGGCTATCCTCCAAACTATCTATGATAGTTCAAATGAGTCAAGGAAGATACAACTTCAAGATCAACTAGAGGATTTGAGGTATACACATTTCAAAACTATAGATGTTTTTTTGTTAAATTTGATGCATTAAATAGTTAGTTATATGGTTTAGGAGTAAAGCTTTAAGATATTAGACTAATTCATATTTTTCTTAAAAAATGTCTTCCTAGACAATTTCAACAATTTATTACAATTATTCATGGTCAATTAGCTATTCCTTCATTAGTTAGTCAATTTATGATATTTTTATAAATTTATTAAGGCAAGAAGAAGTAAAATTGATTCAATTTTCTAATCTTAAAAATAGTGAGCACCTTTTTATTTCTAAAAATTGTAAGAAAAAATTTAAGCCTCATAATAAACAATATTATAATCCTAAATCTCATCATAATTATACTAATGATAATAGAAAGAATCATTCTTATAAGAGGCCTCATTGTAATTATTGTGATAAAAATGGTCATTAGTCTAACACTTGTTTCAAGAAAAAAATGATAAAAATCTCATGAGGAAAAATAATCAACCAAATAAACCTAATAATAATAATAAGTTTAGCAATGCAAATCAATCTAGATGAGATTTTACTTGTAGTTATAATGCTTCAAAACCTGTTAAATGGGTTATTGATTCAGGTGTCTCTCAACATGTTACTTCTCATAAAGAGGATTTGAATCCATGCAACCCGAAATGTCTAATGATCCACTTCAACTTGCTAATAATCATAGTTGTAATGTAGAAGCAATTGGAGATGTGAATGTACCTAATGGTAAGTTACATGATGTTTTGTATGTTCTTGAATTAAAGACTAATTATTTTTAGTGGCTAAGCTTTGTCAAGATTACAAAATAAAAATTTATGTGCTATGTGATTGATCCAAAATAAAATCATAGTCATTGCTCATGCTAAATTAAACAATGATAATTTGTTCAAATTTTATGAATTTTCTCATTCTAAATATTCTTTACTATCTACCATTGATTTCAATATTTGGCATGAAATACTTGGTCATATACATGCTAACAATATTACCTTGATGCAAAAATCTAATATGGTAAAATGAATTCCTAACCTTTTTTCAATATAAAAGTATATGCACATGATGCATGAGTGGTAAGATGCATAGGGATCCCTTTCCACAAGGTCAAGCATGGAAGTGTGTCCCCAAAAAGTGTAGCCTTGACAATTTTTCACTCATTTGGGCCTTTTCCCTTGGATTTTGGCCTGATTTTGCTTTGAATTCATACTATAGTGTGGCATTAGGCTTCGAACACTTGCAAATCAACAATAACCTAACGATGTTTTACAAAGGTGTTGTGAAGTGTTGTAACACATCTTCCCACTTTTCTAAGACCCTTTCAACACAATTCATCTAAACAACCCCTTTTTACCCCTTTCAAGCCTTGTGTCAAAGTGTTGTAAAGTATTGTAATGTATTTTCACACTTTCCTAGGCTTGTCATCAATAAATTAACCCTTTCTTATGTTAAATTGGTCCCTTAATGTAATTTTAGGCCCAACTTAAGTGTGTTTTGGGAGGCAAGCCAGATAATCATCATTAAACACCACTTAATTCCCAACCACCACTTGAATTTATCCAAGTGGACTAGGTCGCCACCTTGGGAGACCTCAAAAACCTAACGATAATTTGCCTCCAAAACCCTAAGGTCGGCCTATCATGTGCTATTTTTAGTAAATTAGGGCATATCTTGTATAAATAAGGCTTTTCACCTTCATTTCACTGCCCCCCCCCCGCCCGCCTTAGATCATTTTCATCTTCACAAACACTCTTGCACTCAATCGTCTCAAGCAAGCATTCAAGCACAAGGCACTTCAAGCAACCTCCATTGGAGCTGGTTCTTGCATGTTGCAGACATCTTCAACTAAAGGTTTGGTGAGTGTTTACACTTGTTTTTCATTCAATAATATTTTTTTTCCATTTCTATTTTATGTGGGTTTGATTACCATCAATGGGATTTGACTGAGGCAAACCCCTAATCTCTAACCCTAACATTTTCCTTGTCTTTGTATGTGTGCTTTGTAGGTGTGTATGCAGATTTGGGAAGGATTAAAGTGTTGAAAAGGGTACCATCATTCCATCTAAGTCAACTCAAGCCATCAAACCCTAGGAGGAGCTAAAGGACAACTTGCGGGTCATTTTCTGAAGATTTGGACACAGGTCTCTGTCAGAGAAGGAGGTGAAAGTGAGGCCCTACAAATTTAGACCTTGAAACTCCCAAAAGTACCAGGAGGACTAGGTCACCATCATTGGCAACCTTGCCCCTATACCAAGCTTGAAAAAGGGTTTTTACATTTTTGGATACCCTTTTATTGGAAACCCATTATGGCCAAGTTTCTCGGGAGAAGGACTAGGTCACCCATTCTAACATAAGTGCCCCTGTGCAGATTTCAAATAGACTCCAAAAAATTCTAAGACTCCTCTTCTGCAACTTTCAATTCTCAAGTGCACAATCTTTGTGTTTTCTAGTTTCTTTCCAGATTGCATACATTTAGGTCATTTAGTTTAGTTTGCATATAGTTTACATTTACTTTATTTAAATTTCATAGTTAGTTTTGTTTCATTTCATTTCAACATTCAACCACACTTCTCACACACAACACAACCCTATTCAGCCACACCCTTTGATTGTTGTGATCCCTTTAAAATGCTACTCCTAATGTGAGATGCTAGACAAAACTAATGATGCAATAACAAAAGAAATGACACTAAAAGAGGACACCTCAATAAGATTAGCCTAAGAAAATGGTGAAGCAAAGAAGTAAGATAAAATAATTGATGATTGAAGTTGATTATACCTTTCATTTGCTACTCCTTCCTTGGTTGGCCCTTTGATTCTTGAAGAGTTGTATGCTCCTTGGATGGCAATGAAGTTGAATGGATGCAATATGAATGAAAATGCTAAGTGCTTATGATAGATGATAGCTCAAATGGCAATTTTGCAAGAGTTTTGTTGCAAAAGACTTGATCTCCAAAATGAGGGAAATGAGGGGGTATTTATAGTCTAATTGGAATTCTCTAGAGAATTCAACAGTTGAGATTGATCCAACAAGATCAAGATGAAGGGCTATGGTGAGTTGAGGACTCACAAGCCCTCACATCTTGACATGTGGAATATGAGATGTCTTAGGGTGGAGTGATGTGGAAATGAGGTGGAAGGGAAGTACATGAGGTGGATCTTGGGGGATGAGAAGATTCCTTGAAGGAATAAAAGTGAATTAAAAATTCACAATGATTGGAAGAATCTAGTGGATAAGAGAGGGTCTCCAAAAAGCTAGAGATTTGTCACATGTGGGTGATGTGACAAGTCCAAGGTTCTAGAAGCCTTGGGCACATGTAAAATGACATGTCACATTTGCATGGGGATAGGGTAAACCTTGGAAGAATAAAATGTGAATTAAAAATTCACATGGGGAAGAGAGGAACCTTGGTTAAATAAATGTGAATTAAAAATTCACATGGGGAAGGGAGTCCAGGCTAAAAAGGTAAATGGGAAGGTCGACCAGAAAAGGTAAGCCAAATGTGGCTAATGATTCTGATTAAGGTTGTGCAAACACAAGATTAGGATAATTAATGAGAGATTAGAGGCAAGTGGGAGATTATGGAGGATGTGACACTTAATCAAGATTAAGTGGTGCACATCCTAATCATAGATTAATTGATTTAATCTAGATTAAAAGGGGGTTATGGAGAATGTGACAAGAAGAGAGAAAAAGATGAATTAAAAATTGGTTTTAATTCAAATGGGTTAAAAGACTAAATTAAATAATTTGTCATATTTATTTAATTTAGAGAAGAAAAGGGGAATTAAAAATTGATTTTAATTCAAATGGGTTAAAAGACTAAATTAAATAATTTGTCATATTTATTCAATTTAGAGAAGAAAAGGAGTAAGGTAAAGTATTTAATTTATTTAATTACATACTTTAGGAACCTTAGGCAAAAAATGAAATAATGATTAAATAAATTATTTAATCACTATTAATGAAATAGATGAATAGAGTAGACAATTTTGACCATGTAGAAGTGGTCAAATTTAGATGTCTACATTTTTCCCCTCTTTGAAGTATCGTTAGAATAATCGTGCTTCGAAAAAAAGAAAGTGCAAATGACTCTATAGAGGAAGTAACTGGAAGATGATGCCCCAGCGTAGGACTTGAGCTATCCAATTAGTGGGGAATGGATGAAGATGCCCCAATCCTAGAAGGGACTGACTATGACAAGGAAAATTGGTAAATGTGAAGGGTATGCCCCCTCGAGAGGGTGACGGGGGAAAAAGAGGGGTCTCGGGCGACATCTCGATAGGAAGAAACTGATGGTATGGTTGGAAAGAGGGAAAAAAAAAGGAAAGTTTGTCTTTGGAATGAAGTTAATCAGACAAACGGGGTGCAAATGGCAGCCCCGGGAAGTGAAGGGATTAATCAGAGGAATAAAAGGGTAAATAAAAGGTAAAAAAAACCTCTTAAAAGAGAGGGAAAGGAGAGGGGTCCCAAAAAAATATCTTGAAAGGAAGAAACAAAGGCTATGGTTGGAAAGAGCTCAGAAAAATAAGCAACTTTTCCTTTTGAACGAAGTCGATCCGACGCACGGTTTGCAAATGGCAGCCCTAGGAAGAAAAGGGAAAAAAAAAGTGTTGTAGAGGGGCGGATTTGCCCCACTGCATAAGGGAAAATCCGCCTCGGGAGGGCGGGTCCACCCCGAAAAGGGGTAGGGCCACCCCAGGAGGGTGGGTTCACTCCAGAAAAGGGCGAGTCTGCCCCGGAAAGGGGTAGGTCCACCCCGAAAAGGGGCGAGTCCGCCCCGGGAGGGCAGATCCACCCCGGAAAGGGGCAGGGCCACCCCAGGAGGGCAGGTCCGCCCAAAAAAGGGGCAAGTCTGCCCCAGAAGGGCAGGTCCACCCCAAAAAGGGCAAGTCCACCCCGGAGGAGGTCGGGTCTGCCCCGGAAAAGGGTAGAAGAGCGGATGAGTGATGAAGGATGAAGGGATGATGGAAGGGGATATGAAAATGATGATGTAAAGTGATGGATAAGAATGATGATAAGTGATCGGAGATAAAGGTGAGCACAAATGGAGTCCATAACATAGATGATGTTGCCCCCAGTCAAGCGACAAGCGAGGGTGGTCGGATGGATGATGGAGTGTTGTTTGATAAGGACATGATACATCCCAAAACAACACAAGGATGGGGAAGGATACATCCCAATGAGAGTGTTATTGATAAGAGAATGATACATCCTAGAACAACACAAGGATAGGGAAGGATACATCCCACTGATGATGAGGATGAGGATGAGTGTTGTTGACGAGGGAATGATACATCCCAAAACAACACAAGGATAGGGAAGGATACATCCCAATGAGAGTGTTGTTGATGAGGGAAGGATATATCTCAAAACAACACAAGGATAGGGAAGGATACATCCCACAGATGATAAGGATGATGATGGGGAGGATGAGTTGATCAAGGCTTGTAGCAAGGTGGGGAACAAGACCAAGAGTGGGATAAGATTATTTGAATGGATGAAGATGGGGGAGACATGCAAGCTGATGGAATGGAAAATGAAATGCAATCCTAATACAATTTTCCATCCGTAGAGCACTGATTTTTGCTATAGCATAAGACACCAGGCATCAGGGTATGTAAACCAAGATGGATTAGTGTATAATGCATAAAACAAACATAACAAACAAGAAGGCTATTCCAAAACCCCAAAGTCATAAAGATAGTGGTCAGGCCTAGTATTGGGATAAGCACAAGCACAAAAGGATTCCCCAGCATAACACAAGATCACAAGAGTCTTGGTGGGTACTACGTGGGACAACCAAGAAAATAGAAACAAATAAATGAGCAAGATATGCCCCTATGCTTACTAGTCAAAGCACACCATGATATGATAGATCAAGAAGACCATGACAAGTGATGATAAGGAGCTCAAATGATAAACAAAATGTCAAAAAAATCAAAAGATCACAATCAAGTTTGAAACATCCTTTGCCATAGGATTAAAATGATGGATGGGGTTGATGAGGTCTGTTAGGAAGGATACATCCTGTTGAGACCAAAGATTGGAGGATAGATTGGTTGATCAACATGACGCGGGATAGTTGAAACCGATTGAACCTCATGAGACTAATGACCTTTGTTTGTAAGCACCAACTAGGATAGGGATGTACTTGGTGACATGACAAGACGACATGATGACAGGATGGTAGGACAAAAGGCAATAAAAACCCTAAAGACCTAGGGGCTCGAGGGTTGAGCAAAGATCAACCTTGCCTACGTGAAAGTGCAGAGCCCTCGTAGTTCGATAAGAGACCATGGATAAAAGCGGAAAGAGGAAAATGAAGACCTCAATGGATGACAAAGACTAGATAGACCAATGCTCAGGGGGTGGATCAAATGATTGAACTTGCCTACGTGAAAGTGCAGGGGCCACGTAGTTTGATACAAGGCCAAAGATAGATGATGGAAGAGGACAAGACAGACAAAAGATAGAACCCCAAGGGTGGATCGAATGACCGACCTTGCCTATGTGAAAGCGCAGGGGCAACGCAGTTCGACAAGAGACTGACGATAGACAATGGATAAGGGATGATGAGATGACCAAGATAAATGGATAAAATGATGGAGCAGATATGATGAGCAAGGATAGGCCATGTAGATGGGATGGTCGATATGTGGGATGTGGGTTATGCGAAGCTCAAGGATGGGATAGTGATCTAGATTATTAGAAGATGAATTGGGAGGATGATAGGATGGATAGATGAATGATGAAAAGTGGTTAGATATTAGAAAGATGTAGGAAATAGATAGGAGTGATGATAGTGAGATAACATGGCATTGGATTGCATGAGGGTAGCCTATAGCTAGATACCAATGACAAGGAATAATAGAGGGAAATGGATGGATGGATAAGAAGATGCTAGGATAGGTGGATAGATGATGGATAGATGAGTGATGAAGATTGGAAAGATGTGAGAAAGAGATAGGAATGATGATAGTAAGATAGAATGGCATTGGATTGCATGAGGGTAGCCTATAGCTAGATACCAATGACAAGGGATAATGGACGGAAATGGATGGATGGATAAGAAGATGCTAGGATAGGTGGATAGATGATGGATAGATGAGAAATAGATAGGATTGATGATAGTGATATATCAGGTCATTGGATTGCATGGGGGTAGCCTATAGCTAGAGACCAATGACAAGGGATTATGAGATGGAAGGAAAATGGATGGATTGATAAAGATGGGGAGATAGAAAGATGCTAGGATATATGGATAGAAGGATAAGGATTCAGGAAGATGACATGGATTACTAGGTAGATAAACAGATGAGGAGATAAGGATGAAAAGATGGAAAAGGACTAGTGGATGAGAGGATGGGGGGATGGAGAGGATTACCTGGTGGAATGGATGAATGATGTCTCCAAGGACCCAATTACAAATAAGGAGATGCCCCCACTCTATATGTGTCATGCATGATGAGGCAAGAGGGATAGCAAGATGGGTGGATAAGGGAGTGAGATGGGCAATGGAAGATAGATATAGGTAGATAAGGAATATGATAGTGTATGGACAATCGAAGATAGAGAGAGGTGGATAAGGAATATGATAGTGTATGGACAATGGAAGATAGAGAGAGGTGGATAGGATGCACGGATAATGGAAGATAGAGACAAGTGGATAGGATGCATGAATAATGGAAGATAGAGAGAGGTGGATAAGGAATATGATAGTGTATGGACAATGGAAGATAGAGAGAGGTGGATAGGATGCACGAATAATGGAAGATAGATACAGGTGGATAAGATGCATGAATAGTGGAAGATAGAGAGAGGTGGATAAGGAATATGATAGTGTATGGATGAGGGAAATATATGCCAAGAGGTGTCCAAAGCATGTATATAGGTTTTCCCCTAAATTTATCAAAATCACAAGGAAGATGGAGGGAGTGGGATAAATGGGATAGGATGGATAGGATGCGGAAGATAGGCAGATGTAGGAGATGGAGGAAAGGAATGCGTAAGTGGATGTTGCCCCCAATCATGGAAGGAGACTAGACGGGGAATTTACGCATGATGATTGTTTGCCAAGTTTTCATCATGGTACTTATCCAACGCACTTGTTTGCCAAGTTTTCACCATTGGATGAATGATTTTCTCTTTACTGTTTTTATTTTTCTTTTCTTTTTCATTTTTTATTTTTATTTTTTGACTTTTTGATTTTTTTGTATTTTTCAGACTAGGATGTGGATGAAGATGGAGAAAGATAGGGATATGGATATGCGGATTTAGAGGATAGGGATATGCATATCTAGAGGATATGGATTCGGAAGACATAAGCATCAAGTTCCATATGAGGTAATAAGAGACCATGTGTAAAGTGACCATCGGATGTTGGTACAACCTTATTAGAATGGATGGATTATGCAAGAGGATGGATTAAAGGGATTTGATGGGGGAGATAGAGGGGATAGTGGATGGGATGTTGGAAAGTGTATGGATGGAATGATGGAGTGGATGTGTGATGGGGGAAGGTGTTCAGGACCAACATTGGCACATGGGATGGTGGATGCAAAAAGATAGGTGGATGAATGGATGGAGAGTGTGGCGATAATGGAGGCATTGGGATAGTGAATTTTTGGGATGTAAGGACCCAAAACAGATTTAAGAGATGGAGGAGGTGAATGATTAGCTTCGAGCATAGAAACTTTGGATGTCGTCATGGATTTTTCATGTGAAGGTATTGCACCTTTTTTCTTTGGGATCCACATGGTTTTTATTTTTGCTTTGGTGGGCCTTTGTGGCCTTTTGGATTGATTTGGATTTTGGAATTGATTTTTCTTTTCTGCAACATGTCTTTTGAAGGGGATGAGGACATGAGGAGCTTTAGATTCACGTGGACATTTGGTTTTATACATTTTTGCTTTGGCATCCAAAGTGATTTTAGTAGCAAGGGGATAGGTGCGAGGAGATGGATGATGTGGAGCGATGGAGGTAGGGTTATAGGGATTACATGTAGATGGAGAATGTGTAGGTATGTGCCTTTGTTGATCCTGATTAGGAGTTATGAAGGTAGTATTTTTATGCTGTGTATGAGCGAGAGGGGGTGGATGAATGAAAGGATGAATAGGATAAGATGGAGGGGGTGATATTGGGATATAAGGACCCAAAATAGACTGTGTATATGGAGGATGTGTGGGGTTTGATGGAGGGATATAAGAACCCATAGTAGATGTAGGATGAGCAATGATGGATAGAGGGACATAAGGACCCAAAATGGATTTAGAGGATGAGAGAGGAAGATGGACAATTATTTTGAGGTAATATGATGGAGGAGGAGGGATGGCGGCAAACGATTTAGTAGAGCGATGAGAAGGGCCTCTCGTTCCTTTGGAAAATGATCTTTTAGGATGTATGGAGGTTGTACCAACATCTTTAGAGTGTGGGTTTTGGGAGATATATCCAAGACCGTGTGTACTTGGATGTTCTTTGACCTCAATGGGTTCTAAAATACCTTGCTCATGAAGGCCTAAACCTTTTCCTTGATAGTTCATGTTCTCGAGCATGTGATCTACGGTAGGGTGCTTATTCTTTTGGAAGCATGATGCAAGTGCATTAGTAGGTGAAAGAGGTAGGGTGGTGCATATGCATTTTTTTTCTCCTCTAAGAAGGCCACCATGGATAAGTGTAATGTGACCAAGGTGATACAAAAGTGGCATTTGGATGGTAGGACTAGATGGCGATGAAGGATCATGTGATGGAGATGAGGGGATAGCAACATCAGGAGGAATGAGTGATAAGGAACCGAGAGAGGAATTAGGGAGTATGATATGATCGATATTTATGGAAGTGGATGATAAGGGCTCATGAGATGGAGTGATTGGATCATGAATACCAAGGGGGATCATGGGATGGAGTGGATGAGATAGTGTGATATTGAGATGGGGTGAATGGGAGGATAGGATCATGACTTGGTTGAGGATAGGAATCATGAGATGGGGTGGATGGGGGATTATGATCTTGAGATGTAGTGGATGGGATGGGAGGATCTTGATTTGGAGAAGGGGATATGCTTGTATGCTTTGGATCAAGATCTTGGCATGAATCATCTTGTGTGGGATGTATGATGATGGAAGAGTGTTGGAGGGATGCCTCAATCGGGGGAGATAGGAGGATGGAGGATTCATGAAGGTTATGGGATTGAAGTTTGTGAATATTAGGACTGGGAGGAGGGGATTGGATGTCTTCAATGGATTGGGTGGATCTAGGAGTAGAAGATGGGGATTTAATGGATTCGATGGGTTTGACCAGCTCAACCGTTTGGACAATGTTAGGAATGGTGATGGGTGGGATAGGTCTAGGATGGAGGAGGGCCTCATCACTAGTGACAGTACATGATGGAGTGGGAGGGCATGATGTCTCTTCTTGCATGAGTCCTTGGGCGACATTTGGAAGGGATGTAGGATTAGGTAGAGTGATGGGAATGGATGGAGGATTAGGATTAGGGATTGGTGGATTAGGATTAGACATGGGGATGTGATTGGATGGAGGACTAGGAGGAGATGGAGGATTAGGATTAGATTAAGGGATGGGATTGGATGGAGGATTAGGGATTGGAATGGATGGAGGATTAAGAATTGGTGGATAAGGATTAGATGTGGGGATGTGATTGGATGGAGGACTAGGAGGAGATGGAGGATTAGGATTAGATGTGGGTATGGGATTGGATGTAGGACTAGCAGGAGATGGAGGATTAGGATTAGATGAAGGGATGCAATTGGATGTAGGACTAGGAGGAGATGGAGGATTATGATTAGAGGAGTGGATGGGATTGGATGTAGGACTAGGAGGAGACAGAGGATTATGATTAGGTGAGTGGATGGGACTATATGGGGGACTTGGAGTGGTTGGAGGAGATGGAGGATTAAGATATAATGCAGGAAAAGGGAGAGTGATGTAGGAGGATGTGGATGCTGGATTAGATTGGGAAGATGGGGATGGTGAGTGATAGTAGGAAGATGTGGATGAAGGATTAGAATGGGGAGATGCAGAATTAATGTAAGGGTATTGGGATGGGGGATTGTGATAGGAAGGTGTGGATGTTGGATTAGAATAGGAAGATTGAGGTGGTGAACCATCGTAGGAGGACATGTATGGTGGGTTGGCGTAGGAGGATATGGGTGGTATATTAGGATGAGATGATTGAGATGGTGGATTAGGATAGGAGGAATATTGGTATGGGGGATTGTGATAGGAATGTGTGAGTGTTGGATTAGGATGGGGAGATTGAGATGTGGGATTAAGGTAGAGGTATTGGGATTGTTGATGATGATGAGGATAAGAGGATGTGGATGTTGGATAGGATAGAGGTTGAAAGGGAGGACATGATGAATATGTCGATGGTGATGATGTTGGATATCCCTTGTCAAGGGTAGCATAAGAACCGTTATTAGATGTGGATGAAGGTATGGTGGGATAGTTCGAAGAAGTAGTGGGATTTTGGGAGGCGATTGGAGAGAGCTTGCTAGCAATGATAGAATCAAGGGGATCTATATAACAATCTTCATGATCAACAAGATTTTCATTATCATCATCAACAAAGTTAGGATTCCCCTTGACTACTATTATTGGTCATGTGAGAGGGGGATAAAGATTCATGATGGATATAGATTAGAAGGAAAGAATAGATGATGGATAGAAAACTAGGATGTATTGGAAGCTCATATGGGGATTGGATGAAAGCTCAGATTGGGATTGGATGATGGATCAATTGATGATGTATCAATTAGATGATTTGGATTTGGATTGATTTGATTGGAGGGGATCCTAAAACCTGATTTGGAAATCACCCTAAGTGACTTATGACATTGGTTGATCGATTTGAGCTAGCTAAATCAATGATCATGACACCGAATCCACCTTGAGATGGAAGGGGATTGATTTGGGCCAATGATGTTGACTTACAACACAAATCTGCCTCAAGATAGAAGTGCATTGATTAGGTTGAAGACAAGGATTGATTATGTAGGGTAATGATCAACTTAACACCTTGGTCAATTCGAGAGATAACTCCTAAAACAAGGTTTAAGGGGTTTTGTATTGAGAGATGATGATGAATGCAAATGGAAGATGTGTTGTTGAAGATGTTTAGGTCTCACAATAAGATGGGTATCCCAAATGGTGGAATGATCAATGTGAATGTGGTAAATGAACGCTTTAGAAAGGTTAAATGGAGCTTTGGAATGGTTCAATGGATGTTTGGAATGGTTAGATGAGTGTTTAGGATGATCAAATGGTCAAATGGAGACTTTGGGAGTTCAAATGGGGGTTTAGAATGGTCAAATGGATGAAACTGTCTATTCAGGAGGGCGTATCCGCACTTCTACAATAAAAATTGGCAGAAACGTTGAATCGTAGGGGCATGTCCACACTTCTGTAGTAAAAACTATCAGAAACGTTGAACAACAGGGGTGTATCCGCACTTCTATAGAAAAAATGATGAAACAGGGGGGCAAGTTCGCCCCTCTGTAGTGGAGAATGAAACAGGGGGGAAAGTTCACCCCTCTATAGTGGAAAATGTTGAAATAGGGGGGCAAGTTCGCCCCTCTACAGAAAAATAGCAACTTGGTTTGGATGAGGGATTTTGGCAAGGAAAAATGATTCAATGACAGTTTTGACTTATCAAAATTTACTAATTTTTCATAGAAAGACACTTTGAACAAGCACAATCCTATGATTAGTGTTAAGGGGTATGGCTAGCAAAGGTCTTACTCTAGGTTGAACAAAGTTTCTAGGGAGTCCTCGATATACACTCAGTACGTGAGGCACAAACCGTGAACACCAGTTCATCACAAGTGTGAGTTAGGAACCCCAACGAGATACTGAAAGGCTCGGACCAACTCTTCACGTCTAACTAGGTATCACCCTAGCTTCAACGCTTCGCCAATTACGATGCAACTAGATTGGGGTACAACTTTGGCTCTCCCCCCTTTATATACCCCGTCGGTACATGTGGTTGGGATCGTCCCTTGGAGTGATGAAATCCCCAAGCAGGTCCCTCTAAGAATAAAACACTAATCGTTTCCAACTACCCCCTTCGGATTTGCATAAAAGTGCAAAGGGAGAGAATGAAAACAAATTAATGCCCCCTTAGGGTAATACAAATAAAACAAACACAACAAGCAGCCAATATTACTTTCCCCTACTTATACTAAGTAAATAGATAAAGCAGCAAGGAAAGATTTCCAAAAAAAATAGAATAAAACAAAGGCCCTGCAAGCAAATGTTAGTTGTTTTATCTTTTTCCCTTTGTGATTTGTAGCAAAATACTCAAGATATTAGCAAGAAACCTGACTTCACTCACCAACAAACAGGGTTAGAGGATTAGAGCATAAAACAACAAAAGGAAGAAACAAAAATGAAGCTAAAATGCCACTTTTTACCTTCTCGAACGTGCTGTTAAGGGTAAATCAGCCCCTCTGCAGTGAAAAACACTGAACCGAGTGGGCAAATCTGCCCCTATGTAGAAAATAATTAGAAAATACTAAATTGGGAGGGCGTATCTACACTTTTGCAGTAAAAACTGTCAGAAACGTTGAACAACAGGGGTGTGTCCACACTTCTGCAGTAAAAACTGTTAGAAACGTTGAACAGTAGGGGCATGTCCGTACTTTTGCAGTAAAAACTGTCAGAAACATTGAACAGCAGGGGCGTGTCCACACTTCTGTAGTAAAAACCATCAGAAACATTGAACAACAGGGGCCTATCCGCACTTCTGTAGTAAAAACTATCAAAAACATTGAATAGCAGGGGCGTGCCCGCACTTCTGTAGTAAAAATTGTCAAAAACATTGAACAGCAGGGGTGTGTCCACAGTTTTGTAGTAAAAACTATCATAAATGTTGAACAGCAGGGGCGTGTTCGCCCCTCTACAGTGCCTGGGAAGGCAAATTCGCCCCTCTGCAACCTGAATCTGCAAACAAGCTAAACAACAGAAAACATAAAAGAAAGAGACCCCTTTATGGGTCCCACCGGGCGTGCTAGAAATGTGATCCCTTTAAAATGCTACTCCTAATGTGATATGCTATACAAAACTAATGATGCAATAACACTAAAAGAGGACACCTCAATAAGATTAGCCTAAGAAAATGGTGAAGCAAAGAAGTAAGATAAAACAATTGATGATTGAAGTTGATTATACCTTTCCTTTTCTACTCCTTCCTTGGTTGGCCCTTTGATTCTTGAAGAGTTGTGTGCTCCTTGGATGGAAATGAAGTTGAATGGATGCAATATGAATGAAAATGCTAAGTCCTTATGATAGATGATAGCTCAAATGGCAATTTTGCAAGAGTTTTGTTGCAAAAGACTTGATCTCCAAAATGAGGGAAATGAGGGGGTATTTATAGGCTAATTGGAATTCTCTAGAGAATTCAATGGTTGAGATTGATCCAACAAGATCAAGATGAAGGGCTATGGTGAGTTGAGGACTCACAAGCCCTCACATCTTGGCATGTGGAATGTGAGATGTCTTAGGGTGGAGTGATGTAGAAATGAGGTGGAAGGGAAGTACATGAGGTGGATCTTGGGGGATGAGAAGATTCCTTGGAGGAATAAAAGTGAATTAAAAATTCACAATGATTGGAAGAATGTAGTGGATAAGAGAGGGTCTCCAAAAAGCTAGAGATTTGTCACATGTGGGTGATGTGACAATTCCAAGGTTCTAGAAGCCTTGGGCACATGTAAAATGACATGTCACATTTGCATGGGGATAGGGTAAACCTTAGAAGAATAAAATGTGAATTAAAAATTCACATGGGGAAGAGAGGAACCTTGGTTAAATAAATGTGAATTAAAAATTCACATGGGGAAGGGAGTCTAGGCTAAAAGGGTAAGTGGGAAGGTTGACTAGAAAAGGTAAGCCAAATGTGGCTAATGATTCTGATTAAGGTTGTGCAAACACAAGATTGGGATAATTAATGAGAGATTAGAGGCAAGCGGGAGATTATGGAGGATGTGACACTTAATCAAGATTAAGTGGTGCACATCCTAATCACAGATTAATTAATTTAATCTAGATTAAAAGGGGGTTATGGAGAATGTGACAAGGAGAGAGAAAAAGCATATCATTAAGTGGAAAGAGAGTCATTCTTCCATTCAAGAGCTCCTAGGTGAAAAACCCTAGGGGCCTAATTGGGGGAATCCTCTTTCCCTATTTGACCATATATTTTTGGTGGTTAATTTTGGTGAACCCGACCATAGACCACTTGTTAATCTTCTGATTTTACAGTTGCATCTTAGGAAAAATCTTGCATTGCATTTGGATTTTGCATTGTTTGCATCCTAGGGTTTATAAAAATTGGCTTTAGTGAAAATTTCATGTTAGCTTGCATTTTTCATTGCATTCTCATTGAAAAAAGAACAAAAAAAATTGTATTTCCATTCTATTTTTGTATCAGAAAAGCATAAAAACCATAAACATTAGGCAAAATTTCATAAAAGTGTCAAAAATATCACTATTTGGACTAGTTCACCACTCTGGGTGACCTAGTCCTCTTGCACCATTCACTCTATAATTTTTGGCATTTGCAAAGAAACTTATGCATTTCTATTTTTTGGTTCTTCATTTCTGTTTTATTTTCCAAAATTTTAGTTATAGGAATTTTAGTCTCTTTTACATTGCATTTGCATCCACCCCAGCTTTAGGAGACTTTTCATGAGCATTTGGTGCTCTCTTGTTGATACCATAGTCAGATGAAGCTCTAGACTCGTGGCATCTCACAACAATACTATTGTTGTAGATCTTGGGATCTCTCAAGCTTCTACTCCTAGTATCAAAAATAGTGCACTAGGCCCAGAAACCACCCTTAGTAACTCTTTGCACCTAGGAAACACTCATGTTGACAATAAAACTAATGACCTACCACATGCCAAACTATTTCACATTCATGCAGACCTAGCTAACCTCCAACATGAAATCAACCTTGAGAACATATCCACCACTACCATCCCCACCATCGAGAACATTCACTATATGCTTGAGAGTGATGATGGCCTAGGTGTTGTGAAGAAAATAGTTGAAATATACCAAAAAAATACCTCTTCCACACCTAGGGTTTCTCAAGCAACCACCCCTATTGTTAGCCAAGGAGGACATGTTACCCTTTTTTTGCTATAGCTCAAAATAGGTAGAGCTAAATTGTAAATTCACTTAGAGTTACACTAGGTACATTTTTTCTCAGTTAAGTATTCATTATGTTCCAGAATTTGATCACTTGTGAATATCTAGTGTTATTGTGCAAATGTGTGTAACAAAATAAATCATAAGCTTGCATAATTAATGTTGTTTTTTTTCATATTTTAAAAACCAAAGTCCCACACAAGTCGTGGGAGTAGCTTAATTTGATTTTCATAATCAAATAATGAATACAAGAAACAAAATTATACTACACAATTGAAGATAATATAGATATAAGGGATAAGATGATTCATCATTGCCTGGACTGACAAATCGTTGTAGCACTTCAAGCCTTCAGATGTCATGTCTCCAAGTTTTAGCAGCTCTGAGCTCCAAATGCATCTGCAAGTTTTGAGAAAGGTGGTGTTAGAGCAATGAAAAATCACATCCTACCTCATGCCTATATTACCAACAGAGATTTAATACACATTAAATTAGGCATTCACCAGATGATTAAGTCATTAGAGAGACAAGTATTCAAAGAGAACAAAGTTCAATGGAAGATTTCAACTTCAATTATTTTGCTAACATGTTTATTCACTGTGCAAGTATAGGAAAAGTCATGTAGCTGATTCATTATTCAAGTTTTATCATGTGGTATAAAATGTGGCTCCCATAAGGGTAGAACCCAACATGCTATTTCAGAAGGAAAAAGATAGGAAACAATAAAAGTTTGCTTCATCTAAATCCATTTCATGAGAGCATCACAAAGGGTAAATCTTGACAAGGACAGCTACCAGGCAAGGAAAATGTTTACACAAGCCTGGAGCATGGAGTCGAATCCTAAGACAAACGATCCCCTAATCTAGTAACTATCTCTTGTCAAGAGGTTACATTTACATACTACCATGGGACAGATGAAGATTACAGTGCGGCACATATATCACATTCATTAGGAAAATATGCAATGGGAAGGTCAAGACAGTCATAAATGAGTGTTTGTTAAGGCAAGATGAGGACAACAAATTTATTGAGATAATTAAGTTAAAACCTTTACTCTAACACCCCCCTTTAAGATGAGCAAGATTGCAGCTACAAAAAAGTGCAAGAAAGCAAAGGTAACTACAATGCATGAAAGTAAACATGGGTCCTAGCAACTAGGCTCTGATACCATGTAGAAGTTGTGAAATCCAACTTCACAGACCCCGAAGATCACTTGCAGGTAAATAACTTGTCACGAAAGAAGACATTGGAGACAAAAAAACAAGGGTGCTCTAAAAAATAAGAATTGTATTAACCAAAGAGAGTAAAATACAATGAGATCAATCCTTAAGAAAGGAGATCATGCAAAACCTAAAAGTAACCCTAATAGGTAGACATTTAATAATTAATATAATTATTAAATGTCACAATATGCAAACTAAAGTGAAATCTTAAGAGAGGAATAAAGGAAACTTAATTAACATAATTAAGTTAAAACCTTTACTCTAACAAAAATAATGGTGGCTCCCCAAAATCCAGTGAAGAAAGTGCAATTTCAGATTCAGAATCAGGCTCAGATTCGTACTCAAGGTTCAAAATCAAACTCAGGCTCAAAATCAGGTAAAGATGGAGATAAAAGACCAAGTCCTAAGTATATGCAGTAGCTCATGTAAGAGAAGAATGCAAGGGTAACATGGATATGGGTGACTGTTATTCTAAGGGTAGAATGACATCACAGTAGAGGTCAAATAATTTCTCAAGGTGTGGTCTACATATCACTATTATTATCACTATCATTGAGCCAAAATATAGTGAAATACAAGAAAGAAACCCTCAAATGCAAAAGGACCTGGATAAGGGTTATGAGTTTAAATTTAGGACCGAAGCTTCAAGCTCATAAATCACCAAAAATGAAAAGAAATATTGTCTTCTACCTCGTGACTTTGAAGTAATTACATGTGGAGGCTACATAATTGAAAGGAATGACTTATTTTAGGTTCATGAAAGCTACAGAAAGCACGGTTAGGTTTAGCTCTTCAACATATTGAAAGTGCAATTTGTATAGAATAAAATGGAGCCTTTCATAGTGTTTCTAGATATCATTTCAAAGAATAAACTCAGAGAATGGAAAGATGCCAAGGTTACATTTTTATCTAATACATGATAGCACCAACAAAATGCAAAGCCCATGACCATTTTGGTCCATTTATTTTCTGAAGAACCCTTTCTAGAATGAAAAGAAACATTTCCAGAATAAAAAAAGCATGAAGATGGAGTTCACAATGCATATGACCCATGACCATTGTCATTTAAAAAAAAAAATACATGCCCAAGCAAAGGCCAATAGTGAAGTTACAGGGTGATGAACAAAATTCAAGGAAAAACCATATACCATAGCATACCTCATCATGGTAGCTTGTTCTTACTTTTTTTTTCTTTGCAAACACATTTCTAGGAGTCCCAAATGGTAGCTCGCAAAGAGGAGAAACAAAAGAAAACAATACAGAGCATGGATTTGATCAAAAAATGCTTCATAGCCGCGACCAGTGTGACCAAAAAATGCATAATAAAAGGGGAAAATGGAGTCAATCGCCAAATACACTTACTTACATCTATTTTTCTTCAAAAAATCCTTAAGAAGCCTAGAGAAAATGGTGGAAATACAACAGAGCTCAAACCCTAGGTTGGCAGCCAAGCTTCCTCACGAAGCTTCTAGACAAGTGAAATGCAAGTCTTTGTTTCCTTTCTTAGGGTTTTCTCATTATTCTTTTGACCGACAGGGCATCATTACCTTCTTTTTGCCTTTTTTTTATCAAACAAAATCATTACATTTTGGGCCTGTTGTCAAAACATGACCGTAGGTTCTCATTACCATTTCCTTTGCTTATTCAAAGCATATTTCCATGCTAGTTGCTCGTGGGTCATATTTGCATGCCTTTATTTTTTAAAATTATTGATGCCAAAGTCTATAAGACTATAGTTGCTATGCCTCCATGTAAACCCTTTGTACATGCTATGGTAGGATTTACCCAAGAACTTGAGTGTTTATCACTCATAGAATTTTGCATGGCTAAACTGAAGAGATATATATGTGCAAGCATCATGCATTAGGTACTGGGTGGGAAATTAGTATTTATTGATCCAATATATGTTTGCATTGTTTTTGTAAAGCTGATAAATTAATTTAACTATATTTTTTTAAATGAAAACATAAACACAAAGTTATTTCCCAATCATGCATGAGTATCGGATATAAGATAGAGTTAAATTGTGTAAGTTTTTGCATCATGCATATGCAAATTCCATTAATTAAATGATAAATTGAATCATTTAATCAATGAGACTATTTTAAATGCAAACACAATTATGAATTGACCTCTGATCATGCATGGGGGAATTGATAAAAATGAGGCAGTTCACTAATGGTATAGCCCATGTTTTCAGGATTTTTCAATTCAGATTGAGTTCCCTATGGGTCAACTATGGGTTGACTTTGAGTTTGAGCCTGAGTTCACTCATTTTTGCATGAGTTAGAGCCCCTTTTTCATGTATTTTTGTTCTTTCTCATGGATCACTTTGGAGATGCAGATATTTTTACTTGGAGTTAGCTTTCAGTTCCACCTCTTAGATGCTTTACGCATTCCTTTATTGTATATATTGGAAAAAGTTATTCTTTTTCCTTCAGTTCTTATTTTTCATCTCTTTGGCATACCTTTTGCAGAGAGATAAAGATTTGTAACTCGGCCTTTACATTATTATAGATTTTACAGCATTATAGGTTAATCATGTTTGTAGTTTGTATATGAATTCCTTCTGATTTTTCAGTATTATATAGTTTTTCCTTCAAACTTTCAAGCATCGTCATTGTGTTTCATTTCAGAACCTCTAATATTTTTGTCTCTTTCATAAATGTATGCATGCAGTTATGCTTAAGTTCACGTGTTATACATTGTGCATAAAATTACTTTATATTTTGGTTGTGAAAAGAAAGTTTTCCTTTGAAAAGATATTATGTCGAAGCCTTTGTATGAAACATTCGAGTGTTTAAGTTGTTAGATTTAGTTGTGCAAGTTAAAATATTGAAAAGTCATCTATGAGTCAGGTTGAAGATTAAGTTTCATTTATTAGGTGCATCACCATTCATTTTAAATTCAGTTTATGCATTCAATTAGATTCTTTCTTCCCTTTTCCAAACAAGTTACACATAACCATTAGAATATCATAAAGGAAGTCGGCCTAAAATCCAGAGGTCTAATTTCACAATAGGATACCCACAACCTAAAATTAGTCCAATGTTACATGGGATTGCAAATCTTTCCAGCTGTGCATGTGGGTGCAAATCCCTGTGATAACTGTTTTTGGCATGCCTGATGGGACCCGTTTGGACTCTTCTAGTCCAAATATCTTCCACACAATTCTGATTTTGGTGTGAAAATTAGTATTTACAGCCTTTGGAGGCATGATCTACATACACACACCTGGTGACTCCAAGCACATCTACTAGTTTCAAATGATCAAGTGCTGGTATGTTTTGAAATCAAGCTTATTATTCTGATTTCCAGCCCTTTATATAAGTAAAAATGTCATGTTTTCATAGTCAACATGTATACCCACCTCCATACTATGAAAATACTATCAACCAATCACCCTATCAGTCATATCAGCACAATTATGTTGCTGGTTTTATCCCAAATAGCCATGCAACAACAACATATTAGCATGCTCAACATGCTTACCTCCCACCCACCCTTGCTCAACCTTCATATCAAAGTTTATAGGTCCAAAATCAACTCCAAGAGGTCTAGGATATGAAGAATAACATGAACGCAACCAAGTACATATTGTTATACATCACAAAGCATATAGTAGAGTATAAAAGGCAACAAGAGATTGATTTGCAGTAGCAGGAGTTTCATTATTAGGCCTACCTTCACGAACAGGAATTGGAAATACAAAGGATATAGTTTGAAGAAAATTTTGAGAGGGAGTTAGTAGCAAAAGAGGAGCAAATAAAGTTTTTGTTTGCTCGAACACAGAATCATGAGGTCCAAGAAACTTCGTTCATTCCAGATCAACCCTTTCAAGATGAGGTTAGTAGGTTTAAAATTCCATTTTTTGAGCAAGATAAGCCTTTTAACTCATCAAATCAGCCTTTTCAGCTTGAAGTACAACCTAGTGTAGTTACAGATGAGCTCATTGATCAGATATCACTCATTATGGAGAAAGTTAGAAATTTAAATCCTTTGCTTCTAGCTTTGGAGGTTTATCGATTAGAGCAACAAAAGATTGAACAAGAGAAAGCAGTTGTAGAGTCCAAACTAATCAAAATTCCAAGTTTTGGGAGTGTTCCTTCAATGCCACAGCCAATTCATAGCCAAGAGTAGTATGAAACACCTCATTATGAGCTTAGTAATGAGCATTTTTATCCTACTTCAGCACCCGAGGGTTCTTGTAGTTCCTTTTGTGCCACCAAATTGGAGAAATCACATAAGGAGAAAAAGGTTGTTGTTGTTTATAGTGTGTTCCCAACTGAAAATGAACATAACGCAAGTGCAGAGAAGGTTGGTTCAAGCTTGACATTGATTCCTTTACATTTTGGTTCATTTGAAGGGTTTTCTAATGCTTTTTATAAGATAAATAAAAGCAGTGTACATGGTTTACAAGGTGAAGAACTTATGTTGCAAGGACAAGTTGTCAATTTTTCATTAGAGAAAGCACCACATGAAGAGGAAGACTCGATTTCTTTGTTTGATAAACTACTTGGATTCATTGGCAATGAGGAAGAAATTATATAGGTGCCTAATTTACCAGTTGATTTGGAACAACAAGAACATATTCAGGGTTTTTATGAGTTGTTGGACAATGTAAGGATGAGAATGAAATATCAACCCATATAGAGGATTAGAAGGATAGTTTCATTTTGCAATCTAACAAGCTTGTTTTGCATAAAGACGAGACTGATTACCAAATTGAACATGAAACCAAATCAGATCAAGTTCCCCATGAAGATGAAAAACCTATTTTATTTTCAGAACTTCCTTTGTACTATAATGAAGATTCTGATACAAATGAATTGAAAGGAGCTTGCCTTGAAGGACAATCAAGTGAACTAACTGAAGATGATCAGTCTTTCCAAGACAACTCAATGTTTGACTGTCAAGATCCTGCTTGTTCAACTTGTAGAGATGTTACCACTCTGCTAAATTCTTGTAGTGATCAAAAACTTGATCTAGTAAATAATGACGACAATAGGGGTGATAAGGCAGTAGAGCAGCAGATCATAGTTTTTGAAGGTACAAGCTTTGAAAGCCCTCATGAGGATAAGTTAGAGCATACATTGCACGATGAAATTGCTCCTAAAGAGAATTTATGCTCAATTATCATTGAAATTTTTTTCTCTAACATTGTTGATAGCTTAGCATCTTTCAAGGCAAAGGCTTGTGATCGACATAATCAAGTGATCAAAGTGGGTTTGGATGAAAAAATGATTGACAAAGCAAAAGCCAGTACAATGAATTGCCATTTTATCATCTCTAAAGGATGCCAAATTAGGCATCTTTCTAAAACTGATATTCTAGGCATACTTGATGAAGTTTCAGTAAAAGGGAAGCAAATTCAAATTGTCCACTCACTCCAAATCAAAAGCATAGTTGTACATATTCAAAGAAAGTGTGAGTTTGTTTACATTATTTATGAAGCATTGCAGCAGCTTATGGAGTATCATCTTGCACTTCATCTAGTTTTAGTTGTTCATAAGCATAAAAATCAACGTTCGTTGTTAAGGAAGGGTAGTTATTTCTCACAACCAGTGAATGGTCATGTCTGAGCACTACCAATGTTGGGTAGTGTAGGGTAGAGTAGTTGTTTGCTTTCAATAAGTGCCCCATGGCACATTTCATTTCAGTATTGTTTTTCTTTCAATAAGTGTAAATGTTGCAGATGTTTTCTGACTCCATCATAAACACAGTCATGATTAGTTTCTTTTAGTTTTGTTTGTTGCTACTATTTGTTTCCCAACAACTCAGTTATAGGTTTTTTGAATCAAAAAGGACAAAAGAATGGAATCCATGCCCAATGGATATACAAGGCAACTCATATGGCATGCTTAATAGGAAAGCACTCAGCAGAGGTCGCCAAATTATTACCCATTTTTTGCTATAGCTCAAAATAGGTAGAGCTAAATTATAAATTCACTTAGAGTTACACCAAGTACATATTTTCTCAGTTAAGTATTCCTTATGTTCTAGAATTTGATTACTTGTGAATCTCCAATGTTATTGTGCAAATTTTTGTAACAAAATAAATTATAAGCTTGCATTAGTAATGTTGTTTTTATTCATATTGTAAAACCAAAGTCCCACACAAGCCGTGGGAGTAGCTTAATTTGATTTTCATAATCAAATAATGAATACAAGAAAGAAAATTATACTACACAGCTGAAGATATATAGATATAAGGGAGAAGGTGATTTGTCATTGCCTGGAATGACAAATCGTTGTAACACTTCAAGCCTTCAGATGTCATGTCTCCAAATTGCAGCAACACCGACCTCCAAATGCATCTACAAGTTTTGAGAAAGGTGGTGTTAGAGCAATGAAAAATCACATCCTACCTCATGCCTATATTACCAACAGAGATGAAATACACATTCAATTAGGCATTCATCAAATGATTAAGTCATCAGAGAGACAAGTATTCAAAGAGAACAAAGTTCAATGGAAGCTTTCAGCTTCAATTATTTTGCTAACATGTTTATTCACTGTACATGTATAGGAAGTCATGTAGCTGATTCATTATTCAAGTTTTAGCATGTGGTGTAAAATGTGGCTCCCACAAGGGTAGAACCCAACATGCTATTTTAAGAGGAAAAAGATAGGAAACAATAAAAAGTTGCTTCATCTAAATCTGTTTCATGAGAGCATCACAAAGGGTAAATCTTTACAAGGACAACTACCAAGCAAGGAAAATGTTTACACAAGCCTGGAGCATGGAGTCGAATCCTAAGACAAACGAGCCCCTAATCTGGTAACTGTCTCTTGTCAAGAGGTTGCAATTACATACTACCATGGGACATATGAAGATTACAATGTGGCAGGTATATCACATTCATTAGGCAAATATGTAATGGGAAGGTCAAGACAGTCATAAATGAGTTATCGTTAAGGCAAGATGAGGACAACAAATTCATTGACATATGTTGTCATAATGATGTTTTCAATGTGAAATGTCATTTTTTTATGAAAAAAATATCAATTTCAATGTACAACAATATATCCATGAAGATAAACATCGGATTGCACATAACAATTTGAAAGAACAACCCATCATAGTCAAGAAGGAGTACAACTATTAAGAAGTAGTAAATTTTCCAAGGCTTCCCAATCACAAAATAATGGTGGCTCCCTAAGGTCCAGTGAAGAAAGTGCAATTTCAGATTCAAAATTAGGCTCAGATTCATACTCAAGGTTCAAAATCAAACTTAGGCTCAGAATCAAGTAAATATGGAGATAAAAGACCAAGTCCTAGGTATATGCAGTAGCTCATGTAAGAGAAGAATGCAAGGGTAACATGGATATGGGTGACAATTATTCTAAGGGTAGAATGTGAAGGGGAGAATGACATCACAACAAAGGTCAAATAATTTCTTAGGGAGTGGTCTACATATCACTGTTATTATCACTATCATTGAGCCAAAAATACAGTGAAATACAAGAAAGAAACCCTCGAATGCAAAAGAACCCAGATAAGGGTTATGAGTTTAACTTCAAGACCGAAGCTTCAAGTTCATAAATCACAAAAAATGAAAGGAAATATTTTCTTTTGCCCCATGACTTTGAAGTCATTACATGTGGAGGCTACAAAATTGAAAGGAACGACTTATTTCAAGTTCATGAAAGCTCCAAAAGGCACGGTTAGGTTCAACTCTTCAACATATTGAAAGTGCAATTTATACAGAATAAAATGGAGCCTTTCATAGTGTTTATAGATATCATTTCAAAGAATAAACTCAAAGAATGGAAAGATGCCAAGGTTACATTTTTATCTAATACAGGAAAGCACCAACAAAATGCAAAGCTTGTGGCCATTTTCGTCCATTTATTTTCTGAAGAACCATTTCCATAATGAAAAGAAACATTTACAGAATAATAAAAGCATGAAGATGGAGTTCACAATGCATATGACCCACGACCATTGTCATTTTTTAAAAAAATACATGCCCAAACAAAGGCTGACAGTGAATCTACAGGATGATGAACAAAATTCAAGAAAAAACCATATACCACAACATACCTCATCATGGTAGCTTGTTCTTACTTTTTTTCTCTTTGTAAACACATTTCCAAGTGTCCAAAATGGTAGCTCACAAAGAGGAGAAACAAAAGAAAACAATACAGAGCATGGATTTGATCAAAAAATGCTTCATAGCCGCAGCCAGTGTGGCCAAAAAATGCATAATAAAAGGGGAAAAATGGAGTCAATCACCAAATACACATACTTACATCTTCTTTTCTTCAAAAAATCCTCAAGAAGCTTGGAGAAAATGGTGAAAATGGTGGAAATACAACAGAGCTCAAACCCTAGGTCAGCAGCCAAGCTTCCTCACAAAGCTTCTAGACAAGTGAAATGCAAGTCTTTTTTTCCTTGCTTAGGGTTTTTTCATTATCCTTTCGACCAACAGAGCATCATTACCTTCTTTTTGCCTTTGTTTTATCAAACAAAATAATTACATTTTGGGCCTGTGGTCAAAACATGACCCTAGGTTCTCATTACCATTGACTTTTCTTATTCAAAGCATATTTCCATGCTAGTTACTCATGGGTCATATTTGCATGCCTTTATTTTTAAAAATTATTGATGCCAAAGTCTATAAGACTATAGTTGCTATGCCTCTATTTAAACCCTTTGTACATGCTATGGTAGGAGTTACCCAAGAACTTGAGTGTTTATCACTCATCAAATTTTGCATGGCTAAATTGAAGAGATATATATGTGCAAGCATCATGCATTAGGTATTGAGTGGGAAATTAGTATTTATTGATCCAATATATGTTTGCATTGTTTTTTTTAAGTGGATTAATTAAATTATAAATTATAAATCATTTAATTAATTAAACTATTTTTCTTAAATGAAAACATAAACACAAAGTTATTTCCCAATCATGCATGAGTATCAGATATAAGATAGAGTTAAATTGTTTAAGTTTTTGCATCATGCATATGTGAATTCCATTAATTAAATGATAAATTATGAATCATTTAATTAATGAGACTATTTAAAATGCAAACACAATTATGAATTGACCTTTGATCATGCATGGGAGAATTGATAAAAATGAGGTAATTCACTGATGGTTTAACCCATGCTTTCAAGAGTTTTTAGTTTAGTTTGAGTGCCCTATGGGTCAACTATGGGTTGACTTTGAATTTGAGCCCGAGTTCACTCATTTTTGCATAAGTTAGAGCCCCTTTTTCATGGATTTTTGTTCTTGCTCATTGATCACTTTGGAGATGTAGATATTTTTACTTGGAGTTAGCTTTTAGTTCCACCTCTTAGATGCTTGGTGCATACCTTTATTGTATATATTGGAAAAAGTTATTATTTTTACTTCAATTCTTATTTTTCATCTCTTTAGCATAACTTTTGGATAGAGATAAAGATTTGTAACTTAGCCTTTACATTAATACAGTTTTTAGAACATTACAAGTCAATCATGTTTGTAGTTTGCATATGAATTCCTTCTGATTTTTCAGTATTATATAGTTTTTCCTTCAAAGTTTTAGGCATCATCATTGTGTTGGATTTGATTGAGAGATTATTGTGTTTCATTTCAGAACCTCTAATATTTTTGTCTCTTTCATAAATGTATGCATGCAGTTATGCTTAAGTTCATGGGTTATACATTGTGCATAAAATTACTTTATATTTTGGTTGTGAAAATAGAGTTTTCCTTCGAAAAGATATTCTTTCGAAGCCTTTGTATGAAAAATTCAAGTGTTTAAGTTCTCAGATTTAGTTGTACAAATTAAAATATTGAAAAGTCATCTGTGAGTCAGGTTTAAGATTAAGTTTCATTTATTAGGTGCATCACCATTCATTTTAAATTTTATGCATTAAATTAGATCCTTTCTTCCCTTTTCCAAACAAGTTACACATAACCATTAGACTATCGTAAAGGAATCCGACCTAGAATCTAGAGGTCTAATTTCACAATAGGATACCCACAAGCTAAAATTAGTCCAATGTTACACAGGATTGCAAAGCTTTCCAGCTTTGTATGCAGGTGCAAATCCTTGTGATAATAGGACCTTCTACTCCTCCTCCTTCAACAATAGCTTCCATTCCCACTTACACATCTCCTAATGTGACAACAACAATACAACAAATTAGCAATGTGATACCTTCCCTTGGTGTCCCTACTAATATTCCTACTTCTTATGTGGCATCGCATCCCTTAGCCTCTTCCACCATTCCCCCCATTAGCATACCATTCACTTTCCCTTCCACTACACTCAACTCATCACCACTTTCCCTTCAACCTCATAACACTTATATTGATCCTCTTATCACACAACTTTTTCACATCATTACATCCATGCAACAACGAATTTCCACTATTAATCAAAACCAACATGGTTCACCTACCCACTATGATCATAGCAATCCATTATCCTTAGAGATCCTAGTACCCCAATGTCACAAGGAATAGAAATACCAAGATTTGAGAAGTATGGAGGGAAGGGTGATCCTTCTAATCATGTTGATGCTTTTACTACCTTATGTAGTGATTTTTCTCTCAATGAAAAATTGTTAGCCAAGCTGTTTCTTAGGACCCTCAAAGATGTTGCCTTGGATTGGTTTTCTTCCCTACCAAATAATTCAATTAGTTCATTCAATAACCTTATTGATTCCTTCGTCAACCACTTCCAGGTCCACATGACCCCTAAAAATACCTTAGCCAACCTAATGAGATGTAAGCAAGACACTAACGAGAAGATAACAGATTTTATCTCCTGTTATCAGGTGCTTTATTTCTTAATTGACGTCAAGATACCTAATACACATCTACAAAAGATGTTCACTGATAAATTGCTAGTACCCCTTCAAGATAAGCTCACCCTAATGAAGTTTTATTCCTTCATGCACTTGTTTCATTTGCTTTGTGATTATCACAATTCAACTAGTAGTCATGATAGGAGATCCACTTCTTATAGTTGATTTGAGAAGTCCGACGCAACAAACCAAACTAACTCCAGCCATTTTGCAAGCCAACTAAAGGGTTTTTACAATTTAACCCTCCTTCCCAAACCCCTCCACCTGTTAATAACCAAGTGGTTGTTGCTATATCTATCGTTCCCTTCAATTATGGAGATCCTAAATGAACCTTCATGCCTTTACCTGATACCCTCCATAATACCATAATTCAATTGCTCAAACAACAAATGATATCCTTACCTCCTATTCATCCACCTAATCCTAATAAACCATTACCTCCATCCTATAATTCCACCGCTTATTGTTATTTTCATAGATAGAATGGCCATGACACCAAAAAATGTAAGCATCTTAAGCACCTTGTGCAAGACCTCATTGATTTAGGTCATCTATCCATTGTTGGTATCAATGATAAAGGCAATAAGTCTGTTGCACCCCCAACTAAAATCTACAAATTTTCACCAACCCTATGCCTAAGCACAATGTTTCATTTTTCAAAGTTGGTGAAACTTCACAAACTGATGTTATGGATGTTGATACAAATGATGAATATTCTAAATCTCTTCCACCTGTAATCCATGTCACACCTATAAATAAAATGGTAGGCAGAATTGACATTATCCATCATAAGGGCCAAATCAAAACACCTCTTGAGATTACCTTTTCACCTGAAGACATACTCAAAAATCTTCCCAAAGGTCCTCTCTACATAGCTAGAAAAATCTATGATAAGCCCACTAATGGGATACTCATAGATCTCGCATGTGGTGAGAACGTGATCACAGAAGAATTTTTGGTACTACATGATATCTCTGAAGATTTTTATAATAGACCTACTACATGGATCAAAATGCATAACAGTTTCATCTGCCCTACGATCGAATCAATCACCCTCCCATTACAGATAGGTCCTAAGACATTGGATGTACCTTCTCTATCATACCACAATCAGACCAATTTTGTTTATGACTAGGCCACCCATGGCTTTGTTCAATGAAAGTAGTCCCTTCTTTTATTCACCATTGTTTGAATTTTCCTATTGGCAATAACATATTCACCATCCACCATAGTGGCTTCAATCCTTTATCCTCCAAAGGAAAATTTTCCTTAGAATCCTTTTGGCCTGAGCCCATGGAACCCATCACCCCTCAACAAGATTTCTTTTTCATTGCATATTAGAAATTTAAGGCCAAGAAAATCTCTGAACTCTCTCTTCACGACATACCTCCTTCTACCTCGAAAAAACCTATCCTTGATGAAGCTATGTTGCAACCTGAATCTGACATGCCTAACCAAACAACACTTGAAACCTCTTCCACATCATCCAAGAGGCCTAGGGATCATGACAGTAATTCCATCTTACCTCCTCGCATCAAACAAGTGTATAAAGCTAAGGAGAAAGTGGATGAGCCACATACGGTTCCTCTCATTCCTCCCCTAGGAATGACAAGAAACCTATGGTGGACCAGACCACTCCTTTTTAGATGCCACTTGAAAAAAGAACAAAAAGGAATAAAGAAGCTAAGGAGCATAGGCGTCACTATCGTGCTCTTGCTCGCTAGTCACATGATGAAGACAAAATTGAAAACCATAATCCCCCTTTTCCAAAAGTGGTGCCTGATGACCCTCCTCCTCCACCACCACAGCCTAATCCGATACCTCCATCACAACCAATCTTGCATGCTACCACTAATATTTTCATTTTCCCTACCATTGTCATCAATATAGATGATGGTGATGATGAGAATGCTAAAATAGATGAAGAGGTACACCAAACTTTGAATTCATTATTTTACTCTTCCATGAGCATACATGATAATTCTCCTCAGACAAGCATTGACCTTGACGCTAGTTCGTAAATTGTTATTGTCCCTCTAGCTAGTCGCCCACCCGAATTTTATACTGAGCAAGATTGGGAGGTGGATGACTTGCTTGCAGATTGACACATATTTTCCTTACTCATCTTTTCTTTTCTTTTGCATTTATGTGACATGTTTTCCCCATACTGCTATGTTTGGTGTTCCCTCTCTTTGTGATATTCTTCCATGTGTACCTTCATTCTTTTATATGTCATGCAATCTTTTATCTTTTCTTTTTTCCTTCCATTTGGGAATGATGAAAGGAATTGAGACCACAATGTCTCCTTCATGTTGACCCAAATGGACTCTTTTCCTTTTCTTTTACTTTTTGCCTTCCATTTGGGGATGATGTAAGGCATTGAGACCGCAATGTCTCCTTCATGTTGACCCAAATGGACTCTTTTCCTTTTATTTTTATTTTTTCCTTCCATTTGGGGATGTTGCAAGGAATTGAGACTGCAATGTCTCCTTCATGTTGACCCAAATGGAATCTTTTCCTTTTCTCTTTTCTTTTTTCCTTCCATTTGGGGATGATGCAAGGCATTGAGACTACAATGTCTCCTTCATCTTGACCCAAATGGACTCCTTTCCTTTTATTTTTAGTTTTTCCTTCCATTTGGGGATGATGCAAGGTATTTAGACCGCAATGTATCCTTCATGTTGACCCAAATGGACTCTTTTACTTTTCTTCTTTTCTTGTTGCCTTCCATTTGGGGATGATGCAAGGCATTGAGACCGCAATGTCTCCTTCATGTTGACTCAAAAAGGCTCTTTTTTTTTCTTTTGTTGTACTTTTGGGGATGATGCAAAGAGTTGAGACACCCTATATCTCTTCCATGTTGACCCAAAACGGCTCCTTTTCATTTTTTTTGCTCTCTTTGTGTCCTTCTAGTTCTATGTATTTTGCGAAATGATGATAGTTTTGATCTCTCTAAACAAACATTGCAACAACGAACATACTGACCCCAAATCCATAGATCCCTTATGTGTTTGTGGTTTTCTATTTTGGGAGCACCCCCCCTTTTTGTTCTCTTTTCTTTTTTTTCTTTCTTTTACATGACGCAGCCTCCCTTGGACACATATCGCTTGGCATAGGGCTTTCCAAGTTGGCTCTCATGTCCTTTTTCTTTCTTTTTTCATTTTTACCTTTCTCTACTTCACACTAATTGCTCACAGAATAGTGTGTAGACATTCCTTTAAAGTGGGGGCATAAATTGGTATTATTTATTTTGCATTTGCATTTGTGTTTCTTTGTCCTTGGTTCCTAGTGTATCCTTATCACTTCATATGATGAGTCTCACTTTTTGGATGACATTGGGTGTATTGTCCTTCACAAAAGTGACCTATCTTGGCATATTACATTCCTCTTAGTGACCTGATGTGACACACTGCATCCCCTAAGTTGCAATTTTTTTGTTCTTTGATTGGTCCTCTTTTGGAAACATTAGACAGAATGTTCCCTAAGTCAAAGACCTTGCATGAACTAAATAAGACTCATTTGAACACCATTTTTTCATTTTTCATTTTACATTTTACATATTGCATCTTTTTATTTTTGCATACATGGCCACCTTGCATAACACAACTTGCATCCCTTTGGTGCCATCTTGCACTTGTTGATGAGTTCTAAGCATCCAAGGCTTTTCTTTTCTCATGAACCACAAACTCTTGTCTTTTGTGGCACCTTATCAAATTTAACAGGAGGTATAACTTTGGTATGGTTGAGTAGAAACAACTAGTGGCATGACTTTCCCCAAAGCCACTATTGTGTGTGTGAGTTCATACCAACCAAGTGTATGTTTCTTACCCTTTTGGGCCTTCTCACCTAGTGGACAACCAAAAGTATCGTCACCCCAGAGTGAGTACACTTTCCTTTTGGAAAAAATAGCCTAGATTTTATCCATAAAGAGCTAGACAAACGATCGAAGCTTGATCTGACATTCCCTCTCTCTTCACTCTTTCAAATCACTCCTAGTGTGATCTTTTGTGCTTATGTTTGGTTTCCATGGTATCTTGATCCTAGGGGCTTGATCATCCCTCTCGACCATAGTCATCTAACCTTACTAAGCATGAATGCATTGGATCCCTCTTGACATGCATGATTCAGCTACTTTAGTGTGAGTTTGAAGCAAGTTCATCCTCTCACTAAAGTGGGGGCTAAATGTGTCACCAAAAAGTGTAGCCTTGAAACTTTTTCACTCATTTGGGACTTTTCCCTTGGATTTTGGCCTGATTTTGCTTTGATCTTATGCTATAATGTGGCATTAGGCTTCAAACGCTTGCAAATCAACAATAACCTAACACTTTTGTACAAAGATGTTGTGAAGTATTGTAACACATCTTCCCACTTTTCTAAGACCCTTTCAACACAATTCATCTAAAAAACCCCTTTTTACCCCTTTCAAACCTTGTTTCAAAGTGTTGTAAAGTATTGAAATCTATGTTAACACTTTCCTAGGCTTGTCATCAATAAATTAACCCTTTCTTAGGTTAAATTGGTCCCTTAATGTACTTTTAGGCCCGAATTAAATGTGTTTCAGGAGGCAAGCCAAATAATCATCATTAACCACCACTTAATTCTCGACCACCACTTGATTTTTTCCAAGTGGACTAGGTCGCCACCTTGGGCGACCTTGTCCCTTTAGGCATAAAATTCAAAATTAAAACAAAAACCTAACTGGAATTTTCCTCCAAAACCCTAAGGTCAACCTATCATTTGCTATTTTGGGGAAATTAGGGCATATCTTGTATAAATAAGGGTTTTCACCTTCATTTCACCCCCCCCTCCCCCTTAGATCATTTTCATCTTCGCAAGCACTCTTGCACTCAATCTTCTCAAGAAAGCATTCTAGCACAAGGCACTTCAAGCAACCTCCATTGGAGTTGGTTCTTGCATGTTGTAGACATCTTCAGCTAAATGTTTGCTCATATCAGTTTCTTCTCCTAAAACCAAATTATATTGTTGTAATTTTCTTATTAGAACCTGTTGGTTGATGCAAATCATTGGGTCACTATGTTCTAGGGGCAATGTATCCCTAGGATTAAGTACAGAGAAAGTAAGGCCTTCCTCTTGTTTGTAAAATCCTATCTCAGTCTCAAAATATGCTACTTCATTTGAAGCATCATACTCTGTGATCATATGCTTGAGTCTTGGTTCACTTTCAATCCAGATTTTTGTTTACCTTCTCAATATATCTTTTCCTTTGCATCCAATATTGAAAGATTCTTTCAGTTCATAGAAGTTGTATATCAATATTAGCTTTTGTTAAATGACAACTACCATCAATGGGGTTTGACTAAGGAAAACCCCTAATCTCTAACCCTAACATTTTCCTTGTCTTTGTATGTGTGCTTTGCAGGTGTGTATGCAGATTTGGCAACGATTAAAGTGTTGAAAAGGCTACCATCATTCCATCTAAGTCAACTCAAGTCGTCAAACCCTAGGAGGAGCTAAAGGACAACTTGTAGGTCATTTTCTGAAGATTTGGACACGGGTCTTTGTTAGAGAAGGAGGTACAAGTGGGTCCCTACAGATTAAGACCTTGAAACTTATGAAAGTACCAGGAGGACTAGGTCACCATCATTGATGAGCTTGTCTCTGTACCAAGCTTAAAAAAGGGTTTTTACATTTCTGGATACCCTTTTATCAGAAACCCATTCTGGCCAAGTTTCTCGGGAGAAGGACTAGGTCACCCATTCTGGCGTAAGTGTCCTTGTGTAGATTTCCAATAGACTCTATGTTGGAAAATGTGCCTCAACTTACTGGCTTGGACCTCTATTAAAGGCTTGATGAATTTATGCCCTCATCGCTTTACCGCGGGGTTCTCATTTGGTTGGCTTGACCCTTTGGTCACTGAGATTCTATCTGATCAGTGAGGCTCTGAGGGTTGTCATAGCGATAGGTCGACAGGCGTGGAGTTGGCAGTTTGTTTGAAGGCTTCAGCTTTATCGATGGATTGGTTGTCGATCGGTGGGAGGAAATGCTCTGTCATGCTTATGTGTCGATTCCTTGCATCAATGACTTCTATTAGCTTCATCTAACGGTGCTGGCTACTTTTTGTGGCATCCAAAGGCAAGTACCATTGTTAACCTTTTCACCGAGTGGAATTTCCTATGCGCATGATGGGTGGTGACTTGTCAAAATGGTGAGCGCAACGAAGAGATGGTGGGCCCTGAGTTTCTTTATGTGAGGGGATACCCGACTATGGACACTTCTTTGCACCTTGGGAGTTCCCTGGGGAATCTAGTGGATGCTACTAGAGATCCCCCAAAGGAGCTCTAGGGGATTCCACGTAGGCCAAGCATAATGCCCAAGTGGTGGACACGTGGCAACTTCAAAAGCTCGTTCCAGGCCGGCTCATGGGAATCTTGGTGATTCCCTCCTGGATGCCACGAAGCCTCCTGAGTGGCGGACACGTCGGTTGTGGGACCCGATAGCGCTAGCGGTCTATGTTTTGGCGACAGTGGATTATTGTTGGCCTGGAATGTGATGCATCTGTTAGCGATGGTGAAGGTTACTCAGAGCTCGATGACAGTTGACTGATCACTGCTCGGTCAAGTGGTAGAATGAATAGCAGTGCAACATGTGGCATTTTCTCATCGGTTGTTTTTGCACCGTTGTTGCAAAACAACATTTATTGCCGGAAGCTAGATTGGTGAAAAGTGAATTATTATGCAGTCTTTTGTGATCGAATTTTGGCAATTGGCAGAGCCCGAATTATTTTTTCTTTGCAATGTATTTATTGTGTGGGTGGCTCGATGCAGGTTTGCAAGTGGATCTGATCCGAGATCGATTTGGCGTGTCAGTGAAGAATTGAATTTAATGCACCCTAATTAGTGGTTGTAAAAAGACTTGATTTTTCGGTCTTGAAGAGAAGTCATTTTTAATTTGAGAGAGATTAGAACAAGCTGAATACTGTGAAAGTGTTGGTATATTTTTGTATTCGCTATATGCCAAAATAGCATTGTTACAGTGAGTGCATAAAAACTCAAGTGTTGTTGTGAGCTAACTATCAGAGAGTGAGGGTTGTAACTTTGTATGTAATCTTTTGCTTGTTGTAATACAAAGTGTCTTTCTCTCGGTGTGGTGGGTTTTCCCACGTAATTATGGTGTTATCTTTGAAATATTTTTATATATGTTACTCTTGTTACCCTACATATGCTCATCTTAAGAGTTTTAATGTTTTAAACCTGGTCTTTGCACACCTCCTCTGTGGTTTTAGCGTTAGGAAAGCATTTCTGCACCTCTGCTTTTCCTTTCACTCTAGAACATTCTAGGACTCCTCTTCTGCAACTTTCAATTCCCAAGTGCACAATCTCTATATTTTCAAGTTTCTTTCCAGATTGCATACATTTAGGTCATTTAGTTTAGTTTTCATATAGTTTACATTTATTTTGTTTACATTTCATAGTTAATTTAGTTTCATTTCATTTCAGCATTCAGCCACACTTCTCACACACAACACAACCCTATTCATCCATGCCCTTTGAATGCAATCACCAAAAATCATATCATTAAGTGGAAAGAGAGACATTCTTCCATTCAAGAGCTCCTAGGTGAAAAACCCTAGGGGCCTAATTGGAGGAATCCTCTTTCCCTATTTGACCATATCTTTTTGGTGGTTCAGGAAGGCACATCATAAGTTGCATCTAGTCCATAGTGACCTTTTAGGACCCATGGATAATAACTTCATCCAAGGATCAAGGTATGTAATTATTTTTTCATGATTATTCTAGAAGAATTTGGATCTATTTTCTTAAAACTAAGGATCAAGTTCTTCATTCTTTTGTTGAATTTCATAAATTTTTTGAAAGGAAATATGGTTTTAAACTTAAAATTATTAGGACTAATAATGGTAAAAAATATTTGAATAATGATTTCAATGGTTATTTAAATTCTTTTGGTATTAAAAATGAGATAACAATTCCCTATACACCTCAACAAAATCATGTAGTGAAAAGGAAGCATAGAACAATTGTTGAAATGGATAGATATATATTACATGTAAATAATGTCTTATAAATTTTGGGTTGGATCAATGTTTTGTTTCACTTATATTATTAATAGGAATCTTACGAAATCCTTAAAGGATATAACTTATGAAGAGGCTCGGTCTAGTCGAAAACCTAATTTTAAGAATTTAAGAATCTTTGGCTCCATTTCTTATGTTCATAAACTTAAGGAAAAAAAGGAAAAAATTAGATTCTAAATAATCTTATCATATTTTTTTTGGGTATGATGAACATTTTAATTCTTATAGAGTTTATAATCCTATCACTAAAAAATTTCAAGTTGCTAGAGATGTATGTATTTCTGAAAATGGTGTTCATGATTGTTATAAATGTATAACAATGAATCTTTTGAAAATAAATTTATTGTTATCGAGGATAGTCCTCCTTCTATAAATCCTCCTAGTTAAATTGATAGTGAATATGATCATGTTTAACCTTCTCATCATGATTCTTCTTCAATTGATGATACTTATACATCTAAAAAAAATACTAAATGGTTTGAAAATTTTCTTCAAGATAGTGAAGATGTTTTAACTAGAATGAATCAATCTAAGGCTAGAAAGAAAAACCATTATAATTATGCTTTGATGTCTAAATTTATGGATACAAATGATCCTCAAACTTATGAACAAGCTAAAAGTTAACCTCATTTGGAAAAATATATACAAGAATATAACACATTAATTGCAAATCAAACTTTGGATTTATTTCCTTTACCTCAAGGAAAGAATCTTGTTTCATGTAAATGGTTGTATAAAACTAAGTTCAATGCAAATAATGAGGTTACAAAATTTAAAGCTAGATTAGTTGCTAGAGGCTTCTCCCAAGTGGAAGGCCTAGATTATAATGAAAAAATTTCTCCAATGGTTAAAATTCCAACTATTAAATTAGTTCTTTCTTTAGCTTCTCATATACATTGGCCCATTCATCAAATGGATGTTAAAATTAAATTCTTAAATAGTAATTTATATTAAGATCTTTATATGTCTCAACATTTGGGTTTTATTAAGGTAATGAACACCTTGTTTAAAAATTATAGAAATCAATTTATGAATTAGAATAATCTCCTAGAGAATGGTATTCTAAAATTAATGCTTCCATTACGTATCAAGGTTTCGTTAGAAGTAAAAATGAATCAAATTTGTATATTAAAAATAGTGAAAATGATATTGTGATCATTATTTTATATTTTGATGATTTGATTGTCACTTATAGTTCTAAAAAATTGATTTGTGATATTAAGTTTAAACTCAATAATCAATTTCAAATGATTGATTTAGGATTATTACATTATTTTTTGGGTATGTAAATTTAGCAAACACCTAAAGAACTATTTTCCTTTCTCAACATAAATATGCTCAAGATATCTTAGATAAATTTAAAATGAATGGTGCAAATTGTGTTTTTACACCTTTTGAATTATTAACTAAATTAATAGTTGATATGAAAACTCTATTTGTTTTTAATTAGTGGAAAAGAAAGTTTTGAAGGGGACCCAAAACCCTTATAAAATGAGAAGGCTGCTAGAAAGAGAAGACATTAAGAAGAAAGCAGACCCATCACAACAAGGAGGTCAAAACAACAAACAGACCAACAACAAACAAGCAGCAAACTAGATGCAAACCAAAAAAGGAAAAGCAACTACTATATATTTTTCAAGATCCTCGTTGGCTCCAGGTCTCTAGTAATAACCTTATCATGCATTTCCACAACATCATTCGATTCTTGAACTAGAATAATTGTAGGTTTCTTATTTTTGCTTCTGGTTCAGATACATGGGCTAGAATTTGTGCCTTTGTCCAGGTTTCCCAACAGAGTTTCATCCTCCAAATCATGCACATATTTTCCTTTGAACAATAGCTTCCCAGTCCATTTTTGAGCTTTTTAACTTAACACAGTCAACCTCTTTGCACTATTGTAAAGCGAATCATGACTAACATTAACAACAATGAACATATCCTCATGAATCTTAGTCATTTTCTACTCAAGAGCAGCAATTCTAGAGTCATGATCCTATCTCATTTTTTTTGCATCAACCACCATTTTCTTGAGGATAGCATTCATGTTTTTCACCCTATTAACCACGGTCATCTCCAATTTACTATTACAAGTAAGATCCACATTGAAGTTAGCTAGAGAATCCATCTTGATATTAATTTGTTTGACTTCATTAAGGTACCATTTATAGAGAAAAAAGAGGTTTCCAATCCCCTCCCTAGCCAATATAGTGACCTCATTCAAATCAAATAGCTCTCAATTTATGTACCCTCCCTGAAAGGTATCATATTTTTTGGATGACCAAAAAAATTACTAGCAAGAGAATCCATCTTAGCTTTACCTTTACCCACATATTCCACACCAATAAGTGACACATCAACATCAACCACCTTATCAAATCTCTTCACATGAACAACTTCAAAGGCCTCCCTGTTCTAACGAAATCCTTTCTCTAACATGGCTTCATCCTAAACCTGCTCCTTCCCAACCAAAGGTGCATCCAAAACTACCTTATCCTTACCTAGGCCCAAATTTGGGGGTATTCTTACCAGCACAAGTCTTCCCCACCTTCCTATTCTCTCCTTCCTTTGCCAAAATCCTCCTTTTCACTCTAGAAGGGAGGGGAAAATCCACCTTTTTTGAACTCAGACTCCCTTTCCTTACCTTGATAGAGCCTATCCTTTTGGCCCCAACCAAAGGAGAAACCTCCATTTCTAGATCAATGTGCAAGGCACCAGACTAGAAAGAGGAAGCCTCTTTCTTGGCTATTTTATTGGATAGATTAACAAATTCATCTTGGGGTCCAGAGTACACCTCAAAAGAACTTGACCCAACATCCTCTTCTGCATAATAATCAAATTCATCGACCATTTCAAAATCAAAGGGAAAATCCTTAAGCTTACGGGCTTTGTTCACTTTGGGAGCTTCAATTACATACTTCATTTTGATATTCTCTCTAATCAAGAGAATTAATCCCTCATGCAAATAGGGGTTATTGGGGTTCTTTCTAAACTCTATGATGTCATTTTCTAAAGACAAGAATAGATAAAAAGGAAACAACACCAACTTGTTATGTCTAAAATGGTTGAGGAGCATGAAGTAACAACCATAAATGGCAGATAACCTACCATCCAAGGTGAAGTACTATTTAATATCCACCACCACCTCCTATCAAATAGGCTTTATAGATATCCAATCATAGCCTCCACACCCCAACTTCTTAATCTTCACTTTTTCATTGTCTTTCAGGAAGGAAACCATCGTCAATTTCGAAGCTAACCTCTCCCTGTAAAACTTGTTGAAATTATGAGAAGTTAGTGTTGTCATTGATTTCAAAGAGCTTGTGTTTCCATTGATGTCTATTGTTGCAAGAGTGGGAGAATTTGATGGTATCCATGCTATGATTAGTTACATTATGTTGTCATTACTAAAGCTACTAGTTTCAACCTCTAGTGTTTCCTTGATAAGGTTTTGTCTATGGATATGTGATTGAGTTGTTACATTGCAGATGGTTCAGTTGTGTTGAGGAAGTGTTGAAGATGATAACGATGTGTCTCTAGTTCTTGGTTTCCAAGTACTTTTAAGAAAATTTGATAAAAATAGGAAATAGTGTGTTGTAGTGGTGTTCTAGATTGCAGAGATGTGTTCTAGTTTTGCTCCACATTTTTTCTAGGTTGAATATTTTCCTAATAATTTCATATATGTTGGTGAGAGATGTTCATAGGTGTCATATCCATAATTTTGTGTGTTGGATTGTTGTGCAAAAGAAGTTGTGTTCATCAATGTGTGAATTGTGCATTACAGAGGTGTCTAGGAGAAATATCTTTGCTCCACATTTCTCCACAAAGTGGTTTTAGGTCTTGTGGATTTGAAGAAGTGTTGATTATGTTGGGATGTTTTTCTAGTCAATATGGTTTGATTTTTGGTACATCAAAAGTTAGTTTCTCAAGTAACAGTGTATGGAAGAGGTTTTTGAGTGTATTGGGTGTGTACATTCTTCAAGTAGAAGTTGTTGTGAAGGATTTTGTTGGATTTCAGTGTGTTTGAGGAGTATTCTAGATCATTTCAACCATGGTGTATAGTTTGCAAATTTTCCTTGGATTTAAGGAAGTGTGTACTTAATATTTTAATGGTGTTTAAATCCATAACGGTCGACCTAGTGTTTACACTAGTTATGGTGGATGAATATTGTTTATAGAAGCATGTGGTTATGTCCAGTGTTGTTGATTTGGGTCCTATCTAAGGTGTGATGTGGTTTGCTTTCACTTCTATCTGCCACAGAAGTGTTTTAGCACTGACATAATTTGAATTTACACAATTGATGTGTATATTCGACCTTGGAGAGGGGTTTCAAGGTTAAGGATGGTATAAATAAAATTTGAGTTGTTGAGGGATGATAAGATAGATGCGAGAAATGTGAATGATGTGAAGTTTAGAGTTGTAGAGTGTGAAATTGAGAAGTGCAGTACGAGATTTCACATGTGTTAGATTACTAGATGCAGTGAACACAAGTCTACAATTCTTCAATCAGGCTAAGAAGGTGTTGATGATATTATGGTGGATTCTCTATTGCATTGAGATGATTTTATCTGTCTAACATATCTTCTCTATCTTCTTTTCTATTCTGGTAGTGAGCCTTTTGGTAGTGAACCTTTCTTCTTTGGGAAATGAGCCATATTGTATTCAATGTTGATGTTACTTATATTGTGAGCTAATCCTCACCGTGGTTTTTCCTTTATTGGTTTTTCCACATAAATCTGGTGTTCTCTTGTGTATGGTATTAAGTTTTTTTATTTTTTGTTATTTTCTTTTCATATTAAATCATCATAACAGATTTAAGGGTTTAATGAATGAATATGGATCTGAATGTGTATGAGGTTTTTTAAGTTTTAAGGTACAACTGATTCACCCCCCTCTTAGTTGTCTTGTACATTAAACAATTAGTATAAAATCAAGGTTCCTTGGAGAAATACTAACCACTTAAGGTAGTTCTAGGATGGTGTGCAAGAAGGAGATCCCTATGTTTGATGGAACAAACTATGTATTTTGGAAAATAAGGATTGAAGGATTTCTAAGTTATTTGGGATATGATGTCTGGAAATTTATTCAAAATGGATATACTATACCTACAAATGGTCTAAGCACTGAAGCTGAAATCAAGGCTTATGAAAGCAATAGTAAAGCAAGGTATGCTCTTTTAAGTAGTCTTACAAATTATGAATTAGTGAAAGTTATGAATTTGAAAATTGTTGGACAAATTTGGAAAGCATTTATGAAGAAGATGATAAGGTTAAACAAGCTAAGATGTAGAATTTGAATATCACATTTTAGAACTTGTGAATTTATAAAGATGAAAATATTACAAGCTACATGTAGAGGCTAGCTAAAGTGGTTAGCTCCATCGAAGGTCTTGGTGGTAAATTCAAAGAATAAAAAGTGGTAAAGAAAATTCTTAGAACCCTACCTAAAGCTTACAGTCATAAAGTTTTTGCTATTGAGGAATGTGAAAATCTATATCAGTATTCTAGAGATCAATTGTATGGTTCTCTAACTGCATTTAAAATGAAAGAATTTGGTACTAATAATGGTGCAAAAGTTGAGACTAATTTTAAGGCTGGAAAATCATAGAAGACTGAAGAATCAAATTAGGAGGATCTTGATGATGTGGAAGATAACTTTGTGAGAAGGATGAAAAAGGGTACCGGAAAGTACAAAGGTAATTTTCCTTTCAAATTTTTCAATTGTGGAAAGATAGGTCACTATACTTCAAGATGTCCAAATAGAGTTGTGAATGACAAATAAAAGGAGAACAAAGGTAAGATGATTAAGAAAAGCTATTTTTTTAGAGTAGATGCAAGTATTTGTGGTGATGAATCTGATTATGGAGATGGTGATGATGGATGATTGTTCATGGCTTTAAAGGATGAATTTATTTCTACTAAATTTAAAAGTTGTATGAAGGAATTCCTTCTAGAGAAAAAAGATAAGACTGAAGGTACTTTGGTGTCTAATTTTCATGCTAGACAAAATAAGAACTATTGGATCATTAATAGTGGTTTCTCTAACCATATTACTAGAGACAAGAGTAAGTTTGTTAAACTTGAAAAATATGATGGAGGACTTGTTAGACTTGGTGATGATTCGAGTGCTAAGATATGTGGAATAGGTTCAATCAGTTTTGATGGAAAGCATAATATTGATGATATTTACTATGTCAAGGGTTTAAGGCATAACCTCTTGAGTGTTGGAAAAATGTGTAGCAAAGGATACCATATTGCATTTCAAGATGATGGATGTGAGATTAGAAAAGGGTTTGGAACTATGATTGATGTTGGAAGAAGGATAGATGGAAATGTTGATCAACTCAAGGGTGTTTATGGTCATTGTTTTATGACAGATTAATGAAATTTGGCTATGGCACAAGAGGATGTGACATTAATTTTGATAATCTCGTAAGAATTAATTTAGTTCAATCAATGAGAGATCTACCAAAGATTACAAAGCCTACCAATGTTATCTACAAGGATTGTCATATTGTAAAGCAAACAAGAAGTTTCAAAGGAAAAGAACAATCTACTGTCAGATTGTTGGAGTTGGTGTATACATATCTTTGTGGTCCTACAAAAGTAAGAATTCTTCAAGGTGATAGATATTTCATGCTTTTGATTGATTATTATTCTAGAATGAAATGGGTTAATTTTCTTAAAGAAAAATATGAATCCCTAGACAAGTTAAAAATATATAAAGTTATGGTTGAGAATGAAATGGACATCAAAATCAAGTGTTTGAGGTTTGACAGAGGTGGAGAATTCACCTCCAATTAATTTAACATGTTTTGTGAGAATCAAGGCATAATGAGATGCTTGTATTCCCCTAGGACTCCTCAACAAAATGGAGTGGTTGAGAGGAAAATTAAGACTATTCAAGAAGCTGCAATGACTATTATGAAAGAAGCTAACCTACTAAAAGTCTATTGGAGAGAATAAATTCATACTACTATTTATATACTTAACAAAGCTCAAGCAAAGGAAACAACACAAAAATTCCCTATGAGTTATGGTATGGAAGGATCTCTACTATCAATTACTTTAAAGAGTTTGGAAGAAAATGTTATATCATAAGAGATGAAGAAAAATTGGGAAAGTTTGATGCAAGGTTTGATGAAGGAATATTCCTTAGATATTCTACTAAAAGAAAATTCTATCGGTGCTACAACAAAATACTAAGAAATATTGTTGAGAGTGAAAGTTTCAAGGTTGATGAATATTTTTAGAATTTAGTGGTGATAGATGGATATGAATCGAATGAACCTATTTGCAGAGTAGAAGAAAAATCTAAAGACAAGGAAGTGCAACTTGAAGAGGAAGAAGCTCCAGAAAAGACCCCTATAACCCCTAAGTATGTGTAGAGAAATCATTCTAAAGAACGGATCATTGGAGACAAAAGCAAAGGTGTATTAACAATAAGGAAATCTACAAAAGAAGAGGTAAATTTGTGTTTACTTTCTGAAGCTGAACCTAAAATAGTGATTGAGGCATGCAGAGATGAACATTGGAGAAAGACTATGAAAGAAGAACTACTACAGATTGAAAATAATCAAACTTGGGAACTTTTCCCAAGACTTGCAAACAAAAACATAATTGGGACTAAGTGGGTGTTCAAAAATAAATTGAATGAGAATGGACAAGTGGTAAGAAATAAGGCAAGGCTTGTAAGGGCTACTCACAAGTTGAGGAATAGATTTTGAGGAGACATTTACTCTGGTGACAAGAATGGAGGCTATCAATATTTTTCTGGCTTTTGTAGCACATAAGGACTTCAAATTTTATCAAATGGATGTGAATTCTACTTTCTTGAATGGAGAATTAGAAGAAGTATACATGGAACAACTGGAAGGATTTCAGTTATTAGACAAATTGGATATGGTTTGTAGATTGAAGAAATAATTATATGGATTGAAGCAAGCTCCTAGAGCTTAGTATGCAAGGTTAGATAAGTATTTGATACAACAAGGATTCAATAAAGGTACTGAAGATAGTAATCTTTACTTTAAAGTTGAAAATATCAATTCTTGATTGTGGTTGTGTATTAATGCAAGGGCATCTTGTGATGCATTTTGTGTCATGTTGCAAAGTTTTGGTTTTTAGATTGATTGGGTTTTTTTTGAGTCAATAAGGTCATTTGAGACCATTTGGAGTCATGTAGAACCACTTTTGGATGTGTAGGTGAAAATTTGTCACATGTTGTAAAAGTTGCGAAAGTTGTCAAAATACAACTTTTTGACAACTTTGACATGACAACTTTTGCAGCTTTTACATGTGACAAATTTTCACCTAGACATCCAAAAATGGTTCTACATGACCCCAAATGGTCTCAAATGACCTTATTGACCCAAAAAAACCCAATCAACCTAAAAAGCAAAACTTTGCAACATGACACAAAATGCATCACAAGATGCCCCTTCATCATACTCCCTAGGGGAGAGAAATTTGAGTTCCATCTCAAATATGAATCTTATTTCTTGTCTTCTAGCTCCTTTGCATGCTTTCTTTGTTTTGTTTTTATTGGATCTCAACTACATTTTTTTCAATTAGTGCACTTATGCTTGTCAGTCCAACAACATGCTTCTTGAGCCAAGGCCAACTGGGTGCTATATATCCATGGTTGTTTTCTTATCTCCTCATTCTAGCTTTAGCTTTGACTGTAATTGGATATTTATTTTCTCTTTCATCCACTTTTTCTTCTTTACCTGCACATGAAACAAACATATTAAAGAAATCATATTCTTTGTTTTCATACTTCACTTCTTCATCCACCTCATGTTGTTTGTCATACATTCTTTTCTCTTCATTTTTCTCCAAAATATTTGGCTTCACCTCAACCTTACTCAACCATTCATTTGTATTTTTGAATTGTGCATCCATTCTTTTGTTCTCCTAGACATCAAAATTCTCAACTCTCGGTTCTTCTCTTGAGAACCATGCTATCTCCTTATCCTCCATGACTATGTTCTCTCTATCAACCTATATATCTACATTCTCTTTTTCATATTCATGATCAAAACCAAGATTTGTACTTCCATTTACCTATTTAATAGCCTACTGCATGGATTTTATTTCTTCCCTAAACTTTATTACTTTCAAAATTCTCCCTTTTGTAGCAATCTCCAAGGCTTCATGAAACTTTAGTTCATCTTCAATTTTCAAAGAAGTCATCCTTGTTGGCAACACAAGGGAAGACAACTAAGAGGGGGGAGTGAATCAGTTGCCACAAAAATTAAACTTATTATTCTCAGATCTGATAATTAAACATCAAATCAAAAACCATCATCACAGCAGAAACACACATAACACCAAGATTTTTACTTGGAAACCCTGTTAGGGGAAAAACCATGGTGGAGATTAATCCACAAGTTTATACTCTATTAAAAGTATAGAAAATGGGGAATTCACTAGCATTTAGGCACACTGCCTAGAGCTCACTACTCAAATACATAAGAGGCTTACTGCCCAAAGGAAGACACACTATCTTACAGTCACATTTAGATTAAATCTATCTAAAAGATCTTGAACTGATAAAATAACATCTACTAATGCCTGATTATAGTTTTGTTTAATCACATAAAAACTTTCACACTTTACTTCTTCCTTTGAATGATCTGAACTTTATTTGCACACGACACTTTGCACACTTCACATCACACACACATCTCCCACACTTCAAATGGAACAAGCAATTAGTCTTATATATCCACATCTAAGGATAACATCAATGTGAATCAGCCAAAGTCAGCCACAACATAAGGAAGACCCAAAATAATATCCTTGAATACAAAACACCTTCAAAAATTATTCCTCAAAGATCCACAACACACTACAATCACCCTATCGACCATGAGCATGAAAAACACGAACACACAAGAGAAAATCTTCAATCGTGAGCACACCGATCAATGCAAACCAACAACTTGGATAGAACATGATCTAGAAACATCCACAAGAATCATGAATCACTATAGAAGTATTCACATCAAATCAGATTACTAGAATCACAACATCTTATTTTGGGAACACCAACTGAAGTAACAGAACAACTGTCTGAACACAGAAACTCATAACTTCATCAAATCTTCATGTGAACCTCTAAAACTTTCAGTGGATAAACTAGATAGACTTGTTAACAAAATATTTAATCTACAACTTCTCACCATCAATAAACTGAACTCTCCAACATACTGAACTTCACTACATCATCAACAACCTGTAACTTATTTTATTACAATTTTCTCAATATCCTCGACATATACAGCCTTAAAGACATTAATTTTAATAGTTTTGACATCAATTAAAACCACATATTAACAACATCCAACAATCCTTTTCCTTCTTCTTTTCTGAATAATCACCTTTATGGGCCATTTCACCTTCTTTCTGATTGGCCAATGCTAAACATTTTCTTGATATGCTTCCTCAACACACTGTTGCACTAAAAACTTAATAAATTTTTAAAACTCGTCCATTTCTCTACAAAATCTTCAACTTGACTTCCCATGTTGTCTTTCATCTTGCCCTTCCTTTTGAGGCTTTCTTTCTTGTCTTATGGCTACATCTTCTTATCTTCGTGATACCTCACCTAGGTCTTATTTCATTTTCCTCACTACCTAGTCTTTTGGCATCCAGGCTTTTCACTTCAACCTTTCAAAATCAATACACAAACATCTAAAACTTCCCTTGCCCAGATCTTTGAGATCTGATACCAAAAATGCAACTTTTTAACAACTTTGACATGACAAGTTTTGCAACTTTTACATACGATAATTTTTCACCTAGACATCCAAAAATGGTTCTACATGACCCCAAATGGTCTCAAATGACCTTATTGACCCAAAACAAACCCAATCAACTTACCTAAAAATCAAAAGTTTGCAACATGACATAAAATGCATCAGAAGAAGCCCCAACATCATGTATGTTGATGACATAATTTTTGGAGGTAATGAAGTTATGCGCAAAAAGTTTGCAGAAGAGATGCAAAAAGAGTTTGAGATGTCTATGTTTGGGATATGAATTTCTTCCTTGGGTTACCAATCAATCAAACAGACAAAGGCATATTTATTTCACAATCAAAGAGGAGCAAAAATGTAGACACTTAAAAATGTCCTGAATGGTATCAACACTTAAATCCGATATACTAACATTGTCTCATCCTAAAATCCATTCTACTTTTGCTTAATTGATTAAATTAGCCTAGCTATTTAATTAGTTGCATCATTTTCATCTTTTAATCTAACTAGCCTAATTAGGTTAATTCACCTCCTCTTGCACTAACCTTTTGTCCTATTAAATTAAATAATAAAAATTATTTAATTTAAATCCCTAAGTTCTCTTATTTAATTAAATAACCCTAAGCTATTTAATTAAATATCATATCATATCCTCCTTTTCATTAAATAATTCATTTAATGAATATCATATAATCCCCCAATTTGCATAATTCAAACATTGTTTTAATTATCACATTATTAATTGATCTAATTCTCCCACTTGCAAAGGAATATTCCTTGAGAATATTCCTCTTTTGCACGTTCCTCCAAAAAGGAATATTCTCATGGAATTTTCCTTCCCCTTTGCACATTAAAATTTGGTTTTAATTAACTAAATGCTAATTTTCCTCCAAAAAGGGGCATATAATTTCCCTTTGCACTCATTTGAAAAAGGGAATATTCCTTTTATATAGAAAACTTTCAACAAAGCTTCTTGTGCAAGTTTTGAAAGTGTGTTTGGATGAATGTAAGACCTTGATTAAATATCATCTTGCATCCTCAACCCTTGATGGAAATCCATGATTCATGCCTCCATCTTCCTTCCATTAAATCTTTCAATCTTGACCATTGGTTTCATTTTACCTATTCTATAAATAGACCTTGAATCTATTGAATACGGATCCATATTTTAATAGTAAACTTATGTTGTTAAAATCACTTTCATTTTCATCTATATTTAGCTTTCCTTTAGTTTAAAGTCTTGATCATAATAGCTTAAAGCATCCATTAATGGCTTCCATGGTGACTTAGTTGCATCCATTTAGTATATTTTGAAACTAGGGTTTTTATCTTTCAAATCTTGCATACATTTAGAATAGCTTTGCATACACTTACATCAACCATCTTAGTTTTTATCATGTTAAATTATTTTTCATCATGTTTCACATATATCTCTCATCAGTTTCATCATGTTTCACATATATCTCTCATCAGTTTCATCAATTTTCTTCAATAAAACTGATTAAAACAAGCTCATTATCCAAGGGGTTGGGAAAGGGTCACCATTCCACATCAATACGACACCACTCCCCCATTAGGATAAGTTTCAATGTCTTAGATTAGATGTTTCTCAAGCTTTAGTATTTTAATATGTAAGTTTTAATGGCTTCTTGTCTTTGGTAAATTGAATGATCTTATTGGGACTAATGCATAGTGGCTTAAATATGCTTTGAATATGAATGGATCAAGTGTAGTTAGTCTATCTTAAAATGGCCATATCTTAGTCATATGGAGGTCTTTTTTGAAGCTTTTTTTTGAAATGGGGTATAATTTCATGCTCTACGTAATGGTATAGGTGTTTTTCAATTTTGGTAGAGTTAAATTTTCCATTTTTTCACCTAAAGTCAAATCACATTACCACTTAGTCTAGGTTGTAGGGTTTTAATGCTTAATCATTTATCTAACCCTACTATCTTATTTTTTTGATTTCATCTAACATTTAGAGCATGGATTACAGGTTTGAAGAGGAGCATGGAGCATTGAAGTTAAAAAATCATTTTATTATAATTATAAACAAGTTTTTTGACACTTATGGGGAAATTATAACCCATTTATGATGTTTTAATTTACATTTTAGGACCAAAATATATTTCTTTTGGGTTTAAAATGAGCGTTCAAATTGGTTAAAACTGAACTCTCACATCATTATTCTTGTTTTCTTAAAATAGAACAAAACAACCTGCATACTTCATTTAGTGCTTAAAACGAATTCATTATGCTTGTCATGGTTAAAATGAACATGTGTCTGATTTTCTTGTGTATGCTTGTTGTGTGTATCCTCTCCCCTTGTTCTTTGTGTGATCTTGGGTAAATAGAAACACACAAGTATACCTTTTCTTCTTGGAAATTCCTATCCTCTCCCCCTATGGCTTTTGGAAAACCTTGGGTGACAAAAATAAGTTTACACTTCAAACATGTGTTACCTTTAGCAAGCCTACCTCCCAACTTGTGAAGGGAATGACCCAAGCAGTACTTTCATTTCGATCTACTATATAGAAATAATTAGTGTGATGAAAGTCATTAACCAGCTGCTATAGTCAAACTATACCAACAAAAGTCTCCTCTAGTATTTGTGTGATACGTTAAAACCCTTAGATGTTTCTAAGGGTTGGGAGGCCTCTCAATTGAGTGAATTCATCACATGTATAGCACCAGTTTATCCTAAAAGTCTGGATTATGAACATTTGTTAATAGTGGCTCACCATTACCTCTAAAGCATATTTTTAATTAGTGCATTGGAATAGAACCATTCCAAGACGTTAGCATATTTGGTTCTTGGTTGAGGCAATAAAGCAAATAGGGAAGGGACTCTTTTTTCTTAGCATGTCAAGACATTACATTTCCTTGACATAGCCTATTTTTCCATTCCATATTCTCATATTAATCATCTCTTAGGGGATGATGGTAATCCTACTAAGAAATATGCACCCACTTAGGGTTGTAATTGCTTAAGAGTCATTTTAATGCTTGCTTGATTCCAAAAAGTTTTCAAGCAAACATCAACAAGTTCAACAAAATTTCAAACCCTTTGGTTTTAAGCGTGGATACCCTTTGAAAATATTTGATATTGATTCTTTTCCTAAGGATTTTATCCTTAGATATTTTTAAATATTTTAGCTTATATCTCAATCCATACTTTCCAAAGTTAACATAGGTAACTATGCCCCTAACTTTATGATTTTCACATAATGGAATTTGTGAAATGAGTGATGTTTTTAACATAGACATTTAGTTTGAAACTTAACCAATACAAGTGTATGTGGTAAAAATAACCTCATTAATCTAAGATTAAATCAAATTAACACCCCATATTGATGTATGTTCAAAATTTGACTCCCCAAAACAAGAAAATTGAGACAAGGAAAATATTGCAAAAAATTGAGTCCAAATTCTATTGTCCAAAATTATTGAGTTCTATTGTCAAAAATCATTGAGTTCCATTTTACAAAAATCATTGAGTTCTATTGTCCAAAATCATTGAGTTCTTGAGGTATTATCACTCCAGAGGTATAGCATGTTTCTCACGACCTTGGTCTTACAAATCAAAGGTCCCTCTTAGGTTAACATTTTGGGTCAAAACATTTCATCCACCCTTCATCATATTTCACATTTCACTTCACCAAACAACTTTAAAAACTTTTGGACACATCAAAACTCTTTAGACTTAGGAAAAACATCAAACCAATCCCCTAACTTAGCTATGTTGTGTGTGAAATGGGTCCTTTTCCATACACTTAGTTAAATTAGGCATCACTTTTTTGAACTAGTCTATCTTAAAGGTCACAAGTCTACCTTAAAGATTTACAAGTTCATTAACACCTTTTTTCCAAGACATCAAAACATCAAAATCTTTAAGTCTAACAGTTTTGTCCAAAATTTTAGAAATTTCATCCCCCATATCACTCACCCCTTTTCATCATCCACTCACATCATTGGTCCAAAACACCTTTCATTTTTGTAACAAGGTCAAAACACAAGAAAAAAATGGAATATAAACTTGATTCATACATCATGAGTGATCTAAATCAACCAAACTATCAAAACCTTACAATACCAATTGATTATCAAAGCTCACATTTATACAATTCACACATGGGATCATTATATCGTACAAGCCTTAATGCTACAACAAATGTGAGTATGGCCAATCTAAATTTTGGAACACCTTTCCCTATGGTAGATTTAAATCAAAGTCAAAACCTACAAATCTATCAACCAAACAATCAATACATGAGTCTTCAACAAAACAACATTATCCCATCAAATAAATACATGCCAAATGTGAGTATACAAAATACAAACTTACCAAACATGAACATATCAAATCCACACTTGGTGAAATATGGGATAGATACATTTACAAATCACACCAATGTTGTTCAAAATCCAAACAATATGTTGACAACTCAATGTATTGATCCAAATCAAGGTTATCTAAATTAAAGTATTTTTTTTCCCAACCACAAAAATGTTCAAAGCCAGCCTATAATGCAAAATCTAAACATCATCCCAAATCAGAACATTGTCCAAAATCAATTTGTGCATGATCCCATACAAATATCACAAGTGTCTATTCCAAATATGCTTGACCAAAAACCAAATCAATTATATCAAGGGTATCAAAATCAAAATCAAAATCAAAATCGAGATCAAATTTTGTGAAATCAAGTTGCTACACTTGCCAAATTCATTGATTCATATCACCAAGAGACATCTCCACCCAAAAATTGACATGCTCCCCCATTGGTTAAACCATGTCATCAAAATATTGAGTTGTGTCCACAACCATATCAAGAACAACATCCTCAATATCAAGAAGTTTGATATCAAAATCAACAACCTCAATAAGATCAATCACCACATCTCCAAGATGAATCACAACTAGATCAATCTCAACAAGCACAAATATTACAAGGTCACAAGTGTGAATACACTCCTTTAGGGGAGCCAATCTAATTAGCATTAAACACATTAGTTCATGATAAACTTATAAATCTTCTAGAATTATTAAATAGGGTTGAACCTAGCATCAAGTTCCTATGGGATGATGATAATTATTATTTTGAATACAATAGAACAATAGGTCATGACATGTCATATTGTATCAAAATAAAATATCTCATCCAAGACCTTCTTGACCAAGGAAAATAACTTTTGAGGCCAATGATAAAGATTCAACCACTAATGATAACAGTGACAATCTCTCCACCATAATTTTTGAAAATAATTATCAAGATCTATCCATCAATGAGCCCCTTGAAGATGTTTCTACCACATCTAATGATAAAATCAACAACCATAAAGAGTCACTTTTTAATCATGATCAAAACCCATAAACAATATCCAACAATAATCCATTTCAAAAAGTGTTAACATCTTGTGATCCTATGATTGAAAACATTGGCAATATCCCCACCACCACTTTTGAGGATAAGATCCATTCACCAATGACCATGTCGAAAATATCTCTACATTACCTAATGAGTTAGAGGATATATATCAAGAATTTATTCCAAAGAATGATCAACATCTTTCACTAAAGTCTAGTAATGATCCTTTCCAAGACATATTGACATCCTTTGACCTCATGGTTGTAGATATAGAAGGAATCCTCAACTCAACACTTGATCCAAATTCACTTGAAGATCAAGAAAATATTGAGCCAATACCCATGCTTAATGAATAAATTAAAGAACCTTTGTAATTAACCCATCCTTTGAAATTAACCCATGTCAAGAGCTTGATCCAAAGAACATTGAAAGCAATTCCAAAATTAATCAAGATCAAGAATCTGTATCTCCAAGATGCTACAATGATCTAAATGGAATTATCCAATCCATACAAGATGTCAAAAATAATGATCATATCCATATATCACATACTCCTCCATATACCCATGAGATTCTTACTCCTAATGGACTTATAGATTATCTTCATCCAAAACAAAAGTCTCATACTCTTGATATCATTACCAGGGAACAAGATTCTCCTACTCTTAATATCTTTACATGTGATCAAGGAATAGAAAAATCCATAGATATATCAAAATTTGATCATGAAGAAGACCTCTACATGGATGGTAAATTAGAAACATCCTTTGAAGAGAAAACATAAATGGATCATGAGGAAGAATCCTATATGGATTATAAAGCATCAACACCTTTTGAAGAAGCATCAAAATCAGACACATCCTCCATACAAATTGAAGAAAGTGAGTATGAGGATATCAATAATTATCAAAAATCAACAAAGCTAAACCATCTTGAATAGCAAGGAAATGGTTTGTCAATAGCAGAATCAAATCATGTCAGTAATACTCCCATAATATTGGGGTCAACTTTATCTAGTGCAAACACCAACATGGGGAGCACGAAGAGTCCTTATGATGAAATAGCTACCAACACTCCAACCATTCATATCATGAATCGTCATACATGCATCGTTCCACCCACTAATTGGGACCAACCACAAGAAAGAGGTCTATACCAAGGAAAAGAGAAAATTATTGAAGCAAAAGAATCAGCAAACAAAAATGGACAAGAAAAATTCAAATGGACACCAAAGAAAAATTAATAAAATCATCCCTATCAAACTCCATTAGTCAAAGAAATTATGGGGAAAAATAAAAAATGGAATTCCATCCATCAAAACCATCCATTACTTCAAAAGAAAGTTTCAAGAGTGACCTACAAGGTATATCAAGAATTTGGTCCCAATCGAATCTCCATATTCATCCATCATTGCTCATCATCCCAAGTTTGGAGAATCAAATATTCCAAACTATCAACCAATCCATTTGCATATTGTATCCCTCAACACATTCCACCATCCACTTCAACATCCATGGTATCCAAATCTTGTATTGACCATGTATTGGCAGAAACTCTTTATCATAAGGACTCTAAGGTTAACTCTAGTATCGATAAAGAAGACAAAAAAATCCATGGGTCACATTCAAGCACCTGTATCTTAGCAAATAAAATCCTCCAAGAAGGGTATCATTGGCACATCATGATAGAAATAACATCTATATCAACACTAGCAATGTCTACATCAACACCACCAAGTGGTTCAACATGAGCATAAACTTTTAAAAAATCAAAAAAATCAAAAAATAAAGAAAATAGTCAAGAAAAAAATCCTCCTCTAGTGAAAACCACTTTGGTGGTGCTTTGGACAAGTACCATGATGAAAACCTGGTAAAAAGGAATCATGAGTCGAATCAAGCATCTATATACACCATTTTAGGTGGAAGCATCTTTTCCCAACCATAATAAATATTACATTCCATCCATCTTATCCATAATAAAACTATGACTCATTATCCAATCCATTTTCATCCAATCTAACTTATCTTGATCTTGGAAAAGGTTTTGTATGTACTTCACACTTTCTTATGGTAAACATCTTGACATGGGTCACTATCATTGGTCCTATCCTAACCGGCATTATCTGAGCCATGATGCATTGTCCACAGAGGTATATGCTATCCAAACATGTTATTCTATCACAAGATAATCCTTGGCATCCTTCACATACCTATCCATCAATCCATTCATTTATCCATTCATCCATCCATATCATACCATACATTACTAGACACTAGGGGTAGATACTTACATCTTGCTTTGGGAATAAATATTGAGCTATATCCTATAACTCAAGTTGCAATTTAAACATTGTAAAACACTAAATCAAATTGGCCAAATCATTTGTAAGCAAAAATATAAATCTCTAGCCCATGGCACATTTTGATGAGAAGATGTTCCTTATCAAGATTTATCTTTTATCAAACATCAATTCAAACAATAAATATCAGTTGCATCTACCTTGCACTTCAAACATCACATCAAATTATTCCAATAGATTTTTTTCCAAGCCTAGCTTCAAAATATTGATCTATCTTATCCAATCAATCCATCATCATCTTGGGATATATCATTTCCCAATCTTTGTCTCGCTCAACACTATCCTTGCATTTTTTAGAATCCTCAACAATGTTATCACTATGGGTAATCTATCAACCAGATCAATCAATCCAAGCTTGGATTTTGACAAAATCCCAAAACAATTATCCATACACTCATCTACATCATGCAAAAATCCAAAACACATCAAAATCCCTAAAAAGGTCAAACATTGAAATTACAAAAAGAGTTCCCTATCGAACTACGAATCTCTGAGATTGAAAATAGGCAATGACATCATTGATGTGCCCTTGAGACACCCTAGGTCAGTCCTTTTGGAGTTCATCATAATAAACTAGAAATCCATCAATTGTTCATTTCTCATTGGCAATAAGTCAAGTCAGTCAAACTACATGGTCACTGCGTGTATAATGTAGGCAAGGCTAATATTTGATTAGCCCTCGAGGCTCCTAGGATATTCTTTTAGGTTAGGTTCTTGGTCAAAATCTTGGAAAACCCCTAAACATTTGCAAAACTTAGAAAACCCTCTAAATATTCAAAAAACTTGGAAAACCCCTAAACATTCAGAAAACTTAGAAAACCCCCTAAACATTCGAAAAAATTAGAAAAACCCTAAATAGCCTCAAATAATTGAAAACCAAAGCATTCACATAAACTTTCAAAAAGACCAAAAATAGCCTCAAAACATTTTCAAAATATCAAAAATAGTGACATATTTAGAAAAAACCCAAAACCATCCATCCCATTTCACTTTCACCCGCAATAAACCTTCATCCATAACAAATCAAGCATCATCTTCAAACTTTGGTAAAAAAAAATAGAAAGCAAGTTTTGCAAGTCGTAAAGTGAAAACCTAAGTGTCAAAATCTAAAGTCTAGATCATAGGTAAACGAGTCAGTAGATTTTGTATCAATAGCCTATCACACACCTCATCCTAATTAAAACACCTAATGAACATGTCTTAGGATGAATCCTTCCTACGATGGATAGTTGCATCATAAATCACCTTAGCTATGTTAAAACTGGCAAGAGATATAGATAAAATTGACTGTTTATCTTCAGTCTTTTCTTATGATTTATCCTATTGACCCATTCTGAGGACCTCTCGATGATGTCTATCAAAACAATTTAGAGAGAAAGGAATGGTGCATAGATCATTATCTTTCATTTGTTGTGCTTGTGGGTATTCTTGTAAAATAATCTTAGCACATACTTGATTATTTGTGTGTAGGGAGGTTGTTTGGGATAGATTGTTGACTATTGTGTATGCTTTGGTCCAGTGTATTCTAAACTTCTAAACTACATTCCAATGAGTTTTCCATATGTCAAGGTGTGAACAAGAACTATCCTATTTGTTTGTTGAGTCGAATTCCATTACACTAGATACAACACCATCCTATTTATTAATAATTTGATGCATCATGTCTATGTATTATATCAAAATAAGGAATGACAGAAAGTCTCAATCCTAGATATGAGAAAATCATCCATTTCATCACCATATCTAATAAAGTATCGATCAATCATAGGCTTTTTGGACTTCTAAATCAATCTCAAAAAAATGGTTAATCCATCCATCTTATTCTTCTTATTCTTCTATCTTTACTAACATTTCTATCCAAGTATCAAATATGTGTGATATATCAAAATATACATGAGGCTACCCATGGCCGACAACTATCTATACATCATCAAATCTATCTACATCAATATTTGAGATTTCCAAGAACTATTTTTCATCCTCTTCACCAGCAATACCTCTTCTGCTAGGGCACAATGGGGCATCTATATCATCTTCAGCTCAACAATATGAAAAAGATACAACTCTTTGATTCAAAAGCAATCTTAAATCTCAAGCATCTCAAGCATAAGTCTGGTTTTCACCTTTTGTGAGCCCGATCGGAACACTTTATTCTCTGATCGATCTCTCAAGGGGCAACCAACCATATTTCAATCATATCAATATCAAATCATCTAACGAATTTTGTTCCTAGCCTTCCTAGCAAATCTTGATCAATTTATCAAATCAATCATCATTGGGATATATATTTCCCTATCAATCCTTGTGTTGTTCATATCTTGACAACTATATCCTTGCATTGTTGTGAATCCTCAACAATGTTATCAATCAATCAATTAGATCAATCAAATTTAGCTTGGCTATCAACATCTCAAAGAGATCATCGATATTTTTTTTTACATCATCATCATCAAAATCAACATCAGTCTTTGAACCAATGTAATGAGTACATTGCTTCAAAGAGGGGGAAAATGTAGACACTTAAAAATTTCTTGAATGGTATCACACACTTGAATCCAATATACTAACATTGTTTCATCCTAAAATCCATCCTCTTTTCGCTTAATTGATTTTAATTAGCCTAGCTATTTAATTAATTGCACCATTTTCACCTATTAATCTAATTGACCTAATTAGGTTAATTCATCTTCTCTTGCACTAACCTTTCATCCTATTAAATTAAATAATGCAAATTATTTAATTTAAATCCCTAAATCCTCTTATTTAATTAAATATCATATCATATCCCCATTTTCATTAAATCTTTATTTAATGAATATCATATAATTCCCCCAATTTACATAATTGAAATATTGTTTTAATTATCAAATTATTAATTAATCTAATTCTCCCACTTGTAAAGGAATATTCCTCCTTTGCACATTCCTCCAAAAAGGAATATTCTCATGGAATATTCCTCCTCCTTTGCACATTAAAATTTGGTTTTAATTAACTAAATGCTAATTTTCCTCCAAAAGGGGAATATTCTCATGGAATATTATTTCTCTTTGCACTCATTTGAAAAAGGGAATATTCCTTTTTTATAACAAACTTTCAACAAAGCTTCTTGTGCAATTTTTTAAAGTGTGTTTATTTGGATGAAGGTAAGCCCTTGATTAAATATCATCTTACATCCTCAACCCTTGATGGAAATCCATGATCCATGCCTCCATCTTCCTTCCATTCTGACCGTTGACTAAATCTTTCAATCTTGACCATTGGTTTCATTTTTCCTATTCTATAAATAGACCTTGCATCTATTGAATGGGGATCCATCTTTTAATATTAAACTTATGTTGTTAAAATCACTCTCATTTGCATCCATATTTAGCTCTTTTTTAGTTGAAAGTCTTGATCATAATAGCTTAAAGCATCCATTAATGACTTCCATGGTAACTTAGTTGCATCCATTTAATATATTTTGAAACTAGGGTTTTAATATTTCAAATATTGCATGTAGATTTAGAATAGATTTGCATACACTTACATCAATCATCTTAGCTTTTATCATGTTCAATTACCTTTCATCATGTTTCACATATATCTCTCATCGGTTTGATCAGTTTTCTTCAATACAACTTATTGAAACAAGCTCATTATCCAAGGCATTGGGAAAGGTTTTCCATTTCACATCAATGCAATACCACTCCCCCAATATGATAAGTTTCAATCTCTTAGAATAGATGTTTTTTAAGATTTTGTGTTTTAATATGGCAGTTTTAATGGCTTCTTTGTCTTTGTTTGCATTGAATGATCTTATTGGGATCGATTCTTAGTGGATTAAATATGCCTCAAATTCATATGGATCATGTTTAGTTAGCCTATTTTATTTCATTGGTCACAGATTTGGTATAGTTTGGTGTGTTCTCCTAAGGGGGAGTATATAGAGCAGTAAAGGAAAGAAGTTGTAGAGTAGTAGTAAGCAAGTTGATTGATGTCAAAGGGAGAGAATTAAAAAAAAAATTGGTCCTTTTCCATTGATGTCAAAGGGGTAGAGAATTCATGTGAAAAAGAACAAGTTATCAAGGAGAGAGAGAGTAATAAGCTAGCTGAGTAAGGGGGAGAAGTAATGTGAAGAGTTGCATTATGTTGGTATTTAGAGTTGTGTCTTTGAGGGTCTTTCACATCATGTGTTGTCATCAATGACAAAGAGCTAGATTGTTACAAGTATGAGTAGTTAGTGTTGCCATTGAATTTTAAAAAAGTTTGTATTGTCATTGATTTCTATTTTTACAAGAGTGTGAGCAGTTGATGGTATCCATGCTTTGATTAGTTGCATTATGTTGTCATTAGTAAAGCTACTAGTGTCAACCTCTAGTGTTGCCTTGATAAATATGTGGCTGATTTTATATGTTGCATTTGGTTCAGTTGTGTTGAGTAAGATTTGAAGATGATTCAAATGTATCTCTAGTGCTTGGTTTCCAAGTGCTTTTGAGAAAATTTGATAAAAGAGGAAATAGTGTGTTGCAGTGGTGTTCTGGGTTATAGAGGTGTGTTATGTTTTTGCTCCACATTTCTTCTAGGTTGAAGATCTTCCTATGTGTTTTAGATATGTTGGTGAGAGATGTTTAGAGGTTTTATATCCATAATTTGGTGTGTTGGATCGATGTGTAGAAGAAATTTTGTTCACAAGTGTGAATTGTGCATTGTAGAGATGTTTGGGAGGAATGTCCTTGCTCTGAATTTCTCTATAGAGTGGTTCCAGGTCTTAAAAATCTGAAGAAGTGTTAATTGTGTTGGTATCTTTGTTCAATCAAGATGATTCAAGGTTTGGTTCTTCAAAATTCAATTTCTCAAGCAACAGTGTATGTCAGAGTTGTCTGAGTGTATAATTGGGTGTGTACATTCTTAAGGTAGAAGTTTTTGCAAAGGATTTTCTTGTATTTTAGAGTGTTTGAGGAATATTCTAGATAATTTTCAAACATGATGTGTGGTTTTCAAGTCATCCTTGGATTTAAGGAAATGTGTACTTAAAAGTTTAATGGTGTTTACATGGGTAATGATCGACCTGGTATTTACAATACTTGTGGTGGATGGATATTTTTTATAGAACTGTGTGGTTGTGGTGTTGTTGATTTAGGTCCACTTTCACTTATATCTGCCAAGAAAGTTTTTTGGTGCTGACCTAATTTGAATTTGCAAGGTTGATATGCATAGCTGACCTTGGAGATGGGTTTCAAGGTTGAGGATCGTATAAATAAAAATTGATTTGTTGAGGGATGATAAGATAGATGCAATAAATTTGAATGATGCGAAGTGCAGAGTTGTAGAGTGTGGAATTAAGAATTGCAGTGTGAGCTTTCATGTGTTAGATTACTTGATGTAGTGAGCATAAGGTGTCTACAATTCATTAATCAGGGTGCAAAGGTGTTGATGATATTGTGGTGGATTATCTGTTGTATTGAGATGTTTTTCTCTTTGTAACATATCTTCTCTATCTTCTTTTCTATTCTCATAGTGAGCCTTTTGGAAGTGAGTCTTTCTTCTTTGGGAAGTGAGCCCTATTGTATTCATTATTTATGTTACTTATATTGTGAGCTAATCCTCATCATTTTTTTCCCTTCTTGGGTTTTCCACGTAGATCCGGTGTTCTCTTATGTATGGTGTTAAGTTGTTTCAATTTTTGTTATTTTATTTTCATGCTAAATCATCATAATAGACTTAAGGGTTTAATGAATGGATGTGGATCTAAATGTGTATGATGGTTTTTAAGTTTTAATGTACAATTGATTCACCCCCCTCTCATTTTTCTTGTGCATTCAACAAAACTTCCTACCTTGAGTGGGAATATCGGTAACCTCTATAGTAAAATCCTCAATAATATTAATCTCCACCCCAAAAATTCTTAACACCATGTTATGCCACCCATTAACAAACTCTAGAGAAACATGAGTGTCAAGCCCATGTAGCTTTAGCATGAAGGGCGTAACCCCTCCCTTATCGAGTATTTCCTAGACCAATCCATTAGCTTTCATCTCCTCACAATTAATAGGCTCCATCCTACACCTATCACCTCCCATTATCAACTATACACATATGACCACAATTTCCTTCTTGAGACAGAAAGTAGCCAAGAGAAAATGAAGAATCTTGAAAGAGAGGAGGAAAAGAACACCCAAAAATCATGTAAGACTAAAAACCCTAGTACTAAGTGTCATCATGGTCGTAACACTCAAGAATTTCCCTAATCTCTACCACAATTTCTAAGATATCTATACACCCATAAGTCTTTTCACATTGAAGAGGCAATTATGAGGTGATAAGCTATCACCTCTAAGTTTTAACTCACCATCCAGCCTGAGAAACATGTGATTTTTTTATCATTTTTAACAAGAGTTTGTTTTTTTATGGGGAATAAGTTGTTAGAGTCCCAATGCATAGGAGAGGAAACTCCAAAATTTGCAAGGCAGTCTGCTAAGCAATTGCCCTCTCTGTAAACATGGGATACATAAAAATATTTGAAGGAGTTTAATATGGAGATAGAATCCTCAATTATATTCTTAATCAACAAAGATTAGGATTGAACTTATTAATATAATTCACAACATTCATATAATCTCCCTCCAACTAGATTTTTCTAATCCCCTTAACTGAGAAAGTTTCAGACCATGATAGGCTGCAGAAGCTTCTACAAAATAAAAACTCTATTTGTTAATCCCAATTTATATAGGTAATTAGTTGGAAGTTTAAATTACTTAATTCTTATTAGACCCGATATTTCCTATAGTGTTGGTTTAGTTTCTAGATACATGTATAAGCCATAAATAATTCATTTTAAAGTTTAAAAAGGAATTTTAAGATATGTTAAAGGTACTATTAATGTTGGTATATTTTATGATGCAAATTATGATTTTATTTAAAAGATTATATGATTCAGAATTACGAGGTGATCCCAATGATGGGGGATCCACTTGTGGTTATTGTTTCTTTGTTGGATCATATATAATCTAATGGAATAGTAAGAAGAAATAATATACTTCTCTTTTCTCTACAAAAGCAGAATATAAAGGTTGTACCAATGCATCCAAAGAAGCAATATGGTTGAGAAGACTACTTAAATATAATTGATTCAACATCAAAATGATCCTACCCCCTTATAGTATGATAATAAAAGTGTCATTTCTTTGAAAAAGAATCCAATATTTCATGCAAGGACCAAGCACATTACTCTTCAAAATCACTTCATTAGAAAGAAAATTGAAGACAAACAAATTTCTCTTTTGTATTGTAAAGGTGAAGATCAAGTTGTAGATATTCTCACCAAACCACTTGTAAAGATAAATTTCTCCATCAATGTAAAAATATAGGATTACAACCCATTGAAGAGTTTGATGTAAAATCCCCAAGTAAAGCTGAAGGGGGGTGTTAGGAATTAATCTTAGGTGAATATTATTTATTATTTGTCCTATTTAATTACTTTTGGAATATTTCAAAGGAATCTACATGTCTTTTGTCTCATTTGATTATCCTCACACATGTGTGATGATGACTTATTTTTATAACTCCTCTTTGGAGGAATATTAAGGATTAGGTGTAGCCTCCTCCTTATGAGGATCTTAACACCTTGCACACACATAGGATGATAGGTAGCATTCATAGAAATGGGAGTTACATATACAACTCCTTTCTCTACCTCTATTTATTGAGGTGCTCCTCTCCTTCTTCACTAAGAAACATTCTATGCTTAATTTTTCTCTCGCATTCTCTCATTGTAATATTCTTAAGCATTATTTCATCTTCATAATACTGGAAGTTTTTTCTTTGATTTTTCCCCCTTACAAATTCTTGTGACCCCTCTTGGATGTTGGTGTGCTTGCTCTTGGTTTTTATATTTATGGTAATATTTTCCTTCAAAAAATTAATCTTGGATTAGTAAAAAAAAATTCTTTAATTTTATTATTTCCTTTCAAAGGTAAAAGGGAAAACATTGTGACAATACCCCCAAATGCCCCAAGATCCTCACAAATGTAAATCTCAACATTGGGCCATATAAATGCAGCAATAACTTGAAAATTATTTTGTGTAATTTTAACTTCTTGAAGGAGAAGGATTTAAATTTTATTCTTAATAATGAAGTTTTGAATTTTGCAGCCTGGTTGTCATTTATGTCAAAAGAGAGTTGTTAATGACAAAAGAGAGTTGTAGTCTAGTTATTTGGTTGCCAAAGTCTCTAATAAATGCTTCACATTTCTCCATTGGTGGTGCTTTGCTCCTATGTCTTGGAATATAGATCCATGATGTGTTAGGGAATGTGTGATCCAAGTTTTAGTTCATTTTGGATTCAGAAAGATGTTTTTATGAGTGATAATTTGAAGACTATATAGATCATGTGTTGGTGTTTTCAAAGGTCAAAATTTAGGCTCTGCATTCCTTCACATTTATAAATATGGTCAAGTGTGGATCAGAAGATAAGTTCGGCATGTTGTGAAGGCGGTATATCCAAAGTTCCATATCATTAGTCCTTTTGCAGAGAAAGTTTGAAGTAACAGAGTATATGACTATGTTGTTTGGTGACTGGTTTCAATATATGTTGGCTTGCGCCAATTCGTTGTTGCATGAAGTTGTGAAAGGGATGTATGATATTTTTCCTCAATATAATGTGATGTTTTATGTTTCTCCACAAGGTGTTTTCTATTTTTCTCCAGAATAGGTTGTGGTCTGAAATGGATGTTATATTGGGTTATGCTTTTGCCTGGTTAACTAAGGTATATTGAGGGTGTGTGCCACAAGCTCAAAATTATGTAGAGTTTAAGGATTGTTTGAAGGTATTGTATGGGTCATGTTGACTCATTTGGGATAATTGCAAGTAATGCCTTATTATTCATGTGTGATGCCAATGTTGTAATGGCTGACATGCTATAAGTTTCATGTTCTTTTCTTGAGGCCAATCTAAATTGAATTTGAGAAGAATGTAGATTATGTTCATTAAACATCAAAGGTGTGAAGAGTTCTTAGGACTAGGTTAAGGATGTGTTGGAATCCATAAGGTGTGTTCCTATTCTTGATGTTACTTATTGTCTTTTAGGTCTTTCCCTCTACACATTTCATGTTGATTGTTTTAGCTTTGGTTGACTTGGAGATGTAATATTTTTTGTTGTTATAGATCAACATGTAATGTAATTAATGTAATATCTTGTATATATTGTAAATATAATGTATATAGGTCATGGGTGTAGAGTATAGATGTGTGATGCATTATTATAATTGTATAAGTGATTGAAAGAGAAAGTGCAGAAGTGATTGATTATGTTTGGTTTTAATTTGATCATATCTTTATGACAGAATGGAAGTGAAGGATTGAGCTTAAATTTTTTTTGGAGGCAGTGAGCCAAAGGAAAAAAATCTTGAAGGCTTAAAGTAGCGAGCCAATAATTTGTATAGAAGACATTTGATGACATTTGCAGAAGTGGCAAAGAAGAATTGAAATCATCAAAAAGAGAAGGAAAAAATAAGAATTGCAATCATCAAAAGGATTGAGCCTAATTATAATTTTTAGACAATGAAAGGATTGTCATTTTTAAATCATTCTTGAGTTTGTTCTTAGATCAAGGAGTTGTAGCTTCCTTGGGTTGTAGTCCTAAAATAAATTCTACAAGGAGTTGTAGCTTCCTTAGGAGTTACCCTAAAACCTCTTTTCAAGTATTAGCTTCCTTGGGTTGTAGCCCTAAAACAAAATTGTAACTATTAATCATTTGTGAGGTTGTATTAGGATAGTAGCTCCTAGCAGCATTTCTCATCATGGTTTTCCCCTCTGGGGTTTTCCACATACATCCGGTGTTGTGGTGTGTTATGCATTGTTTTTATCTTTCATGTTCTTGCTTGTGAGGTAGAGTTTGAATTTTCTTTTGTTCTAGAATTTTTGAGATCTAATAGAATACTAACTCACCCCCTCTCAGTATTCTAATGTATGTTCAATACTAGAGAGAAAACTATTTTTTAGGACTAGTAAGTCCTTTGATATTCCAGGAGATAATCTTCATTTACAGTCATTTATGGAGGAATCCTCCAAGGTTCATTGCCTTCCACTAGCTATTTATCTAGCTACTTATATTTTTCTTGTCTCATACTAAGAATGCCAATAAAAGATAAATATTTGGCTTTGGCAATGTATAAATGTTGACACTATTTTTGGTAGTTTTCTATTCACAATCAGAAACCAATTATAATTATTTTACCTCTATGCACTAATATTTTATTAAATGTGTCCTAAATTAAAGATGATTATTTTAATTATATGTATAATATTTCTTATTCTAGTTTTTTCGATACCTTGATGTATGCAATATTTTGTACTAGACCAAATATTTACCAAGTAGTGGGCATTATTAGTAGGTTTATTTATAACCTTAGTAGAGGGAATTGGACTTGCATTAAGAGGGTATTTATATATTTGTGAGGTTTCTTATAATTTAGTATATTATCATGGTTATAATCATACATATAGTTTATTAGATATATAAGGCTTTATTGGTGTGGATTGGGCAATTGAATTGGATAGTTGAAGGTCCCTTAGTGGCTATGTGTTTTCTCTATTTAGTGTTTTCTATTTGGATTCAAGTAAGAGGTATTGGTTTCTTTCTTTAATCACGAAGCATATTATATGGCTTCTAACATGTATAAAAGAGGTGATTTGGTTATGTAGTGTCAAAAAATGTACTCCTTTACATTTTCACACTATGTTTAGGTCCCTTAATTAATTGGAATTAATTAAGCCTCTAATTGGCCCAATTATGCATCTACAAACCTAATTAATTATTATTTCTGAAAGGGGAATCATGATTTAATTAATACAATTATCATTTTTAACACCTCGAAATGAATAGGTTCTAGCAATTTAGGTTAGGGAAAATGGGTCCCCTTTAGTTGCTTAATTCAGATTTTTTTAATTTTTTGGTGGCCTTTTTATGATCCCAAATTCAATTTCAAATGTTAGCTTGTAATGTTTAATTTTCAAGAAATTATAAAATTACCTATAAAAGAAAGGTCTTTTTATCAATTCAAATCCTAGAAATTCAAGAGAGAAAAAAGTATAGCAAAGATTATTGTCAAAGGTGTTCAATAGCAGATTTCTCAAGAATTTATTGCAACATTCAATATCTCAAGCATCATGTCAAAGTTATCATCATTCATGCATTTTTTGGAGCTAACATTGTGATGTAGGTTTCAAGTTTCAAGTCAATATTCAAGCATCAAGATCGCATCTTCAATCAAGACACTTCATGCAAGATCTAGACCTTGGAGAGATGTATTAAGTTTTAGTCCTTCAAGGATCTCAAATCAAGGGTTTGGTGAGTTGCAACATAGCAAGTGTTTATTTATCATTCCTTTCATGCTTCATTGTTTCATTTCAAGGTGTGATTACCAACACGGTTTTGACCAAGGAAAACCCCTATTCATCAAAAACAAACAATTTTTCCCTCTTGTGTGATTCATAGATCTTAGGTTAAAGAAGGATTGAAGATCTATCAAAGGAGAAAAATTGAAAAAATTGTTACAAAGTTGTCAACATTGTCGTCAAGATACAGAAACTCAATTACAAAACTTAATTTTTACTTTTCAACTGTTGAACTCAGAGGAATCAAGAGTGTAGACCAAGGAGAAAAGGACAGTAAAAACATATTTTCAACCCCTATAGCAAGACCCATTCACCCTTAGGTGAATGAGTCCCAAGCAGACACTCAGCACAACCTTTTTGTCACAAGTGCATAAAATTATAAACTTCTTAGATCTGCTAAAACTTTCTAGATTCTATCAGATTAAGGTTTAATTTAGAGGTTTCATGTGTTACATTACATCATTTCAGATTGATTTACCTTGTCCTAAGTCATAAGTAAAACAATAATATCTCCATCAAGGTTGACTCACCTAAGGGTTGAAAGTCAATCTTTCCCTAAGGGATCTCTTTTCCTAATGAAATTAGGAGGGAAAGTTTAGGTGCATACCCCCATTCAAATCCATCACCCACATCTTTTCCCTACCTTTCATTTTGGTGAACTTGAGTTTATACATATAAAATTCTGAATTTGGAGTCCATTCAAACCCTATATCTAGGATTTGCATTAGTTTGCATCTCATTTATGGTTTTTAAAATTGCATCATTTTTCATCTCATTTAGGGTCTTAGGTTTGCATGTTGCATCCTTTAAAATCTAAAAAATTCAAAAATTTGTATACATATTACATTAATTTTGCATAGTACTTGCATATTAGTGTATATTCAATCATTCACATTCACAAATAGGATCAAAATTGCATTTCAAAAAGTGTCATATTGTTCATCATTTGTCATTCATTTCACTTGCATTTAGACATCAAAATATAGAAAAATCAGTCACTGAAACCACAGTTTGCAGTCTGAAATAGGAAACCCTAGCATTGAAATTTAGACTCAGATTTTAAAAAATTCAATCCCTATGCTAGGACCCATTCACCCTAGGGATAATTTTTCCTTGTATAGGTGTTGTTTCAAAATTTTGGGTAGTGATTTGTATATGTTTACTTCATTCTGATCTACTATTAAATTTGGGTTTTTAGTCTCAAAAATTAGAAAAATTTGTCATTTTTTTACATTAGGTTCAATTGGTCAAATTGAGTGCATTGTTTAAAAATAAAAATTGGCATTAAAAGACATCATTTTCAGGTTTTTGCATAGCATAATGAGTAAATTATATTATTTGAAATCTAAAAATTACCCTCTTTTTACATACTTTCATTGCACTTCATATTCTAGGGTGTTTGATTGCATTTATCTAGTGCCTATTCTCTATTTTGGGTGCACTTAGGTTTGGTGAAACTTGTATGAGCTTTAAAACCTAGTGTCCTCTTACCAATACTATAGTGAGACATAGTTTTATACTCATTCCATCTTGTGCTACTACAGTCATCGTGGATCTTGGGTTTTCCAACTCTTTCACTCATAGTGTTGATACTACTCAACCCACTATGGACCATAGCTTTGATACCTCATTTCTCATGACCACCCTCCCCATAACTAATGTGACTGATTTTGACACAATGGTTGCTAATATCCCTCAAGAAGAACTAAGACAAATGGATGAAAATTTAAAGAAATTGCAAAACTTTGTGAGTTTTGAATACATTGTTGGTACTATAATTCCTATCATAGATAACATGAGGAAAATTCTTAATAATGAACAAGGAATAGAGATTATGCATATCCTAGCTCATATTATTGATAAACATGTCTTTATAATGACTAGTTGTGCTCAAACTTTGGGGTTCACTTAAATTCAAGGTGGAAATCCAATTCCTCCTTCCACAACTATGACCTCTATTCCTACATACACTAATCCAACTTTTACAACAACTAAACAACCCACTAGCAATGTCAATTCCACCTTAGGTATTTCCCTTGTGAATCCCTTTAGCTTTGTGCATTCATATCTCATATCTCCTAATCCATCTCCCCTCACAAACTTAAAATTCACTTTTCCTTTGAATCAATATACACCTCCACCTTATTCACCTCTATCTCACAACACAAACAATGATCTTGTCCTTAACCAACTCTTGTAAAATGTTTCATCCCTCCAACAAAAAATCTCCACATTGAACCAAAGTCAAAATGGCCAGCCTTCATAATATGTCAAAAGAAACCATTTATCCTTGGATATATTGAGAGCACAAATTCCACAAGGCATAGAGATTCCTAGATTTGAGAAATATAGTGGAAAAGGAGACCCTAGTAACCATGTATCGGCATATACAACCTTATGCAGTGACTTCATTTTTTAGGACAAACTCTTGGCTAAGCTTTTCCCTAGATCCTTGAAATAAAATGCCTTTCTTTATCAAGTAACTCAATTTTTTCATTCAATGAACTTTTTGATTCCTTTCTTAACCATTTCCAAGTGCACATGGGTCCCAAGATGACCTTAGCTGATTTAATGCAATGTAAACAAAAAAAGATGAAAAGGTCATTGATCTCATAGCACGATACCAATTGCTTTACTCACAAATTAACATTAAGATTCCTAAGGTTGACCTTCAAAGAGTGTTCATTGAAAATTTGCATACCAATATTTAAGCTAAACTTGATATGTTGAAGTTTTCCTCCTTTACACACTTGTGCATGGCCCTTTGTGATTATCAGAATTTGGTTAGTCATCATGAAAAAAAAACTCCTTCTAACCATCCTGAGAATTCCAAATTCATACCACATTTAACAATTTTCAACCTTCCAAGAAACAAAATAAGGGATGTCTACAAATAAATACACCTCAAACAAGTCAACATGTTAACTCCCAAGTGGCTGCTATAAAAATGACAAATCCATATCCATTTAGGGAGAGGAGTAGAAAATTTACTCCTTTACCCGATACCCTTCACTCCATCATGTTGTAGCTTATAAGTAAGAACTTACTTACATTATCTTCTATTAGAGTCATTTATACAACTAAGCCCTTACCTCCAAACTTTAACTCAAATTCCTTTTTCAATTATCACTAACAAAAACGGCACGATATAGAGCAATATAATAATCTTAAACATATTGTGCAAGACCTAATTGATTCTAATCACATCTAGATTGGTGGTTTTAATGATCAAGGAAATAAGTATGTTGCCCCACTCAACCAAAACTTATAAATATTTACCAACCCCATGCCAAATCATAATATATATTTTGTGAAAGCTACTAATGCCAAGAATGATGTGATGAATGTTGATAAACCTGAAAATAAAAATAATGACAATATAAATGAAAATAAGTCAGACTTAGAACTTTTCTTCATTGATGTTCAACCTCGTAAGGGCCAAACCAAAATACCCCTTGATATTTATTTCTCACAAAATGACATAATTATACGTGCACCTAATGATCCTCTTTACATCACTAGAAGAATCAATGACAAGCCTACTAATGAGATATTAATTGATCCTATGTGTGTAGAGAATTTGATCACCGAGGAACTATTATTTGTGCATGAACTTTCTTATGAACAACTAAAATCATGGATCAAAACACATAATGTTTTTTCTTTCCCTACGATAGGTTCAATCACCCTTCCTTTGAAATTTGGACCGAAACAATTGAATTTCTCATTCTCCATCATCTTGTCATCAAATCAATTCCATGTGAAGCTTTGTTACCCATTTCTACACTCCATGTATGTTGTCCTTTTATTAGTGCATAAATGTTTAAATTTTCCATTTGGTAGTGAGATCTTTACTATGAACCATAGTGGTTTTAATCCTTTGTCTTCTTGGTGGAATTTCTCATTGGATTTCTTTTGGCCTAAACCTATGGAACCTATTAAGCCTCATGAGGACTTATTTTTTCAAATCTTATCAAAATTTTAAGGAAAATCACATAGCTTAATTATCCCTTACCAACATGCATCAACCCATGATTGAGCCTCATATCATTGATGAAACTATGATTGAACCAAAATCGTTTCCAAGTAACCAAGACCAACCCATAAAAAACCCTTCACCTATTTCCTAAAAAAGACTAAGAGATAACAATATAATTCCTATTGTCCCTCATAAAATAAAATAAAAATATAGTTAAAGAGAAAGTGGTTGAACAAACTTCCATAGTTCCCTTTGTTCCTCCCTTGTGGTAAGAAAAGAAACCAATGGTTGATAAACCCACTCCTACACAATCATAACTTGAAAATCATAACAAAAATGCTAAAGAGAATAAGCGTAGATGTTGTGCTATTTCTTGTAGATTAAAAGAAGAGAATAAAATATAAAATCAAGATCAAACACCAATTGAATCAAAGCATGATGATCCTCCACACTTTCCACAAAAAAAAACAACAAGAAAATTCAATGGACATTGTCATTAGGTCTCTTGTTGTGATTAACTTGGATAATGATGATGATGGGAGTGCTAAAATTGATGAGGAAGTGCATAATGAGCTGAATTTATTGTTTTCCTCTTCCATGAGCTTAGATGATAACAACTGTGATGATCCTCCTAACAAGAGTAATTCACCACGTGTTGAACCTGGTGACGCTCCTAGTAAAACACTTGTTGTCATCCCTTTGGCTAGTTATCCACCTTCTGCATATGATGAACAAGATTGGGATGTGAATGACATGTTATAGGTTGACTCACATATACCATGCTAATCTCCTCTTTGTGTTCTTTGTGATTACATGTGCATAATGTGATCCCCCATACAGTGTTGCTTGGCATGTCTTTATATGTTTTTGAACCTACTTTGGATGACCCTTGTCACTCTATTAAAGCAAGGATAGAAAGGAAGCGAATCTATTGTGGCATTCTTCTATTTGTATAAATATTCTTCTATCTGTCATAACCTTTATCTTTTGTTTTGTGTTTTCCTTTTGGGGATTATGCAAGGCATCGAGACATCCAAGTCTCTTCCATGTTGACCCAAAATTTTCCCTTTGTTTCTCTCTCTCTATGTGTCATTCTTCCTTTGTGATTGTTGTTCCATGAGTCATTTGGGGAATGATGACGATTTTGAGCTCGATTATATCACTGTAGCAATGACAAACGTTGACCCTAGATCCATGGATACCTTATGTGTTATCTTAGGATTGCATATGGGGGGCGACCCTCCCTTTAATTACATAGCTCTATCTTGGAAACACAATTTTTGCATAGGTATTTCCAAATAAAGCTCTAATGTATTGTCATTTATCATATTCTACTTTAAATTAATTGCTCACAGCAGGGTGTTTATCATTTTCTTTGAAGTGGGGGCATACACGTCCCCACTCATTATTTGCTTCAAAGTGTAGTCTTCTTACTTCATGTGACGTGTATTCTTAGAGGTATCATTCGGTTTTATGTCCTTGAATATTTTGACCTTTCTAAGCATATTGGATTCCTCTTAGTGGTAATGCTACAAATTTCATTCCTTAAGTTGCAAATATTTTATCCTCAACTACTCTCTTGGAGACATTAGGCATGATGTTCCCTAAGGTGATACCTTTCATGAACTAAGAACCAGTTTGAATACCCTATTTCATGTATCAAGGCCACCAAGCATAACATAACTTTCTTGCTAGTGGAGCCTTTATGTTTTTCAAACAACCACCAAGCATAACACAACTTTCTTGCTAGTGGAGCCTTTTTCATGAGTGCCTAGTATAACGCAACTTGCTAGCCTTGCGACCATTTTTGTGGAGCCTTATCAAAGTTATCAGGAGGTATAACTTCGGTATGGCTAGTACAATGGGAGCCTATACCTAGCATGACTTTCAAATTAGCCACTTTTTGGGGCTTACCTAGTGGATAACAGATTTCACTAGCCCATGTGAGTGCATTTTGTTTGCATAATGTACAATGGGTTTCCACTTGTAAACATTTTTGGAAAAACATCGAAGGCTTGATCTACACCAATTGGAAAAATATTCAAGGTTTGATCCACCCTTTCTCTTTCTCTTCTCATTAATTTTAGCATTGTATGCTTGTGTATCTTGTCTTGTTTCTGCGTATGTAACATAGGCATGTGTCTCTTTGTGCCTTTCTTGGTTTTTCATGAGATCTTAGATATTGGGGGCTTGATCATCCTACTTGAACTTTGTTGTCTTATATTTCCAATATTTGTACAATCAAACTCTCTTGATGCTTGTTTGACTACTTTAGTGTGAATTTGAGTGTAGGGCTCATCCTCTCACTAAAGTGGGGGCTAAATGTAGTATTGAAAAATATACTTTACATTTTCATGCTATGTTTGGGTCCCTTAATTAATTGGACTTAATTAAGCCTCTGATTGGTCCAATTATGCATCTACAAGCCTAATTAATTGCAATGTTTGAAAGGGGAATCATTATTTAATTAACGCAATTATGATTTTTAACACCCCAAAATGAATAGGTCCTAGAAATTTAGGTCAAGACTCATTCACCCTTGGGCGAATGGGTCCCCTATAGTTTCTTAATTCAAATTTGTAATATGTTTTTTGTGGCCTTTTTATGATCCAAAATCAAATTTCAAATGTCAGCTTGTAATGTTTAATTTTTCAGGAAACTAGAAAATTACCTATAAAAGCAAGGTATTTTTATCAATTCAAATCCTAGAAATTCAATAGAGAAAAAAGTATAGCGTAGATTATTGTCAAAGGTGTTCAAGAGAATATTTCTCAAGAATTTTTTGTAGCATTCAATATCTCAAGCATCATGTCAAATTTATCATCATTCATGTATGTTTTTGGAGCTAGCATTGTGATGTAGGTTACAAGTTTCAATTCAAGATTCAAGCATCATGATCACATCTTCAATTAAGCCACTTTATGAGAGATCTAGACCTCAAGGGAGACATATATTTAGTTGCATTCCTTAAATTATCTCAAATCTAGGGTTTGGTGAGTTGCAACATAACTCATTTTCCTTTCATGTTTTATTGTTTCATTTCAAGGTTGAATTACCAAAATGGGGTTTGACCAAGGAAGACCCCCATTGACCAAAAAAAAAAAAATCCTTGTATGTGCCTTGAAAATATTAGGTTGAAGAAGGATTGAAGATCTATCAAATGAGAAAAATTGAAAAAGTTATCAAAGTTACAAAGTTGTCAACATTGTCGTCAAGATACGAAAACTCAATTATAGAATTTAATTCTGATTTTTCGACTATGAAACTTGGAGGAATCAGGAGTGTATACCAAGGAGCAAAGGACTGTAAAAGTAGATTTTCAACCCCTATATCAAGACCCATTTCCCTTGGGTGAATGAGTCTTAGGGGGACACTCAGCAACCTTTTTGTCACAAGTGCATAAAATAATAACCTTCTCATATTTGCTAGAAAATTCTAGATTATATCATATTAAGGTTTTTTAGAGGTTTCATGTGTTACATTACATCATTGCATTCATTTGGTATTTTTCATTCATCTCCCAAAAGTACATTTCAAGTTGATTAACCTCGTCCTAAGTCATAAGGAAAACAAAATATCTCCATCAAGGTTGACTCACCTAAGGGTTGAAACTCAATCTTTCCCTAAGGGATTTCTTTTTCCTAATGAGATTAGGAGGGTAAGTGTAGGTGCATACCCCCACTCAAAATCCATCACCCACATATTTTTCCCCTTGTTTCAGGTTACAGAAATTATATTTAGGTATCACTTTTTATTATATGGTGGTTTAGATCAAATGTGATAGTATAAGTGATTTATTTTGCTAGAAGCCCCATGTACCATTCTTGTATAAATCATATTGATTTTTAGTATCATCTTGCTCACAAGATTATGGAGAGTGAGTCATGATTCAAAATATCAACACTTAAGATAATATTGTAGATACACTTATACAACGAATGAGTAAGGGTAAGTTCTATTGGTGTATGTATATCATGGGCCTTGTATCATGTACTTGATTCATTTTATTTTTCATGTTTATTATTTTTCAATGTATAATATTAAGTAGAATAATTTAAGAATGAGGAGATATAATCTAACAATTATATGTACTAATGTTAGGTCTCCAACATCTTAGAAATGGGTACATGGACACCCATATAGGTGGATGTGAGATATTACTATTTCTATTCTCCTTATAGCTTGTAATATTAGTTGTGGTTGAATTCATGATGGAAGTTACTTATGATTGTGGTAGTTAGAAATAAATTTTCCTTTATTTGCACCACTTTCTCAATCCTAGGTGTTAGGGAGAGAGAAGAACATCTTGTCATAATTTGTGGGGCCCACATTATTTGGCCATTATATATTCATGGTGCTCTACTTGGGCATGTCTCCCTACCCTTCACCTAGGTCAAAAATGGTGTTAGTAATGGTTATTTTTCATTATCAGAAAAGTTGGTTTTGAAGAGGCCCCAAAACCTTTTACAACAAAAACAATCTCCTAAAAATAAAAGACAAGAAACACAAGTAGCCCCAAAATAAAACTATTATCACAAAATAAGCATTACCATAACAATAGTAGACCAACATCCAAAAATTAGAAAAAAATGCAAATAAAAATTTGAGATTACGGAAAATTCTTTAAGATCTTATTTGCTTCTAGATCCCTAGAGATGGCATTCTCATGCATCTCAATGACTTCATCCATTTCCCGGGCTAGAATGACAACAATTTTCTTTGTCTTTCTTCTATTTTTGATGCAATGTCATGTATCCATACCCTTATCCAAGAGATCTTTCTGACCACCATCCTCCATTTTATGCACTTCTTTCCCTTTAATAAGCGGTCTCCTAGTCCATTTAGGGGCCTTCTCATTCAATGCAGACAACCTGTACACACTAGTGTGAAGAGATACTTGGATAACATGCATGAGAATTCTTAGGTCCTCATGAATTTTAGTAACCTTCTCCTCAAGAGAAGTTAATCTGGATTCATGGTTCTTTCCCAATTTTGTAGCATCATTTGTAACCTTATGAAGTACAACATTCATAATCTTAACCTTATTGATAATAGTCATCTCCAATTTGTTTTTGTTAACAATACTAGCATTGATATTAGCCAAAAAAATTAACTTGATATTGATATGTTTTACCTTAGATAGAATCCATTTGAAAAGTTTGAAGAAGTTCCCAGTCTCATCCTTCACCATTCTAATGACAGTATTAAAGTCAAACTTCTCCCAATTGATAGGCTCTTCTTGTAAATTAGTCAACCCCTTGAGTTGATCATGGAAAATACCTCCAAGAGACTCCAAATTTACTTTTCCTTTACCCAAAGACACCACACTAGCAGGAGAGACATCCAAATCCACCAAGTCTTTCACAACCCTGTTCACTTGAGCAACAATTTTAGGATCCTCCAACTTCTCAAGAAAACATTTCTCACCCATGACAGCATCTTGGACTTTCTCCTTAACAATTGTCACCTCAACCCCCGAAACAACCTTCTTTTACTTACCCAAACCCATGTCAAGGGCTTCCTTCCCCTTAGTACTCTTACCCCGAACCCCTTTCTCACCTTTTATTGCCAGAATTCTTCATTTCACACTATGAGGAAGAGATGACTCTGCCTTTTTAGATCTCTAGCTCCCTTTCTTAACCTTTACCAAACCTTTACCCTTGACCATAACCAAAGGAGATTCCTCAATGTCCATATCCATCTGTGAACCACCTGACCAAAAGGGGATATCCTCTTTCTTAACCCTTTTCTCAGGCAGTTTGTTGAATTCTTCCAAGGAAATAGAGTGATCATCAAAAGAACTTGTCTCTTCATCCAAATCATCTTTTCCATCAAAATCATTACTTGTTTTATAACTAGAGGGAACATCCTTCATCTTGTGAGTTTTGATTAATTTTGGGACTTCAGGCACATACTTAATTTGGGTTTTCCTAAATTTCATAATCTTATTTTCTAGTGAAAGGAGAAAATAAAATGGGAATGACACTAGTTTATTATGCCTAAAGTGGCTAATTATTATGAAATGAAATCCATAGATGGTAGAGAATCTACCATCTAAATTTAAATACCTCATAATCACCATGGCAACTTCCCTCGAAATAGGCTTAATGGAATGTCGATCATAACCTCCACACACTATTTTATTAAGCTTCACCCTTTTGTTCCCTTTAAAGAAATTGGCCAAAGCTGACTTAGTAGCTAACCTTTCCCTATAAAATTTCCTACCCTCTAAATATATTCTAGTAATCTCCATAATAAATTCCTTCATAATACTAATCTTCGCACCAAAGACTATCAACACCCTATTGCTCCAACCATTGACAAATTCATGGTAAATTTGTGTATAAAACCCATGAAGCTTCAACATGAAATGGGTAATTTTGGACCCTTCTCCAAAATTTCGCAGACTAAACCATTCACTTTAGACTCTTCACAGGTAACAAGTTCCAATCTATACCTATCACCCCCATGATCAACAAAACATAATTCAACACAACTTTCTCTCTAAAATGAAAGACAAAGTTCCAAATATAATGGAGGAGGAAGAACCAAGCACCCACAATCCATGTAAATCTAACAACACAAGGACTAAAAATCATCATGGTTACAACAATCAAAATCTTTCCATAAGCTTTATCATAATTATGAAGACATAAGTGGAGCTTCACATATCTTTTCACATTAATGAGGAAATTATGAAGCAATAAACAATCTCCTCTACATCCTAAAATGTCAGCCATCAAGTGATGTTCAATCATATTTAATAATATTTTGAATCTCACTAGGGATGATGTCATGAGATTCCCAATGTATATGAGAGGACACCCCTAAATTGGTAAGGCAATTAGCTTCATGGTAAACATGTGACACATTAAATTCCTCAAAAGAGTTCAATATGGAAATAGTGTCCTCAATAATATACTCTATTGGCCGAGAAGAAGCGTGAACCCTCTTGAGACAATTAATAATATTTAAATAGTCACCCTCCAACCAGATTTTTCTAACTCCCTTCTCATGAGCGAGATTTAGGAAATGATAGGCTACGGAAGGTTAGTAATGGTTTTTATTCATAGAGAATTAACTAATTATTCATGGGAGATTTTATTTTTGGCATACCATTAGTTTTGGCATCTTTGATTTTAGGAAACCATTCATTGTTTTCCTTCTCTAGTTCTCTATAAATTGGAGTCCTTGAATAATTGTTTTATGGGTCCTTTTTAAGTGAATTAAAGTTATGCTACTATAACTCTTATCAAATTAAAGGATGAGTTCAATGAATTATAATACCACATTGTTATTGGATTAATTATAGATTTTTGTTCACTTTGGTGGTGGTATTTTTACCCAAAAAGGTTTCTCTAGATAAATTCCAATGTCACGTGTTTATTATATGTTTTTTAATTCACTTTTTTGTATTAATCTAGTAATAAATCATATCATTTCTTAATTTATATTTTAAATTTCTATATCAAGTGAACTGTAGACTAGTAAAAGTGATCCTAGATCCAATTAGATTAACTAGGATTATCTCCTTTTCACTTTGACTCCACATTCAAAAATAAACCAACTAGGGTTTTATGATTGGCTTAGGGCCACAAGGGAGATCCAATATCCTAGGGTTTATATTTGTATTGAGTTGTAAAAGAGATAAATTTTATGTATGATTTAACAGGCCTATTTGACATATAACCCTAGATCTGCAAATGTAATTTATCATGTAGACAAAAATGGAAAGTAACAAAAAATCTTCAAATCTAAGACTAGGATACAAAAAGGAACTTATGACATAAATTTGAAGTTGATCTGCAAGGTAGGGATGTAGATGTAGGATTTTATGGTGAACTCCTCAAACACCCTAGGATCACCTACAAGGCAAAATAACTTCCACGAGAGAGAAATGGTAGAAATATCATGTTATCATTAAGGATGCAAGAATGCCAAATTGAATATGGCAATGTACATATGATTCATTCCTTTATAACATATGATTCATTTCTTATAAAGGCAATGTGGTGAATAGGATTAGAAAATATCATGATAGTGTCTTAATCCTATCACATGAGAAAACTAATTCCTAACAACCTAGGATAAGATAAGATATAGAAAAGACAACTCATCCTTCTAGAAGAAATCTTAGAGCGTAAGAAAACTTAACATGTGAATATGTCCCCTAATTACCTAGGGAATGAATTGAATAGGTACAAGACATATATTCACACCAACACCCCCCCTTAAGTACAACTTAGGAGATAATATTATTATGCAAATGATGCAAAGATGCAAGGATGGGTCTCGGCTACTTGGCCGTGTTAGGTACCCATATACAAATAGAAATAAAATATCTCACAAATCGAGAAAAGGAGAAAACCTAGTGGGACAAAACTCCTCCCTAAAAGAGAGATGAAATACAATAAATATATCCATCACAAACCCAATAAATCTCTATCCACACAAAGGATGACAAGAGAGATCATACAACTCCCCCATAATGAGATAACCTATTGCAAAGAGAAGCACTGGAAGTACAGTGTGGAGTAACATTGGAATCCTCAATTTGGAAAGCAAGGAAAGATACTTCTATTTTATAGAAACCATATTAGAGTCACTCAAGGACTTAGGTCAGAATCATGAAAAGAAACAATAGAATTGATGCCAAGGAATACTAGAAAACTCGCAAATTGGAACAACTTTGGAATCTATGAAGCAACAGATAATTGAGAAATGATCTGGAATTGAACTAAAGTTCAGAGATCAAAATTTCACCAAAGTGTGTGAATGGAAATGTAGAGCTCCTCAAAACCTTTCCAGTGCCAAAATAATTGTGAAAATCAAAGATTGTGGCAAAAATCTATGAGCTAGGGAGCCATAAAACAAAATCTGACTTCAACCAACAATAAAATCTACCAAATAGAAAAATTCTGAAAAAATTGTACCACTACAAAATTCACATCGCCAACTTTCTGACAATATTTCATTTACAAAAAAATTCCATCTAGATCAAAAGTTATGAAAGTTCAAAAAAAATGGCCTATTTGGCCACCTATAGACTAAATAGGGTCAAAAAAGGGGCCAAGGGGAAAAAAATACAGCCCCCAGACCTTCATATTACTACTCTTATTAAAAAAAAAATTAAAACATATACCACCGCCATTAGCAACGACACCATTGGAGGAGAGGTGGGGGGTGGTGGCCCAAGATTTGTGCCACCCCCGAGTGCTAAGCCCCTGACTCTTCCTTTGACCATGGGGTCACCAACAATGGAGTTCCCTAGAATGGTTTCCTCCTTTTTCAGATTTGTAAAGTCTAATATGTAGGTTATAGTCTACTCTATGTTTCATAGAATTATCTCTTGTTGAAACTCCCAAATCTAACTTGCACACATTAAAAGAGGGGAAAAGGTTTTTTTGTATAGGGCCTTGCTTAATTCAAACCCTATTTTTGTATTTTTACCTCCATGTACAAAAAATGATGATGATCAAGAGGGAATACCCTAGGTCGAGCAAAGGCAAAAACAATGATAATTGAGTGAACTAATATTTATGATAAATGATAATATTACCTTGATGTGAAATCCTTGATGAAGTGATGTTACACCACAATTTGTAGCAAATTTTGATTGATGGATGCCTTGATTGCTTGATAGATCTACAAAAATTTAGTTAACAAAACATAATATATTGTTGTAGATAGCATGTAGAGGATAACTCAATATTGATCATAATGGCTTCTTGCACACAACTGTTTCCTTCTTGATGTCTTGCAAGCTTAATCTTCATTGATGAAAGTGCTATAATAATGTTACTAAATCTACCCTTCAATTGTCTTGACTGATTTTAGGATCTTCAATTTGCTTAATAGATTTCTCTAGGATTTCAAATGATGAAAAAGACTAGTATTTATATGCAATTCTTGTAATATCCCTAAAATAAAATGTTGATAGTCGACAAATGAAATTATATGTTCAAATAATAAAATACCAACACCAACATATTCAAATTGGGGCCAAAGAGATTTAGACAAGGGCGTTGGATGTCCTAGTCCAGATCCATCCTTATTGGGGCCTTAAACATTGAGGGTAAATATTAAATGTGTATTTTCATTCTCATTGTTTGATTTTCCAAAGATGTTTATAAAACAAGTAATTAAATGCGTAATCAGGTCCAAGAACATGGGAGGAGCTAAACCTAGAATGAAATTGTCAAGGGTGGGAATTTTTGATGCTACATTTGGCCCCACTTTAGTGAGAGTATGAACTTAGGCTCAAACTCACACTAAAGTACAGAAAATCCAAGAAGGGTGTCAATTATCCAAACATTAAAGAATAGGATGACATCAAATCTAGGGGATGTGCTAGCCCACAGATTCAAGATCCTATGAAAACATAATATAAGTAAAAATGAGCGCACATGTGAAGTGAAATGCAACATAACAAACACAAAGCATACATAATGCAAAACAAACACAAGGAAAATATGATATCATATACAAAGTAAACACATTAAAGACATAAAGTAGACACATAAAACAAACAATAAAAACACAAACACAAGGTTAGTACTAAAAATTATTCGATTCTGTAAGGTAAAGAGACCTAAATCTTAAATTTGTCTCAAATACAAAATGTCATCCATAAAATTTTTTAGACAAAATGGTATTCTCATAATGATTAGCAAGTTGTGTTATATCAAATCACTCATGAAAAATATGGCTCTAATGACAAGAAAGGTGTGTTATGCTAGGTGGCCATGTAAAAATGCTCATGTTCATAGACCTGCAATCTTCACTATGATAAATCCATGGACAATCTTACCAATCATGCTTCAAGGAGCACATAAGAGTTTGACATCATGGGGGACGAATTAATAACCATACCTCAAGGGGTGTTACAAATAACACTACCACCAAAGGGGTATGTGAAAAATTCAAATTTCATAGGATGTCAATGAAATGGATGAGATTATATGCCCCCCTTTAAAATGTTGGGGTAAATATTCAATTCTTATTTTCATTCATTTTTATTTTTTTTGAAGATATTTATAAAACAGGCAATTAAGTGCATAATTAGGTTCAAGCACATAGGGGGATCTAAACCTAATATGAAATTGTCGAGGGTGACAATTTGTGATGCTACGTGAATAAGTATTTGTTGTGCTAGTTTACCAAATTTATCAAGACAGGAAGGATATTATAATTTAGCTTGTAAGGCATCAAATGAAATAAGGTATGTAAAGTGCAAGGACATTTTTTATTTAAATAACAATGATATCTAAATGTCTTAGGCTTTTCATTGAAGCCTCTAATTGTTAAATATTATGGTTGAATCTTAGATATGTTTGCTTTCAAATGACAAAAACTATGGGTGATCCCACAATGTTGGTTTACAATTTTTGGCCAAACTAGACATTGAATTAACCAAATCTTCACTTTCGAGCACCTATAGCTTCTAAAACATGAGGAATTTGGAGATGATAAAAACTAGTGATTTGTGACATTTTTTCTGTATATTCTAAATATATATTTTTTTAAAAAAATTGGAATCAAATTGCATTTATTTTTCCATCTCCTTCAAAAAAAAGTCTTTAATAGTAAACACCATTTTTAAAGAGTGATTGTACTTGCTAAAACAACTTTTTTCTATGAAGGATTAAATTCTATTTTTTTGAATTTAGATTTGTAACTAAGATATCTAGTGCATGCAATTGGTTTCATAGCATTTCATTGATTTTTTTAAATTAATTTTTGAAGTCAAACCAATTACAATTTAGACATGATTTACTTGCTAACACAAATTTGTTTGTATGTATCAAAATCCTTTTTTTTGTTGGATCAGGGACATCAATATCTAGTGCATAGATATTTTTCAAAAAAAATTGATAATCTGCTATTATTCCACATGTGTAGAACATAGAGCTTGATTTTCGATGAAAAACCTATGTTCAATTAAACTAGAAAAAATACATAATAAAACCAAAACATATTAAAATTGCATTTGATGGATAGCTAGTTTCAAGGAAAACCATGATCCAGTTGGGTATGTGAAGTTTCCTCCATTTTCATCCTCAACCTGAGCTTTGAAAAGAAATTTTTTGCAGAAATTTGGTAGAAGAGGGTGAGAAGAGCAAAAAAGGGGGGTTCAATAAAACCCCCCTTGACCCCTTTGAGTGAAGGGGGGTTCGATCGAACCCCCCTTGTTTTGCAATTTTTCCTTTGTTTTCCTTTTAAAATGGTGTCAAAATGGATGACATCATAAAAAGGGGTTCGCTCAAAGGGGTGGTTCAAGTGAACCCCTTTTTGGGTTTGCTTGAACCCCCCCTTCAAGCAAACCCCTAAAAACCTAAAAAAAAATCATAGGATTGTTTTGACAATTTTCCTTCCTCAACAAAATTGTAAACCAGTTTTGTAGGATCACCCTTATATTTGGTGCAAATATTTAGATTAGATCCATTATCCACTAGAGATCTCATAATAGTGAAACTTATACATCTAACAATGATATCTAAAGGTAAAAATTTATTAACCATATCATTATGTGGGATCTCATTATCATTAAAAGACATGTCATGATTATCCTTACATCCAATATATACGATAGAAAAATTCTACCAAATACATACTAGAATTAGATGCAAAATGAATCTTCTGTAAATATCTCTTCATTGTTTCTTTGTAAAATGTGAATAATTAATATTGAATTAATTCATGTCTAGTAATGACATGATTATTAAATTACTATCATTTAGTTAATGCAAGTGGATGTCTTTTTATACTTGAACATAATACATGTAAAATTTTAGGCATACTTGGCTTGGTTACCAAAGGGTAAAAGAAGCATAGAACTTAGCTAAAATGATCGATTTTAATTTTACATTTAGATGGATTAATATTGTAGTTATGAGGATAAACTTTCAACTATGAACATGACTTGGGTCAAATAGCTAGGTTCAATAATTATTTGACAAGATTAGATTATGGATTGGGATAGGATTAGTTATCAAAATCGAGTAGATAAACCAATTGGATTATGATTACATGCACTTAAGGAAATAGATATTTATAATAATCATAGGAATAGTTTCAAAGAAGGCAAGGTATATAAGATTATTGTGCATAGAAATACGTCATTTATAACTATATAAATGTATCAAAATATTATCTCAAACTAGGCATAGAACTAGATAGGGAAATGCATCGAGGATGTGTTTTTCACCATTACAAATATAAACATTTATTTGAATTTTCTCCTCCAAAATTCATTATAGAATAGGGTAAAATCTAGGTTAAGGTAATTGAACATCAAAATAAAAACCATAAAACCCTAAACAAACAATGAAGTACAATCCAACATAGAAACATAAAACATAAAGCAATATTACCTATGTCATGGTTGATTCACCTCCATTGTCCTTCTCCATTTTGATGTAATATGCTTGATTGTCCTCAGATTTTGAGTATCAATAATAGCCTAATGACAATGATAGAAAAATATTGAAGATTGTACTTATCTCTTATCTCCTTAAGTGTACTTGAGAATAAATGTACTAGATCGGGTGAAATGACAATGATAGGTGTGTTTTATAGAAAGTCAATTTGGAATGAAGGGATGAGATTAAAAGCCAATAAGATATGTCAATCAATGGCCAAGAATGAAAGTTGTAGTATGAAATAGGACTAGGGAAAAGTTAGGTCAAAGATAAGAATGAATGGCTAATATTGAATTATAAAATAATTTAATCAAGGGTGGAAATTGAATGAGACAAGAAGAGATAAGAATGGCACAGAAAAAGAGGTGGTTGGAGGAATCTAAATAATTATAAAATTATTTATTTGAGAAGGAAAGTGAATAATTAGATAATGAAAACATTATTTAATTATAAAAGACATGTGACAGGTTGACTTTTTGATTAAATAATAATTTAATTCAAAAATGGGAAGAAAGGAAAAATTAGTAAGTCAATTCTCTTCCTCACTTCTCCAATTTGGTGAGCTCCAAACTAAAAATAAGGTCTTGACAAGGGAATAAATAGAATTTATTTAATTTATGGCAAAAAAAGATACTGAACAATTAAATAATTAATAGTAATTATTTAATTATAGTAGAAAGTGATAAGTAATTAAATAAATAAAATCTATTTAATTATAAAGGAAAGAGGACAATTGTAATGCAATTAAGTAAATAAAATTTAAATCAAAAGAGGAAATAAAAGTAAAGGAATGAAATAATTAAATAATTAAAATTATTTAATTAATAGTAGAAATACGATATTGGACAATAATCAAATGATTAAAATTATTTAATTATTGGGGATGAAAGGGGATTGATGAAAAAATAGTGTTTGCAGGCCTAGGACAATTTTTAGTGTCTACATTTTGCCCCTCTTTGATACAATGTAGTTTATCGCATTGTGTCAAAGAAATTTAATTCAAAAATATGCCCTATTGTAAATGGGGAAAACGGGGTAGACCTATGTCCCCTCAGAAAAAATTTCCAACTTTCAAAAAAATTGAAAAATTATTCTGATAAGCAATTTGGATAGCAAAAATTGTGAGTGACGAAAGGAATGTTAGCGAGAGGAAAATGTTAGCATGGAGTTAGTGGAGACAATGAAAAATGAATATTTTTCTATGCTAGGCTTTGCATTTAATCATCATTGGGAAATAAAATATGACAAATGGACAATAAACACCATGATATGACATAGACCAAGGTGTGCAAAGTTATCCACTTGCAAAAATAGACAGTCATCAGACAAGGAATGACATGACTCATACTAGGAGCGAAGTTATCCCAGTCTTTTTGTCAAGAAAATCTACAAGAAGCAGTCAAAAGAAAATAGGGCATGAGACATATCACTCCTCTAAATCCTTCATGGGACATCCTCGAGGTAGCTAGTAACATGACCCAAAAGAAAAATTAAAAAGATAAGACAAATGGACCTCCAAAGTCAACAACCATTCAAATTGTTTGCCAATGTGTTTGACTAATTGATTGGCGGGTTGATTGTTTGACAAGGCCTTGTTTTAGGAGAGGAAACATGTCGTATAAGACATCAAATCTAGTTTTGATCATGTAACCACCTGTATAAGGAAAATGACGGATTTTGATTTATGACAATGTCTGATTTCAGGAAGGACACATCCTGTATAAGACAAAGGATTGACTAAGTAACTATTTGATTTCGACTTTATGTTTGACTAATTTGGAAATTGAGTGACTTGACTTGAGGACTACTTGGATTATGTTTCTTCTTGATTTGTGATTTGTGTTTGAGGTTTTGATGACTGTTCGTGTCTGATCAAAATGTCTGATTTATTATGCCATGGACGATGGCAGACTCAAAAACCCTAAAGAACTAACTTAGGGCCCTGAGGGCTCATCAACTGATGGCCTTTCCTATGTAACAATGTGTAGAGACCTCATAGTTCAACTAGAATTTGAATTTTCTTTTATTATGGACTTAATCATGATTAACTTTATTCGACAAACCCTAAAGGATTGACCTAATGCCTTGGGGGCTCATCGACTGATGGCCTTGCCTACGTTATACATGCAAAGATGATGTAGTTCGACAGGTTTTGGACTAACATGACTAACTTTAACACTATTTTTGGGATTTGTGAAGGTTATTTGGATGTTTTGATTTTTTTGGCTTTTTGAGATTTTATGATTTTTTTGTCTTTTTGAGCATATGTGATTTTTTTTCCTTTTTTCAGATGTTTTGACCTCCAATGAAAAGTGTAGAATCCAATGAAGACATAGGTTAGGGACTTGCCCCTAGTCAGGTATAGGACCAATTTATTAGGGGTGGGAATGAATAGGCATTGTCGTGGTTAGATATGGAAGGTGAAAATATGTGAAATGTCAATCATTCTAGGTTATGGGAAGGACAACACAGCATTACTATGGGTGACATGAAAAGTGTGAAGGTGAATGTTTTGGGAATGGATGGTGGAAGTCAGATAGAATGATGGTAGATGATGGAGTAGCGATCGACTACACATGGCTCATGTTTGCCAGTTTTTCACCATGGTACTTATCCAAAGCGCCACCAAAGTGGTTTTCACTATTGGACAGATTATTTATCTTTACTATTTTCTTGATTTTTTGATTTTTTTGGTGTCACCAAGATGCTTGTTTGCCAAGTTTTCATCAAGGTGATGTTTTTTTTTTTGTTTTTTGGTATTTTTCAGGTTATTGACATGGGCCTCTGAATCTAGGTGTAGAATTTGCACAAGTGCAAATTGTTGATAGGCTCTGACAAGGGTTCACCTTTAGGAGTTGAAAACTAATATGCTCTTGACCTAAAGACTACCATGATGATGTAGGGACCCAACCAATTTGGCTCAAACTTAGATGACCATGCTGAATGAAAAGATTTGATTTGAATGAGGGATACGAGTGGCAGATAAGAAGGGTGATAGAGGTGGTGGAAAAAGGAGGCTAGGGTATGATCCTTAATTTTCACACTACATGGGTCATCAAGCTTCAGACAAAAATTAGTTTGGGTAGATAATGAGTTAGAGTACGTGAAGGGGTCATCGTCAAAATTCCATTGAGGAACATCGCCAAGGGAGATTGAGTGATATGATGGATGTGTGAATATGGGTGGGTTTAATGGAGTGTATGGTTTGAGTGAAAGTGATAAGGATGGAGATGTTGAATCAACAAGCTCTTTTTTTGTCATGTTGCTTTGTAAATTCCCCCAGTGAATTTTGATGAAGAGGCATAATTGGAGATCGAATTTTGTGAAATTTCATTTCTAACTTTTACTTTTATCTTTGATTTTTCCAATAGCTTTTGATTTTGACTAGAGGACTTGTCTTGATCTTCTTTCTTTGCATTATGTCTTTTGATTCTAGATCTCCTTTGAAGGAAGGAACTTTTTCCTTTGATTCTTGAGCTTTATCCTTGTTATTCTTGACTTTTTTATCTATGCCTAATATGAGATGGGTGGATGTGAATGAGATGGATGAGATAGGTGAGTTGACAAGAATGTTTGGTTGATGAAAGAGATTGGTGATGTACTCAATGATTTCTTTGGGACTAGCCTTTTCAGTACAATTAATGTCAAAGGAAACTTGCACATCCTTAATGAATTGGCAAGACAACTTAGTAGAGGTGATAGTAGGAGATGCATATCCTAGCCCAGGGTAGTCGATATGGAAGGATGATAGTTCAAAAGATGGAGAAGGATGATCTTGGATATCCTTAGTAAAGTCACAATCAAAAAGTGGATTATCATAGATATCATGGTAAAACATGGGATTAGTATAGACATGAAAGGATTGCACTAAAGTGGATAGGGTAAAGATAGATGTATCATCAAGATCCCAAAAAAAATCAATCAAGGCATAGCCATCTATTTGCATATTTTTTGAAGCTGACTTATCATTTTTCTTGGAAGCATTATAAATTTTTTCACCTACAAGCAACTTCTCAACACAAAATGAATTGTCCATTCGATACTCTCCACATCCCATGTCATGGACCTAGACCTTGGTGTTTGACAATGTGGTAAATGAAGTAGATGAATTGACCAAGGAAGATGGATTAATGTAATGTGATGAGGTGGAGTACAAAGCTTCTTGGTTGACAAGCACTTGAAATTTAGTAGTCCCTCTCAAATTACTGCAATACTAAAAGGGGTCAGGATTGTCGACTATTGTAATCTCAGTGTCATTGTGGGGGAACTTTAGGCATTGATGGTAAGTGGATGGTATGGATTTCATGTCATGGATCCATGGTCAATTGAGGAGGAGGTTGTAAGGGAGATCTAGGTACAACACTTGGAATGTGATATCCAATATGATGGGCCCAACTCTGATTGATATTGTTATGACACCCTTGGAGGAATGCTCTTCATCATCATAGGATTTTATAATAATTCTCTTTGTCATTTCCACACATGCTTCAAAGAATCCCAATACCTTAACTATTTTAAGGGTGCAAATATTTAATCCTTCTCCACTATCTACCAAGACTCATCTGGTTTTATGTTTATGAATGAAGACTTCTAGGTGCAAGGGGTCGTTATGATTGGAATTTTGAGATGAATAGTCTTGGTCTAAAAAAGTGGCATGATGGGTGTTAGCTAAGTATCCCACCATTTCTTGGAAGTGATTGACATCAAGGTCATTTAGTACATCATTTTCTTGTAATTCCTTGTCTAGAATAGCTCTATGCTCGGGAAAGATACGAAGTAACTCAAGGATGGATATTTGAGCAGGTGTTTTTCCCAAATGGTCTAATAGGTTATATTGAGAATTTTTTTGTGTTTTAGGGGAGCACCTTGTAGGTTCACCTTGGTTTGATGTGTTTTTACTACACATCCAAGTGGCTTCTTAATGGTGATGGTATTTACATAGTCGTTTGTAGCTTGGATGTGGTTTATGGTAGTGTAGTGATCAAAAGCAGCATTGGTATAGTTGGCATGGTTATTGGTCTTTGAGCCTGAATCATAGGGATTTCTTGTACCATGGTCCTGCAATGGATTCTTAAATACTGTATGATCATTGTTAGAGGTTGGTTGTTGACTGTCGACTTCTATGACACCCTTTTTGATTAGGTCCTAAATGATGTTTTTGAGTTGTCTGTAAGATGATTTTGTGTGTCCCTTAGCATTGTGATAATCGTAAAAGGCGTTGTCGTCCCACCACAAAGGTTTAAATTGCCTATGATCATAAGGTTTGTCCTTAGGAAGTTGTATGACTTTTTACTACAAGATTTATTTGAGGACATATTCAATTGGTTCCCCTAGGGGAGTATATTTGAGTCCTCTCAAAAATTCCTTCGAGTTCATTGTTCTTGATTGTTTTGAAAGGAATTTTTTGTTTTCTTTGGGGCATGTGGTGGGTTGTTTGATGTGTTAGGCCCTTTGAGTGTAATTGTAAGACCAACATGTATAGCCTTTACGTTGACCACTCTATCATTTTTGACATTTTTATTGCGGGCCCAATACTTACTTTTGGCATTTGATGTTCCTTGGGAATTTTGATTCTTGTTGTATGTCTTAAGTTCCCCTTTTTCAATAATGGCCTTCTCAAGTATGGTGGCTTTTTCCACTAGGTCAGTGAATGTGGTGCAACAATGGTGTTGTAGTTGATATTTTAGGTTCGTGATTAAGTTTTCTATGAACATGACAATCTTTTGTTTCTCGGGAATGTCAATAGGACATCGACTAGCCAAGCTCCTCCATCGTTGGAAGCAAGTTATGAATGACTCACCTTCTTGTTGTTTTGTGTGACATAATGTGGCTATGGTGATGTTATTTTTGATGTTATAAGAAAAGTGAGTGATAAATTTGTCAGCTAGGTCATCCCATGTCCTTATTCCTATAGGTAGATGGGAAAACCATTCTAGTGCTTGTCTTGTGAGACTCCTAGAAAATAGTCTCATAAGATATGTTTGTTTAGATGTGATGTATATCAAAGCCCTGTGGAACTCTCTTACATGTTCAATAGAATTTCCCTTTCCTCTATACCTGGGAAAATTTGGCATGACATAGTTGTGAGGAAATGGAGGCATGTATAAGCTTTTTTCAAAGAGGTATGGACATAAATCTATAGGAGTTGAGAAAATACAACACCACAAACCCCGAAGATCACCTGCATGCAAATAACCTGTCACAAAAGAAGAGATGGAGAAAAACAAGCAAGGGTTCTCTGAAAACTGAAAATGTATATATCAGAGAGAATGAATTGATATGAATACAATGGGATCAATCCTTATAAAAAGGAGATCATGCAAACCCTAATAAAACCCTAATAGGAAAAACCCTAATAGAAGCCCTAATAGGATAACATTTAATAATTAATATAATTATTAAATGTCACTTTATGCAAACTAACGTGAAATCTTAAGAAGGGAATAAAGGTAACTTAATCAACATAATTAAGTTAAGACCTTTACTCTAACACCCCCCCTTAAGATGAGCAACAGTGCAGCTACAAACAAATGCAGAAAAGCAAAGGTAACTACAATGCAAGAAGGCAACATGGGTCCCGACAACTAGGCCAGATCAGGTACCCAAATACAACCAAATCTTTGTAAAATGGAGAAATAGAGAAAACCTCATGGGAAAAAGCTCTACTCCAAAAAGAGAAGAAGAAAGCCAAGAAGAGACATCACTGAAGTAGAAGAAGCTGCAAACAACTATCGAAAGATGACTGCTATGGTGTTGAAGAACCTCCGCTGAAGATAGGATGATCAGGAACAAGAAGACAATAATCTGCATGAGTTCCCATACGACACTACTCGAATTAGATGGCAAACAAAGGCAAACACCTGGAACGAAGATACAGATAGCACAAGAACCAATAGTCCAAAACACTGATCAACTGAGAATGGAAGATTCCTTCCAAGGTGAAACCAAGGAAGCATTAGCACGAACAGTATAATACCCCCCCATAATGGTGAACTGGGAGCCTGACAGATCAACTGAAATGATGTGCAACACCCTGTAGTGCATGAAGAAGATAGAACATCTGAAAGTGCACAAGAAAGCACCTGCAACTGAAAAAGTGGTGTGCAAAACAAAGCACACATGCATGAGGCTGGAATCATATGTATCCATGGTCGTCGTGGAGGGACACTCACCGGACAAAGTTGTAATGGCAAACAAAGGCAAACTACACAACCCCCCATGGTATGGATTCAATGTCGTCATGGAGGGATACTCACCGGACAAAGATGTGATGACAAACAAAGGCAAACTACACAACCCCTCATGGCACTTTATAATATCAGTGCGAGTACAAAATATGGCACAACCTTATGTGCAAAATCCCTAAAAGATGCATTTACAATAGTGTGGCACTTTATCTCAATGCGTTTACATAAAAGATAGCTTACAAATGATGCTCAAAATATCCTCAAAGGACAAAATGCTAGAAATACATGAAGAACAGCCAAAAACGAAGCATCCCATGCAAACAAAATGTTTCCAAGAGCAAATATGTTCAGGTAATCCAGCAGAATGTGAAAACACAAATAACTGAATAAAAGATACCTAGAGCGAAATCTGGAAAAATGGCATGGATGAAACTGAAGAGCTTTGAAAGACGGTTCCAACACCACTGAGATTGCGAAAAATAGAGAAACTGATCAAAAGTTATGAGCTTGAGACTGAAAATAGCCCCTTTGTCTTCAACTAGCTGTAGAATGCACCAATAGAAAAATCACTGAAAAATAACTACTTCATCAAAAAATTGGGATTTCCAGCTTTCCAATGATATCTCATTTGCCAATTTTTGACACCGTGGCGGAAAGTTATGGCAAAAAGAAAAAAAGGCTTGATTAGGGCATTGTGGGGTACAGCAAATGCTAACTGGGCGCAAAAGTGGATCCCTTGGGCGCTAGCTCTCGGTCCACCATATGACCGCGGCCTAGATAAATGAAAAAAAGAAACCCGCCACCAGGTGGGCGACGGGCGGGTGGTGCAAATGGTGGCACCGCTGGTGGCACCGAACCGCGGCTTCACCCGTAGTGATAGCCCCCGGATGGTAATGTGACTGGGGCAGAGGATGAAGGGGGCAATGGGGGCCGGTGGACAAATGGAAACCGACGGGCGGAAGAAGCCGACGGGCGATGGAACAGAGTTGGCCAGTGACCTAAGGTTGAACAAACGCTGGTTAAAGGAAGTGTTGACCGGCGAGAGGACGGGCGGACCAGAGGTAGGTGGGGCCGGTGATGCCGACAAGCCTGGCAGAATAGGTACGATGGTACCTTAAATGTATAGGCCGTAGATTTTTAAAATTCAAACCACCGAAAAATATATGCCCATACAATATTTATTTTTCAAAAATATATTGATGACGAAAATTTTTGAAAAAGATATAGTCAGAAAAAAAATTCGAAAAATAAAATTTACCAGGTAGGGACAGTCGTACGACCGTATTTGCAAAAAAAATTTGCCTCAGATTTTGACTTTGTCCAAAATGGATGAATGAACAGTTGATTTAGGGGTTTTGGACCACTGGGGACACAATGGCAATGTCCGTTTGAGCTGAAAATGCTTCAAAATTACAGGTATGCCCTAGATCAAGAAAACAAACCCCAAACCCTTGAAGCTCCAAAAATCTTCAAAACAAGAACAGGAAGCAGTAGGTGTGGAGCTCTGATACCATGTAGGAGTTGAGAAAATACAACACCACAAACCCCAAAGATCACCTACATGCAAATAACCTGTCACAAAAGAAGAGATGGAGACAAACAAGCAAGGGTTCTCTGAAAACTGATAATGTATATATCAGAGAGAATGAGAGAATGAATTGATATGAATACAATGGGATCAATCCTTATAAAAAGGAGATCATGCAAACCCTAATAAAACCCTAATAGAAGCCCTAATAGGATAACATTTAATAATTAATATAATTATTAAATGTCACTTTATGCAAACTAACGTGAAATCTTAAGAAGGGAATAAAGGTAACTTAATCAACATAATTAGGTTAAGACCTTTACTCTAACAAAATCTTGGGTCGAGTAAGTCTTTTTGGTCGATATTTGCATATTTTCCACTTGTTTTTATAAGGCAAGCATTTGGTTGGCTAAGACATCATATTGAGTGAGTTACGTGTCTACTACATTTGCAACTCCATTGTGATAAGGACCCATGTTTGTGTTTTTCAATCTAGGTTATGATTGGATGAGTTGGTGTTGACTCTAGGTGTGTATGGTATATTTTGATTTGGAATTTTATGATTGTATGATGGAATTTAATTTTGGGCATGTGGAATTTGAGTTTGGATGTGTGGGGTTTGATTTTGGATTTGAGGTATATGTGAGGTGTTTGTATTGAATTTTATTTTAAATGGTTTGGGAGTATTTTGACCTTCTGTGTTTTGGTTGCTATATTGGTGGAAAGGCCCTTGTGTGTTGTTTTGTTGGGGAATGTTTGCATTATGACCTTGTGATGTGTTGGTTTTTTAAGTGTTTATTGGTGTCTTGGGTCCATGAATATGAACCTTTCACATTTTGTTTCTACCAAAATTATTTGATGATGATGCACCCATGGCATTAGATGATGATCCAAATTGATTGAATGTAGTGCCAAAAGGTTGTGTCATTGGTTGTTTCATAGATTGTGTTCCAAATAGTGTCATGTAGATTATTGTAGAAACTTGTGTTGACCCTCCTAATAGCATAGTAGCATTGACTTGTGGGATAGAACATTTAGAAGTAGATATATCATGTCCTTGGATTTGGGTAGTCTCTTTGTTTGGTGTTGGTTCTACTTGAAGTGTATTGACATCAAAGTCATGAGGAATTTTTTCTCCACTATGTAATAACTTGGAAAGGAATATTTGTGGGTCTAGTGCGACTATCTCATCCAAAAATCATACCACATTGAGTTCTTGGAAGGCTTCTATTATTTCATCCTTGGTTATTTCCTTGGTCTTGTATTTGTAAAAAGGAGTATGTGGTCTAAGTTCCTCATTGGAGGAGGAGCCAAAGTTCATGTTGCTAGTATAGTTGTAAAGGTCATCATCCCCTCTTAGAATATTTCCATTTCTTTTCTCTTCCATTGTAGTCTTGTGTGGACCATAAAAAGACTTGAAAGTGTGATGAGAGTGGGATATGAATTCTAAGGAATGACAATGCAAAGGGGAGACTAAGACTTAAACTATGTTTTTGGATTTTTCAAGATATAAAGGATGCCAAATAATGATGTTGCAAGATTGAAGATACAAAGTGACAACAGTCAAAATATAGATAGGATAATGTCACAATGATCAAAATCTATGGTAGGTGTATGAGTAAGTATAAAAATGTAATTCCAATATGATATTATGGTGAAGAGTGGAAATATGAGCTAATATGAAAACTGAGCACTTTTGGTAAACCTAAGAAAAGGTTGTCAACCAAACTGAGATAACCAAAGTGAAAAATTTGATTATCAATGACCTTAAGAGGGACAAAGACTAAAATGATGACAAGGTGGCCTCAAACTAGACTTGTGAGTTTAAAGAACCAACCTAAAGGACAAGGACTTAAATGATTAAAAGACAAGGTCAAGATAATATGAGTTTGTGACTATGGTCTGATCTAAATTCTAATAAATTTCCTAATCTAAGGTCTACAAAGTTGTATGTAGGTAATAGGCAACCTAGAGTTTGACCTATGATGTATGAAACTAATGCAAAGGTGAACCAATGGATGAAATGGAATGACATATCTGAGAATTGCAATTTTGTGGTTTGATAACAAGAATACAAATAGGAATTGATCAGAAATCATATTGTTCTAGAATTCCCTAAAAATTTACCCAACCAATAATTGTGGTGTTTTGAGTGTCAAATGCAGTGTTCTGAGCAGCAATTGTGGTGTTTTGGTTTTTAGAAAATGCGATGTTCTCAGAAGAAATTATGGTTAACAATGACAAATGTGGTGAACAACTTATTTTTGTCCTATTTTGACTAATTTTGACTTATTTTTGTTTTGATTTTTGTGAAATTTGATGGCAAACACAACAAACAGTCTAAAAACAATTATCTTGGTTGGTCTAAATGTCAAAATTTGTAATCGTAATGTGTATGTTCAGAGGTTATTCACCTCAATTTCCATGGTTCTTAACACAAATAAAATACAATTCACACACATAAAACACATTTAAAATCTTATGGTCAATGGCCAGTGGCTCGACCCTCGAGCCCATAATCTAGAATCTTCATCTACTTAAGTGGAGGGACACCACATTTACAATGGGTTTGCACTCTTGTCTTTGAGAGAGGATAGATAGAGGCCTCTTGGAATGGAAGGATAACCTAAATCACCCTCTCCTTGGAAAGCTACAAGGAAAAACAAGTAACTTATGTTATGCCAAGATTTTCATCTCATCTCAAGGGAGCCATATGGTGAGTAAATTATGGGGCACGATGTGAATCCCCTGCACCGAGTGTGACATCAATAAAAACTCAAACATAAAGGGTGAGACTCTAACTAGCTTTTCTTTTAGTTGCAACTCAAGGACTTACCTCCCAGCAAGTAGAACAGTTGGGTGACAAGGCAGTTCAAGCTTGGCTTTCACCTTAACCTTTTATATACCCACCCAAGGGAAAAATTGGTTGGGGTCACCAAGGATTTCTCTGTATGGATGTGTCTCACTTTCGTAGGCCCACTCTAATGGGGTATAAAAAAAGAAAGACAAGCACAATGTTTTTGATCTCCAAGATCACTCAAGGTGTGAGGAGAGAGCATACATAATGTACTTGACTCACACTAGCAAGATTTCATTAACCTTAAACAAAACCAAATATGTGGTATGATAGTGAAAGTGTCAAGAAGTGTTTTTGATTCCCAAGATCACTCAAGGTGTGAGGGAAGAGCATACACACCTCAAAACAAGAACAAAATCACTAGACAATGAAGACAATGGTTCTTTTTAATTCCCAAATTGAAATGTGAGAGTTGCAAAGACACTTGATGCAAGTTGATTGTTCTTTTAAAGACCAATGAGTGTAAAAATTCAAGTTCTTTTTAACCTAAATGAGTGAGAAATGCAAGATTGGTGTTCATTTGAAGCCCATGAATGTAAACATGAGTTGTGTTTAATTTTAAGCCCAATGAGTGTGAATAAACCAAAAGATATTGTAAAATCAAAACAAGATAAACAATAAATTAGCAAGTCTAAGTGCAAATGTCTCCTCCAACCTAAGCCATGCATTGTAAACCAGAAATTAGTAACAGAAAAACCCCTAATCTATTGACTGAAAAGACATAAACTAAAAATTCCTATTTTAAAACCCTAATTTTGAAAAATAGGCAAATGTGGTGCAAGAAATGATAAATGTGGCTCATTGGCTTTTGGAAAATGCAGTGTAGAGAATGGTGATTATGATGTTCTGATAGGTGACTACAATGAATGTTTGAAAACTATTGTAGTGAATCCCCTGGAAAATGTGTTGCACCAACTTGGAAGTTGCAAAACACTTAAATTTGACCAAATTTGACAAAACTTGAAACTGATATGATGCAATTATGATGTCAAGAGGTTAGATTAAAACTAGAGAATTGCAAAACCACATAAAAACCTGAGAATAGACTTAATGAAAATATTTTCCCTATATCTGGACAGATGTGGTGTTTGGGGTAGTGATTATGGTTCTCTAGCTTTTAGAAAATGTGCCATTCAAGCTCATGATTGCAGTGTAGACCTGAAACTCAAAATTTTGAAAAATTTCTTCCAAATCTAGTTACTTTGCATCAAGTTCACTAATGTAGAATAGGGTGAAATCCAGGTTAAGGTAATAGAACATAAAAACTAAAACCATAAAACCCTAAACCAACAATGAAGTACAATCCAACATAGAAACATAAAACATAAAGCAATATTACCTATGTCGTGGTTGATTCACCTCCATTGTCCTTCTCCATTTTGTTGTAATATGTTTGATTGCCCTCAGATTTTGAGTATGCAATAATAGCCTAATGACAATGATAGAAAAATAATTGTCCCATTAAATTTACTTGAACATAAATGTACTAGATCAGTTGAAATGATAATGATAGGTGTCTTTTATAGAAAGTCAATTTGTAATGAAGGGTTGAGATTAAAATCCAATAAGATATGACAATCAATGGCCAAGAATGAAAGTCGTAGTATGAAATAGGGTTAGGGAAAAGTTAGGGCAAAGATAAGAATGAATGGCTAAGATTGAGTTATAAAATAATTCAGCCAAGGGTGGAAATTGAATGAGACAAGAAGTGATAAGATTGGCATAGAAAAAGAGGTGGTTGTAGGAATCTAAATAATTATAAAATTATTTATTTGAGAGGGAAAGTGAATAATTAGATAATGAAAACATTATTTAATTATAGAAGACATGTGACAAGTTGACTTTTTGATTAAATTATAATAATTTAATTCAAAAATGGGAAGAAAGGACAAATTAGTAAGTCAATTAAATAAATAAAATTTATTTAATTTATGGCAAAAAAGGATAGTGAATAATCAAATAATTAATAGTAATTATTTAATTATAGTATAAAGTGACAAGTAATTAAATAAATCAAATTTATTTAATTATAGAGGAAAGAGGACATTAGTGACGCAATCAAGTAAATAAAGTTTATTTAATTAATCAAAAGAGGAAATAAAAGTGAAGGAATGAAATAATTAAATAATTAAAATTATTGTGGGCGATTGGGTGGGCCGCTTTCCACACCATTGGTTGTGGAAAATGCGGGGGATATAAAGGTGGTAAGTTAATCAAACATTCATATTGGTTTTCGAGTGACAAGTTGGTTGAGTCTGTCCAGCTTGGGATTGAATGGATGGGGTCATGTGTGATGCCATCGTGGCAAGGTGGTGGGGCTCATTCGATAGCGAGCTTACGTTGATTACCATGTAAATAATTTATTCTAGATCTTTGTAAATGAATGTTGATATCATCACGGGTTATACAAAGCTTGCATCTGTCACCTTGCTTGTCTTTTCAACATTGGAATGTGAAGGTTGGTAGAGACTCATGTATGAAGTGGAGCTTGATCATTGATTACAGGCTGGATTTCTTAGGGAAAGATAATTTTGGGGTGAGATAAATTATGGTAAGGCTAAGTCATTACCACTCTGCATTCTTTATTTTTCTATGATTTTATTTAGGAAAGTTTTCTCCCTCTAAGCACTAGCAGTTAGCACTATTCAGAGAGGTAGAATAGGGAAAAGATCTGGGAAGAATGGGAGAATGATCTAATTTTCTGGTTTGCATGTCAATGGAAACCCTAATGAGTATTGGGGTAAATACCCCCATTTAGCTAGATAGAAATGTTAGACAAATGGTGTTTCAAGGGCCCATCACTGATCAGAGGTTGAAGCAAGTGCTCAAGAAGTAGGATTATCTCATCTTAGCTACAACAAAGATGGTGTTGGGAAAAGGGTTCGTGATGGACACAAATTCCTTTCGTGTGGGCACAAATATCACCTCAAGATTCATGGTTGTGGTGATGGATACTAGATCAGAGAAGAAGGTGGAAGAGGCTCTATTGAAGAAAATGTTTAATGCAGATTTATTGGTTGGGCTTGAGGAAACCCTGTATGATGCATCATCGGGAATGGGGGTTCCATACCCACGGGACCTGCATCTGATTCATGTTCTTGGGGAAGTAGTGAAGTATTATCCCTTCATTCTCAACCTCAAAGGGATGGCTTTCATTGAACAAAAAAAAAATAGTTTTTGTTGGCATGGGTTACCTATTAAAGGCAATGAAGCTTCCCATTGCTTCAAACATCACCATGATTCCAAATTCTAGGGGCTTTGCACATGAGAATAGTTTCTTGGGTGGTTAGAGTTACTATGCTTCAGTGAGTCTATAATTATAGTTTTTTATGTCATTTGGTAGGGGTTCAGTGTGGTTAATCAACCACCAAAGGGAAGTGTAACGCCTCTGTAGGCTCCAGACTCGAGAATATGTCAAGGACATAAGTGTGTTGCGTGGACGTATGTGTACCATGAGGGTGTCTCTGACAGTAACGCCTCCATCGACACTCAAAATAGGCACCAAGTGGAATGAAGGCGGCAAGCTTAGGTGGGATTTTTCCTTCGGATTTGGTTTTCTAAAGTGCTAAGGGTCAAAAGGGAATTTTCATTAGGGGTGAAAATTCATGTTGATACATTTTTCCCCCACTTTACGAGCACAAATACTAATGAGTGCTTTGGTAAAGTAGATTGAAGAAGACATAGGGTTAGAAATGTATACCTGAACCGTCGAGGAAGCAAAAAGTAATCTGGTGAATCCTGAGAGTGTAGGGTTAGAAGAGGACTTCATAATTCTGTAGAACTATGAAGTTGAAGAAAGAAAGAGCCTTATACACCCGCAGACCTGCAAGGAAGGTATCCTCCAAGAACTCTCACATGAAGGAAACCGGGAAAGCACCTTATAGACCCATAGATCTGCAAGGAAGGTATCCTCCAAGAACTCTCACATGAAGGAAATCAAGAAAGCACCTTACAGACCCGCAAACCTGCAAGGAAGGTATCCTCCAAGAACTCTCACATGAAGGAAACCAAGAAAGCACCTTATAGACCCGCAAACCTGCAAGGAAGGTATCCTCCAAGAACTCTCACATGAAGGAAACCAAGAAATTTCCTTACAGACCCGCAGACCTATAAGGAAGGTATCCTCTAAGAACTCTCACATGAAGGAAACCAAGAAAGTTCCTTACAGACCCGCAAACCTATAAGGAAGATATCCTCCAAGAAATCTCACATGAAGGAGACCAAGCAAAGGGGACTCCGTAGAGTCAGAGATGGTGACATGTTTACCTGTAGATAGAACATGTCAAGAAGTGGCCGTGCAGGCCAATGAATGAACAGTCATGCAAACCATTGCTAAGTTATAAGACTTTCAAAGGGCTCCCTCGAGAACCCTTCAAAAGGAAGGAGGGTCCACTCAAGGGACGTGTAGTTTGAAAAGTAAAGTCTAGTCAGGTCGCCCCCAAGATAAACGTCAAAATGTGAAAAGGAGATCTAGTCAGGTTTCCCCCAAGCTAGACACAAAGAAGTGAGAATAGGTCTAGTTGGACTACCCACAAGCTAGATGCAAAGAATTCATTTGAGAGAAAAATGTTTCAAAGAGGTCCCTCGGAAACCCTTCAAAAGAAAAGGGGGTCCACTCAAGGGACACTTCATTCAAAAGACATGGAGAGAGAGGGTCCTTAAGAAGGACACACATCTCCAAAACAAGTTATCACTGCCCCCAACATATAGGGGAGGAAAACCACGCAAGATACTTAGAATAGGATAGAGGTAAACCTCGATATCACTTGTCATGCAAAGAAAAGGAAGGTGCATCAGTAGGCACCTGAAACACGAAGTTTTTGTATTTTATCCTTCAAGGCCTTACATTCACTAGTGGAATGGCTAGGCACTCAATGGTATGCACAGAAAGAGTGTTTTTCTTTATCATGTTTATGAGATCTCTTGCATGTAGGAGGAGGAAGATTAATTAAGTGGGCTTTTAGAAGCCACGACAAAATATGCTCTTGCTCAGACAAAGGATGAGGAGTAGGAAGCAACCCTTTCTCTTGTGGATAAAGGTTTGACTTCTCACTAGAAGCAGATATGAAAATAGGAGACAAAGGAGGATAGACCAATCCATGAGAACTGGGTTGAGTGGAAATTACATCAACATTCAACTGTAGTTTCTTCTCAGATTGTTTATTTGAACATCCAAGCCCCAAGTTACGCGTACAAGGCTCAAATTCTATAGGGACCTGAATTTCATGTTCATTATGCCCACAACCTTTACGCTTATAGCCATACTTAGAGACGAGCCTAAAGTCAAGGCCATAACATGTTTGCAAATCGTGAGAAGAAGGAGGATCCTCATAAAGAGCATTATTCCAATAAGGAGGAACATACTCTTCTACAAGATCTTCATCCTTCTTGAGAGGACTATCAACATTATCCTCTTTAGTAGAGGCATAATCCTCTTCCTCAGAAGGAGGGTCAACACTAAGAACATTACAGTTCACATTCACATTATCCCACAATATAGAAGAATAACCATCTTCGATGGTGGGTGTGAATGATGTTGTCAAAAGGTTTAAGCGGATTGGGTCGAGTTTATATTCTTGAACAAAGGAATTCATAAATTGTGAAGGACCCCAATCATTACCAATACATGCATTCCTATGTGAAGAGGTAGAAGGAATGAACTTAGTATTTCTCGATTCAGAAGGTTCTTCTTTAGGGATGTTCATCTCAAGAGTATCCTTTGTGGTAGGTACGGCTGGAGTAAACATCAACACATTGGAAGACACTAAAGGAATAAGAGTAGGCACAACCGAAGCATGACCAGTAGTTGACATCTCATAGAATTGCATAGCATCAAGTTCAACTTTGACTGGATCTACTTGATTATTGCAAATGAACTTAATTGATTTATGTAAGGTAGACGGGACTGTGCCCATAGCATGAATCCACGGTCTACCAAGAAAAAGGTTATAAGGTAGCTTTTCTAACATAAAATATACAAGGGTAGGTACCGTAATAGGTCCCAACTTCAAAGGCAAGACTATTGTGCCTAGGGTTTTTTTATCGACATTATAATGATGACAAAAGAAGCATTAAGAGAGGATGAACCAATATTAATTTTAGGCAATAGATCAATGCTACATACATGAAGCACTAAACCGACGTCAATGAGAGTACATCTAATACCAATATTATTAATGTTGACTATAATCATTAGATGATCTTCTAGCTTATGTACTTTCGGACGTAGGAGCTCATGCGAATAGAATGTAATATTTGACAAATCCACACGAATATACACCATCAATGCATTAGCATCTACTAGCCTAACGAAAGAAGGCAAGAGGATCTTTTGCAAGGCTTCCTAAATCATACCTTGATAAACCAGAGCATATTGAATCAAGTCCTATAGTGAGATTTTAGTCGGAGTAACTTGGAGTTTCTCGACAAGATCGTAATCACTAGGTGCTTTAGTCATAGGCTTAGGTGCTTGAAGAAGGCCTAGTTGTTTATTCATTCTAGTATCATAAGTACGAGCTACCACTCTATAATAGGGAGCCTTAGAAGAATCTGGAGAGTTACTATCAAATGGAACACCATTGATAGAACAAACCCTTTCAGGAGAAGGACTAGCTAAATTCATGTAAATGACTGGTCTCTTAGGCCTTTGAGGGGTAGTAGAGACATAGATTACATTTACAAAATCATCACAACTAGTAGAACAATTATTTGAATACATATTCTCAACATCGATCCAAACAGGATCAAATGTGGAAGGAGATTCATCATGCACTAATGCATCATCCCTAGAGGAGAGTGCATTAGAATAGATAAGAAATTCATCATTCACGAATGCATCATCTCTAGAAGAGAGTGCATTGGAATGAATAGAAGGTAGAGTAATGTTAAAAAAGGTATCAATGATTTCATCTTCTTACAGCAAGATATCATTAATATTTTGAACAAAATTAGATAGAGAACCAATAAAAGAAGATAGTAAATTCATTATGATTTTTTTGATGTTTTCTATGTTTTAGTAATTTGCATTTTCGGAGGTCTTTGAAGCAGAATTGGAGGTCGAAACTTGCGTCAGTCCTTAAAATTCGACTACCGAAGGCACTAGTATATTATGGATCAAACTAGTTCTCTAGAATACCTTTCCAATGATGCAAACGGTTCTAAATTTTGAGCACTGCGTCAAAATTTATGACCCCGTCAAGTAGGGGTAAATAAATTCCTAGTTTTTTGAAGAACACTGCTCTTCACGTCAGGTTCACCAAAATGTAGGAGAAGGGGGATTCGCTACTCATGATTTCTCTTCACTCAAAGAGCCTCATGAGGTAAAATTCCCTAAACTACCTCAAAGGACAGCGGCGAGAGTTCTAGAACCAGAAAGAGCAAGTCACAGAGATTCTCTAGACAAACTATCAAGCTCTCGGCCAAAATATGGCAACGCAGAACACGGATGACAATGTGGCATGCTAGAATCTCTGAGGCACACTGGCATCTCGTACAAACCAAAAAGCGAGAATGTCACAGAAAATAGCTAAGTGTCTACTAGCAATCTTATTACTGAGAACTTATAGAAAGTGATAAAGAAATAGAATGTAATAGAACTGAAATAGAGTGAAATAGAAGTGGTAAGGATAAGGAGAAGAAGGGAAAGGAAATTCTTATGACCGTGTGAGTGATGAGGCCTCCAGCATGTGAACATCTTCAATACCTACACATAAGAGAGAGATAGAGAGAGAGTGTGTGTGTGTGTGTGTTGGGGTTGTATAGGGGTTTTCCTCAGTCAAACCCCCATTTTGGTGTTCCCACCTCCAGGGACAGCCAGATAGATAGAAAAGTATGAAGGAAATGAAGTAAAGAGTACTAAAGCACTATAAAAAAATGTTATGCTACTCAACCAAGTAATAGAGGAGAGGATTGAAAGCTTACCACCTCCGCCCAAAGCTCTCAAGGCTAGTGGGGCAGAAAATGAGAGGAACTCAAGCCTTTGTTGTTGTGGTGTTTCGTTCCACACTTGCTCTACTGAAGTGATGGAGTGTTGAAGTTGTTGCTATGAAGTGTAAAGTGTTTCTTGAGATCGAAGAGATGGTAAAGAAGATGCTTGGAGCTTGTGGAGAGAAATTAAAGTGGATGTGAAGGGATCAACCAGCCATGAAATGAAATGAGAATGAGTGAATATGAAGTAGAAGGGAAGAAAACGGCCATATTCGGGTCAGTCAGTCAAAGAGCGTGATACAAATCAACCACCAAAGGGAAGTGTAATGCCTCTATAGGCTCCAGACTCAGGAATATGTCAGGGACATAAGTGTGATGCACGGACGTCTCTGCGTCGCGTGGGCGTCTTCAACAGTAACGCCTCCACGGACACTCAAAATAGGCACCAAGTGGAACGAAGGTAGTGGGCTTAGGTGGGATTTTGCCTTCGGATTTGGTTTTCTAAAGTGTTAAGGGTCAAAAGGGAATTTACATTAGGGGTGTAAATTCATGTTGAAACAATTACGAATCAAAAAAAAAAAATTATTTAATTAATAATAGAAATATGACATTAGACAATAATCAAATAATTAAGATTATTTAATTATTAGGGAAGAAAGGAGATTGATGAAGAAAATAGTGTTCGCAGACATAGGACACTTTTTAGTGTCTACAGTCATAATTGAAATTTACATTTTTAATACATTTCATTTTATGTTAAGAAATATGAAATTAATATAATTTTTTAAAAATATATACTTTTATCCAAAAATCATAATTAACATTTCCTCTTTCAATACATTTTATTTTATTTTTAAGAATAATATAAATACTATAAAATGAAAAGAATAAAATTTATAAAATGAAGTATTGCTTTATATCTAAAAACTGCGATTGATATTTTCTTTTTCAATATATTTTGTTTTATTTTTAAATTATTATAAAATAAAAATATACTTACATTTAAAATATGTAATTAACATTCACTTTTTAATAAATTTTATTTTATTTATAGAAAGGATAAATTTATCATAAGATAAAAAAGCACAAATATATATTTAAAAAATAGTATAGAAATACAACATTTATTTAAAATAAATATAATGTAGTAGTATAGTAAAATATAACATAATAAAGTAGTCAATAGAAATATTTTTTCTATTTTAATTAACTAGTATGTTTTTTATTAATAGGAAAAATAGGTTTTGAAGGGATCCCAAACCATTTCACAACAAAACATTGCTCAAACAGATAAAGGCATAGACATCCAACTACCAAACAATAGCACATTAAAAGCAACTAAAAAGCATACATAATATTTCATATTTTTATGGGTGTCTGCCACCTCTAGTTCCTAGTTGTAGTGTTGATTAACTAGGGTCATCAACTTTTTTTTTTTCTTTCTCCCATTTGTTCAAGAACTAGGTCCTTTCTAACCCTCTAGCAATAATTTTTTATCTTTTATTTTGCTACCTGCTCCTTCATTTTGTTCTTGCTAGGGTTCACACCCATTGTTTGTTCCTCATTTATCTCCTTTAATTTCTCCATAAGTATCTCTAGCTCTTATGCACTATTCTTGATTAAACATTGACTAATTTTTCAAAAGATTCACAATATTTTTTTAATCTCTTGAATCATTTTTTCTAAGTCCTACATGTGGTTTTCATAATCCATTTTTAGCTCATTGATGGAGTCCTCAATAGCCACAACCTTATTCTTTAAATCTCTTATCTCAAAAGGGGATTTACCACTCTCCTCATTCGCAACCTTCTCCTGAAACCCACGTACTTTAACATTGACTTTATTTATTTCCAACAAAAACTACTTAGCTATTTTAAAGTTTCTCGTCACCCCTTCTCTAGGTAACCCTAAAATTTCATATATTTCCTCCCTTTCAATGTGTAGATAGGAGAAATATTTCGAGAGAGGGTGAATATTTACAATATTTTTAGTGTCCTTGGCCCGACCTTTGGATGGGGATTGGCTCATAGACAAATGCAGCATCATATTTTTCATCAAGATAACCAACCTTGTCCTTACCTTTACCACCTTCAACCCCATGAGAATTAGAAGGTTGTTTTCCCTACCTTTGATTTTTGCACCCCACCTACTTATCTCCAGTTTGGGATCCAACAAACCATGGTATCACCTTCTTGGATTTCTTCTTCAGAGGGTTTTTCTTTGCAAATTCATTCCTTTTCCTTTGCACTTCTTCCTCCAAAGGGGAGGAAGATAAAAATTCCATAGAGTGGACCCCAACTTCTATTTCTTTTCATTCCTCATCTTCATCTTCTTCGAGGGAAGCTTAACTCATAAAATAATACTCCACAACTTTAGTAGTATGCCTCTTTTTTATACTATTCTTATCTTTCAAGGGCTTCACTAGGGTCTAGGCTTTGGCATACTCCATAATCAATAGAACCAAGCCCTCATGAAACACCAAAAGCTTAGGATTTTTTACATATTATTTCACCGAGGCATCTAAGGAAGTGAGAACATAAATGGAAAAGAAACAAGGATATTATGACTAGAATGGTTAAGAAAATTAAAGTGAATTCCAAGGATTGCAATGTACCTTCCCTCAAGAGTGACATAGTGCATAATTACCTCAGCTATCGCAACCCAAATGGGCTTTATAGATAGCCAATCATATCCATAGGAGGATAACTTCACCAACCTATCTTGTTCATTTCCTTTGAAGAATTGGTTCAAAGCCTCCTCATTATCTTTTCTATCTTTGAAAAAATTGCAGCCCTATAATTGAAGCCCAAAGATCTATGCAATTACCTCCTCTAAAATGGTGTACTTTGCACCATTCACAATCAAATTTCTATTTCTCCACCATTTAACAAATAATTTGGAGGCTTCAAGATCAAATCCATGAAGTCACTCTATATAAGGGGTCCCCTTCCTCCAAGATATGCCAAACCTTAGGCTTCCTTCTAACCTCATCACAAGATAATGGCTCAACATGACTGCAGTCAATACCTATCTTCACATAACTATTCCTGAAAGATAATCTCAAAAAACTTTCTAGAATCCAGATAAAAACAAAGGAAAAAGGCCCATTTTTACCCATAAAATATGCGAGGAAAATGTTATTATTAACACCACAATCTAGATCTCCTTATTTTTCATGCTTCCCATTATTATTTAGAATGGAAAGGGCCTCAAGGGGTGTTGCAAGTATGTACAATTGATGTTGTCATTGATGTCAACAAGCTTGTGTTTTCATTGGTGTCAATAGTATGAGCAGGAGATTGTTGCAAGGGTGTGAGCAGTTGGTATTGAGTTGATGTTGTCTCTGATGATGCTTTTGATTAGTCTCATTATGTTGTCATTAGTAAGCTACTGGTGTCAACCTCTAGTGTTGCTTTCATAAGTTTATGCCTATGGATGTATGGTTGAGCTGCTAGGTTGTAGTTGGCTTGGTGGTGATGAGTAAGTGTTGAAGATGTGTCTTTGGTGCTTGGTTTCCAAGTGCTTTTGAGAAAATTTGAATAAAAAGAGGAAACAGTGTGTTGTAGTGGAGTTCTATGTTGTAGAGTAGCATTTTGATTTGGATTTTCACTTCTTCTATGTTGAAGATCTGCTTGTGTGGTTTGGATATGTTGATCAAATGTGTTCAAAGGTGTTGTATATAGAATTTGGTGTGTTGGATCACTGTGCAAAGGAAGTTGTGTTTACCAATGTGTGAACTGTGTATTGCAGAGGTGTCTAGGAGAAATTATTTTTCTCCACATTTCTCTGTAGAGTGGTTTCAAGTCTTTATAATCTAAAAGGGTGTTGATAGTGTTTGTATCTTTCTTCAGTTGAAGTTGTTTGAGGTTTGGTGCTTCAAAAGTCAGTTTCTTATGTTGCAGTGTATAGTAGAGTTGTTTGAGTGTATTGGGTGTGTACATTCTTCAGGTGAAAGTTATTATGAAGGAATTTGTTGGTTTCTAGGGTGTTTGTGGAATATTCTAGATTGTGTTCAAGTGTGGTGTATTTTATGTGATTCATCTTTGGATTTAAGGAAGTGTGTAGTTAAATGATTAATGGTGTTTACACAAGTTTGGCCAACATTGGGTGTTTACACTAATTACAGAGTTGCATCGGTGTTTATGGAAGCGTCGTGTGGTATGTATGGGTGGATTTAGGTCCTAGATAAGGTATTTTATGGTCTACCTTCATTCCTTTCCACCATGGGAATATTTTTGGGCCGGCCTAATTTGAATTTGCATAGTTGAGGTGCATAGCCAACCTTGGAGAATTTTTTCAAGGTTGAAGATGGTATAAATATGAGTTAATTTGTTGAGGGATGATAAGGTAGAGGTGTGTGATGTGAAGAATGTGAATTGTAGAGTTTTGAGGTGCAAATTTATGCAATGCAGTGCAAGATTTCATTTATTAGATTACTAAATGCAACGAGTAGAAGGTGTTTATAATTTTCAATAAGACTGTGAAGGTGTTGATGATGTTGCAGTGGAATTTTTTGTTACATTGAGATGGATTTCTCACTGTAACACTTTTCTCTATCTTCTTTTCTATTCTGGTAGTGATCCTTTAGTAGTGAGCCATTTGTAATCAATGTTGATATTACGTTATATTGTGAGCTAATCCTAATTGTGGATTTTCCATTCTTGGTTTTTCCATTTAAAATTAATGTTTCTTTGTGCATTATGTTTCTTTGGTTTTATTTTTTTATCTTCTTTCATGATATATTACTCTAACAGATTAAGGTTTAATTGAATTAATGTGGATTTGTGAATATTTGTGAGGGTTTTGAAGTTTTAAGGTACAACTAATTCACCCCCCTCTCAAATTTTATGTGTATTCAACAATTGGTATTAGAGAAAATTTCCTTAGAAGAAAGCTTAACTACTTGAGGTAGATCTGGGATGGTGCACAAGAAATATGTTCCTTTTTTTGATGGATCAGATTATGCATTCTAGAAGAGAAGGATGGAAGGTTTTGGTTTCTCTTGGATTTGAATTCTAAAAGTCTATTAAGATTGGATATACTATACCTACGTATGGTCTGGAGACTAATGATGAGACCAAGGCCTATGAAAACAATGGTAAAGCAAGGTATGCTCTCTTAAATAGTCTTTCTAATTTTGAATTAGTAAAAGTTATGAATCTAAAAACTGCTAGAGAAATTTGGGTATAGTTAGAAAGTATCTATGAAGGAGATGATAAGGTCAAGCAAGATAAGATGCAGAAACTGAAGATCATGTTTGAGACTTGCAAATGTTTGAAGATGAAAATATCTCAAGCTACTTGTAGAAGGTGGATGAAGTTTTCAACAATATCAAAGGTCTATGTGAAGAACTGAAAGAAGAATAAGTGGTAAAGAAGGTACTCAGAACTCTTCCTAAATCTTATTGTCATAAAGTTTTTTCTATTGAGGAATTACAAAATTTGAACCAATTTACTAGAGATCAATTTTATGTTTCTTTAACTACTTTTTAAATGAGATAATTTGGTACGATAATGCAAAATTTGAGACTAATTTTAAGGCTAGAAAAACAGAGAAGACTATGGAATCAGATCGGGAGGATCTTGATGATGTGGAAACCAACTTTGTGAAAAGAATAAAAAATGGTACTAGAAAGTATAGAGGTAAGTTACATTTTAAATCTTTCAGTTGTGGAAAGATAGGTCATTATGCTTCAAGATGTTCAAATAGAGCTTTGAATGAAAAAATAGGGAGAATAAAGGTAAGATGATTTAGAAAATTTATTATGTTAGAGAAGATGCAAGTATATCTAATGATGAATCTAATTATGAGGGTGATGAGTATGGTGAATACTTGTTCATTGCTTTAAAAGATGAAACTAATTCTACTAACTCTAAGAGATGTGTGAACTAAAGAGCTCTAGAAGCAAGTACTAATAATAAAGGCACTTTGGTGTCTGCTTTTCATGCTATACAGAAGAAGAAGTATTGGATCATTGACAGTGGATGCTCTAATCATATGACTGATGATAAGATTAATTTTGTTAAACTTGAAAAATATGAAGGAGGACTTGTTAGGTTCGGTGATGATACATTTTTTTAAGATATGTAGAAAAGGTTCAATGAGTTTTGATGGAAAGCATAATACTGATTCAATGTTCTTATGTTAAGGGTTTAAGACATAACCTCTTGATTGTTGGATGTATGTGTAGCAAAGGATACAATATTATGTTTTAGGATGGTGGTTGTGAGATCAAAAAAGGCTCTAGAGCTATGATTGTTGTTGGAAGAAGGATAGATGGAAATTTCTATCAACTCAAAGGTGTTGATGGTTATTGTTTCATGACTCGGATCAATGAGAGTTGGCTATGGCATAGAAGAATGTGTCACATCAATTTTGATAGCCAAGTGAGAATAATTTTAGTTCAAGTTGTGAGAGATAGATACTAAAGATTACAAAGCCTATCAATGTTGTTTATAAGGAATGTCAAGTTGGAAAGCAAGAAGAAGCTTCAAATTCAAAGAACAATCTTCTACTGAATTGTTGGATTTGGTGCATAAAAATATTTTTGTTCCTACTAGAGTAAGAAATCTTCAAGGTGAAAATTATTTCATGCTATTGATTGATGATTATTCTAGAATGATATGGGTTAATTTTCTCAAAGAAAAATTAGAATCTCTAGATAAGTTTAAATCATTCAAAGTTATGGTTGACAATGAAATTGATATAAAAAGTAAGTGCTTGAGGTTTGATAGAGGTGGAGAACTCACCTACAATGAGTTCAATATCTTTTTTGAGAATCATGGAATAAAGAGGCATTTATCTACCCCTAGGAATCCACAGTAGAATGGAGTAGTTGAAAGAAAGAATAGGACTATTCAAGAAGTTGCAAGGACAATTATGAAATAAAATCTCCCAAAAATATACTGGAGAGAAGCAATTCATACTACTGCTTCCATACTTAATAGAGCAAAAACAAGAGAAAACAACACAAAGACTCCCTATGAGCTATGGTATGGAAGGATTCCTACTATTAAATACTTCAGAGTGTTTGGAAGCAAATGCTATATCAGAAGAGATGAAGAAAAATTAGGAAACTTTGATGCAAGATCTGATGAAGGTATCTTCCTTGGATATTCTACTAAAAGAAAATATTACCAGTGCTACAATAAGAGGATAATAAAGATTGTTGATAGTACAAGTGACAAGGTTGATGAATACATATAGAAGAATTTAGTGGTGATAGATGGATATGAATTAGATGAGTCTTCTTGTAGAGAATAATAAAAATCTAAGGAAAAAGAAGTGCAGACTGAAGAGGAAGAAGCTCTAGAAAAGATTCCTAAAACTCCTAAGTATGTTCAAAAGAATCATTCTAAAGAATGGATCATTGGTGATAAAAGAAAAGGTGTACTACCAAGAAGGAAAGTTGATGAAGAAAAGGTAAATCTATGGTTACTTTCTAAAGTTGAACCTAAAATAGTGATTGAAGCATGCAAGGATGAGTATTGGATCAAGGCTATGGAAGAAGAACTAATGCAGATTGAGAAAAATCAAACTTGGGAACTTGTCCCAAGACTAGCAAACAAGAATGTGATTGGAAGTAAGTGGGTATTCTAAAACTAACTAAATGAGAGTGGATAAATGGTAAGAAACAAGGCAAGGCTTGTGTGTAAAGGCTACTCACAAGTAGAAGGAATAGACTTTGAGGAGATATTTTCTCTCGTGGAAAGAATGGAAGCTATTAAGATGTTTTTGGCTTTTGTAGCACATAAGGATTTCAAAGTTTATCAAATGGATGTGAAGTCTAATTTCTTGAATGGTGAATTGGAAGAAGAAGTATACATAGAACAAGCAAAATTATTTTAGTTATCAAATAAATTTTATATGGTTTTCCAATTGAAGAAGGCATTATATGGGTTGAAGCAAGCTCCCAAAGCTTGGTATGCAAGGTTAGATAGGTACTTTTTATACAAAGGATTCAATAAAGGTGTCATAGATAGAAGAATTTACTTCAAAGTTGAAAAAGATCAAATATTGATTATGGTTGTGTATGTTGATGACATAATTTTTGGAGGAAATGAAGCTATGTGCAAGAAATTTGCAGAAGAGATATAGAAAGAGTTTGAAATGTCAATTTTTGGGGAGATGAATTTCTTCCTTGGGTTAAAAATTGATCAAATAGATAAAGGTATTTTCATTTCACAATCAAAGTATGTCAAAGAAATGTTGAAGAAGTTTGGAATGAAAGATTCTAAATTGGTATGTACCCCTATGGTTACTGGTTGAAAGTTGAGCGAGAATGATGAATCTCCTAAGGCTGATCAGTGCAAGTATAGATCAATGATTGGAGGACTATTATATCTAACTACTACTAGAGCAGATATCATGCATGCAATTTGTCTTGTGGCTAGATTTCAAGAAGATCCTAGAGAGTTGCATGTTGCAACAATGAAGAGGATATTCAGATACTTGAAGGGCACTCTGGATCATGGCTTTTGGTATCCAAAGGATACTAACATTACTTTGAGTACTTCCATAGATGAAAATTGGGTTGGTTGTGTAGATGATAGGAAAATTGCAAGTGGTGGTGTATTTTTCCTTATATGCAAATTGGTGTCATGACTAAGAAAAAACAAGATTCGGTGTCTTTATCTACTATAGAAGCAAAATACATTACAACAACATCTTGCTACACACAAGTGTTGTGGATGAGGAAAATATTAATGGATATTAGAGTTTTATATGATGAACCAATTTCTATAATTTTTGATAATAAAAGTGTTATCAATATATCAAGTAATCTAGTAATGCATTCAAGGACAAAGCATATCTCAATCTGGTATCACTTTTTGAAAGGGAAGATTGTAGAGAATGAAGTGAATCTTGAATATGTGCATACAAAGGATCAGGTTGCTGACGTATTCACTAAGGCTCTTCTTAAGGATACTTTTGAGTATCTCTGGGAGAATTTGGGGTTTGTTGCCCCTCCTTCTTTGAACTAGATGCATAATGAGATGCATCAGTCCAATGGATCTCAAGATTCATTCTTTGATCTAAATGATGTTGGTGGATACCTCTCAAGGGGAGTAGGTAGTGGCATTATTATTTGTTGTGTTATGCCTTGCATAGCCACCCCATTTTTTTTTTGGTCAAAATGGGTCCCCCTTTGTTTTTTTGTCTTTGGTGTTCTTGTTTGAGCTTTATGAGCTATTTTTTTTCTCCTAAATCATTGTTTTCCTTTATTTTTTGGGTTTGGGTTTCAGACTGTCACCGGCACTTGTCACTTTCCAAAGTGTCAGTTCTCATTTTTGTCCCAATCCCGATCCCCACATTTTCCTTGTGTTTTCTTTGTTCCATCAGATTCAGGTAGCAGATCGAAACCATCACCTTACACCCTTAAAAGTGTAAGTTTATATTTTCGTTCTCATCTCAACCTTTGTTTTTCTTCCTTGTGTGTGTTTTTTTTGTGTCAAAATCATACATCAGATTGAAACTGGAACCAAAAAATTTTCCAAATTTCTTGTTCCTGTCTTAATCCTGATCCCGATTTTTCATTCCCTTTGTATTTTTCAAAATCGGACATCAGACCGGAACTAGAACCAAGAACCTTTACAAATTTCTTGTTTTGTGTTCCATTCCAGTCCTAATTCTCACGTTTGTCTTTTTTTTCAGGGTTTGAACTTTCAAACCTTGTTGGAACTTTGCACTCACTGAAGGTTCCAATGTTGTGTCCCTTCCCAATCCTAATTCTCACTTACCTTCTATTCTTGTGATGGCTCATTTATGACTTCCACCCCGATCCTAAGGCCCAACCTACCTGCATTAATTAACACCTGTTCACACATGTGATTCAATTTTAATTCCCACTGCTCCTTGTTTTTCACTTATTTTGGCTTATAGATTGTGACAGAGTGAACCAGAGTGGCGCCAAGGGTTAGGGTTTGAGGTTGTGCTTGGATTTCTCATTGTGTTGTTGGATTCACAATCATGTTTGTCAGGTAGGTTCCCATTTCTTGTGTTTTCCTTTTTTTTTTGGCTTGCTTGTGCTTTTTTTTGTTCACATTTCTCATTTTTTGTTTTTTTTCATTTCTTTCCCATTTTATTGGCACTCTTTTCGTGTGTATTCATTTTTCTTCGAACCCTTTTGTTCGTTTACTTTTTTGTGTTTTGGGTTTTCTTTATTTTTCTTTTTTTTCATGTGTTTGTTTCTTGTTTCTCACATGGGTTTTCTATTCCTGTCGTGCCCTAATTTTCATAAGGTTTTCATACTGCCTAGTTGAGTTTGTTTCAAATTTGAAAAAAAAAAATTCAGACTGATACAAACCATATCCCGATCATGATCCCAAAGGCACGTTTAAAGACTATTAATTTATTTAGATGCCTTTATATTTATTGATTTCCTCAATCATGATTCCTGCATCTCTATTAGAATCGGGATTTGGAACTACACTATGGCCTTTTGCCACTGCTTTGGTCCAGGTCTTTTCTTTGTCCCAATTTTGATTTATGATGTTTCATCAGTATCAGGGTTTGGATCATCACCTAAGTATGTTGAAGGGTTTTGACAATATATCATCTTATGTCCTAATCCCGATTCCCACATTATCATCGAGGTCATATTTTAGATGAGCACCAAACCCATTGCATAGTTGTAGGTTCCATCATTTGGTGTCATTTCGATCCTAACTTCTGACACTGCATTAGGATCGAAACTCAGAATTGATCTATCCCCACTTATAGTTGAAAGGATCTATTTCAAATAATTTATCGATTTCGACTCTCGATATCATATCGGGATCGAAACTCGGGGCGTTACTTAAGATTGTTCACTCTTATGAGTCCAGTCTCGAACCATTTCCTAATTCCAATGTCTAATAATCTATTAGGATCACAACTTAGGGTTATTCCTTAATTAATCCCCTTTGTAGAGTGTCAGTGCCTGGTACCACCTCGATCCTAATTTTTAAACATATTACAAGATCAAATCACGGAATGAAACTAAAGTCTTTTCACTACTGTTGGTGTTGATGTTGATCTTAAACCTAATCTCAATGTCTGATAGTATTGATAGGTTGCTATAATAGGTTCAGGTTCAAGGTTTTCACCAATCCTGACTTTTGATATAGTTTGGTATCATGCTTAGAATGGTCAAGTTCTTGGTTCTATCCCAAACTCGAAACCCAAAAATATTGAATTTGTTGGGATTATGGAGCCTTGCAACATGAGCATTAAGTATGGATGGTTTGTGTTGGTTTTTCTTATGTTGCCATTGATATCAACATGGTGATAACTATATGGGAAGTCTACTTGGTTTACCAAAAGTTGTTCTTTGTTGATAATACTCTTTTGTGATGGATTAGTGGGTTGATATTTGAGTCTGGAATTCACCGCAAGATCTGATATGACTCTAATCTCTTAAACATATTATGATGACTCATTCAAACAATTGTATCCTAGATCTTGAGACGTTTTTGGTTGTGAGAAAATATTTATCTCTAACAGAGTTCAACTCTATATTCTGCTGTTGTTTTGTGCTTGGCATTCTATGGGATACTTCACATTTTATTGAGGTGAACATTCTTATGTTGTGGTTTTTTTGATAGTATCTATGCTGGTGGTATGATAGAAAATTAATGTGTTCTTAGATCTGGAAGGTCTTTTCTTTGAGTTTCATTTATGGGTTTGTATAATTGTGTTCTAGTCTTGGCCAACTTAGCATATACAATACATTATGGAGACTAGTTATGTTTTATGGATGTTAGCCGACTTGGTATAATGCACTACATGGATTAAATTTTTTAATTATACATGGTGCCGACAAAGAGAGTTTGGATTTTTTTTTTCATCTAATTAGCCGACCTAATTGATGAATAAGATGTATATATATAAGATGTTTTGAGGAATGAGAGGTGGAGAAGTGTGAAGTGGTGTGTGTGTGTGTGTGGAAGAAATATCTGAGCCTAAATGCTTTATCAATTTTGGATCAGTGAAAATTTGTTGTGTGGTTGTTGTGTGAGGTAGCACTTCATATTTTGAGCTTCATTAGAACTGAACCTTGCACATTGAAGGTGTATTCTATTAGTTCAAACTTTTGGTAGTGAGCCACTATCTTTGTATCTTGGTGGTTAGCCATCTTTTTTACTCAAGTAGTGAGCCTTTTTAAGGGTAGTGCCCTATAATATTTTGTATCTGGATATAATATATTGTGAGCTAACCCTCACTGTGGTTTTTCTCTTTCTGAGTTTTCCACGTAAAAATTTTGGTGTTCATGTGTTTGGTTGCATTGATTCTTTATCATTCTCTAGAAAATGTCTTAAGTGCAAGAAGATTGGATATAAAGTTAGTTTGTGTGAAGATAAGTTGAATAAAAGAAAATATGGAAAGAAGAATGCTATTTTCTATAAGTATAGCAATCTAAAATGCCCTAGAAATAATTGCAAAAGAAGAAAAAATACTTATTCAGCGAAGAAGAATGATCAAATCATTAATCTAGAAGAAGCACAAAAGGAAATGAAAAACATTTGGAGAAAGGAAGGATAATTCAAGAAAGATTTAGAATCATCAGCGTTATATGTGCCAACCTCTGGTGTAGATACTCTTATCAATTTTTAAATAAAGTGGTGGCTAAGGGGGAGTAATTATCAAAAAATCTATTAAACCCCCTCATCAATACTTGTGTCACGTCATGACAAAGGTATATTTAATGTGGAAACAAAATTAAGGAATTTTCTCGGTTGCATGTGTGAAGGATGAGGTCTACAAAATTTGAAAGAATGGAGGCATACACAATTTTCAAGGTAATCTACCTACAAGTTGAAGCATTTATTGCAAAATCATTCAAATTGAAAGGAATAAATTCAGATAATACAAGAGGCTTATGTATTTTCGGAGAAGCATGCAAAGGAAGCTTAGAGAGAAATTTAGAGTTTCAAGGTTTGAAGAAGAGATCAAGTGGATTTGAAGTGATTTTTGGAAGCAGGATATCTATACATTTCTTGTTGAAATTTATAGAGGTATTCCTATTTGCACAATATTTCATTTTTATTGGCATGGATAATTTAAAGGTTGAGAATAATGTAGATACAGTGCAAGTTAGTTTGAAGAAATATTTGAAGAATGTATCGGAAGAGTTTATTGGTGCATTCTCTCACATCCCTCTGAGAGTGTTTCCCATGGAAGATATCTATTTATTTTTTTACTGCAAGATAAAAGAAATGTCATCAGCTCAATTGAGCATGGTATGGAAGAATGAACTGGAAGAGAACCTTGATTCCTAGAAAGTGTTAGTTGAGAAAAATTTGGATGTTTGGAGGAAATTCCCTTTGTTTGAATTTGAGAAGAAGTATATTTGAATAGTATTGAGCAGAATTCATGATGAATATTTGTGGACTGATGAGACACATTTGATTACCAAAGAAGCAATCATAGATGTAACTGGTTAGTATTTCTCTAGGCCAATTCCCAAATGGAAGGCTATGGATGGGCAAGAGATAATTGAGGTTACCAGTGTGAATTTTGAAGCGAAAGAGATTGACTTGAGATCAATTGTGGATTCGATAATAAGGTATGCTACTATAGTCATCGGTCACAAAGTTTGTATTCCTAGCAATGGCCTTATAGTTTATACTATTATTGTACATACTGCTATAATTATGGTTAAAAAAGATATGGTTTATGACTTGTGTGAATTAATTTGTATACATATTTTGAAGAATTTAAATGAAATCAAGAAGAGTAAGAAGAACATTTTCTGGTATGGAAATTTGGTTGTCTGTTTACTCCTTTACGTTTTGAGAGAACTACCGGTAATATGAAGGATAGAATGGTCAAATTCAGAGCCTATTTCCCATCAAATCAGGAACTTCATGATAAATCTCAGTAGCTCAGATGCACAAGAGACTACCCTTGTTGCATTCTTTGGAGCATTTCAGATGAGGACGAGTAGAAGGCTTAAAATTCCAGTAAGTGTTGTTGAAAGGTACTCCAGAAGCATCAATTTTCTTGTGTCCACATATTTTTGTCACATGGAAGTAGTTGAATCAAGGTTGGTTTAGATATCAAAATTAGATTATGAAGTGTCAAAGCTTGAAGTTGATAATTATGCTAAAATTCTTTTGGTATAGAGTCCTTAACTAAGCTTGAGCTATTTCACAAGACTCTTCTAAGTGCAAAAGGTTCATGGGAAGAAGGAAAAGCATTGTGGAAGGTTATCTTGGAGAGTCTCAAAGGTTCTTCTTCAGGTTAATTTAATTTTGTGTTCATATATTTTTGGTTACATTTTGATGCATATATACATATATATCGAACCCCATCCTTTGTCATTGATGTCAAAGGGGAGAGATAGAGAGATGGAGAGATAGAGAGATGAAGAGATAGAGGTTAAAAAAGAAAAACATTTTTGTGAAGAATAGTTTTGATAGGGAGAGTACTCAGGATATTCGGTTGAAGTATATTTGAAAATATTTTTGTCATGCATGTTGCCATCAATTCCAAAGGTGGAGATTGTTGATATTATGGAGCCTTGCAACATGAGCGTGAAGTGTGGATGGTTTGTGTTGGTTTTTCCTATATTTTCATTGATGTCAACATGGTGATAACTATATGGGAAGTCTACTTGGTTTACTGAAAGTTGTTCTCTACTGGTAATACTCTTTTGTGATGGATCAGTGGGTTGGTATTTGAGTCATAAATTCATCGCAAGATCTGATATGACTCTAATCTCTTAACCATGTTATCATGACTCATTCAAATAGTTGTATCCTAGATCTTGAGATTTTTTTGGTTGTGAGCAGAAATTTATCTCTAACAAAATTCAACTTTGTATTCTAATATTGTTCTATGCTTGGCATACTATGTGGGAGACTCTGCATTTTATTAAGGTGAACATTCTTATGCTATGGTTTCGTTGCTAGTCTCTATGTTGGTGGTATGATGGGAAATTAATATGTTCTCAGATCCATAAGGTGTTTACTTTGAGGTTTATTTGTTGGTTTGGAGAATTGTGTTCTAGTCTTGGTTGACTTAGCATGTGCAATACATTATGGAGACTAGTTATTTTTTATGGATGTTAGCCAACTTGGTATAATGTACTACATGGATTAAATGCTTAAATTATACATGGTGCTGACAAAGAGAGTTGAGATTATTTTGTTTTCATCTAACTAGGTCAACCTAATTGATGAATAAGATATACTTGTATAGATAAGATGTTTTGAGGAATGAGAGGTGGAGAAGCGTGAAGTGGTGTGTGTGTGTGAAAGTGTGTGTGGAAGAAATATTTGAGGCTAAATGCTTTATCAGTTGTGGATCAGTGCAGATTTGTTGAGTGGTTGTTGTGTGAGGCAACACTTCATATTCTGAGCTTCTTTGGAACTGAACCCTCCACATTGAAGGTGTATCCTATCAATTCAATCTTTTGGTAGTGAGCCACTATCTTTGTATCTTGGTGGTTAGCCATCTTTTGTACTCAAGCAGTAAGCCATTTTAAGCACAGTGAGTCTTGGAAATGAGCCCTGTAATATTTTGTATCTGGATATAATATATTTTGAGTTAGCCCTCAACGTGGTTTTTCCCGTTCTGGGTTTTTCACATAAAAATCATGGTGTTCATGTGTATGGTTGCATTGATTTCTTTTTATGTTCCTTCTTGTTGATTCAGTTACAATTTTGATAATGATAAGGTGGATTTTATTATGGTTTTATAGAATACTGATTCAACCCCCCCCCCCCCTCTCAGTATTATAGATGTTCAATAGAATTAGCTTGTAAAATGGGAATTTTTATTGAACGAATGGGGATTTAATATGAATGCTTGTGCTAATCTTCTCCTCACATATCTTCTCTTTGTCTATTAATGGCCAATATTGTAGGTATTAACAAATTTCTGATTTAGAGGAGGAAGTAGCTAGTGAAGGAACATCAAAAGGAGCAAGGGTTAAGAAGTTAAAACTAGAGTAGGTGCCTATTACTATGATGTACAAGTTCAAACGGACCCCAATGCCATCCAAATTTGGTTTTGATGTCATGAAGATTATTGATACACTTGTAGGACACATTGACTTAAAGAAATTTTATGATGATACTTTTTCACATGATGCTTCCCCAAGGGCCAAGAGGATTGTTGATTCTGGGTTGGCACATGTGGCTACTTTCCCTATTGTTATGCAATGTCTTAAGTTCATTTTAATTTTTGCACATGCTTATAATCCAACTCAGAGGTAGTGCATTAATTCACAAGGAAATTTGATCATTTATTTAACTCCAGGGATGATTAGACTAGTTTTTGATCCTCTTCCTCATGCTAACCCCAACATTATGTTTGAAGTTGATAATAAAAGGCTTATTAATAAGAGGTGGCTTAAAACAAAGAAGAAATCAGTAAAGAAGATTCCACCCAAGCCTAAGAGGTATGATTTCTCTGAGGATGTCATTGATATGATCACATTTCTATCAAGAGTATTTGGGAAAGAATATTCTCGTACCTTTGAGAATTGGATGTTACCATTCATTCAACTGATTCTAGATGGGAAACAATACTTGGATTGGGGACAGATAATTTCAGACAACATCCATGATCAAATGATGAAATTAAGGGAAACCAAGGCATTATACATGTCTTCATATATGATCTATTGTACTACAAGGATGTGACAATTTCCAGAGTTAACTACTGTGGGATCAATGGATAATGGTCTAGATCAAAAGAAAGTATGGTAACACTATGATTAGCTAGAGTTGAAGACAATAGAGAGACATTTTTAAAGAGTAAATGATGCATTTTTATATGTTATCATTAATTAGCTTACAAGAGATATTGGTTTCAAGTTGTCACGGGAAGCCATGGAATTCATTGAAGAGTGGGGATGTTGGTTTATCAAATACCCTACATCCACCTATCTCATAGTATTTAGATATGATAAGCACCCTTTCAAACTACTGAGGTGTTGTGGTGATAGGTGGATTTTGATGGAGTTTTCTCATTAAGCAGCTGAGGTAAACACCAAGTTTTATGTAATGCACAAGGCTAGATTCCATTCATTCCCAATGCATTTGGGGTTTTATTCGTGTTCATCTTCTGTAGAAGCTAAGTCAATAATAGAGGAATTTACGTCAATGAATCTCAAACATCATACATCCAAGAAGGACTTTGATCCTAAGAATAAAATGAATGGTTTATATGCTTCACAATTTCCCCTCAATTGGCCACTTCTTGAGGAATTTTGGGCAAATTTCTAAGATCGGTTTGAAGTCAGAAGAAGAGGGTACGAGAGGTTGACCATTCCCCAAATGAAGGACTTTGGGGTGAAAGAAGACATACTAGAAGGTACTTTTGATGATGGGATCACTCTTGATCCCTGGTATGAAATTGATAAAGTCACGATTAAGGATTTGGAGCCATTCAGCTAGATGGAGAAGGAGGAAACCTGTATTTGTAAAGTTTCACAGGTAGTTGTTGATAGAAGCCTAAAATGGCTTAATCTTCATTTCAAGCAACCAAGAGCTAAGGCCTCAAGAAAGAAGGATTTTAGTAGTGAGCCTACCTCTTCTATAGAGACGAGGTAGTACAAGAGGATAAAGAAAACTATTGCAGTCATAGAAGAATCTTCCCTAGTAGAAGAAGAAATTTCAATGAAGGAGGTCACTGAAGCTTTGGAAAAGGCTAAGGTTACTTATCAAGTTGTTGTTGTAGGGGTTATTTTAGGTTTTGGTGCTACACCCTTAGCTATTGTGTATTCTGAGGAAGAAACTACTACCCAGGAGGGTCCTTCTATGGTTCCTATACAAACTGATGATATCCCTCCCACTACACCATCAACTACAGGAGCTGCAGTTGGTCAAGAAGAAAGGTCCCTTGTGATTGATGTGACAGAGTCCCCTGTGCCTTCTAATTTTGAAGAAACTCCACTTCAGGAAGAAAAATCTGAATGGGAAGAGTATCTTGAGAGGGATGAAGAAGAAGTTGGAGAAGAAGATATTGGGTTCGAGGAAAGAAGTCTTTGGGATGAAGCCTAGATGAGAGATGTTTTGATAGAAGATGAACAGAAATAAATCTTAGAGAGTGCTCAAATACAAGCTTCCAAAGATCTATCCAATGAAGAAGAAGAGAAAAGAAAGAAAGATGAAGAGCTAGATCAAGAAAAGGAGACTACAAAAGCCCAGAAAAGAGTTGAGGAAAAGGCTCATGTGCAAGAGTTGGAACGACAAGAGAGAGTTGAGAAAGACAAGGCAGAAAAAGAGGAAATATGTTCAATGGAGATAGAACAGCAGAGATTAAGGGATGAAGAAGCGGCTACACAAAAAGAGGAAGAGAAGAAAAAGATAAAATAAATTAGAGCTCAGAATGAGAAAATGGAATAGGAGAGATTGTAGAAAGAACACGAAGAGTAGAAAATGACTTCTTTTGAGTAGACTATGGAAATAATTTCTTCTACACCTCCTTCATCAATGCCTCCCAGTACTCAACAGGTAACAATTCAGCCAGTTGCTCCTACATGGCTTAAATTAAATTTGGAAAAGAGACAACAAGTTCAAGCTCAACTTGTAACATGAGATGGCATGATCAAAGAAGTGGACAAAGTGAAGCCTAAGAAGAAGCCCCATGTTATTCACTCTACAAGGCTCACTGATGATGGGGAATTGGTATTAGACATTGCTACCCAAGTGGATAATAAAGATGATAGGGAGTTGTAGGCTTTAGATTACCAAGTAAGCACTGTTAATTTAGGTAAGCAAAAAATAAATCAGCAGATAAATATCATTGACATTATGGCTACCACTACCAAGTCATGACTGATCAAAGACAAGCAGGGTAAGGATGAGCTCAAGGCTCAGGTAGGGAAAATGAAATTTTTCTTAAAGAACTGATTACATCCACTCCCAAATAGCCAGCACCATTAGAAGTTCCTATCTTAATTAGTCATCAAATGGTGGATGAGTTGATTGAGATAAAGAGGAAATCACAAATGATGGAGAAGTGGATTGACCGTAAGAAGGAAACAACGAAGATTTTTACTGCTAGTTCAAAAAGTTATAAAGAGATAGGTGAATTGGTCAAGTCCTTAGGAGAATACATTAAGTTGCTAGGAATGGAAGAGGATAAGTATGCAGGATATATATAGAATTTGAGGATTTTGAAAAGGGTGCCTAGGGCCAATGTGATTGAATATGCCATTTTGGAAGATCGAGATTTTGGTTATCTTGATAAATGTATGAACATATTGATCTTCACAATGCAAGTACTCATGGAACACAAAATAATATTGCAACAGGCTCAGCAAGACTTTTTTGATGAAAGAAAGGTCATAAAGGGAGTTATTGTTGAAGTGATTGGTAAGGAGGTTTCATCAGGTGTTGGTTTGATCTCTTTACAGGAGATGAAAGATCAATGGAATAATAGATTGGAGGAAATGATTAAGAAAGGGGATGATGATGAAGGGCTTCTTCTAGATAAGCTTATGGACATCAAATTTTATGTACGAGATGCTCCCCAGAATGTTTCCCAATAGCAGGATATGTATACCACCACCACCAAAGAGTTTGAAAGAGTAATGTTTAGTTTGGAATGAGTGGATACGCCTAAGGATGAAACCTTGTAGCATATTTTCAACAATGTTAATGACTATTTCAAACATAAGGCATCTAAAGCAACTAAAAGTAGCTAAGTGAGAAAAGGAATATTATGTTTTTGAAAAGGGATAAAATCAAACAGTTTCAAATAGCTCCAGGTGCCTTGTGGACAGGAACACCTCTAAATCAATTTTTGGATGAATACACAGCTTCAAATCAATTTTTGCAGGCTAAAGATTGGGCGTAGTGATCAACAGTAGACAAAGCAATAACTCCCAATCAAATTTTAACCAAATTGGCATAGGGTGTACTTCTTAGCTCTAGCAATTTTAGTGAAGAAATGACTCAAACTTAACTAGGGGTGCCCCTATAATTGTGGATTTGGGGCCTAAATTCGTAGACCATGATTTTTGATAGGAGAGATTAATAATAATTCTTTCTATAAGTAAAAAATCTCTCCTCATTATAAAGGTCAGCTAATTGAATCAGATTGGCGACCTAAAACTAGACATATTTATTTTTTTATAGTTTTTATGCAATAATTGAACAATTTTGTAGCTTCTAATGCAAGTAGTTTATTTTCAGAAGTTTGTTAGTTTAATGGTAATATTGATAGATAATGGTTTTTTGTATGCCAGTGGATCTTGTTGTGCATAAATGTCTCTTAATTGATAAAAATCAATAGAAGATTCTGAATTTAAAACCATATATTATGTTATCTTTGGATGATTCTCTTACTATTTACTGATCTATGAATCTTGGTGATGAGCTTGTGGTGTTTAAATTGAAAAGTTTAAAAAAAAGTGACGGTGAATAGTGTTACATTTATTAAATCTGCACTGTGGATGGATGTGATTGCATGATTCTTTTCATGAATTACTCCATTTCATAGTTTTAGTTAGTTAGGAAATGCTCATTGTTGGAATTGAATGTCTAAATTAAAAGGAATTTGTGGTCACATCTTGTTTTTTTAAGGCTTTGATCGATCTTTTTCTATTTATTTAAAACCTCCATGTTAGATTACTTTGTATTATCTAATTTGTATTGTTCTACCAGCAAAGGCTCCTTGAATATTATAGTTGCATGGACCACTAAATGATGATAGCATAGTTGAGAACCAACTACAGAGCCCTTGGAAGATAGGTAGTTTTTAGATCAGTTATCTCTTTTAGGATAAATAGAGTAGAAATATTTTGTTTAAGATTGTGTTACTTTTGACCATCAACATGTTTTTGATTAAGGAAAAAACAAGTTTTGAAGGGGCCCCGAAACCCTTTAACAACAAAGAAGAGACAAATATAGCATGAACAAGTACAGATCAGAGAATAGTAAGCTGCCATAAAAGAAGATCAAAAAAGAACCAGCCCATCGGCAATGCCACAAAAAATTAGCAAAAGTCCAGCCACTAAGCCAAATTCCTCGGGATGTCCACCACCTCTTGCTCCAGATTGTTCATATTTAATGTTGCTTTCTTTATCTCCTGAATATTGATAGGGGCCTTTTCATCCTTTCTCTTCAAATTCACTCTAGTTCTTTTGCTCGAACCAACCCACTTCACCTGGCTTTGTTATATTTTAGCGTCTAGATCCACAACAGTCTTCTCCTAATAAACATTCTCCAAATTATCAACCATCATATTCATTGTGTTCGCAGTAGATTTTAAAATCTTGTGGATCATTTCCAACACCATCTGGATAGACTCTTTTATATTCTTAAGCTTTTCCTCCATAGTAGAAAGCTTATCATCATGGTTATTCTTAAATTGTTGAAGATCTTCAACTATTTTCTTGAGGCAGCCCACCATGTATTTATTTTCTTCCTCAATCCATAAATCAGTGGCCCTATCTCTGTCTCTTGTTGTGTGATCAATCATATCAGGCCCTTCCAACTTATTGCTTCTAGCCCTTTGTTTCAGCTTAATTTCCTTAATCTCAAAAAACACCCATCTCATCAGTCTGAAAAAATCCACATACCCATTACGAGCAATGGCGAGGATTTCAATAGGAAACTCACGTTTGGCTTTGAAGTAATGGTCATCTGGCTTGAGATCACTAGGAAAATGAGGCCTATCCTCTTTGTCAGTGGAAGGGTAGCTAGAATATTTTGATGAGGGGGTCGACTAATAATCATCTTGATTAGTATCATAGGAGGGATCCTCCAAATCCTTTCTTTTAACCTTCTCTTGGGGGGAGACAATAGATTTTCCTTTCACCTTAGATTTAGCATCTTCAAAACCAGGGAAAATAACCTTAACTCTGCCTTTAGAGGTTATAGAACCAAGTTTAGAGGGGGAACTAGCTTTTGTCTTGCCTTTTCTATAACCCTTCCCCAAACCCTTCAAGGGTTGGCCAACCTCATCCTCCAAATCCGTTTCCCAATATTCATTTTCTGTGTAACTAGTGCCCAATTCATCCTTAGCAAAAACAAAGTGGGGAAAAGGGGACAATTGGGACAGAGTCAGCATAGCTTTAAAATGATCAAAAATTAAGACAAGCAAGCCCTCATGAAGGATAGGGTATCTAACATGGTTCATGCTATGGTCATTAAGGTTGGCATTCAAAGAGGTGGATAGATAGAAAGGGAAATAAACCCTTACCTGATGTCGTAAATGGTTGAGGAACATGAAATGGTAGCTAAAGACCCTAGTGTATCTCCTATCTAGGGTGATGTATTCCATAATCACCTTCAACACCTCCTGCCAGAGCAATTTAATATTCTTGGAGTTGTAACTACTTTTCAAAACCGTGCGTAGGTCCTCTTTTTCCTTCTTTGTCTTCAAAAACTTTTTCACAGCCTGGTCTGAGAGTTTCCTATCCCTATAAAATTTGAGACCCTCCATGGAAAGCCCCATCACCTCAACAATTGGTTGCTCGCTGATGGAAACCTTTCTCTCAAAAAAAATTACTTTACCATTCTTCCATTCCTTAGCAAAATACCTAGTGACCTTCTAGTCCCAACCATGGATTTTTTCAATATAAGAGGTGAGCCCACCCTTCTCCAATAGTGGCCACACCTTAGCATTATTCCTCAGCTCCTCACAGTCCATCGGTTCCACACGGTGATGCTCACCACCCATATTGGCAGAGTTACAAGCCCACTCAGAAGACTCATGAAAGCCACATAAATTGATAGCCAAAATACCCAGAAAGCATGAGGCAAAAAATATCAAAGTGGCTATTAATTCTTTGGTACTCCGACCTTCGATATGAAATTATTGAACAGTAGTTCCAAGACTACATGAAATGACACTCATTTCCCATAATCATTAATTAATAGGAGAATTTTAAGCCTTCCCATGAATTCTATCATACCTCAATAAGGCTATGACATCAACCTCCAACTTGTCACCCCTTTGCCATGTGACTTTTTCATTAACCTAAACACCCTTGTTGGCAAAGAAGTTTTCCACCGTATTAATTTCAACATGTTGCAATAAGGATGATTGAAAAAAAAATTGTGCATTCAATAATTGGCAGTTTTTGATTGATGCATTTTGGTGTGTGCTCCTAAGGGGGAGTATGTAGAGTAGTAAAAGGAAGGAAGTTGTAGAGTAGTGGTGAAAGGGGGAGAATGAGTGATGCAAATATTTTTCCCTTTGTCATTGATGTCAAAGGGGGAGAGAGTCATGTGAAAAAGAAAAGCTACAAAGGAGAGAACAATATGAAAAATAAAAGTGTTAGTTATCAAAGGGAGAGAGAGTAATGAGCTAGTTGTGTAAGGGGGAGAAATTAAGAAAAGAGAAGAAGATTTGGTATGAGAAAGTATTGATAGTTTTTCACATCATGTGTTGCCATCAATGACAAAGGGGGAAATTGTTGCCAGTATGTGTAGTTGGTGTTGTCATTAATGTCAACAAGATTTTTTTGTCACTGGTGTCAATAGTATGAGTATGAGATTGTTACAAGGGTGTGATCAGTTGGTATTGAGATGATGTTGTATTTGATGATGCTTTGATTAGTTTCATTATGTTGTCATTAGTAAGCTACTGGTGTCAATCTCTAGTGTTTCTTTGATAATATTTTGCCTATGGATATATGTTTTTTTGGTATGTGGTGACTAATCATGCTATTCTATACACTTTTTTTCCTACTTTCTTGCTTCATCACCGAAAAAATGAAAAAACCGACTTTGTAGAACCCTAATTCTAGAAGCTTCTAAAAAACCTTGTAATAAGCGATTGGGATTAGAGTTGCAGTGAGGAATTATTTTCAATATTGTAATATGTTTTTCACTGGATAATAAAATCATTGGATGGCTAGAGTTTTGTGGATGTAGCCTGGATTGGGTGAACCACATTAAATTATTTGTATTGTCTTATTTTTGCTATAATTTTTCTGTGTGTTTTATTTCTTTGTTTTATTGATCAAATCTGCATTTAACTATTAGATATCTACCTTCTAACCCTAACAAGTTGTATCGGAGCAAGGTTGTGTTTGGTTATCCTCTACAAGAAGGTCTCACGATTGAGTGGGAGCAATGGAAGATGCGAGTAAGTTGAAGGTTGAGAAGTTCAATGGGAAAAACTATCAGTTATGGAAGATGTAGATGGAGGACTACCTCTATCATAAGGATTTATGGTGGCCATTGGAAGGGAAAACCAAGAAACCCTCAACAATGTCTGATGAGGACTGGGATATTTTGGATAGAAAGGCACTTGGCAGTATTTGTTTATGCCTGGCTTAATTGGTGGCATTTAATATTACAACAACAAATACAACTCTAGAGTTGATGGAAACCCTAGAAAATTTATATAAGAATCCTTCCACTTCGAATAAGGTATTTCTTATGAAGCGTTTATTTAATATGAAAATGGTAGAAGGTGGGTCAGTTGTTGATCATTTAAATGAGTTTAATATGGTTACCAGTCAATTAACTTTTGTAAATGTAAACTTTGATGAAGAATTTAGGGCCCTTTTGATTATGTGATATTTTCCTAAAAGATAGAATATCTTGGTAATAGTTGTTAGCAATTATTTTTCTGGTTTGAATACATTGAAATTTGATGATGTTGTTAGTGTTATTTTGAGCAAGGAAATTTCTAGGAAAAGCTTAGGTGGAACATCCACATCAGGTAGTTTTTGAATAAAGAAAGTAGGGGCAAAACAAAGGAGAGAGGAAAAAATTCTAGAAGTTGTGGGAAGTCACAAGGAAAATCAAAGGATAAAAGGTCCCAATCTAGAGACAAGAGGGATTGTTGGTACTGTGATAAGTCGGGTCATTTAAAGAAAGATTGTCGGTCTTGAAAAAATAAAGGAGACAAAAAGGAAGGAAATAAAGAGGAAAATGTGGTAAGTAATAAATTTTATGAGTATGCTTTGATTCTTTCCCTTGACAATGTTGATGATTCTTGGGTGTTAGATTCAGGGGCTTCATTTCATGCTATGCCCCATAGAAATTATTTTCTTGATTATCTCCAAGGGGATTTTGGGTTGGTTTATTTGGGAGATAACGAACCCTGTCAGATTGTTGGAAAGGGAAGAATCAAGATTAAGTTGTAGAATGGGAATCATTGTCTACTACATGAGGTAAGGCATGTTCCAAAGTTAAGAAGAAATTTAATTTTAGCAGGGCAACTAGATGATGAAGGTTGTGTTATTACATTTAGTGATAAAAATTGGAAGGTTACAAAAGGTGTGAAAGTAGGCACCTTATATATTTGTACAGGTCATATTGTTCCTTCTAATTTAGGTATTGCAGATAAAAATCAATGTTCAAGAATAGTTGTTGCAATTCAACAAGCAGAAAATCAAATAGTTGTTATGGATTCTGAATCACCACTATGGCATAATAGACTTGGGCATATGAGTACAAAATGTATGAAATTACTTCATTCAAATAATGTTTTACTTGGTCTAAAATGTGTTAATATGGATTTTTGTGAAAGTTGTGTGTATGGAAAACAAAAGAGAGTTAGTTTTCTCAAGGATGGGAAACAAAAGAAAGATGAGAAATTGGAGCTTGTGCTCATGGATGTATGGGGACCAGCTCAAGTATTTTCTCTCAGTGGCTCTCTATATTATGTTACATTCATTGATGATGCAACTAGGAAGGTATGAATTTATTTCCTTAGGCAAAAATCTGATGTATTTGAAACTTTTAAAAAATGGAGAAGCTTGGTTGAGAATGAGACAAGTAAAAAGTTAAAATGTCTCAGATCTGATAATGGTGGTGAGTATTGCAGCAAAGAGTTTGAATATTATTGTTCCTCTAATGCTATTCATAGGAAGAAAATGGTTCCAAGGACTCCAGAGGAAAATGGTGTGATTGAGAACATGAATAGAACAATAATGGAGCATGCAAGAACTATGAGATTGCATGTTGGGCTGCCTTTAAACATGTGGGAAGAGTTTGTAAACACTATTGTTTATTTAATTAATAGAGTTCCCTCTAATCCTTTGGGTTGTGGTATTCCAGAGGAAGCATGGACAAGTAAGAAGGTGAGTTATTTTTTTCTCAAAACCTTTGATTGTGAAGCATTTGCACATGTAGACTCTAAAAAATAGAACCAAGCTTGATGCAAAATCAAAGAAATGTATATTTTTTGGATATGGAATTGATGAATTTGTTTATAGGATTTGGGATTTTGAAAATCAGAAAATTGTGAGAAGCGAGGATGTCATATTCAATGAGAAAGTGTTGTACAAAAATCAGTTGCAGCAGTATGAGAAGAAAGAAAATGATTATACGGTATTGGATGATACTCCAAACAATGATGTTCTAGTGGTTCCTCATGCTCCATAACAATAGCAACAAAAAATACCACAAACTCTTGTGAATGTTAGACAATCTTCAAGGATAAGTAGACCTCTAAAAACATTTTCTCCCTCTTTGTATTCTATTTTATAAACTGATGTTGGTGAACCAGAATGTTATTATGAAGCTATGCAGGTGGATACCAAGGTTTAGTGGGAGCATGGAATGGAAGAAGAAATGGACTCCTTGCTGAAAAATAAAACTTGGGAATTATGTAAGTTGCATGCAGGTAAAAAGGTTTTACCAAACAAATGGGTGTATAGGTTGAAAGAGGAGGATGGAAGTAAGAAAATATTTAAAGCTAGATTAGTTATAAAGGTATTTGCACAGGAAAAGGGTATTGATTTTGACGAAATATTTTCTCCAGTCGTTAAAATGACTTCTATTTGTATTGTTTTAAGTATTGTGGTTGCTAAAGATTTTCATTTAGAATAGCTTGATGTTAAAATAGCCTTTCTCCATGGTGATTTGGAAGAGGAAATATATATGGAATAGCCACAAGGATTTGAGATCAAAGGTAAGGAGAAGCTAGTGTGCAGATTGAAGAAAAGTTTATATGGCTTGAAGCAAGCACCTCAGAAATGGTATATTAAATTTGATAGTTTTATGGCTGAGCAAGGCTACAATAGGTGTAATTCAAACCATTCTATTTACTTTAAGAGGTTATCTGAAGATAGCTACATTATTTTATGTTTATATGTTGATGATATGCTTGTAGCGGGGTCTAACATGGATCAAATATAGGAGTTAAAACAATAGTTAGCAAATTCATTTGCTATGAAGGATTTGGGGGCAGAAAAACAAATCCTTGGTATGAAGATTACAAAAGATAGGAAAAATAGAAAATTTCTTTTATCTCAAGCTGATCATGTTGAAAGGGTGTTGCAAAGATTTCATATGGAGACTGCAAAAGTTGTCTACACACCTTTGCCTAGTCATGTCAAATTGACTAAGGATATGTGTATAAAGACACAAGAGAAGGAAGAAAAAATGTCCAAGGTACCATATGCTTCAGTTGTAGGAAGTTTATGTGCGCCATGGTATGCACAAGATTGGATATTGCACATGTCGTAGGAGTTTTTAACAGGTATATGATTCATCCCGAAGTTGAGCATTGGAATGCGATAAAATGGATTATCAAGTAATTGAGAGTTACATCCAATAAATTTTTATATTTTGGGGGCTCTAATAATGAGTTAAAAGACTATGTTGACTTAGATTTGGTAGGGGATATAGATACCAAGTGGAGTACCACATGTTATGTATTCACATTTGGTGGGATAGCAGTGTGTTGGATTTTTTCATTGTAAAAAGTGGTTGCTTTATCCACCACAAAGGCAGAGTATGTTGTTGCAATAGGGGCGAAAAAGGATATGATATGGTTGTAATTTTTTATGGAAGAATTGGGAAAAAAATAGGCTGAAAATCACTTGTTTATAGATAGCCAAAGTGCTATACATCTTGCGAAGAATTCTCCCTTGAACTCTAAAACCAAACACATATAGCGGAGATATCATTTCATCCGGTCAGTGTTGGAGGATGGATAGGTAAAGCTAGAAAAGACACATATAGATGCCAATCTAGCAGACATGTCTACAAATGAAGTGACAAGGGATAAGTTGAGATCCTCTTCAGCTTTGTTTGGTCTTCATGGTTAAAATTATAACATAGCAACAGGGTCCAAGGTGCTTATTTCCGGTGGGAGTTGTAAGTGCAGCGGTGTCATCCAGGATCAGTCTCCAAGTGGGAGATTATGTTGGTGTGGAGCCTAATCAGTCTCCAAGTGGGAGATTGTTGGTATGTGGCAATTGATCATGCTATAATGTACACTCTTCATGTATTACCAGGGTCACTGAAAAAAGGAAAAAACCAACTTTATAGAACCCTAATTCTAGAAACTTCTAAAAAAGCTTGTAATAGGTGGTTGGGATTAGAGTTGTAGTGATGCATCATTCGCAAGATTGTAATATGTTTTGCACTGGATAATAAAATCATTGGATGGCTGCATTTTTTTGGATGTAGCCTAGATTGGGTGAACCACATTAAATTCTCTGTGTTGTCTTGTTTCTGTTATTATTATTTTTTGTGTTTTATTTCTCTGTTTTATTGATCAAATCTACATTTAACTATTAGATATTTTCCTTCTAACCCTAACATGGTTGAGTTGCTAGGTTGTATTTGGCTTGGTGGTAATCAAGAAGTGCTAAAGATGTTGAAGAAGTGTCTTTGGTGCTTGGTTTCCAAGTGATTTTACGAAAAAATGAATAAAAAGAAGAAACATTGTGTTGCAGAGTAGTGTTCTAGTTTAGCTCCACATTTCTTTTATGTTGAATATCTTGTTGTGTGGTTTATATATGTTTATCAAAGGTGTTCAAAGGTGTTTTATCCAAAATTTGGTGTGTTGGATCACTTTGCAAAGGAATTTGTGTTCACTACTATGTGAAGTGTGTATTGCAGAGGTGTTTGGGAGAAATGTTTTTGCTCTGCATTTCTTTGCATAGTGGTTTCAGGTCTTGAGGATCTAGAAGGGTGTTGATAGTGTTTGTATCTTTCTTTAGTTAAATTTGTTTGAGGTTTAGTGCTTCGTAATTTAGTTTCTTATGTTGTAGTGTATGGTAGAGTTGTTTGAGTGTACTGGGTGTGTACATTGTTTAGGTGAAAGTTATTGCAAAGGAATTTATTGGTTTCCATGGTGTTTGTAAAATATTATAGATTTTTTTCAAGCATGGTGTGTTGTTTGTGAGTCATCTTTGGATTGAAGGAAGCATGTACTTAAATTATTAATGGTGTTTACATAGGTTTGACCAACCTTGGGTGTTTACACTAATTGTAGAGTTGCTTCAGTGTTTATGGAAGCATGGCATGGTGTGTATGGATGTATTTAGGTCCTAGCTAAGGTATGGTGTGGTTTTTTTTCATTCCTTTCCATCGTAGGAATGTTTTGGTGCTAAACTAATTTGAATTTGCATGATTGAGGTGCATAGCTAACCTTGGAGAATGTTTTGAAGGTTGAAGATGGTATAAATATGAATTAAGTTGTTGAGGGATGATAAGATAGAGGTTTGTGATGTGAATGATTTGAATTCCAAAGTTTTGAGGTACGAATTTGTGCAATGCAGTGTGAGCTTTCATGTGTTATATTATTGGATGCAGTGAGCAGAAGGTGTCTATACTTTTCAGTAAGACTGTGGGTTTTGATGATGTTGTGGTAGATTTTTCTATTGCATTGAGATGGATTTCTCACTATAACACTTTTCTCTCTTATTTTCTATTTTGGTAGTGAGTCTTTCTTTCTCTTGGGTAGTGAGCCCTTTGTAATCAGTGTTGATATTAATTTATATTATGAGCTAATCCTCACCGTCGTTTTTCCCTTCTTGGGTTTTCCACGTAAATCTAGTGTTTCTTTGTGCATTTTGTTGCTTTGGTTTTGTTTCTATTATTTTATTTCATAATAAATCACTCTAACATATTAAGGGTTAATTGAATTAATGTGGATTTAAATATTTGTGAGGGTTTTGAAGTTTTAAGGTACAACTGATTTGCCCCCCCTCTGGTAGTTGTCATGTGCATTAAACAAAGGGTACAAACAAGTACCCTTCCCATGATTTAATGCACTAGATTCTAACCACTATATTAGCCAAGAAATTATCCAACATATTGCCTTCATGGAAGTTATGATATATTTTAAACTCATCAAAGGAATTAATCATTCTTGTGGAATCATGTATAATTGACTCAATTGACCAACTTGGTTGATGAAGTTTAAGAAAACACCTAATGATATTCAATGAGTCCCCTTCAATCCAAACTTTATTCAAACCTCTATCAAAGGCTAATTTAATGTCATTATAAGCATATTTAGCTTCGACAAGGTGATTAGTTTGGGTTCCCAATGGGAGTGCTAATGAGTCCAGTCATTATATAGTTTTCTTATGTTTTTATGCAAGTTCATAGAAATTACCTAACATTCATCTTAGACATATTCCTATAGTATGCTATCTTTTATGCTTATTATGCAGCCTTGAACCTAATTTAAAGTATACAGAAATATGGTTATGATGTGATGGTTATTGCATAATTTATGTGTGGATATGTATGAAATGTAATTGATATATGTGCTTATCTATGGTTGTTATGATTGTGTACATATTTTGTGAACTAACTCTTTGTAACTAGAAGAGGTATATTGTAGCTTGCAACAACTGTGAGGTGTAGCTCACAGCCAAAGGAGTTTCTAGACAACAAAACAAGGGAGGTTCCAGAATACATGAAGCGCAACAACTATAGCATGGAGACACTTAATGAAGATGATTGTGCATCATTATGACGTTCAATAAAGATACTAGAGGAGAAGAACCCTATTACAATTGGGATTCTAACATAAATGATTTGAGCATTCAACATTCTAGTTCTATTACAATAGAGTCACTATCCCACTTGGACTCTTCTTCCTTTTTCAACTGCAATTTACATCACTGAGTCTTTATTGCGCTCTGATATCTAGGGAGTAGTGATTTATGGTTTCAGTTATGAGTCCTATTTTAAAAACCTCCCCCATGCCTATATGTATGGCTTAGTGGTTGAGGTTTGAGAGAGCTAGTCAATTACTTGTTTTTTTTTCAAGAGAAAATATAGTTACCGAATACTTTCAATTATTTTTTGTTTCTTATGCAGACAATGTTTATTGTTCAAATCATGGTTTCATGAGTAAGATATCTCAACAAAATATTATGTGATATTTTAGAGTTCTGCAATGAATGGTTTGAGTTATTATGATTGCATTAATCTAAGAAGTTAGATTTGGTTTAGATTAGTGAAAACGAATACTTGAGCAAGGGCCACTCAAAGTAAATGTCCTTCACACCATTTCCTATCATTTCATTTCTTTTTTAGTAGTTACTTCATAAATGAAAGTTATGTTAAATAGATTCTTTATGTTATAGTCATTAACGGATTCATGAATAATTATTGTTTCATAATTATAGTGTAATTGCTTAATTTTGTTGTACTCCAAAGTGTAGGTTTAGTTATCAATATTAGTTAGTTACCAGCATTCATTTCTTGATAGTAATTAGTTACGGTCTTATCTTGTAGGTACCTGTAGCAATAGTGCCAGCATTATTTTCTTTTTAGTTATGTAGTTCTATGATTTCTCAGCAAGTGTAACACCTGTACTAGGATGAATTAGGTAACCTTAAGTCTTTGAAAGAACATACAATGCCAGTACCATCACAAGTTTACTATCCCTTGTCAATAATTCAATGAAGGTATTTCCAAAGGTTCAAATGGATTGTTCAATTAGGTTTTCCCTCTAAATTATGTGGTTTCCACCAAGTTTACTAGACATTAGTAGGGATCCTACATTTTTGGTGTTGTTTTCGAGGATGTTGCTACTTTTAAAGATGTTATTATTATTTACAATATTTCCTAGTTTAGAATTTTCTTTTAGTATTAGGACAATTAGGTTTCATTCCTTCAAATACCAGATTTCACTAACATTGTACAAGATTCATTGCTATACAAAGTCATACATATTGTATGCGGACACAGAGATATGTTTTGGGAAGATTCCTCCCCTCAAACCAACAAGCTAGAGTAGATATTGGTGACCACAGTGATCAGAGTGAGGGTATTATTGAAGAAGAAACTTCCTTTTCACCAACATCTACTACAAACACAAAGAGGACCTTCCAAACAATGGTTGATGTAGTAGTGGATGATTCACCAGAACATGTGACTTTTGAATTTCCAATTACCAACCAAGAGAGGGCTATTGTGTTGAAGAGTATACCTCCTTCAGCATTACCAATCTTCTATGGGTTGGTAACTGAGGATCCAAACACATTCTTGCTCAATTTTGATGTCTTGTATAGGAGCTATGACTATACAACTAATGCTCATAGGCTCAAGCTATTTCCTGCAACTTTGAAGGATGCTACCATAAGATGGCTTATGGGACTGGGTAGAGAGATGTTCCATATTGGAACACCATGAAAATATTTTTTTTGTAGAAATACTGAGACTATTGCAAAGGAGTTGATAGGAGAAGAGATAATATTTTTGGAATGACTCGAAAAGAGGATGGACCATTGGAGGATTATGTAGAAAGGCTCCAAATTTTCTTGAAGAAAAATCCACAAAATAGACTCAAATGAATCCCTAAAGCTTGTGTTCTTGAGAGGATTTAATGATGATTGTATGGATGCCCTCAATCTTATTGGGGTAGGGGATGTGTCTCAATTACCCTTTGAAGATATATTTAAGGTCTGTAGAAATTACTTAAGAACCTTCACCAAAAGTTCAAGGGGGGAGAGAACATCTACCATTGGCAAGACATCTAATGGGGTTTCAAGAGTGGAGTTAAGTAACCTATTGTCCAACATGAAGGAATATATTATAAGTCATCTATCCACTCAGTTGGACACTCTACATGTCAAGAAGAAGCAAGAAGAGGCTGAAGCAATACTTAGTGAATACCTCCCCAATTTTAGACAAAGAAAATCCAACTGCAAATGTAAAAGTGTGGAATGTATTACAGAAAATAAATTAGAGAATCCAAATTTTCAACCACTGGAAGGTGAAGATGGGAAGCTATTCTATATTTCACAAAGAAGGCGATGGAAACCAAGACAAGGTATGCCACAAGATCCTCTAAAATTCAATACATCTTTTCCAATTGGTAATCAAAATTTTGCTAGTTGGAATTCTCATCCTTGGCCAACTAACCAAAACCAATGGAAAAACCCTCAACAATGGAAAATCCCTTAGTAAAACTAGAACTAGCAACAATAAAATGTATATCCACAATAAAATTTCCAAGGTGCCAATTATAACCCTCAATTGCTAGTGTAGCAAAATTAGTGGCAGCCACAATGACAAAAGGACAATCAATGGAAGCACCAAAATGTGAATTACCAATAGCCTTTGCTGCCTTCTCAGCCACAAAAATAGGCCATCATGCCCAATCCATCAAACCCAACATCTCAGCCACCAAGAGCACCACGATTACTTGATCAAACTACACCTAACCCCAATAATAAGCCTATCTAACAAGCATATACTAATGAGGCTATACAATACCCCACTGATGGGGTAGAGGTGAGTGATGTCCACCTCAGGTCATTGAAAACACTAGTTGGACCTTCATCCCCTCAAATCACTAAGATGGTGGATGAGGAACCCATAGCTGAAGCTTTAGACAATTCACCTCTAAAGCCTAGGTCAAATCAGGTAAACTAGACCACCTCAAGTCTATAGCCTCCTTTCCCTGACCATTTAGCCATTCAAAAACATCATACCTAAGTTGAGACAAACCTATTGGGTTAGCTTAAGGATGTCAATATAAAAATCCCCCTCATTCAAGAGATCAAGGATATACTAATCTATACCAAGACATTAAGAGACCAAGTCTTAAGAAACTAGGGAGAAAGAGGAAGGACCCCAGACAATTCATGTCCTAGGGAACCTTGCTGATATTATTCTAGGGAATATAATTGTCCTTAAATACACAAACCTTGGCAGTCCAATAGTGGATGTTAATATTAATGGGACCCTTATCAAGAACACCTTAATTGACTTAGGGGCAGCCATTAATGTCATGACTAAGGATATGATGCAGCTACTTCAACTATCTAACCTTAGACATACACCAATTATTTTATAGTTGGTAGATAGGTCAATAGTGAAACCTGAGGGGATCATTGAGGAATTAGTCATTACATTATATTCATGGGAGTATCCTACAGATTTTATATTCTTGCAGCCAAATATCAACCTTGTAGGTTATGCACTTATTTTAGGAAGACCATTATTAGCTATAGTTGATGCATTCATAAGTTGTAGATCTGGGAACATGATAATATCCAATGGTACTGTGACCAAGGAATTGGTTCTCTATCCACCATCCCAACCTCATGAAAATATAGAGAAAACTATATGGCCTACCTTAGATGAATAAGACCACTATTTCCTACAAACTCTCATGACCATTGAATTCAACCCCTTGTTAGTAACCCAAGATGAGGATGACTTAATTGACCATATCATATAGAATAACTATGGTAGGGACCCACAACAACCCATAGCAACAAGACTATCTTTCATGTCTGCAAGATCCACTACAAAATATTATACCTATAAATTCATCAGAAGAAATATCCCAACTGTTCCATTCTCTTTTGCCACAACAATGTATTCCCAACATTAGTGAACTTGATCTCTCATCTATACAATTAGAATCCAAAACATGGGAAATCATGCTAGGCAGCATGTTGAACATCAACAATGGATTAACTGAGGAATAGTAGAATTCTCTATACATTATGTTGCAGGCACATGTAGTAGCCTTTGCATGGGACTACCATGACATGAAAGGGATTGATCTATAACTTTGCATGCATTGGATCTACATAAATGATGGTTTTAGACTAATTACATAGTCCCAAAGGCAAATGAACCCTACCTTAAGAGAAATAGTTAAGACTGAGCTACAAAAACTACTTGATGCAGACTTCATTTATCATATTTCTAATAGTCAATGGATGTCACCATTAGTTATTGTCCTTAAGAAAGGAGGGAAATGGAGGGTATGTGTGGACTATAGGGAGTTGAAAAATGAATAGAAAAGATCACTTCCCCCTACCTTTCATTGACCAAATGCTTGATTTCCTAGCAGGAAAAAATTATTTCTCCTTCCTAGATGGATTTAGTGGCTATAACTAGATAAAGATAGCTCTAGAGGACCAGGATAACACTACATTTACATTCCCTTGGGGTACATATTCCTATTTTGTTCTTCCCTTTGGACTATGTAATGCCCCAGCCACTTTCCAAAGGGTAGTGTTAAGTATCTTCTCAAATTATGCTCATGATTCCATGGAAATATACATGGATGACTTCACTACCTATGGAGAAACATATGAAGAGGCATTCACCAATCTAGAAAATATTTTTAAAATGTGTAAATAACATCATCTATCATTGAGTCATGAGAAATTTTTCATGATGATGACTCAAGGAATTGTTATAGGGCACTTTATCGCAAGTGAAGGAATTTAGGTGGATCCACATAAGATTGAGATCATCTCTACACTTCCTATTCCACAAAAGAACAAAGATGTTAGGATCTTTTTGGGACATGTCGGCTACTATAGGAGTTGCATCTAGTACTTCAATAAAATTGCAGCACCCTTATTTGTTTTGCTCACCAAAGACATAGAATTTGACTGGACTACAGAATTTCAGCACTCCTTTGAAGTACTCAAGATAGCTTTAACAAAAGCACCTAGCTTGAGAGGGCCAAACTAGACACTACCTTTCCACATACAAACTGATGCTTCATATTTTTCTATAGGAGTGGTATTGGGACAAAAATAAGGTAACAAGGAGTATGTTATCTACTACATCAGTAAAAACTTACAAGGAGTTGAACTTAACTACATTGTCACAGAGAAAGAGATGTTGGTATTTATTTATTCTATTAGCAAGTTTAGACATTATATTACTAGTTGTCGAGTCTTTATCCACACAAATCATACTACTATAAGGAACTTAATGAAAAAACTTGTAGTATGGGGAGATTAGTCAGATGGATTCTCTTATTATAGGAGTTTGATATAACAATAGTGGATAAGCCAGGGAAAGTTAATGTGGTTGTAGATTTTCTATCTAGATTGCCTACAAAAATAGAAGAAGGTTTTGTGGATGAATCTTTTCCAAATGAGCATTTTTTTGCTCTTACTATACAAACACCATGGTTTGCTAATATTGAAAATTACTTAGTGGCAGGGACAATACCATCACATTTCTCTCCTAGAGAAAAGAGATAATTGGTGCATAAAATCTTTCCATACTCTTGGGTAGTTGGTTACCTATTCTACACTGGTCTAAATAATATCATGAGGAGATGTATAAGAGAGGATGGGATCTTTGGAATCCTCAAATATTTTCATGATGAGCCTTGTGGGGGTCACTTTTCAGCCAAAAGGATAGTATTTAAGATCTTAACAATAGGTTACTATTGGCCAACTCTCCATAAGGATTCAGTGAAGTATGTTAGGAGTTGTGATAGATGTTAGAGAATGGGAAAACCAACAAGGATAGATGAAATCCCTATGTAGCCATAGATAGTACTAGCACCATTTGAAAAATGGGGGCTTGACTTCATTGGCCCAATTTCACTACCTCTAATAATAAAGAGTATATTTTGGTTTGTACAGACTATTTAACAAAATGGGTTTAGGTCAAGGCATTACAGTTTGTAAGAGATGGGAATGTAGCTAAGTTCTTATATGAAGACATGTTTACCAGGTATGGAGTACCTAGAGAAATTGTAACTAACCAAGGTCCCCAGTTCACTTCTGAACTCATTTCTAAATTGGTTGAAGAATATGAAATAAGACATAGAAAATCAACACATTATCATCCACAATCCAATGGGTAGGTGGAGGTTACAAATAGAGAAATTGACAACATTTTGACCAAAATAGTGCAAATTCACGAGAAAGATTGGGTATCTAGATTACCTAAAGTAGTGTGGGCTTACAAAACAACATGGAAAATAACTACAGGTTTCACACCTTATGAACTAGTCTATGGTAAAATAGTAGTTCTGCCAATAGAGTTTGAATATAAGACACTTAGGACAGTAGTGGAATTAGAAATGGATTTGATAGTAGCATAGAAGAAAAGGATACACAATATGAATGGTTTGGATGAAATAAGAATGCAAGTCATGCATCACACAAAGCATACAAAAATAGAGGACTAAATGGCATGAACAATTTATAAAAACTAAAGAATTCAATGTGGGTGACTGGGCTTTATTGTATGTTCCATATTCAAATATTATAAGGGGAAGCTACAATCTAGATAGTTTGGACCCTATGAAATTCAACAGGTGTTTCCCAATGGAGTAGTCAAGTTATAAACCATATATGTAATTAGATTCACATTGTTAATCAATGGACACAAATTTAAAATATACAATTAGTCAGCTTAGAAAGATGATTTTATTTTTTCTCTAATGCGTCTATATAGTCAAAACAATGGGTTTGATATAGACATACTATCATAAGAAAATAACTCAACAGAAGATACTACCAGTTCTCATAGTGACTCGATAGATGAGCTACACAACTCACCTCCTGAGAGCAGACAAGTATGATTTCTTATCCTAGTTCATGTGCACACATGTTACATGTTCCACAATCAACAATCTTCTTGAAGACCACTTCACTAAGCAGTAGGGACCTATAGCATCATAAATAAAAGTTTCCACAGTTTAATTTAGGACCTGTTGATGGAGGTACCCACAACTACTACCTGTCAGAGCATTCAAAAATTTATACCAAATTACTTGCAATTCATCCACATTCATTCAACTTTTTCTGCATACAGCCTTAAACATGTCATATCAATACATGCAGCTTCATCATTTTATTCCATATCACCAATTTTGAATTCCATGCATTCAAACTATCACTTCACATTCCATCAACTGTACTTCCCACATCTTTTCAAATCACATGCACCACCATGTCATTTATTCCATCACACATTACAATTAACCAATGTCAAATCACACTCATGTTATGGACACTCAACTAATAGCTTCACATGTGTGGAGTTACATTCATCTCATCTGACAGGCACACATACTAATTTCTATAATTAACATGGATTCTCAATGCTTTCATTATGTACTTTCATTTAAATTTAGCATGCTTTATATTCATTAATCTTATTTCTATATTCCTTACTTATACCCTCTGCCTAGTCACATGTATTGAAGTGAGGTCACTTCAATATTTTAAGTTGGGGGGGATATAGTATATATCCCAAAATTTTGTTTTCGCCACCAAAATTAAAACACAGGAAAACCATACAAACCCTTTTTTCCTTCATACCTTTCTACACCTACAACCTTTTTGTTGTCAACTCTCCATATTTTGAGCTAATTTGAAGCCAATTCAAGCTTAGTTAAGCTAAAACAGAGGAGGAAGGGACATAACGGTTAAAGTTAAAGTGAAAGAAGTGCATGAAATTGTAGCAAATAGAGAAGGTTTGTGGGTGATTAAAATCAATTTCAAGTTGAATTTTCAAATATTTGAGGAGAGTTAGGATGTTTCACCATGGGAGGTGATATTGTCAAAAGGGAAACTTCATCACACAAGAAAATATTGGAGAATAGGTTATTTCTACCCATTTTCACAAGGGCATGATGGTTGGACTACTTCTCAAAGTTGACGAAGTTTAATGAAGACATGACAAAGCAATTTGCAACTACATTACAACATGATGAAGCAACTGTCAAGGGCTTGAGAGTGGATGCTTCAAAGAAAGAAATTGCAGAAGTGTCTGGTCTACTAAGGAATGGAGTTGAATTCCTTGTTAGATTGAATGCAGTAGCTACCAGGGATGAGTTCAAGGAGGTATGAGAAAACCTTGATTCATCATCACAAGGTACGAAGAGATTTTCACTTCCTTGGGTATGGGCCTCTTGTGCTTCTTATATTATTAAGTATATTACTTGTGATGGTAGACAATACCTCATGTATATTGTGTGTTTAAGTTTCTAAGTCACCTTCATCACAATATACTGGTCAATGTACCTAATTTCCTTTACAATTTGCTAAAAAGAATGGGGTTTCAATACCAAAGAAAGATAAATAATTCAACTTTGTCACACTAGTGTTTGGTAACCCTATTAGTGAAAAGGAGCCTTAGGGTTCAACATCCACAAGTGTCTTGGGAGAGCTTTTTAATTTGTAAAGATATTAACCATATTCGTGAGGAACCAACAATTCCTAAAAACCTAGATTGACCTGTTGTGTCCTTAAGGGAAATGCCATTTGTTTCACCTGTTTCTTCACCTACCTGTAGTAGAGGTGAACCAAAGGAGAAAAGTGTGAAAGGATCACCACATGCAAAATCTAAGTAGCCTATAGCAAAAGAGACCCCAACTTCCTCTAGAACACCTAAGACCAGGAAAAAGAGAGGTAGTTCTTCTTTTACACCTTCAAAGGTGCAGAAAAAGAGGGATACCCAAAAAAAGAAATCTACCCCACCAAGGCATTCAGACCACTTCAAAAAGAAAGGTGCCATGAGGAGAAGTGTTGAAAAACTAGAAGAGGAAACAGGGGATAAAGAACAAAAAGAAGAAGATGTTATTTGTGACATTAGGTACTGATTCAGAATTGAAAGATAATGTGTCTGAAAATGTGCATGTCCCTACAAAAAGGAAATGGTATATATCTACTACCTCTTATTCAGATTCAGGGGATATTTATTTTTCCAATAAAACTAGGAAGAGAACCCCAATTAGCCCTGATAGTGAGGGTTTTGAATACACAGGGGTTGGTGATGAGCAGTTTTTGAAAGATAAGGAAATAATTTTAGAAGAAAGAAACGTCAATACAAAATTGCAAGAAGCATTAGAGAGGATCAAATAGTTGGCAGAACTAGTAAAGACTTATGAGTAAAGGGACAAAGAAAGGGAAATGAAAATATAAGAATTGGAGGAAAACTTACATACATATGGACATGGGACCAAGTTATACTTATTGGCATAGCTTTCCATGGTCAAAGTAGGTAATAAAGAGCTTGTAGCAGAAAACAGGAGGCCCCCTACCACAAAAACTCAAATTTATCATACAACCATGTCCCTAGGATATCAATTGTGGAAGGTTACTCAAGTGTTTTCTAAATAGAAAGAGAAATGAAAGAAAAAGAAGCAATAATTACATAACATACTAGAATACTGGAGGGTAAGGATGTTGAATTAAAAAGGTTAGCAGTCAAGGTGGAAGATGTAGCAGATAAAGCTGCTCAAATTGTTAGATGTAGACCTCTAGCTAGGACCTATTCTTTGTTTTTACAAGAAAAATTCTTAAGTTTCTAGTTCAGTAGACTGATAAGTAATCAGCCAGTTTCTATGAGTGGAAAATTTGATTTTCTAAATGTCTTTGTTGATGCCACACTAGAAGAACAAGATCAATTATGTGAATATTATTTGCATAATTATGTAGTTCTAGAAGACATAGAATGGAATCTCTTAATATTTATAGGGGATTTACAATTAAGGGCACTAGCATCCTATTTTAGGAATGAAAATTTTAGGGGTGAACTCAAGGAAGAATATATGGAGAGATAAATCAGTTGCTCTTCCAATAAGGAAGGAAACTAAAAACCCTGTTATGATCATAGAAGAATGGTTAGAAATTTTGGATCACAAAGGTGTAGGCAGGAAGATCATGACTTTAAGAATGAAGGATTATAGAAGGATGTAGATATTAATGGTTGGAATTTTTCATCATTTCTGTAGTTTTATGCAAGAAATATTGGATAGCTTAACCCCTAAGCTATTGAGAAAAGATCCCCACTCAGCTTATAATTTTATGGCTATGCTTGAGAGGATACGTAGGTACATGTATGTTTCCTAGGACAAAGGAGTTGAGTGGGTACCACTCACTTTCTAGCCACCAATACTTCTTTACCCTGTACCACACTGGACATGGGATAAACATGAGGAATGTGAGAGGGCTAAAATTATCAGAATGAAAAGACTTGAATGTTATAAAGGCTTTTATTTAAAATAGGTCAAAGGAGTAGATAGTGTTGCAGACTTCAGGGAAATCACTTTGCACTACAACCTCTAGCCCTAGTTAATTTTCTTGAGGACAAGAAAATGGGTAGTTGGGGGGAATGATGAGTCAACTCATTAGATAGTTTTCTTATGTTTTTATACAATTTCATAGACATTACCAAATATTTATCTTATACATACTCCTACATTATGCTATCTTTTATGCTTACTATGCAACCTTGAACCTGATTTAAAGTATATGGAAATATGGTTATGATGTGATGGTTATTACATAATTTATGTGTGGGTATGTATGAAATGTAATTGTATATATGCTTAGCTATGGTTGTTAGTATTGTGTGCATTTTTTGTGAACTAACTCTTCACAACTAGAAGAGGTAGACTATAGCCCACAGCAACTGCGAGGTGCATCCTACAGCCAAAGGAGTTCCCAGATAGCAAAATAGGGGAGGTGCTAGAATAAATGGAGTATAGCAACTACAACATGGAGACACTTACTGAAGATGATTGTGCATCATTATGATGTTCAATAAAGATATTGGAGGAGAAGAACCTTGTTACAATTGGGATTCTAACATAGCTGATTTGAGTATTCCACATTCTAGTTTTGTTACAATAGAGACACAATCCTACTTGGACTCTTCTTCCTTTTCAGTTGCAATTTTGATTACTCACACTCTGATATCTAGGGAGTGGTGATTTATGGTTTCAATGTTGAGTCCTATTTTAAAAACTTCCTCGTGCCTATATGTATGGATTGATGGTTGAGGTTTGAGAGAGCTAGTCAGTTAGTTGAATTTTTTCAAAAGAAAATATAGTTACCGGATACTTTCAGTTAGTTTTTGTTTCTTATGCAGACAATTTTTATTGTTCAAATCATGGTTACATGAATAAGATATCTCAGCAAAATCTTATGTGATATTTTGGAGTTGTGTAATGAATGGTTTATTTTATTATGATTGTGTTAATCTAATAAGTTAGATTTGGTTTAGATTAGTGAATACAACCACTTGAGAAAGGGCCACTCAAGGTAACTATCCACTCCATTTCCTATTATTTCATTTTTTTTAGTAGTTACTTCATAAATGAAAGTTATGTTAAATAGATTTTTTGTGCTACAGTCATTAATGGATTCATGAATAATTATTATTTCATAATTGTACTATAACTACTTAAATTTTTTGTACTCCAGAGTGTAGGTTTAGTTATCAATATCAGTTAATTACCAACATTCGTTTCTTGACAGTAATTAGTTACAGTCTTATATTGTAAGTACACATAGAAATAGTGTCAGCATTACTTTCTTTACTGTTATGTAGTTTTATGATTTCTCAACAAGTGTAACACCTATACTATGATAAATTAGGTAACCTTAAGTCTTTGAAATCACATAAATTGTTAGTACCATCACAAGTTTACTATCCCTAGTTGATAATTCAATTAAGGTCTTTCCAAAGGTTCAAGTGGATTGTTCAGTTAGGTTTTCCCTCTGAATTATATAATTACCACCAATTTTACTACACATTAGTTGGGATCCTACAAGTTTTACCACTAAAATAAGCCTACCATCCTCATATTTGAACACCCCCCACAACCAACTAACCCAAGATTCCCTTAAGCCACCCCATCAAAATTGATTTTAATCCATCCTTTTGGTAGTTTTCTAGAAAATATTATTTCTAATATTTTTCAAAGTTTTGAGCGGAAGTGATAAATCAATAATAAGATTACAATTATCTATGACATAGAAATCATGCTTATAGATAGAAATTTTTTGATCAATCACCTTTATTTCTTGTATCCCATCCAAAAGGTTTTCTTTTATTGCTCTTTAGATTTTACAGAAAATAACTTCCTCCTTAAGTTGCATATCTCTAAACACCTTATTATTCCTCTCTTCCATGGCCCCCAAGCAATATGAGGAGCTAAGAGGAACCATAAAAAATGAAGAGAAGGATTAGAAGAAGGAAAAATCCATTGGTCTAATAAATCCTTAAAATTGCTAGTAAATAGCCAGATAAGATTCTAAAGGGAAAGGAACCTACCACAAATAGTTCTAGAGAAACTACACCCAAGAAAGATATGGAAGGAATATTCAAAACAACATTCACATAGGGTGCATCTATTGGGGAAATAAAACCCTCTCTGACATAAATTATCCATGGTTAAAACTTTATTTTGAACCAAAAACTAGAAGAATAGATTGATTTCAGGGATTAGCAAATGATTCCACAGACCACTCCAAAAGGGAGGGGGTTAGGAATGTTTTTCAATAAGACAAAAGTGGAGGACACCAAAAACTTCCCATCACTAGAGGGATACCGAATAATATTTTCAAACATGGAGATGAGGGGATATAGATCTAAAAAAGAAACAACTGAAGAAGGGCTAAGGATAGGTCAACAGTTTGTAAATTCTTCCACTTCCCATCATAGATGTAGTCAACAACCCAACTACCAAAGAAATGTAAGCAATAATATTTCAGAGGAAAAGCCCACTGGAGACACTTGAGTAGCACACAATCACACTAAGTATCATCCCAAAATTTAATCTACCTACTATCCCCAAAATCCATTTGCTACCATCCTTAATAACCTGCTTAGCAAGAAGAATGTTCTTCCAAAACTAGGAGCCATCTGGGACATTAACATCTATCAACAAATCCTAGGATTTACTAAGCTTAGAAAATTATTTATTCTTCAAAATGGTTATCCAACCCGTATTATCAAAGATAAGAAACCAAGAATTTTTAGACAAGAGGTCCAAGTTGAGAACTCTATTTTTTATAATTCTAGAACCTACCCACTTCTTTGACCAACAAATTTTTTCCTAAGCCACCAAAATAATTTTGTTCCTTTCTTCAAACCCAACCCATAGGAACCGCTTCTAGATCTACTCAAACTTCACCTTAAATTTAGCCAAAACTTTAAATAAGCTCATGGAATAAACTAATAAATTCTATATTGAAGCTTAAAGAAGTTGCAACTTACTTGCTTGATTGAGTAAAGCACCTTTTCATCTTGCCAAATTGAAGTTGAATCTATTCAATAGACCAAGCCAAAAAGAGTCATGAATCTTACTGTTGTAAATCAACAGGCCTCGGTAGGTTGAGGGAAGACTTCCCAAATTATAATTTAAAATGGTAGTGAGCTTATAACTTGAATTTATCCAAGGGTATTGAGGAAGAAAATGAGACTTTTGGGAGGCTAACCAGTTGCCCAGAAACTTTTTCATAGCCACCTTAAATTTCTTTAATCTTCCTAAGTTCCTTGACTAAAGAATCTCCCATAATGATCCTATAATCCATAAATTGTTGGTGGGGATGAGGACAACAAAGAGAGGAAGGTATAATACCTTTCAAGGAACCATCAAACACTTCTTTCTATATACTTTTACCCAAGACTTCAACCATAATAATAAAGAGGAAAGGAAAAATTGGGTCCCCTTGATGAAGTCCTGGAAAAATTATAAAGAAAGGAGAAGAGAACCATTAACCAACACAAAAAATAAGGAGTGGAAACTAGTTGGTCACTAAGCTACACAAATTTAGAACAAAAACTAAACCTCAAAAACACCTTGGCTAAGAAGCTCCAGTTAACTTGGTCATAAGCTTTGACTAGATCCAACTTAAGAAGAAACCCAATCTTCTTGTTAATTGTAAGCGAATGAACAACTTCATGGACCGAAATAATCGAATCTAAAATTTTCCACCCATGAACAAAAGCATTCTGCTAGTTGGAAATAAGATGAGGTAGAACAACTTACAATCTAATCACTAGGACTTTAGAGAAAAAAGTATAAATAGAATTTCAAAGGTTGATCGGTCTAAAATCCCCAAAGGACTTAGCTCCTGGCACCTTTGGAACCAAAACAAGGAAAGTGGAATTAATAGTTTTCAACAAATTCATACTTCTAAATAACTCTTTAGTAGCATTCATCACGTCCAAAGCAACAATATCCCAAAAGGCTTGCAAGAAAATAAGAGGGAAACTATTAAGACCAAGGGATTTATTCCCTTCAAATGAGAAAATTATCGATCTAATTTCCTCCTCTAAAGGGATGTTGGTCAACATTCTACTTTTCTCCTTAAAAATAATATTAGGGATGACCCCCAAAAACTTCTCATAAAACTCATTTTAGACTAGATCATCAGTAAGCATATTAGAAAATAACTTTGAGGCCACTCCATGAATATCATAAATGTTTTCAAGCATAGAGTTGTTGACTTGGATGGACTTAATACTATTATTTTCCTTATGCTTTAGGGAAGAGAGATGAAAGAATTTGGTATTATAGTCTCCACTCTTAAACCAAATTTCTATTGACCTTTTTTTCAAAAAGTATTTTTCTTTGGAAGTGATATCATGAAGGCAAGAGAGAAGAGAATTTTCTTGCATTTGAAGATCATCGTCCATTCCATTGATTTGAATTTCTTGTTGGATCTCATTCAAGTGTTTTACTACATATTTTTTTATCTTGAAAATCTGACTAAAGGTCTCTTTATTCCAACTCTGGATCATTTTTCGACAAAGGATAGCTTCTTTTCCACTCTAAACATGACACTACCTTCAATGTTAACCTACTATCACCTCTTTAGACAGTCCTTGATATCACAATGTCTTAGCCACATAGGTTCAAAACTGAAGGAAATATTTTCTTCTTACCCAACTTATCCATTGAGAAATAAATTGGATAGTGATCAAAACTACATCAAGTAAGGGTTGAAAGAGTACAAGAATAGTTTAAGAACCAATCCACTGAAATAAGGGCCCTATCCAACCTGAATGAGATCAACATTTCCCTCCTATTCAACCATGTATATGAAGCCCCCTATAGGTTGATATCAACAAGTGTAAGATCATCAATAAACTCCATTAAATCCTAACAATTGTCAAAAGGGATTTGAGATCCACCCAAATTCTCATTATCCTTGAGGGGGGCTATTTAATTCACCCATAACTAGCCAAGTATAATGTTATAATGAAGGTTTAAGAGACCCCAGAGAAAACCACATATACTTTCTAGATTTTTTCAAATTGGGAGCATAAACATTAGAAATAACCCAAGATGTATCATCCTTCAGATGGAAAAATTGAGTCTCTACATGATTAGCTTCAATTTTAAGTGCAATACCTCTAACCATCCTTGAATTATATAAGGTAGTGATACCTCCCAAAGCACCATCTAAACTAAACCCATCAAACCCACAATCCTTAAACAACCAATTGTTAATTTTCTCAATCTTCTCACATTGTATCTTAGTTTCTTGAATAATATTTTTGATTTGTTGTCCCAGATAACATTTCTCAAGAGGAATTTATGTGAACATTATTAATCCCCCTAATATTCCATGAAATTATCATTTTTTATTTAGAGGATGTGCTCTTCGAGCATATATCAAATAGAGTTTTCTAAACTCCCTCAACAATGTCCTTGCTTTCCCTCTCTCTATTTTTTTGGGAGGAGGGTCTACCCTATCCCCTTTGATCAAAGGAATAGTCCACCTTTTGTCTATTTTTAGTGACTATTCCTTTAGGGAAAGGAGGAGAATGAAGAGACTTTTTCTTGCTTCTACCTTTCACTTCAATGAAGGGTTCATCCTCAAGAGAAGTCGAGTCACCTTTGACTAGAAATCTCCATCCCTAAATCCAACCAAACCTGAACTCCTCAAAACCTCTATAGATTTTGGATAAAGAGAAACATCCATCTCCACTGGTGTGAAAACAAACCCACCCATGGTGAAAAACTTTGAAGCACCAGAAACTTCCATGTGGGAAGAAGTGGGAGGAACAAGATCTAAGATTGGTTGCTTAAGAACCTCCTTGCCAACCTCCTCAAGGCTCAAGCCTTGTAGTTTTTGTGACTCATTCCATCCTCTATAGGGTCTAAAACCTATTGTATTTGAACCTCAAACCCATTCTCCTCAGGAATGAGCACTGAAATTTCTTTAGGCTTAGCCTCCTTACCCTTTTAGACCTTAGGGTTATTGTTTAGAACTTTGGTTGGCCATTTTTAGCCCAATGTCTTTCCTTCTTACAATGGAAGCATGCAAAAGGAATAGTTTAAAACTCTAACATCCACTTTCAGACCCCAAGTTTGGAAGAAAGCATAATTGATTCTGTAAATTTTACTTTGTGATCCACAATAAGACATATTCTAGCAAAAAATAGCTAGTGCCTTGGCAAGGTCATTGCATCTATGGAAACAATCTAACCAAAGGTGCTAGCAATACCCTTAAAGACTTCTTCATCCTAGTATTCCAAGGGAAGACCAAGAAGCCTTACCCAAATTGGGACATAATTGAAAAACTATTGGAGAGTTCTGACCCTAGTTCCCAAGGCTTCAAGACCAAATTAGATTTACCAATAAGCCAGCGACCCTTTGATAAGATACTCCCATTATCCTCCTTAGAGGAGAACAAGAAGGGAAAAAAATTATTGGCCATAGCCACAATAACCACATGACCTTTTAGGTTTTATTTTTTATTTTCCCAGGAACACACCACATCAATGTTTGGTCTCGGGCCTAAGAATTTTCTAACTAAAGAGACACCATTATAGAGATTTTTTTTTAAACAAGAGAGTTCAAAATGGAAATAGTGAACTCACTTGAGGCCATATTAGAGGCCAATTGAATAGGGGGAGTTTAAATTTTCCCTTTTGGTTTGGAACCAAAAAAATTGACCATCAAGAGATGGGCTTGTCAAAAGACTCCATAGTACTTTTCTAACCTTCCACACACAAATATCAGCCATTATCCTTTAAACTTGAGCTTGAAGACAATCTATTTGGGACTTGGTGTAGCAACACATCCTCCTTCCCTAACACATCATATGAATCCACTTGCACATTATTAACAAAACCCACCACTAGGCCCTCACAGGTAGGTAGGTTGACATTCACCACTGATTAGTAGCCACACAACCATTAGTCAAGCTACATCCCACAGCTCCTTCTGCACAATTGAAATTCAAAGTTTATTTTCCCACTTCACCATTAACCACATCCTCCTTCATTCACTTCTTTCACCCTATTAATTAACTAAGATGTTGAAACTAACCTTGATAAATAGCTACCTTGTATAAGATAAATCTTAACCAGTCAACATATTATAATTTATGTCTACATAGCTCAATGGGTGAAGTCACTTTAGTAAAAATGAGTGGTTTTCCTTAACTATCCCACTTACAATAGTAACTACCAATAATATAATATAATGAAATTAAAAGTGACATAATTGTGAGGTATGAATGACATATAAAAATATTTATAAATAAAATAACGTCTTATGTATAATTAATAACTATTTAAATAGAGGCATATTCTAGAACTAAACTAATGATTCAAGAAGTGGATTATTTCTAATCTATGTTGGAAGAGAAGTGGATAGGTTATTCCAAATAAGATCTAATCCAATTGATAGATGTACCAGCTTTCCTATTTTGTTGGGAATTGAACCCTCAAGTCAGTTTCTAGATAGGTCTAGCTCTATCATACTTTAGTAATCTTGCAGAGACGTTGGATTAGTCCTGCTCAAATAGTTGAAGCTTAGCTTTAAGATGAATAGGTCAAGAAAAAATTATCCAAGATGTTGAGGAATAGCACCTTCAAGTGAGTTCCAACTGAGATCTAGATATTCTAATCTATTGATACTTCTGAGTTGGGAAGGAATTTTTTGTTGAGTTTGTTGCTACTCAAATTGACTGCCTAGGTTTGCAAGATCTCTAATTTGAGGAGGAATGTCTCTACTCAAGTAATTCCCATAAAGAATGAGATTGGTGAGGTTGTTAAGTTGGCCTACCTTGGTAGGTATTTTTCCAAATTAAGGATAGGGAATACCAAGTAAGCAATATCTAAGTAAAGGAATGGTTAAAAATATAGCTCTAAAAGGTAACTTAATAGAAAGGGTCAAGAATCAAGGTTCCAAGGAAAAGCATGTTGGTAAGATAAAGTATGAAACATCAAAAAATTAAATGGAAAAGGTGGGGAAAGGATTGAATTCATATGGAGAAGGTTAACTCTAAGTTTGAAAAAATGAAAAGGGATGAAGGTAGGGAAGGGATGATCTTTTGTACTTTACCATTGATGTCAAAGGGGGAGAGATTCATGTGAAAAAGAAGGAAAAATATGTATTTTTTCAATTGAGGAAGAGGGACAGAACAGTGGAGAAGATAAGTTGAGAGGGAGAGTGAGTAATGAGAAAAGAGAAAAGGAAATAGGTATGGAGAAGAGCTATTGTCTTTAATGGTTTTTCACATTATGTGTTTCCATCAATGACAAAGGGGAAGATTATTACAAGTATGAGAAGTTGGTGTTGTCATTGATGTCAACAAGCCTATGTTGTCATTGGTGTCAACTATATGAGAAGAAATATTGTTGCAAGAGCATGTGTCGTTGCATTAATGATGCTTTGATTAGTTTCATTATGTTTTCATTAGTAAGGTACTTACGACAACCTCTAGTGTTGCTTTGCTAAAAATTTGTCTATGGTTGAGGAAGTGATTGAAATGATGAGGATGTGTTCCTGGTGCTTGGATTCCAAGTGCTTTTGAGAAAATTTGATAAAAAGAGGAAGCAATGAATTGAAGTGTGTTCTAATTTGAAGACTAGATGATCTGATCATGTGTGAGAATCTTGAGGATATAATTGTAGATCGATGGAGTTAAGAAAAAAGAAGACAATCATGTAATTTTCCAAGAAGTTGTGTTTTCTAACATGAGTTAAGTGAGAACAATTTGAAGGGTTAGATAGAGCTTCACATATTCATGTATTGTTGAGAATATGGAAGAGGAAGAGTGATGAGAGATTAGTGCAGTAGATAGTGTATTCATGTTATGAATGAGTATAACCCGAACAAAAATCTAAGATCTAGATTTGGGTTAATATTTAGAGAATAGAACAGTGAATATTCTAAGTGTAGAGGAGAGAATAGAGAAGAGAGGATCTATTATTGAGGTTGCAGCACCAATAGAAGAAAGGATGCTTGTAAAGTTGCCAAGCAAGGTATGAGCAGTTACATATTAGACTTGCAACAAAGAGCTAGATTCATTTGAATAACTTTATATTTGTCATTGTAAATCTAAGAGGTTTGTGTCATCAGATAACCGAGTTGGCGCTTAGAGTAAGGAATTTGTGTCCCCTTGGAGATGGTGCTCCTAAATCAGGGAGTTGGTGCTTCCTTAATGTTGGTGACCTTAAACATTGTTATAAGTGTGAATAAGGTTAAAGAATAAAACACTTCTTAATGAAACATCGTATCAAAGATTAAGCAAATAATCTACCGAAAGCATCTCATTGTCTCCTATCTTCAAAGATTTATTAATCTATTGTGCTCTCATATTCAAATAACACTATAACTGTTAAAATGACAATCTAAAGAATGGAATGATGTTGATGCAATGATGTGAAGCTAAATGATAATACTAAATGATAAAAGAAACTAATATAACATGAATTGACATGAAAATTGATGGATGAAGCTACAGGAGGCAGCCATGATATGAAAACTAGAATGTTGGATGCTTGAAATTCTTGAGGCTTGATGCTTGATTCTTGAATTCCTGTAGAGTAAGAGTGCATAAACTTGATAATCTGGATCCTTTTCTTGTTTGAATGAAGCTTTATTTATAGATTTCCCGGGAGAAGAAATGCAAAGGGATAGCAAAGAGAGGCTTGGATTCTATCTAGAGGATTGAATGATGAGAGATGGAGGAGATTGAGAATATTTTGGGGATTGTCTCTACCCATGAAAACATCGAGAAAGAGAAGAGGAAGGATCGATGGAAGAGGATTGAGAGATGAATTCGCAATTTGTCTCCAATTTGTCTCCAAATCTTCCCGTGAAGTTTGAAGGCATTAATTTTGACATATTTTGACATAAATTAGACATAGGATATCTAATTTGATTTTGAGGAAATATAGAGGAATATTTTGTATGCCTTAATTTAAATATTTTTTATTTATTTAAATTAGCCAAAGAGGGATAAATAATTTAATAGAACAAACTATAGAAGTTGTTTATTAATTTAAAATAGAAGAAAATGGTAATTAATCAATAAAGTATTTAATCTTTATTTAATTAATTTAAGCTTTGATGTGATAGAATAAAATAGGGAAATGGTAATTAAATCAAACAAAGTATTTAATTTTGTTTATTTAATTAAGATGAGATAATAGAAGAATTGTATGAATTTAAATGTGAATGTGAACGTGAACTATATAAATAAATATTTCTATTTATTCAATAGTAGAGCAATTTAGGATAATTAATCAAATAATTCATATTTAATTAATCAGATTCTCCAGACCAATTTTAGGTGTATACATTTTTCCCCTCTTTGAAGTGATGTGTTTACACATTGCTTCAAAGAAAATTTTGTTGCTACTGCCAGTATCAACGAGAAAAAATCAGTATGCCCCAGATATTGATTTTCAGATGATTGATGGTAATATGCCCCCTCGGGAGATAAATTAATGATTTTATGATTTTTTTTGGATTTTTGGAAATTTTCATCATGATTTGATGAAGAAAGAATTTATCTCCTGACATTGATGAAGAAAATATAGCCCGCAGATGAATTTCAATTAATTTCATAAATAAAATTAATTAAAATAAAACAAATCCCACAAAAATCCCTTTTGAAAAAACTATATAAGGTTAAAAAGGTCATTTTCATTCTCATTTGTACTTTTTGACTTTCAAATATCTAGTGAGAGAGACATTTGAGCCAGCTGGAGCAAGATGCCTATCCCCTACCACACTCACTAGTTCGAGCGCATTCGATGTCACCAATAGCCAGCTATCTACGGACCTCCGGTACGTACCAATAATCCACCTCGTATTTTGTGTTTTCTTTATTTTTGTGCCCTTTTTTTGTTTTAGTGTGTTTTTCTTAGTTTAGTGCATCAATGTCGCACTATAGCACTTTACACTCCAATGTAGCGCTTTTGTTAACTATTGTAGCACTTTGAGAAATTAGCGCTTTCGTTAATTTCTCTAGCACTTTCGTAGAATAGCTTAGCGCTATGAGCTCTTCAATAGATTTATTTAGCGCTTTGATTCCTAATTGTAGCGCCTAGAAAGTTCTAGCACTTTGATGCAATAAGTTGGTGCATTGATGGTCTATTATAGCACATCGATAAAAGTATCATTTTGATAGACTATTATAGCACTTTAGCGCGGTGAAATAGCACTTTGGTTAAAGTAGCGCTTTGATGGACTATTATAGCGTGTCGATGCAATGAAATAGCGCTTTGATTAAAGTAGAGCTTTGGGTGCCTGTTATAGCACGTTGATGAGATGAAATAGCGCTTTGATTAAAGTAGTGCTTTGGATGCCTGTTTTAGTGCCTCAAATTTTTGAAATGGTGCTTCTGGTTTTTTAGCGCTTTGAATGCCTGTTGTAGCGCATTCATGTCAGATTTGTAGATTTTGACACAGTTAACCTTGATTTTGTCAATTTCGATCATGTCCATTCTTTGGTTTGGTATGATTTGATTATCCAAGTTCCCTAATGACTGATTCTTGATGATCAATAAGACTTATTCTCATGATAGGCGAGAAATAATCCCATTGGTGATGATCCTCATGATAGGTGAGGAATGATTTCATATCTGATAAACCTCATGATAGGTGAGATTAGATAATGTTTGTGATGAACCTCATGATAGGTGAGGTTAGTTGATGTTTTTTCATGAATTTTGATCAAAAATCATACCAAAGTTTGATTGGATCTGATAGTAGAATGACTTGTGATTTTTGACATAGTGCACTAATTTTTAAACGTTTTATGATGATAGGAGCATCTGGGTAATCTCCAAATGCGAGAGTGATTTCCATGGACTGCTGATTTGATTCCTCATCTAACTCTTGATGAAATTCAAATGATAGCTCGATGTGGTCTGTCTAGTCTTCTTGATATGCCCCAAATAAGGATTAATTGGGGTCTCCTTACTGCTTTGGTCGAGCGGTGGCACAGTGACCATAACACCTTCCATCTACCCACCGGCGAGATGACAGTCACACCAGAGGATGCATGGTGGATATTGCGGATACCTTTTATTGGAGAGGTCATAGTCTATGATTCACATGAGGCTGGTGGGAGAGATGCACTCCGTAGAGTATTCCAGGATCAACATATTGCAGGACCGATTGTTCGATGGTGAACGATGGTTAATGCCTATGCTTCTTTACCAGCAATGCTAGCTAGATTCATTGGAGGTTTCCTTTGTCCTAATCGCAGGTCAAAGGGATTCTATGTGGGTTGGGGTCGTATTCTCGAGAGCATGGTCGTGCACGAGACTAGATATGCGTAGGGGATGTGTATGCTAGCCCACCTTTATCATGATTTACACTCACTAGTGTACTTGGGAGGATGGAACCTATTAGCAGGGATGACTCTTTTACAAGTTTGGGCATGGGAGCATTTTTCTATTGCTCGACCATTTCTGGTACTTGACAGACCTGCAGGAAAACCATATGTTTTTCGCTATAGAATTTGACTTACCCAGTCTCGGATGGGTAAGTTAGAGCACTGGAGACAGGTTTTGGATGACTTGGAGAGTGTTGTCTAGCGGCCTTATCTAGATTGCGAGTAGTGGGAGGAGGAGGATGTAGTGCTCGGGTATTTATGTGACTCCATGTATGTGATCGGCAGGACTCTTTTTGTTCTTGAGAGATTTTTATTTCGGCGGGTTTAGAGGCAGTACAGTATTGTGCAGTGTATGCCTTAGGGGGTTGCTCATTATGCCCAGCAGTGGAGTGATATAATAGATTGGGGGCCATGCTTGTCTTATGAGACATTAGTGGAGGGATACAGGACTCTGCAGCCATCAGTTTGGGATATGCATAGGGATATTGTAGAGGTAGCGGTGACAGGGGAGTATGCTGCATTTTTGGCTTTTCAACCAAGTCCTCGAATCACCATCCCAGATGAGCCAACACCATTACCTGTGGAGGAGGACGCTATCGAGGAGCCTGTCGTAGCTGTTGAGGGTGAGGAGGATAGTAGAGATGACACTGAGTCTAGCAACAGTGTTGAGAGCAACAGTGATGATAGCAGTGGTGATGATGGGGATGGTGGTGGTGGAGGTTGCAGAGGGGTTGGGCCAGGTAGTGTTGGTCCATCTTCGAGTAGGCCTTGCAAGAGGCGAGCAGTGGAGGTGCCTTATGTTGACCATTAGAGATAGATTTCTAATTTGCAGATACAAGTATAGACTCTACAGGGACAGTTAGTACAGGCATAGGGTTTACTTGTGCAGACACAGACACAGATGCAGAGTCAGGCACAGGCTCATGTACAGGCATTGGCATAGGTCCAGGGTTAGTTGGCAGTTGTTCAGACACAGGTTGGTACTTTGACAACTGAGAGGGACTGTGCTAGACGAATTTTTGAGAGGGCATAAGAGACTACTGATACATTATAGAGGGTAGACGATGGTACTTCTGTTGCTAACTATATGAGGGAGTTTTTATGAGTTGACCGAGAGGCAAAGTTTTATAGGGGTAGGTATCATGATGCAATGCATGCCGATCATAGAGTCAGTTATGCCCCTTCGAGATCTGGTAGGACATGTACCCGAACAGTCAGCGAGGGTGTGACATAGCCTTCATGGAGAGATCCCAGAGATCCTGGTCCATCCAAGAGTGGTGGTGGTACTGGTCTTGTTATGCCTGCACCTTCTGGCAACAGCAGATCTTAGATGCCATTTTGTGATTTTGAGATATTCTTTTTGAGACATGATGTACACTTCGAGTCAGCTCATTTTTGACGATGTATCTTTTCTTATTTCAGACTTCATTGTATACCATTGATGATATATATGATATACAGTTGATTACTATTGATCTATGATGGTTATCTATGATTCTATGATGGATGCATTTATTGTAATGTGTTATACACCATGTGATGATTCTATGATGAATGCTTTTATTTTATGTGATGATTCTAATTTTAAATGTTTATGTATGAATATATGATGTATGGATGTATGATGTTCTAAATGATGATTTTTGCAGTGAATGATATATGGATAATAATGACATGATTTGCATTTATTTTAATGTGATGAAATGTATGGATGTATGGTGAATGCATTTATTTTAATGTGATAAAATGTATGGATGTATGGTGAATGCATTTATTTTAATGTGATGATGATAAAAATTATGATTTTGCGATGAATGATATATGGATGGATGGTGTAAATTTGATCAAATGAATATGACAATAATGTAATGAATGATATGGTGCAATGAACATGATGTATTTATTTATGATATGATGTGGAAAATATGGTACGATAAATGCATAACTATTTCATGTTAAATGCATGAATGATGAGATGATAAAAGCTTTGCAATGATGAGATGATGCTTCTATATGCTTGTGATGATTTTTGGTTTATGTCAAGTATACTCAGTCATATTTGTAGAAAAGATAATCATTAATTGGAATCCTTTATGTAATAAACACTCTGCAGATGTAGAATTTATTATGAATGCAGTCTAATTTTATCATGCAGCTATATGCAAACCATTGTCATTTTAACAGTACTTTTTGTGCTTGGTATCATCATAGAGATTTTTAGGATGTTAAAAGTGAGTACAAGCATTAATGGTATATGTTAGACCAATGAGGACCTGAGTACTACTTTCATGATTTTTGATATTGCAAGCGAACACGAGCATCTAGGTATAATTGAGCCGAGATTACCTAAGCATTCATTGTGTAAACAGGTAGAGATTAATCATTTTAATGTGTGAATTATGAATGTCATTGGTGATACATTTGTATAGCACATCCCCCGAAAATTCACATATTTATATGATTAACGTACAGATAGTAGACAATAAAAATATCATTCTTCTTCCTTATTTCTCTAGTTCATTTACATCATCGAGTTACTCCAGAGAAATGATAATAATTAATCAAAAATACAATTTATCCACCTTTTACTTAGAGTGTTTCAATCAGTATTCAGATTAGATCATCCATCCTGATTTTGTGATTTTTTGCAATTTTTCGAGATTTTCGATCAAAGACCTAACCTACTAGCCTATCCTAGGGGTCTCGGGGATTGATCAAATATTAGCCTTGCCTACGTTACACACACAAAGACCACGTAGTTCAACTGACAGAGACTCATGTTTTTGGTTTTTTCTTTTCTAGACTGACTTTTTGACTTGTTTTTGGATTTTCTGATATGATACGGATGTTTGATGCCTTTCCAATGGTGATTGATGTTGCACTTTGATCATTGTTTTTGTTTTCTTGTCATACTGTTGTTTTCCCATTTGGCGAAGATGATGTTTTTGTTGCCCCCAATGATATCTAGATGTTGCCCCCAAGCTAGAGTGAGACATGACCATGTGAAATGATTTGATAAATGGATGCAATGATGGCAAGACTAATGATATGATATGAAATGGTAATGATGGCCAGACTAATGATCCTAATATGTATCAAAATAGATGAGAAAGATGGTTTAGAATCACATACGACGCCTGTTTCTAGGTTTTCACCATATGTTTTGATTACACTTTTTGTTTTTGTATTTTTTTATTTTTTTTCATTTTTCTTTTTGTATTTTTTGCATTTTTTTATATTTTTTATGTTGCCAAGACACCTGTTTGCCAGGTTTTCATCAAAGAAACCATTTTCTAGAAGTTTGACCCATGCACTAGGAAATTCAGGTATAGAACTTTCTGAGATGGATACTGTTCATAGGTTCATCAAAAAAATCCCCCTCTGATGTTGATAGTTGATAGGCTCTTGATCCGTACACTGATATGATGACAAAAGGACCTAGCCAGTTAGGTTCAAATTTCCCTTTCTTTTCCCTGTCCTGCTAATTCCTAAGGCTCTCTTTTAGTACCAAATCGCCAACTTGAAAGACTCTAGGTTTTACCCTATGAATGTAGCTCCTTGATATTCTTTGTTGGTAAGTTGTTAGATGGTTGACAGCTTGTTGACGATGCTCATCCAACAATTCTAGTTCTTGAAGTTTGGATACCCTATAGTCCTCATCTGAAATGATTCTTCTTAGTGATACATGGAGTGATGGAATCTCTTATTCAATGGGTAGTAATGCCTCTGATCCATATACCAAGTCATATAGTGTAGCTCCTGTCGGTGTTCTGATATTGGTTTTGTAGGCCCATAGTGCAGGATTAAGCTAAACTTTCCAATCATGTCCAACATCGTTAACCATTTTCTTGGGTATTTTTAGAATTGTTTTGTTAGAGGCCTTTGCTTGGCCATTTCCCTGAGGATAGTATGGTGTTGAGAAACGATGTTGGATATGAAACTTCTCACATAATTCTTGGACATCTTGGTTTTTGAATGGTCATCCATTATTAGTGATAATAGATTGAGGTATGCCATACCGACAGATTATGTAATTCAATATGAATGATGAGATATGCTTTCTAGTGATAGTTGTAAGAGGAACTACTTCTATCCATTTTGTAAAGTATTTTATTGTTGTGATTATGAACTTGTGTCCATTGGATGAAGATGGATTTATCTTTCCTACCAAATCTAGTCCCCATTGACAAAAGGGCCATGTTGATGTGAATGGATGCAATTCTTGAGCTAGTGCGTGGATCAGATTACTATGAATCTGATATTTTTGACATTTCTTTACAAACTGATAAGACTTTTTCTCCATGCATGGCCATTAATATCCTAAACGAAGGAGTTTCTTCGCTAGAGTTATACCACTCGAATGAGTGCCACAAATACCCTCATGAATCTCACGTAAGGTCATCTCAAATTCATCATGTTCTAAACACCGGAGTAAGGTACCATCAAGTCCTTGACGATAAAGGATGTCGGTGATTAAAATATGTCGGGCAGATTACCAGATGAAATTGGGTTTTTGGTTCCTGGAAAGATCGGGAGGGAGGATATTGTCCTTTAGGTAAGCATAGGTTTTCTCATAGACGAAGGTTTCAATGGTATCTAAATGGCATATGGTATTGGATTCTGAACTATTGTAAGAAGGACATGATACTTGTTCTACCATAAACTCATAACAACCACGTTTCTCTGGCAATTGTAAGAGTGAAGTAATTGTTGCCATAGCATCTGCCACTTTTTTCTCTACCCTTGGAATTTGATCAAATTTGACATTGACAAAAAATTGTTTTAGATCATCTATTTTTTGTTTATAGGGCATTAATTTTTCATCTTGTTGATGGTTAAAATGACACAAACAACATTAAAACAGAATATTTCTACTCTATTTCTCCTGAAAAAGAAAGAATACATGTAGTGGCCTAACTCCCAAGGTCCTGGTAGTTGGTTCTCAACTGTTTGATGTCACTCAATTGGTTCATGCAACTGTAATATTCAAGGGGCCTGTGCTGGTAACAAAGGATTCAAGCTATGACTCTCTTTATCCAAATAGTTCCTATAAATCAATGGGTTTTAAATAAAAGAAAAAGATAGATCCAAGGGGTAAATCAGCAAGTATGAATTAAATTTATCTAATATCCAGACATATACTTTTAACAATGAATGTTTTCTTAACCGATCACAAAAACCATAGCATGACACAACCCACAGTATGACTGTACCATCATATATATCTTAGGTGCTTAATTCAATCCCACTATTCGCATATCACAAGTATTTCCAAGATTTCACAACAACACACATTCATTCATCATCAAAACTATAGATCAACAGACTTCAATAACTTTAATTCAATGACAGTTTAACAAGATAATCTTTAAACCTGGTTTCTTCTAATGACTTTCATCACATAAGAAACTATCATGCTTCAGCACAATCACTGGCATTCAGGTGGATTATAACTCATTAACCTTATCAAACAACACAATTCAATGCAAACTCCATATTTCGTAAACTTGCAATTCTATTAACTGTAAAAAGATCTGGTACAATGTATCTCTGCAAAACTCTATAAAATTCTATCTCCTAGCACTAGGTAAGCCAATCCAATTCTCAATTAGCTGACCCTTACAATGTGATACCCATCTGGTATTTATAGATATACAAAAGAAGTTCGAACTTCACTTCTATCTTAGGCTTTCCACCTTTTTAGGAGCAATCAACTTTCTTGGAAACTCAGATCAACTTTGATCTTGAGTTCTTACATTATGCATTCAGTTTGATCTAACAATAGAAGATAGAAATAGAAGAAAATAAGTCATGCGCCCTTAAGACTGTCAATGTTGCATGCATGCAACATGCAAGGAAAAAGATCATCATGCATGCAAGGAGGAAGAACATCATGCATGCAAGATTTCTATGCATGTGAAGCTGGATCCGCTATGAACTCATCATAACTGGTGAAGACTTGTTGTAGCATATCCATATTGGGCCCATCAATCCAATCATCTTCAAATTTGATGCGATCCAACTCAACTGCAGCAAACTCTTTCATACTTTTTACCTTGATCAATTCTCTCCCTGCAGCTTTTATTTCTTCTTTGACTTCTACAAGCCGACCTATCACCAAGTCTCCTCCATCATCTTTCTCCTGCAAGCAAACCTCTAATTAGACCTTTAGATAAATCATCATAAAACATGCTTTTAAAACATACATGTCACACATATATCAGAGTCGGAACCAGACAGAAGCTCAAAAGAATCTCTTATACAAAACTGGCGGAATCGAAGCAAAAACCGATATAGGAACTTCACCTAATAACAAACAGGCTGGGAGTCGGAGTCGGGAAGGTTATCGGAACCGGGATCGGAATGAAAAAGTGATTTGGTTGTCTTTGAATTCCCATTTTCATATTCTATTTCCATTCCACCTCCGCCTCCGATTTATCATTACTTTGAAGAAAGACTTTCCATTATATGTGGAGTCGGACACGGGATAAAAACAGAATTGATAACCTTCGCAAACAAAATTCTTAAATTCAAGATCAATTCCAATCCCGCCTCCGCCAGTTATCACATACTTCAAGGAAACCTTTTAAAACTCAAAATCAGAAACAGGATAGAAATGGAATTGATAACCTTCGCAAAACAAAACTCTTAGGCCCATAATCTATTCCAATCCCGGCTCTGCCTATGCTAATCATGACATCATCAAATTTATCCATTTTCAACATAATTGCATGATTAAAACCTAGGTCGCTATAAAATGGCAAAGGAGCTTTAAAAATACCATACTCATATGACCATGGGGAATCAATGGCACTTCTAAGATATCATTTTTTAATCATTTAAAGTAATTGCAGAGACCAACGAAACCCTAATCTAACAAACCTAATAAAACTAGGGCACAGGTTTAAAACCCTGCCATTCTACCAAACGACGAAACCCTAAATTAAACAATAAATCTAATCTACCCTAACTCACTGTAAAATCTCTAATCTACCTCACTGTAAATTCTCAATCTAACTTACGCCATTAAAAACCTTTAATCTAATCTAATCTACTACCAACCAAAAACAACACGACACAATCATGATTAAGACGTGAAAGCGACAATGCCCAAAAATAGAAAGAAATGACACGATAAAACAAGAAAACAAAGATTAAAGCAAAACAAACAAGACAAAACAAGAACCTGCTCATTCAATCACATCGATGATCATAAAATTGCTTTAAAACACAATGATTGAACACGCGAGTAGATATAAAGCAAAACACAACGAACACAACTACAAATAAACAAACGAACAACAAAGATAAAAGACCTACCTCAAACGCAAACAAAGCCAAGCCAACTTTATGAATCAATTCGCACACAATATCCCTTCTCTATCTCAATCAATTTGCTCAAATGAACTCTGCTATTGATCTTCGCGCTCTCAGAATTGTAATAATAACAATAATGATCGACTTAACCCTTAATAAAGGTCAATATGTGAATTTCTACCTACACCATCAACCACCATTAATGCATTAAAACACAGTAAAAGGCAGAGTCGAAAGTGTAAGAGAACGAACACTAGTCTGCAGTGCAACTTCAGTCAAAAATTCAACGACAAAAAGCGGCAGGGGCGGAACTAAAATGGAAACAGGATCTTAAACTTATAAAATTTCCAAACCTTATTCCCATTTCGGCTCCGCGTCCGACAACTAAAAACAAAACAAAAAAAAAAATACAAAAAGTTAAGTAAAAGACCAACCTAATAAAACAAAACACCAAAACCCAGACAAAACAAACATTTAAAAAGTAGCGGAGGTAGGATCGGAATAGAATTTGATTTTGCGAATTTTGATAACAACCATCCCAATTCCCACTCCAGCTCCACCAAAGACCAAAAACAAAGGCAAAGAAAAGACTGTCGGGATAGAACCAAAAACAAGCCTCAAAAGAACTTTCAGAACCCGATTCATCTTCGGTTCCAATTCCAACAGAGAAACCAAAGAAAAATAAAGTATTGGAAAAAGTAGACTCAAACTTTGTTTCAAAAACAACTAAGTACAAAAAACACAAAGGGGGACCCATTTTGACCAAGGCAAAAGATGGGGTGGTTATGCAAGGCATAACACATCTTTCGTCTGATACTCGTCATTTACTTGATAAATGACTAGTTGAGAATCCCCATATACCTGTAATTATGTGATCTTCCATTCAATTGCACTTTTGACCCCAATAATTAATGCTTCATATTCTGCCATATTATTGGTACATTGAAACATCATTCTATAAGATTTTTGGATGGTGTGTCCCTAGGGAGTGATGAACAAAATACCTACTCCAGATCCTCGATGTGTATATGATCCATCAAAATACAATATCCATTGTTGTGGCATCACTGTCGGAATGTCCACATCTGGAAACTCCATTGTCATAGTTCGATCATTTGGTAAAGGAGCCTCAGCCAATTGTTCGGCGATTGCTTGACCCTTGATGGCTTTTCTTTCCACATATTGAATATCAAACTCACTTAAGAGCAGGACCCATTTTGCTAGTCTACCTATTAAGGAAGCCTTACTGAATAGATATTTTAAGGGGTCAATTTTTGCTATAAGACGGATTGTGTGAGTCAGCATATAATGTCGTAGTTGTTGAGTATAAAACACCACCGCCAAGCAAGATTTCTCAATGAAGGTGTAGTTTATTTCATAGCCATTTAAAGTTCTTCTGATGTAGTAGATGGTGTTTTCCCTTCCTTCATAATCTTCTTGTGCTAATAATACTCCTAAAGAGATATATGTTGTTGAAATGTACAGTATCAGAGGTCTTCCTTCTGTAGGTGACATGAGAATAGGCGGTGACATTAGATATTGCTTTATTTGATCGAACGTTGTTTCACACCCATTATCCCATTTGAAAACAACATTTTTATGCAATAGGTGATTGAATGGATGACTTTTGTCTGCCAACTAGGAGATAAATCTCCCGATTGATTGGAGTCTTCCCTGTAGTGATCTGAGTTGACTGATATTTCTGGGAGGCGGCATTTCCATTATTTCCTTGACTTTCGCTAGATCTACTTCAATGCCCTTTTCTGAGACAACGTATCCTGAGAGTTTTGCTGATGTGACCCCAAAGACACATTTCTTGGGGTTTAGCTTGACATTGAATTTCTTTGGCCTTGTGAATATTTTCCTCAAAATATGTAGATGTCCTTCCCTAGTACAAGAATTATCCAAGATATCATCCGCGTAATCCTCCATAAAGGTGTGCATCATATCATGAAATATTGTGGTCATTTCTCTTTGATAGGTTGCTCCTGCGTTTTTCAAACCAAATGGTATGACATTCTAGTAGAAGGTTCCCCATGGACATGTAAATTTTGTCTTCTCCTAATCTTCTGGAGCTATTTTAATTTGATTGTATCCGGAGAAACCGTCCATTATTGACAACATGGCATGCCCTTCCGTTAAGTCTACAATGATGTCTATATTAGGTAATGGGAAATCATCCTTTGGGCATGCTTTATTCAGATCCCTAAAATCCGTACATATCCTGATGCTATTGTCCAGCTTTGTGATAGGTACAATGTTTGATATCCATTCGGCATAATCAATAGACCTTATGAATCCAGCATCTAATAATTTCTTTAGCTCAGTCTTTACCATTAATGCGATATGGGGATGCATTTTTCTCAGTTTTTGCTTTACAGGCTTGATTCCTGCAAGCAAATACAAATGATGCATGAGAAGGTTTGGATCCAAGCCTGCCATATCAGAATATGACCAAGAAAATTTAATGCTTCTTTCCTTAAATAATTTGATGAATTTCTCTCTTGATTTGTCATAGATTCTGCCAAATGTAATATTTTTTCTCTTTCTTCAGTGTCGATGTTTATAGACTGTGTTGGTTCCACCAAAACTGATGATCGTTCATGATAATGCTCTAGAAGAGTGTCAAATCTCCCATCTTTCGGTGCCTTAGATAATTTTTCACCATCAGATGCATTCTTTATTTTTTCTTTTTCAAGATCTAATGCTGCCATATAATGGTTTTCACCATTAGATCTATTATCCTTGTTTTTACTTTTGCAACTAGAAGATTTGACACCCTCCTGCCGAGTCGCGTTGTTATGATAATTGTGGATAGAACTTGTACCAGGTTCATCACAACATAAGAAATTTACGATGGCATCATCGTTAGTAAATATGGGTACATTTATTGGTTCAACAAGTTCCCAGTCAATAAGTTCAGGATGGATTAAAGGAATGAAGTCATTAGATTGACTTAGGTTGATGGGGGTAAGGGTTAGGATAGCTATGTCATCATATTCATTATTAGGGATGTCAATATCAATGATGGTACCCTCTTCAAGATCATCTAGTTCACTTGATGTTTGTTCGTCCCCACTTGAGTCATCGATATTTAGTGATCCTGATACAAATGGTCTAGACCTAGAGCTTTGTCCCTCCTCACGCATAGGTGCATATTGTTTGATCACATCAATTTGGATATCTGTGTAAGATATATCGGAACACAAATCCCATTCATATTCATTTGAATCCATTTCAGAGCTATCTCTAACCTGAAGGATTCTTTCAACAACCTTCTTTGTCATTTCTTGTTTTTGTTCTTTAGAGTATCCCAGTCCTGTCTTTTCTTTGGAATGAAGAGTGAGGGACTAAATAGGTTCTACGATGCCTTCCTTCCTTTTTCTGACAGTTCCTTGTCCCTCATACCCCATTTTTTCTAGGATAGCCTTCCCTTTGCCATATTTTTCTGTATTGATATTGATATTTGATGTTGATGGTTCCTCATCTTTGTATAGCCAATCAAGGATTGCTTTGTTAACTGATTCGTCCTCTATGGTGTCGGCTTTTACAAACCTTTCTTCTAGAACTGTGACAGGTAGTGATGTTTGATGTTTGACCATTGATGGTTGGCCATATGTCTTTGGAGACGGCATTAACTGTGAAAGATTAAGCGATTGCTCCATAGAATATTGCCCCATTCCCTTGTCTGTCAGCTAGACCTGCTCTTGAAATTTATGTGATAAAGATGTTTGGGGATCTGGATTATCTGTTAATTGAGTGTCAACAAGAATTGTATCTTTTACTTTATCCTTCTTCTCTACCCATTTGGTGTTGATATTTGGACGTTTTTCCTCATTTGATGACTTTGAACTGGATGCTTCCCTATTGTGAGGTACAAAGGTATCTTGAGAGATCCTAAGTGTGTCACAATGCTGAGGATGATTATAATCAGCTGATATAGTCACCTCCTATCCATTTACTGGGAATTTTAAGCATTGGTGATATGTGGAAGGTATTTCCTACATTTCATGGATCCATGGGCATCCTAAGAGTATGTTGTAAGTTAACTTTTTTTCCAGTACCTGGCATGCTATGTGTTTCATCATTGGTCCCACTTGAATGGGTAATGCAATTAGTCCTTTTCAAGATCTCTCTTCCTCATCATATGCCTTTATTGTCATTTTCCTTCGAGCATCAATAACATCATCTGAATACCCTAGTGCACGAATTAACTTTAGATTGCAAATGTTCAAACCAGCTCCCCCATCTATTAAGACTCTTTTGACACGATGATTGTGGATCAAGACTTCGATATGGAGTGTGGTGTTATGGGGATGGTTGGGTGACACATCATCCTATTCAGAGAATGATAGATAGTGTGGTGTAGTCAAATGCCCCACCATAGCCTGGAACTGGAAAACATCCAGATTTTTTGGTATCGTAGTGGCAACTAGTGCTTGTTCTAGAACCTCCTTATGTGATGGTGATAGTTTGAGGAGTTCTAGTATTGATATCTGTACTAGAATGTTTTAAAGTTGATTGACAATGTTGTAATGAGATGGAGGTGGATATGTGTTTTTAGGCCCAACTCCCCTTAAGACTACCTTGGATTGCCCCCTTGTCATTACATTTGTTGGTTGATAGTCCTATCGTTCTCTGAATTTTAAAATGTTTATTTGATTTTCAGAGACTTGTATGCTTGGGAGAAAATCAAAAGGGTAGTGTCATTGTTTTTGTGTTTGTCCATGTTATGACCAACGGTATTATCATTTTCTACTTCAGTAAGACAAAGGATCGTTTTATCATAGACATGATTGATATTTTTACCTTTGTTGTTCATAGAAGATGATGCTCCTTTGTCATATTTTGGTAAAGGGTCCTTGAAGGCCAAATGATCATTAATATTTTGGTGTCCCTCTACATATATCTTGTTATTGTCGATCAAATCTTGAACTGCGTGTTTTAACTCCATGCAATCATTAGTTTTGTGGCCTTTATTGTTGTGGAAGTTACAGTAATCTGCGTCATTCCACCATGGTGGTTTGACCTTTGGATCCCAGAATCTTGCTTCCCGCGTAGTGATAGGACCACTTGTGACTATTTCTTTCATCGTTGATTCCAATGTTTGGCCTAAAGGTGTGAACCGACGCCGATTTGATGATTTTTGGTATGGTTGAGGTTTTGTGATTTTGTTGTTTTGAATGACATTCGACTTGATGATTTGATCATTGTTTTGATTTGTTTTTGAAATAGATGTTGTCAAGTTGAAAACTAGTTTGGCATTTTGTGAATCACTTGTTGTTTTGTTGGTAGTCGTATTCCTGTTATTTTGCCAAAATTTTGGTTTTTCACTGTTGGGGTATTGATTTCAGGAGTTTGTGTTATTTGATTTGTCGTTGAAATGTTTAATAACCCCTCTTTTGACCAGCTCTTCTTCAATCTTAAGGCCATTTTCTATCACCTTTTCGAATGTAGGAGGACATTGTAATTTGAGTCTGTAACTCATCTCCTTCATCAAATTTTCAATGAACAACTCCATTTACTCTTCCTCAGGAATGGAGCGAGGATATCTAGCGAATAGTCATTACCATCTTTGTAGAAAGGACAAGAATGTCTCCCCTTTGTTTTGTTTCATGTTATACAAATCCTTTATCGTGACATCGTGTTGGATGTTAAAAGAATACTATCAGATGAACCTGTTGAAAATTTCTTCAAAAGTCCTTATTCCTAGTTGTAATTTGGAAAACCATTCCATACACGAACCTCCCAAGCTTCTCAGGAATAATCTCATCAGTTAAGTTTCCTCTTGAAAACACTCTAGGCTCATGGTCTTGAATTCCCAGATATGATCGATTGGATCTATCTTTCCATTGTATTTGTCATACTTGGGGAATTCACAGTGTTGAGGAAAAGGTATCATGTTGACTATTGAGTCAAAAGGATAGGGAAAAATATCCTGCACTACATACCTTTTGGTGTTTCCTTTTGTCATGTCTTGTATTTGTTGTTGTAATATTTGCATTTGGGATGTTAAGGCAATAACCCGATCTATACCTTGTGTGGGTTGTGGTATTTCGGTTTCACTTTTTCCAGGTGCTTCTCTTAGTCAATTTACGTCAAAGTCTTTGGGAAGCTTAGCACCTGATTCAGCCAACATTAAGAGGTATTTCTCCATGTCCTGTTCTAAGATCTTTTCCATTAATTTATGGAATTTTGGATCCTGTTGGGCTGTTTGTATGTCTTCTGGAGTTATTTCATTTTTGTCACTTTGATGTAGACTATTCTAGGGATTTTCTCTGCCATTGTATTTGATGTTTCAAGTTTCTTTTCTAAGAGCCTCTATTTTTGTGACCTGGTGAAGATTTGCAAACAAGTGTTTTGTTCTTTCTTCCAAACTTTGATCTTCTATGTTGAAAAATGTCAAATGAATTTTTAGCAAAGTCAAATAAGATGATATATCTTATTGATAAGACTAGGTTAATAATGTGATTACTATGCCTTGTTTCGTGATGAGAGGATGATAATATCCTGATGATGAAACTTTAGCGTAATGATCAAGATTTTGTTTTGATTTGACACTTTATGATTTGCAAGATCTGCATTTTAGTTGAAAAGACTGGAAACTTGTAGGAACCTATCTAATTTTGGTTTCTAGACAGTGATTTTGATAAAAAGATACTTCTGTTTTGATAAAAATCCATGTGTAAATGACAGACAAATTGACTAATATGGTTTGGAACTCTCTGTTTTAAAAGCACTAAAACAGGTCTTGGAAGCGCTATTTCACAGAAGTGCTAGAACAAAGTTCAAAAGTGCTGAAACAGATGATGGAAGCACTATCTTTATAGATGCGCTAAAACAGGTCTTGGAAGCGCTGAAACAGGACTTGGAAGCTCTATTTCATGGAAGCGCTATAACAGTGCTCAAAAGCACTGAAATAGTGCTTGGAAGCACTACTTTATGAAAGCGCTAAAATAGTGCCTAGAAGCGCTAAAACAATGCCTAAAAATGCTATTTTATGGAAGCGCTAAAATAGAGTCCCGAAACACTGAAACAGATTTCCAGAGCGCTAAAATAGAGGATTGATGTTTAAGACTCCTTATTGCAAAATTTGAATTGGCCTTGTGGCGTATTCTATCATGGGTTGTGGGATGTAGGACTGACGTATGCATTGACTATGATTGTGATATTGTGTGAGGGCTCTCCTTTGGAAGAAAGTTCGTGAATAAAGAGGTTCTACTATGTAATCAAGAGTATGACCTCTAGAAAAATTGTGATACCTATGAATGAAGTTTTTGTGTTGTAACAAAAAAATTTGACTCTGATATAAGAAACGCCTTCTTCTTAAATTATCTTAGTAACCAAGTGGTCTCTTGGGTTTCTTGACTTTGATGGTTTTCTTGACAAACTTGGTTGATTTCCACTCTCGAATCATGATTTTTCTGACCTGATTTGATTTGTTGTTTTTTGGATGATCTTTTATCTAATTTTTAATTATTTTGAAAACACAGCAAGCAAATTATAGAATAATTGTTTTAATCTAAACAGATAGTGTATATTCAAGAACCACAAATGGTCCTTATTGATTTTCACTGGTTTGTTTTGACAAATATATACTTTCAGATAGACTCGTACTCTTAAGGTCAAAGAGGTCATCGTTATACTCAACAACCCACATCTTGAAATTGCGTTGACTCACACAGCTGTGTCACCCCCTAGAGGGCGCCCGTGTTTTTGTCATTTCCAGGTGCGTACTCAGAGTTGGATTTCTCTTCCTTTGAGAAAATAGTCCTTGGAAATTATATGGTGAGTGTCTTGGGGGCAGATTCTTCCCTCCCCCTGCACCATGATTATTACAATGTATGGTTGCTAACTCGGCTGGATACTACACTATGGTTCGTAGATAGGGTTTTTGTGCGGTGCGGCAATTGATAAACTCCCTTAGGAGACCTCCCAATCTTTAAAATAAAGATTTTGGGGATGGTTATCTTGCACACTACCATCAAGTTGGACTTTCATCAACAACTTTCATTTTGATTAGAGTGGGTTGGGATCCTTGGCTTTAGGCATTCCCACTTAGGTCATTCCCGTAGGGTGAGTACTTTTTCCCACTACGGCAAGCCTTCTAAAGTTTTTAACAAAAGCATAAATTTGCATGAAAATAAAGGATGATTCTGGCACTTTGATCACCCAATTAAGGGGAAAGCACAAGCCTATTCATCACATAAGCACAGTAAATAAATGATTCATTTTAAGCCCAAAAGACAAATTTTTCTAATCTATGTGAAGATTTTGCTTCACAAAAATCATGGTGTCCTTTTTAACTGATATTGAAAAAGTGTGATGGCTACCCTAGGATTGATAAATTTTAAACTAGAAATGGCTACCCTAGGATTGATAAATTTTAAACCAAATTATTATCCTAGGATTGGTTTATTTTAGTCCAAATGTATCAAAATAAAATTTTGGTCACGGTCGCGTCGGATCTAGATAAATAAATACGGAAGCGCTAAAATAGTCAATGAAAGCGCTACAGTTTTTACCCGATGCTCTAAACCTGAAAGCACTGAAATAGAGTACCAAAGTGCTAAAGTTGGTCATGGAAGTGCTATTTCAGCTATACTAGAGATGGGTGACCGATGCGCTGAAACACTTCATGGAAGTGCTATAGTAGAAGCGCTTAAACTTATAACAGATGTGCTATAGTATCACGGAAGTGTTGAAACAGAGCACGTAAGCACCATAGTTTTCCACGGATGCACTATAGTTTTTGACAAAAGTGTTATAGTTTTTGACGGAAGCATGGAAACAGAACACGTCGGGAACCTGTGCGACACTTTTTAGAAAAATTGATAAAAATATGGGGTTAATGCCTCACGATGGGTGCCAAATTGTAAGTGTGAATAAGGTAAAAGAATAAAACACTTCTTAATGAAACATTGTATCAAAGATTAAGCAAATAATCTACTGAAAGTGTCTCATTGTCTCCTATCTTCAAAGATTTATTAAGCTATTGTGATCTCAAATTTAAATAACACTATAACTGTTAAAATGACAATCTAAAGAATGGAATGATGTTGATGCAATGATGTGAAGCTAAATGATAATACTAAATGATAAAATAAAATAACAGAACATGAATTGACATGAAAATTGATGGATGAAGCTATAGGAGGAAGCCATGATATGAAAACTAGAATGTTGGATGCTTGAAATGCTTGAGGCTTGATGCTTGATGCTTGAATTCCTATAGGGTAAGAGTGCATAAAATTGATAATCTAGATCCTTTTCTTGGTTGAATGAAGCTTTATTTATATATTTCTCAGGAGAATAAATGCACAAGGATAGCAAAGAGAGGCTTGGATTCAGTCTGGAGGATTGAATGGTGAGAGATGGAGGAGATTGAAAAGATTTTGGGGATTGTCTCTACCCATGAAAACACCAGGCAAGAGAAGAGGAAGGATTGATGGAAGAGGATTGAGAGATGAATTTGCAATTTGTCTCCAATTTGTCTCCAAATCTTCCCATGAAGTTTGAAGGCATTAATTTTGACATATATTGACATAAATTAGACATAGGATATCTAATTTGATTTTGAGGAAATATAGAGGAATATTCTTTATGCCTTAATTTAAATATTTTTGATTTATTTAAATTAGCCAAAGAGGGATAAATAATTTAATAGAACAAACTATAGAAGTTGTTTATTAAATTAAAATAGAAGAAAATGGTAATTAATCAATAAAGTGTTTAATCTTTATTTAATTAATTTAAGATTTGATGTGATAGAATAAAATAGGGAAATGATAATTAAATCAAACAAAGTATTTAATTTTGTTTATTTAATTAAGAGGAGATAATAGAAGAATTGTATGAATTTAAATGTGAACGTGAACTATATAAATAAATATCTATATTTATTCAATAGTAGAGGAATTTAGGATAATTGATCAAATAATTCGTATTTAATTAATCAAATTCTCCAAACCAATTTTAGGTGTATACAATTGTAACTAAAGATTTATTTATGACGTTGGATTTGAGTAGTAGTCTCAAGCAGCTTTTGTCACCATGGTTTTTCCCATCTTGGATTTTTCATGTATATTTAGTGTTATGTGATGTCTTGTAAGTATGCATATTTATTTCTCTGTATGTTTAGTAAATCTACATAAGGGTTCAAAGAATTAACCTGCATATAGGTTTTGAGGGTTAAGTTTTAAGATCTACTGATTCACCCCCCCTCTCAGTAGATTGTTATGTTCCAACAATTGGTATCAGGGCCCTAGGTTCCCTAGGAGAAGCTTAATCGTCTTGGGTAGATCTTGGATAAGATCACAAAATGGTTATTTAGGAAGGCTCATCTATAGAAGGAGTACCTCTCTTTAATGGATCATACTATAAGTGTTGGATTAGAAAAATGAAGACACGCCTAGAATTACTAGAATCTGATGTGTGTATGTCAATTGAGAAGGGATACAAAACCCCTACCACTCCTCCCACTAATATTTCTAGAAAGAAGGCTTTTGAAGATAATGCTAAGGTAATATTTACAATTCTGAGTGGGATGTCAAGATTGGTGGTTTTCAAAGTCATGCACTGTCAAAATGCACATGATACATGGAATGAGTTAAGGAGGATGTATGAAGGTGATGATTGTAAAGTGCAAGCCAAGATTCAAACACATGGAGGCAAGTCTAAAAATTTGGAGACAAGTAAAGATGAGAAGTTTGCAAACACATCCATGAGAGATGTTGAAAATAGAAGGGAGATGATAGAAGCATCTACATCTGGATCTAAGAATTCTAATGAAGAGGAAGTTGATTTCATAAGAAGATCAAGGAATGGATCCATAAAACATAGAGGTAAGCTACCCCCTAAATTTTTTTAATTTGGTAGAATACATCTTCTTGTTGCTAAATGTTCTCCTAATGATAAGAATAACTCTAAGAAAGAAGAGGATGGTAAAGAGAAAAATAAGAAGGATCTGCACACAAGAAAAAAATATAGGTTATCTGATGTTAGTGGCAACTCAGATGATGAACATGAAAGGCTTGTGAGATTGACAGGAATGAATCCATGTACATGGATTTTGGAACAACTTCTAATGAAGAAGTTGAAAGGTCTAGTAAAAAGGAAGAAGAAGTTGAAACCTTTAATTAAAAAGGAAAAGTAGACCTTGAAGGTAAACTCATCTATGATCTAGATGAGATCAAAGTTTTGAAGAAATAAAATGAAGAATATTAAATGCATGTACAAGAGGATATTGATAAGCTGACCAAAATTCTTAAAGAATCTAATTAGATCGTGATCAGCTTGAAGACACAAGTGGAAGAAGCAAAGAGAGTAGAATATGTAGTTAAATCTGAACTACAATCTAAATCTAATGAGTACATGAAGTTGGAAGCGAAAATAGTTTCTCTAGGAAGAGCTAGGAAATGCTAAAGAGTAGATTGATAAAGGCCTAAATTAAGGGTGGCTCAAAAATACTTGATGAACTAGTTAGTTCACAAAAGCCATCAAAACCTAAAGAAAAGGTTGGCCTTGAATTTGAGAAAGGAAAGATTCCTTCTACCAGTGCTTCTGCAAAGTTATATGACAAGTTTAGAGAAGAAGGAAGTGTTGGCAAATGTTCAGCACTCTGCTCAGGATTCGTGACATGGACTAACCACCTCTTGTGGATCCATTAACTCTGGTAGTTGTGTCGGGCATTAATAGGTTGATCTTTTGGTGCAATGGTAGTTGCGGGGCCAACAATTGGTATCAGAGCGAAAGGTGTCGGGTTCAAATCCCCTCGGGTAACACTGAGGGGGAGTTTTTTGGTAGATGGTCAGCGCTCCCCTCAAGATTTATGACATGCACTAACCACCTCTCATGGATCCATTAACTCTGGCAGTTGTATCGGGCATTAACAGGTCAATCTTTTGGTGCAACGGCAGTTGTGGGTCCAACAGGAAGATGTTGCACAAAGGAGAAGAAATCCTACATGAATTGTTCCAAGGTGAATGCCTCTGAAAATGGAAGATCATAAAAAGGAACTGCTAAGGTGAAGACAACAAAAGAGAAGAAGAAGCCAACTACTAATATGAAGAAATTTGATGAAGAAAAGAGACCTACTATAGATAAGATGAAGAATAATTAGTCAGTTGCTGATTATTAGAAGAAGAAGCTTGTTTTAGATAAGAAGATGAAGAAATTAGTCCCCAAAAACATGAAAAAGAAGCAACATACAAAGGGAGCTAATGCAAAAATATTCACAAGGATGGGACATGCCAAGATGTCAAATAAAAGAAGACCACCTCATCCTACTCAAAGGAATTCTATGACCAAGTACTCTCCATGCTTTTATGGTTACTATTATACTTGTAATCATTTTGGTCATAGGGCTTTTGAATGTAGAGCTACACCTATAAGGAGCATAAAATATATGGATAAAAATTCATATGCTCCTGCAATGAACATGGATGTAATGTGCTTTAACTGCAACAATTTTGGTCACATAGACAAACATTATAGAACAAATTATATCATACCAAAAGCATAAAGTAAGAAGAGGAATATGTCCCCCAAAGTGAACAATGGTTCACATATTCCTGAGAAGAAAGTTGACAAGACAGAAAAGAAACCAAAGAGGGTATGGAGAGTGAAAGGTTAGTAGGCATCACTCAATGTGGCTACTCATGTCTTACATCACTAATTTTTAGTGATAGGGCATGAGTCCAGGGAGAGCTTAATTGGTATCTTATTCATCCCTAAAAATGAAAGGATAGATCAAGTCTGGTACAATATTTTTTACAAATTTCTAATGAATTGATGGTTGTATATTTATGGTTACACCTTTTCTCCTTGTATGGCTTGTTAAAAGGAAATAATATTTGTAGTTGGGAGAGAAGTTGTGTGAGTGTGTTGTTAAGATAAATGCCCCTTGTCTGCAAAATAAGTGGAGACATGTCAGAGGGGGAGTTGTTCTATAAATACACTCACAAATTACTTTTGTCATAATTGGTAGAGAGTGGTTCCAGTGGGTGTCAGACCATTTTGAATTGGTACAGAGTAGTTTAGTTGATGCAGAGCCTAAAGAGAAGAAAATGCTCGGGTATGTAGAAAGAGATAATGGAGCAAGTTCTAAGGAGGAGTTGCTATTGGTATCAAATTAATGTTATACTTGATACAATGTAGTTTAGAATATCAATTGGTATAGAGCATAAAGTGAAAACATCTGCAATTGGTATCAAACCTAATTGGTTCAAAGCATGAATGGCACTTCAACTAGCATCAGATAGTGGTAATTAGTATAGAGTGGTTGAATCATTTGGTGTTTTCATTGCAATCAAAGGTTGAGAGAAGCAATTGGTATGAGAGCATAAATCGGTATCAATTGGTATCAGTCAAAGGGGGGGGAATTCCTCTTTGCCATTGCTAAGGAGAAGTGAAGGCTACAGTAGCATGGTGACCTGAGACAAGACTATCAGGAGTGTGACCCTTTACCATTGATGTCAAAGGGGGAGAAATTTGTGCAAATTCTTAAGCAATTGATCATGGGAGAAAAGTGTGTGATGCTCATAAGGGTGAGAAAAGGAGAATTGAGCTCAGATGTTATCCACCATTGGTAACAGACCATTGGTTGTAGGTTGAGCATTTAGTTTTTCTATCAATGAAAAAGGGGGATATTTTTGGCATACTGTTGTCATTGATGTCAAAAGGAGATATCAAAGGTGAAGTCAAGCCAATGTCAAAAGAGGGATCAGAGGATAGATGGGACTGATCCTGCAAGTGAGGATGTTGGCATTAATGAAAGGTGTCGTTGATGTCAAAGAAGAGATCAGAGGCAAGATGGAGTTGGAGTTAATCCTGCAAGGGAGATTGTTTGTATGATGATAGAAGATGGTTGTGAGAGGAGTGGATCTAGTTCTAGAAAGAATTGGTACAAGTTGTTGGTGAAAGAAGTGTGTATCTGCAAATGTTTCCAAGTTGCTCAAATGTTTCATTATTATCATGCAATATTACCATGATGTTGCGAATGGTTCTTCTAATTGTTTGAGGTCAAATTAGTATGCAAATTTGATGTGGGTTTTCTAAGTGCATTCCGGATATATATAATTTGTAGATCCAAATGATGTGTTGGATGCTCATAATGGATTTATTTATGCTCTCAGTCAAAAATAGGATTTGGAAATTAAACCCTAGGATTACAATCATGGTGCTCTAATAGGTTTTCTATTTTATTAGTGACTGCCTATTGGAGGCTATCGGTCACATAAGTTGCAACTTATTCCATCAATGTCATTTTGTGATCAACCCCTTTACCTAGTGCTCTAGGTTGGCGAAGTCCATGTGTTCATATCGTGGAGACCACATCATGTCGAGAGGATATGGTTCAAACTCCCTTCGATGAAGTGACTCATAGATGCATCGAAGTGATTATGGATTTTGAAGAGACGATATTTTAAGTCCCCTCAACATAGCGATGATGCTTGATCAAAATGGAGATCAAATGATACTTGCTATAGAGTCTATTGGGACAAGACTAAGTGAAAGGTGACAAAGGAAGTTGATGTCATGATTGACAGGTGGCAACAAGAGTTTGCATCGGTCGAAGGTTCTTCATCGAGTTGATAGGTGGATTTCGATGGGACTTAGTGGCTAGTCTCCTTAACATCTCGATAAGCACTCATCGAAGAGATAGGCACATGTCAGTAGGAAGAAATAATGAGTCCCTTTGATACTAAAAAAATGTGAATGACACGGCATAAATGGATATGTGGCAGCAACTTGCCATCCTGCCAAATGGAAGCGTTGACTTAGTTTGACCCCATAGGCTAGCAGAAGTTTGACAGGTGGCAAGGATGTAAAGGTGGATGTCTTGAAGTGTGAATTTTAGGTCAAATCAAATTACTACATGTGACATGTGAACAAGTGATGATTATTTTTTATCGGAGAGACTTCACCACATCGATAGGAGTCATTTTTGGGTCTCTTCGATGGAATGATGAAGTCGCATCGAGGTGATAATGGAATATTAGTGAGACAATCTCAATAGTCTCTTTGTGTTGGTGTAATTAAATATTTTGTACCTTGTCCTAGGTCATAATTACACCTTAGTTAAGTTTACTTAGGGACCACATAGGAGTTGTTGGAGAATTTCCACCTTTGGTGGACTTATCATGTTATCACTCTATCACCTCCACCTTTCATGGACATAACATGTGATTAGGGTTCCACCTTTTGTGGTAGATCCACTATTTGTGGTGGTTATCACATTATCACCTTTCCACTTTAGGTGGAGTGATAGCTTTTCATTGTTGTCTCATGTCATAAGATTATGACATTTGTCATAATATTATGCACTCCTATGTTCTCACCTTGGCTATATAACCAAGGGGTCTCTACTTCATTTGTACACACACATTGAAGCATTATCATTGACATTGAATACAGTTTATTCTTGTCACATTATTTTCTCTCTTCTTTGTGCTTTCCATTTGGTCCATAGATCTTGGCATCCATAGCCAATTCTAACATGGTATCAGATCATGTTTGATTCTAACATGGTATCAGAGTAGGTTGGGTGCCATTGGAGAGTCTATTTCTAAAGAGAGGTACCAGATTTGGGGAGGTTCCATTTTTGGTTCTTTATTGCAGGTTTATATCGAAGCTTGATAGTGCAAATCTAAGCTCACCGTTGCATCCGAAAGATTCGAGAAAGTTGATTTTGCCTTTTGTTTCATCCAAATCGGACATACGAGGCCAAATCTAAGAGGGTTTGAAGCTGCATTGTGGTTGCCATATCCAGAAGGTAGCTGCATTTTTGGAGCATTTTGGGTCAAATCCGACCCTGCCATCGCGTCCAGAAGGACCAAAAACCCTTAGATCGACTGTCCAATCATCCAAATCGGAGCAAGTCATTTGGTGAGGCAAAAAAAATTTTGCCTGAAGAGCCGTATGGCCCCCAAGTCGTCATTATTGTCGACGGTACAATTTTTTTTTTTAAAAAATATTGTCGAAATTTATTTTTTTCTAAAAATTTCATTTGAAAAAAAAAATTGTGTTTCAAATATTTTTTGATTTGAAAATATAGAAGGTACACAGTCCGCAGACTGGTACCCTCTATCTGCAATGTACTCGGCATACCCACCGCCCTCCACTCGGTGGTCACGTGGCCCACCCGTCAGCCTGTGGTCCCACCCGTCAGCGCTTGCCTCCACCAGCGGCATTCAAACACCACCGGCATCTGCTGCAAATCCCCGACGGCTACAATTAATTCGGCGAACTCCTCCACCGGCGCCGGTCAACACAAAGTCCGGTGAAAGCATATTCCGGCAGATAAAAAAAGAATATACCGGCAGCGAAAATATTCTGACAAACCTTTTTGGCCAGGGGCATTTTTTTCCGTGATGGGCCATAGGCCGTCAATTTTAAGCTCATGGTTTGCTGATGTCAGCGCTGCGTCAGCACATATTTGAAAATTTTTCACCCCTCACCATTGGAGTTTTTCATTTTGCAGTCCGAATTTGAAGCTTCATATCTCGGTCATTTTGGCTCCTTTTTTCGAGCAATTTTTTTTTATTTGGGCTAATGTTTCGTGCTCTACATAGTGGTGCAACTATTTTTTGGTTTTGGCTTCTGGTTTTTCCAGAAATTGCATATTCTCACAGGTGTTGCTGCTTCGTCCTCATTTTGGGCACTTCGGGAGCTCATAACTTGCTCCTACGGTAACATTTTTGAGTGCCATTTTTTTTGAAAGTGCATGATTTTTCCTGTACTTTCCAATGGTGTGATTAGATTTATCTCATCTACTATAATTTTTCTACTATGAGTTTGTCTTTTTTTGGCATCTGCATGTACCAAGATCAAAGTCCACCTTGCTGTTTTTGGCAGTGGCAATTGTAAACGCACTAATTGTAAAGTGCCAAATCAAATATTGCTTGGGGGGGCTTCATGATTGAGTGATTTGGGGGGGGGTAATCTTGCAATGATTGGTTGCATTCTTTTGCTTGGTTTGTGTTCTTGCAATGGGTAAATCTCAAATTGAACTCCTAACTCCACATAATTATGCTACATGGAGAAAATTAGTATGGAACTATCTCTTGGGAAAAGGTCTAATAGGCTATCTAAAGGAAACCGTTTCTCAACCTACTGATGCTAATGAATTGGCAAGTTGGGAGATTAATCATGAGAAAACACTTGGATGCATATGTTCACTAGTCTCATTTGATTTACAATTTCATATTGATTCATGTAAAACAGCTAAAGAAGCATGGGAGACTTTTGAAAACTTGTATGGTAAAACAGATAAGATTAGGGGATATCAGATTGATAATGATTTGATGAATCTTGATCCTAAAAGTTTTGACCACATCCAAGACTACATCTCCAAAATAAAGCAATTAAGAACACAGTTGAAAGAATGCAGTATTGAAAAAGAGGATTTACAGTTGATTCTGAATGTGTTATCCAAGCTTGGTCCTGATTATTCAATATTTGTTTCTGGCTTTCATACCCATCGACTTTCTATGGGAGCATCATATATTGATCCTAAGTTTGATGACTTTGCAAATCTCCTAATCCAAGAGGAAGCTAAGTTAATGAACATGGGTCTAATCAAGTCTTCCAAGCCGCATGCATTGGTTTCTAGTGAGTCAAAGGTGCAAAAAGAATCAGGGAATCTTGATAAGAAGCAAAAGATGAAAAAGAACAAGCCACATAAAGAATCAGAATCCACTCATTCAAAAGAAGAATCATCTAAGAAGAAGAGGTCTTTTTGTGCATATTGCAAGAAGGATAGACATGAAGAACACTATTGTTATAAGAAGGACATTGATGAGTTGAAGAATCTTCTCAAAAGAAATCAAATTGATTTGCCTTCTAGAATGTCTGACTCTTCTCCTTCTTCTTCTTTAAAACAATTTAAGGACAAAGGTCAAGCATCTACATCAGGATATAAAGGTCAAGCTCTTTGTGCTTATTCAAGTTCAGGATCACGTAGATGGCTTCTAGATTCAGGAGCATCACATCATATGGCATCTTCACAATCTATTTTCTCTTCATTTCAGCCTTGTTCTATGTCTCCTATATTGATGGGAAACAATACATACATGAGTGTACTTGGGAAGGGATCTATTAGTTTTGGGGACAACACTTTCCAAGATGTTTTGTGTGTTCCTCATTTGACGAACAATCTTCTTTCCATATATCAGATTACACATGGTGGAAATGGGAGAACTGTGGAGTTCACACCTGATTCAGTCATCATTCGAGACTTGGAGAGTAGAGAGATCATTGCTACTGGGGTGGTTGATCATTCATCTCGGTTGTATACCTTTGCAGATTTTGCTTCTGATGGTGACATTGTTCCTTCGGCTGTTGATCACACTTCTAGTGTAAACCATGAGGAGACATTTGGCTACTTGAACTTGGGAGTTCTCACATCAGATCCAGTACTTGAGCCATGCATTTCATCTCCTCCATCTACTGTTGCAGTTGATGATGCTTGTGATTCCACAGTTTGGGTTCCTTGTGATTCAGTGCAGCAGGACATACATTGTCTTCCAGATATGGCTACTTTGGATGGCTTCTTGACAGGTATTTCAGACTTGTTTGTGGAGTCTCATCTTGCAGATTTGGGGGACATCATTGATGACATTCATCTTCTCTTTGATGAAGATGCTCCTTCTTCAGTTGTTGCGAGGGAACACTCTGACCCTCTTGTTCATTCTCTACATGATCATTCTTTGCAGTTTGACATGAGTGTGGATACTTTTGGACAACATTTGGAGGAGGCTTCTTTTTCTTTAGAGGGGATATCATTCTCTTTGGATCATGTTCTACATTCTTCTCTACTAGATGTTGGATTGTACTCTTCAGCAGTGTGGCCTAGAACATCTGTTTGGAGTGTGTCATCTTTCGACATTGACATGGAGACACTTGAGCATGCTTCAACGATATCATACATCCTGCATACATCCTTGGTTTTGTTTCTTCCTAAGGGGAGGAACGTTGTTCGGCGAAATTGGATCATCTTCAGCATTCAATGTCGAGCTTCTACCATCATTGCAGGAGACTCAACATTGAGGGGGGGCTGCCTTGTCTCTCTTCTACTTCTCTCTTATGGGGGGGTCTTTTTCCTCACATGGGGTTTTTACCTTCTCATTCATGATTGAGAGCATTTCTATCTTGTATTTCATCTCTCTTTTGGGGAGGAGTTTTGTCCCACTGGGTTTTCTCCTTTTCTCCGTTTGTGAGAGATTGCATTGCATTTGTACATGGGTACCTAACATGGCCTAGTTGTCGGGACCCATCTTGCATTGTTTGCATTTGGTTACATTCTCCCTAAGTTGCACTTAAGGGGGGGTGTTGGTGTAATTAAATATTTTGTACCTTGTCCTAGGTCATAATTACACCTTAGTTAAGTTTACTTAGGGACCACATAGGAGTTGTTGGAGAATTTCCACCTTTGGTGGACTTATCATGTTATCACTCTATTACTTCCACCTTTCATGGACATAACATGTGATTAGGGTTCCACCTTTTGTGGTAGATCCACTATTTGTGGTGGTTATCACATTATCACCTTTCCACTTTAGGTGGAGTGATAGCTTTTCATTGTTGTCTCATGTCATAAGATTACGACACTTGTCATAATCTTATGCACTCCTATGTTCTCACCTTGGCTATATAACCAAGGGGTCTCTACTTCATTTGTACACACACATTGAAGCATTATCATTGACATTGAATACAGTTTATTCTTGTCACATTATTTTCTCTCTTCTTTGTGCTTTCCATTTGGTCCATAGATCTTGGCATCCATAGCCAATTCTAACATGGTATCAGATCATGTTTGATTCTAACACTTTGGTATAATGATGGTGGTAGGAATTAGTGGAGAATGAAATCACTAAGGTTCATTGGGAAGACAAATGGATATTGGTGAGATGAAATGATTAGTCTCTTCGACATGCCGATAAGGTGGGACCAAATGATGGTGAAGGATAACATCAGTAGAACATGTGGTGATGAGTGTTTGGTCGATATATCAAGTCACATTATTGAAATTTGTTGCATGATGATGATAGGGATGACACATAGGCAGTAGGGACCACTCGATCAAATCTTCAAGTTATATCGACAAGACCTTCTTATATTGATGTGAGTTGCTTCAATGTCTCTTCAATACTCCAATATAACTTCATAGAAGAGATAATTCCATATCAGAGAGAGTTTCTCTGGTGTCCCCTCGACACAATGAAGTCATTGCGAAGACCTTTGTGGGACTCGATAGGAAGGTGACGGTGATGGAAGGTGACTATGCAGACAAATGGCGAAGAGCAATTGCTTGACAAACTAATTCACATTGTTGTTGTGAATTGTGTGGCGATGATTTGGATGCCAAATAAGTAAAGATCGACGATGGATATTTAAATGAAGGGTCATATAAAGGTGATTCTTTAAAGGTGTGATGATGAACAAGGAACACTAGATCATGGCGTGAAGAGACAGGATCAACAACCTAGTTTCAAACATGAAGATATCAAATGGTTAAGTCCATGTATATAGGGTTTTGACTTGTAACCAACATAGTGAAGGAATTTAATTTGTTCAACTACACCTATGACCAATTTTGGTGAAGATTAGAATCAGAATGAATGAATAGAAGAACACATTAAATGCATATCTGATTCTAAGGTTTGAGAGAGAGTCAATTTGGGAATATTCTCTACACTAGAATTTAATGTTGCCCATCTCAATGCAAAAAAAGGGCAGTGAAGAAGATATCATAGAACCCTAACAAAGGATTTGAGATGATCCGATCATGTGTGGGAATCTCAAGGATGCAATGAAAGATCGATGGAGTTAAGAAAAAATTAAGACAATCATATAATTGTCCAAGAAGTTGCATCTGCTAATGTGTGTTAGGTTAGAACAGTCTGCAAGGCCAGATAGAGCTGAATAGATTTATGTATTGTTGAGAATGCAGCAGAGGAAGAGTGGTGAGATATTAGTGCAACAGACAGTGTATGCATTTTCTAAATGAGTAGAACCCAAACAAAAATCTAAGATCCAAATCTAGGTTAATATTCAAAGAATAGAGCAGTGAATGTTCTAAGTGTAGAGAAGAGAAAGAGGGTAAGTGCAGAAAGAGAGTGTAGAGAATAGATGATGTGTTGTTGAGGTTGTGACAACAGTAGAAGAAAGGATGCTTGAAAATTTTCCAAGAAAGGTATGAGTAGTTACACATCAGACATGTAACAGAGAACTAGATTCATTTGAATCACTTTATATTTGTCATCGTAAATCTGAGTTGTTGGTGCCATCAGATAACTGATTTGGCACTCAGAGTAGGGGATTTGTGTCTACTTGGAGTTGGTGCTATTAAATCAGGTAGTTGGTGCTTCCATAGGGTCAGTTCCCTTAAACATTGTAACTAGAGATTTATTTGTGATGCTGGATTTGTACAATAGTCTCAAGCAATTTTTTTCATCATGGTTTTTCCCATCTTGGGTTTTCCATGTATATATGGTGTTATGTGATGTCTTGTGTGTATGAATGTTTATTTCTCTACATTTTTAGTAAATTTTCATAAAGGGTTCAAAGAATTAATTTGCATATAGGTTTTGAGGGCTAAGTTTTAAGATCTACTGATTCACCCCCCCTCTTAGTAGATTGTTGTGTTCCAACAGATTTTGCATGATTTTTGGTCACAAAATGGATTGAAAATGGGTTTGGATGGATTTGATATACATTCCACATCACACACCACCTATCCAAAACCCTAATATTTGAATGAACCCCAAGAATACTTAGTGTGAAAGAGGCATTGTACCAATCAACTTCTAGGTGAAAAACCCTAGGAGCCTATTAGGGAATCCTCTTTCCTTATTCCATTATTGGTGGTTCATTTTGGTGAACCTAACATCTACATCCCTTTCTTTCTAATTCAAAATCCTTCTTCATCCTATAATAAGCTTGCATTGCATTTTAAATTAGTAAAGTTGCATTCTAGGGTTTCAAATTTTTACATTAGTGAAAGTGCATATAGGTTGCATTTTTGCATCTTAAAACATTAAACATTTCTGAAATTTTGCATTTTTATCTTAGATCTATATTATACAATACATAAAGCACCCACATCCATCATAATATTGTACATATTCTCAAAAACATCACCAAGTGGACTAAGTCACCACCCTGGGTGACCTAGTCCCTTTAGGCCCCTAAAACTACCTTTTATAGAGCTAAAAACCCTATTTTTAAGCTTTTATTTTGTGCCATCAACTATTTATATCAATTGGTAGTGTTTATGTACCATGCATTTCATTACATTTACCTTAACTTGGCTCATTTCATGCATTGCTTAAATTCACTTTTGCATTTACAACATTTCATTTTCAAATCATTGCATAGTGTAATCAACAAATTACCTTCTTTGAAATCTGAAAATTGCATTTCATCCTATGTCTTTACATTAAATTTTTAAATTTACATAGCTTTTTTTACATTTTAAATAGCATTGATGGTACTTGTGGATAGCATTAGACTTTTGCAATCTTCATTTTCCGCATTAGTTCCTAGATCATTTAAATCAGATTCTTTAGAAAATGAAAAACAAAACATTAGCAACATCGCATGCACCCACTCACACTCTTATTAAGCCCTTTAGTAGTGATGAATTATAAATTTTATATGAATCCCTTGATGAATTCATCTCTTCTAGCTCATCCACTAAAGATTTGGCACAAGACGATGCAAACATTGATAATCATGATAATCATACTTGTTCTTCTTCTGATATCTCTCCCATTCGTGACGAAGGTATATTGCTGAAAGAAGCCACAATCATTGAAGATCATGATGGTCTTGCCTTTCTTCCTCCTCCTTCTCCCCCTTTTTAAAACATTAAACAACAAGAAAATTAAAACATTCTCCCCTTACCTAGTCTCTATAACCAAGACCCTCAAACTTGTTCTTCTCATATCCCTCCTCAATGCAACGAGGATAGGTCAGTGTTAGAAGATGCACCTATTACAAGTCATGAGAATCTTGACCCTCCCTTCCCTAATGCTCCTACCCTTTTGTAAAATCTATTTTAAAATCATGATGGTCCTTCTCTTGATGCCTCCCCTACCTGTGACGAAGCTAGTAGTGAACCTCTTCCAAGCTCTCCTACTAGGGTAGATAGTATGGAACAAGAGTATGAGACTTTAGAACAAAAAGATAATCAAATAGACTCCTCTCCTAATCATCCCCCTAGTTACCATCCCATCATTGATCATTCACCTACTTGTGACAATGTCATTTTAGAAGAACCAATCCTTGCATGTCAAGAACATGCGGCTTGTAGCTCTCCTAAAATCTCTCCTCCTAGGGAGGATATCGCGATGCAAGAAAATCATAATATTATGCCCTCCCAAGAAGACACAGATCCTATGATAGACTCTCCTTCCTTAGGGGATGTTAATATTACTCAACCTCAAATCATCCTTTATCCACCTTCAAGCAAACCTAAACCTGAATTTATCCTTTACCCACCCAAGAATAATGTGTTGCAGCAACTGAGTCCTAATACCATTTCTCATACACATTACACAATAAACAACCTGTGCTCACAAAAACCAACCTCAAAACCCTTACCTTTACCTAATCCCATATTACTTGTTGCCCCTTGCCTAAATTCAATCATCAGCGAGTATGACCTTGTTAATCAACTAAGGAATACTCCTCCTAAGATCTCCTTATGGGACCTTATTCAAGTCTCCCCCCACTATCACAACATGATGCAAAATGCCTTAAAAAAAATCATATCCCTTCTAATGTGCAAACAAATGACACAGCAGCTCTGATTCAAGGCTTAAATGTTGACATTTTTTTCCACCAAAGTGATCTCCCTCCTTTGGTAGTCTAAAAACAAGTTGATGCTCTTGTAATCATATCTCAATACCAATCCATAGGGATCAAGCAAACCCTTGTTGATAATGGTTTCATTGTTAATGTGTGTAGTGTCAATCTCTTGGATAGGCTCCATATCGATAAATCAAACATTCAACCTACCTCTTTATCTATCAATGGATTTGACAATGTAGGATAGAAGTCACTTGGTGTGATCAATTTGCCTCTTACCATCAGAATGGCCACATTAGACACACTGATCCATGTTATGCCACATGATGTTTCATATAATCTCATTTTAGGTAGGCCATGGATTCAAGAAATGAATGGAGTGCCTTCCACTCTTCATCATAAGATGAAATACATCTACAATAATAAATTGTACACACTTGACATTGATCCTAAACCTTATAGTTTCTTACAACTTGAGAAAAACAAATCCAAACCCTTCAACACCCACCAAACCAGTGGAACCCGTACAACAACCACCCTTCGCCAATGATTGGGGTTCCTTAGACTTCACACCTCCTTTACTAGGAGAATCCAAGATCACAACTCGAGACTCTGACAAGGGAAATTTAGTCTTGTCCACACAAGACTCGACCGATCCTTTGAAAGCATCCACCTCAACTACTTTATACAAAGAAGCCAACAATGAACCCTCACCTGATCCAAAAGTGTTGAAAAAGATCTATGGAAAAGGTTATGAGCTCATGAAAAAACTTGGCTATAGTGGAAAAGGATGTGGTGCTAACAAAAAATGTATCTGCAACTCTATTGAGCCTATCATGCAAACAACAAATCATGATCTTGGATTTTTTCCTTTCACTGAAATCATCAAACTTTCACCTCACACCAACACCCTCTCAAATCACCCTTCTAAACCAACCTTAGAAAGTGCTCCTTTGCAAAAATAGAAACCAACAAAGGACTCTTTGCTTAATTCCAATGTCATCTCACAACCCACTACTGATTCATATTTTACACACTCCTTTAAAGGAGCGTACAAAATCTCACAATCTATAGTGCCTTGCATAAGTATAACATCCTATACTAAGCAAGACCCTTGTTTGTCACACAATAGAGGATCACCTTCTACCTTTAATCAAGAGGGTATCTTTTTGAGACTCCTCCAAGATCACTTGATCTCCCTTCCTCTCAGAACTCAAAATAAATGTTACCACAAACATTCCTTTTGTGCCTACCACCAAGTTCATGGTCATTCTACTAATGAATGCAAGGCCTTAAGTCACAAAATCCAACATCTTAAGGAATTTGGTGTTCTTTCTTATGTGTGGGCACCTCATTCCTCTAATTGATATTGATTTTCACTCTACCTTGCATCTCATCAATCCTTTCGACTCACTCTTGTCCTACACTAAGTGGGGACAAGGGGTTAGGTAGCCTTGTCCTCGTATGTCACTTGTCGTTGTCTCTTTTGGATTTTCATTAACCTTTCATGAACACATAAGAGCAAGCTTGGGATGTGGACGACATGTCTTAAGTTCACTCATATGTGACATACTACCCCTTCTCATGACGTAGCTTATTGGAAACATATGACTTGGCATAGGGCTTTTCAAACAAGCTTCCATGTCTTCATCTTCTACTTTAAAGAACTTTCTCACAGTAATGGTGTTAGAAACTGCTTTAAAGTGGGGGCATACATCAACACTCACAGTTCATTGTGCAATTTTCTTTTTCTTGTGATTCCCTCTCTTGGAAACATTAGGTACAATGTTGCTCAGGATGAGACATTTGTATTTTTCCTCTCTTGGAAACAAGATGAGACCATTTGCACTTTTCCTCTCTTAGATACATTACACATGATGTTCCTTAAGATGAGACTTTGCACAAACTAAGAAAAATCCCTTTGAACATTCCTTACACCATCATTTCAAAAATCATTTTCTTTTGTGGTGCCTTTTCAAAGTTATCAAGAGGTATAACTTTGGTATGGTTTAAGCAAGAAGCCCAACTAGCGGCATGACTTTCCCCATAGCCACTTGTGTGTGTGTGAGGGCATACCTGCCATGAGTGTATGTTTCTCACATTTTGGGCCTTCTCACCCAACGGACAACCAAAAGTCTCATTGCCCCAGAGTGAGTACACTTATTTTTGGACAAACAGCCTAGATCTAATCCACAACTAGCTGGACAAATGGTTGAAGCTTGATCCACCTTTTTACTTTTGTTCTTCACTTCCTTCTAGTTCTTGTCATTGCATGATCATGTATCTCATTTTGCTTCAAATCATTCACCCTTGATTGTATCCTTTTGCATTGATGTCGCTTTGACTTAAAATCTTGAATCCTGGGGGATTGACCACCTCCTTCATCTTTGGCATTCTTCACTATCTCGATTGGGATACTTTAGTGTGAGTTTGAAGCAAGTTCATCCTCTCGCCAAAGTGGGGGCTAAATGTGTCACCAAAAAGTGTAGCCTTGACACTTTCTCTTATTTGGGCCCTTTCCTATGGATTTTGGACCTCTTCTTACACCTTTCCAAGCCTTGTTCCAAAGTGTTGAAAGGTGTTATAACCAACCCTCACACTTGCCTAGGATTTTCATCAATAAATCAACCCTTTCTTATGCTAAAATTACCCCTTAATGCACTTATAGGCCCGAATTAAGTGTGTTCAGGAGACAATCTTGATAAACATCAATAATCACATCTTAATCCTCGACAACAAATCAAAATTTCCCAGGTGGCATAAAAATCAAATTTAATTCAAAAATCTTACAGGATTTTGTCTCCTAAACCCTAAGGTTGGCCTATGTGGTGATATTTTCGGGGAAATTAGGGCACAAAATGTATAAATAAGGGTTTTTCCCCTCATTTTAACCCTAATAATTCCAATTATTCTATTTTCATCGACCTCTTCCTCCTCTTCATCATCATTCTTCTCAAGCAAGCTAGGGTTTTGACATCCTAGGTCAATCAAGACATCTTTTTGGAAGCATTCAAAGGTTGAATCCTCCATTGCTGAAACTCAAGATCAAACATCATGGCAAGGTAAAATTCATTGTTTCATGTTTTATTTCATTATATTTTCATCATTTGGTTTAATTACTCAAAAGGGGTTTGACCAAGGCAAACCCCCAATCCCTAACAATCAACATTTCCTCTTTCTCTCCTTGTGTGTTTGTAGATTTAGGTATCTTGGAAGCTTTGAAATCATTGAAGGATGGATTGAAATCTTTTTGAAGACATATCTTCGTTGGCTAGGGAAAATATCCATTAAAATTCTCTTACATGCCAAGAATCAAAGTTTCAGATCTAGGTACTTGGAGAAGCAGAAAGTGCAAACTAAGGGCTTCCATTTCCATTTTTTGATCTTCAAAAATTTAGAAGTGGACTAAGTCGGGCCAACAATGGTGACCTAGTCCCACTGAACCTACTTTTTAGATATTTTGGTAGATCTGGATACACATTTAGTAGAGAAGGGCTCCAAACCAGTTTTCCAGACCTAGGACTAGGTCGCCCAGAATGGCGTAAGTGTCCCAATAGGCCTAAATTTTAGCATCAGTAGCATTCTCAACCTCCAATCTAGTCTACAACTCATTCTCCAGTGCACACCTTTCATTTCCAGCTTTCTATTTTATTTCATAAGCGTTCTTAGATCATTTAGTTTAATGTTTGCATATCATTATGTGTTTTCTACCACTTTGCATTTCAATAGTTTTCATTCAATAATTAGTCTCTTTTCCCCTTTCTCAGCACTTAGATACATTCCACATCACACACCACCTATCCAAAACCCTAATCTTTGAATGAACACCAAGAATACTTAGTGTGAAAGAGGTATTGTACCAACCAGCTTCTAGGTGAAAAACCTTATGAGCCTATTGGGGAATCCTCTTTCCCTATTCCATTTTTGGTGGTTCAATATGGTATTATTTTATTATACTCAAATTAATGAACAGTTCATGATTGTAACCATATATGAATTATTTGTTGTTATAAAACCATCGTGCTATTCCATAATCTCAGCATATTTAAAGAGTAGTATACATATATCTATATGTATAAATATAGATCTATATACATGAAACTATATATATAAAAATATATATATAATGTATTTTCCATGAAGTTAATACTAGTAAACATTTTATTTATGTTGTGATAATTCCACAATAAAACTGTAAAACTAAATATATGAAACTGTCATTTAATTGTTATGGATCTAATTCTTTTATTTCCAATCAATATATATGAATGGTATAATTATAGTTATACACACACACACACACACACACACACACACACACACACACACACACACACATATATATATATATGTATATATAGTATATTTATATATATAGTTATAGTATATATATAATGGTACAAATATGCATCATATATGTTTTTGAAAAGTTAAGCAGCATTTTCAGGGTGTCGTACCCTTCACAACGAGCCACAAGGGCCAAAAAAGAGCAAGTCTAAAAAGAAAACATTAAGAAAATAGAAACCAAAGACAGCACACTGGCAGCACAGAGACCATAGAGAGACAGTCAAAAGATAGGACACCAGCACAAGCAGCAGCTAACTGGCATTGTCCCAGTTTTTGAGCAGGAGGTCCATAGCCTCATTACCCACCCAGTCTTTGTTCTCCTGACTGTTATTCCCCTCCAACTCCTCCTTGATAGCATTAGATAGGGTGCTAGTGACAAAATGGCCCAACTTCATGGTGAAGCGAGTCAACCCACAAAACCTCTTGTCGAGCGTGTCCATTCTCTTCTCCAAATCACAGGGCTCCTCCCCAATGTCCATGGTCCCCAAGACCTCACCAGGCTCTTCGACCAGTGGATGTGGAGAGTGAGAGTTGGATCCAACTTTAGGATCCTTTCTGACCTTGGGAGTAAACTAGGGCCCCTCCACAATCTCGTCCTCATCATCTTCAATTTCCTCTTCCTTGTATCCTTTGCTGTCATATCGCTCCTCCTCTGAATCCTCAATAATCAACCTTTTTTTGTTGTTCTTTGCAAGCCTCTTGGATCTCCTTCTGGCATTTTCCCCACCAGTCATCTCAGTAGTTCCCACAATAGTGTCTCCTCTGGAGTCCTTCCTTATTATGTTCCTGCCCTTTCCTTCCCTAACAATCAGGTCCGACGTACCTTTCTCCTTCCCTTTTTTAGCAGTAGTGGCCTTGTGGGCCGAATCCGCCAAAGTGGATTTCAATTCACAGAGACCCTTTGTCATGCTAGCATGAGCCTTACCCAAACCACCCTTAATTTTCTTGGTAGTTATCTTGGCTTTGGGATTCCCCGCAGTGCCCATATTGGATTTTCGGGGAGGGCTTTTAGACTCTATCGAGGAAATATTCACAGTCGACAGGGGTTCAATATCCTTAATGCAAACAACCATAATAGCTTTAGGAGGATAGAGGGCCAAGTGGAAGTGATAAAGTCTCAGAATGAGCCCCTGATGGAGCAGGAGTGGCGAGAGATCACTGGGGTTAAGGCTGGCAGACTCTTTGCATTTTTCGATCGAGTTATCCAAATCCATTAGAAGAAAGAATGGAAAACTAAGCAACATCTTGTATCTAAGATGATTTAACAGGGGGAAATGATAAAAAAATTAGGTTTTAAACCTACCTTCCAAGGTGACGTACTTCATCAGCGCCAAGAACACCTGATCACAGGGCTTCGAGAGGGCTTCTCTCTCAAACCCTAACTGGTTCAGCACCGGGGCCTCGTCTCCTCTGAAAAGAGCTTTCAAGCTTTCATGATCTAGTTTCTTGGTGTTCTTGGGGTATTTTTTACCCATACACTGTAAACCCATGGCTTACGCTATGACTTCCTCACTGATTTCAAACAAAATTCCTTTGATAGAGACCCTACGATCCTTCCACGAGTTGGCAAAATGGCCCGACAAGATAGGGTCATGGCCGACCAAAATCTCCATAAGCGGAGAAATGCCACCTTCCCCACATATGTGTCAAACTAAAGGAGCATCATATATGTTATGAACTGGTTTCTTATGGATTTAACCTATATGACATCAAAGATTAGTTAGCATTACATATACATTAAATATTGTATAAAATTGAGAAATATAATTAGTTAGACGTCGAATTGTTTGTCAATAATCAAGTTTCATGCAAATAACCAAATTGCATGTCAATTATACATTTAACCATCATTATGTATGAAAGTATTGAAATAAAAAAATACCTTCATATAATCATTTTGCATGAAAAGAAAAGGGTTATTTATTTTTATGATCATTGGATATATGCATGTTATATTATCTTCGTGAGGAAATTAGTTTTCTTCTATATGTGATTTGGATTTACCTTCCAAGATAGGTGTTGAATAGGGACTAATAGAGGGGAGTAGATTTTCTTTTCTAGATCTACCTACCATTTTTGGTTTAATTGCTTTGGTTAAAGCTATGTGTACCATTGAAATAGGTGGATGCTATTTTATTCTCTTTGGCATATCCTAATAGTAGGGAATATTATGTTCATATGTGAAATTCACATAGATATATCAGGTTGCACTAGATTCCATCCTGCTAGTCGTTTCCAAGTTGTTAGGCTTCCCATGTAGGGTCAAGTATTCTTCATGTCAAGAAGAATTTTTTGGAAGTGCAAGCTTCATGGTTGGGCTAAAACGTGCTTGAGCCATGTTCTCGTCTCTTGGTTTATGGATACCCATTGGGGTTAGTGATGGCCAAAGACTCCAGTGATTATGTGTCTTTTATATCTTCACTTGTATTGTTATGACTAGATGGGAATGAGATTCTGAGTCATATTCTTACATAAATTATATCTTGCACTCTATAATACTTGACTAGATAGTACTCCATGGGATGATGTACCTTATTTCTAGTACTTGATATTCTAGATTAGACACTTTTACTTGTGATATGCAATATATCATTTGTATATGTTGAAGATGTTCATTCCATTTCTATATTTAAGTGAAAATGAGTTACTATTTATTTTTGTGAGATAGCTTAGGGTTTCAAACCTTACACAAGCTGAGGGAATCATCAACCTCCAATCCACACCTAAACACATTAAATAATTCTAAACATGGATGCAAACCTTCACATTAGTTTTCCTAACCAAGAGGCACAAACACACCACAAATTGGAATGACAACAAGTCACTTCTAGAAAACCTCATGCTTCCCTTGAGACATTCTGTCACAAAGTGACATCACCCAAGGGAAGAACTACTCTACAACACCCCATGACGTATGAGGATTGTTGAGAAAACTTAAAATATGAACCATGAAGGCTTATATCCTTCAACAAGACTAAAAAAGACTAGAGAATCAATTTCCCCAACCCTAGGTTTGATAATCGGGTCATATCGGGAGGTTGCACAAAAAATGATGCAAGAGATGACTTAAGTTCTCAATGGTGACACTTGATAACTAGAAAATAACATCACTAGTCCCTTAGTACCATGATGAAAAACCTTTTTTACATGTTTACCCATCTAAGTTCCTTAAATTGAAAGGATCTAACAAGACCAAAAGGAGAGAAAACTTAACTAGGTTTTTGAAGACCTAGTTGACGAAAATGATCGCCATGAACAAAAAAAATCACAAAAATTATCTAATAAGGGGATTATGCTTATAAAACCCTTAAATAACCCTAATTAAGAGGTTTTTCACTCTGTAATTTGTATGGGGACCAAGCCACCCCAACACACTTACTAAAAAATTTGAGTTTTTTGGCATACAAAACAGGCCACCCTTGAATACCAGGCCACCATTAATTTTACCAAGCCATCCCAAATTCCACTAGGCCACCCCAATAGAGTTAGGAAAATTTCTAAAACAGTTGGATTAACTTATTGTTTGACAAGCTCATCTAGGTATAGGACCAGGGCACCCAGTTGTGAATTTTAGCACCCCTAATTTTGATTCAACCTTTCAAAATGGAAAGAAATGAGAAAGGGAGAAGAATTAAACAATTTAAATTATTATTTTTTAAATGAATAATACCTCAAGCACGCCAAACGAATGCATACGAAAACTCCCATGCACACTCTCCTTCCCATTCCTATCTCAATGAATTTGGTCCCATCGAATTCCCTTTCAGATTGCCTTCTCAATCAACAATTCCATTTTTCACCATGAGATAACATTTTTCCTTCTCTCCAAATTTTACCCAAATTAAAATTAAAATCCCCTTTTTCCCTTTTACCATTTTTCCAATTTCAATTTTAATAATATTAAATTCATTTTCTATCCCTTTAATTCCCAATTTTCCCCAAATTCCAATTACACATTTAAATTCATTCTTGAATAACATATATCATTTAAATTTACAATTTAAATCCATATAAGCATATTCCTTTAATTTTACGAAAATCAAAATTCAAATAGGATAATTAATGCACACATAACTCACAATTCCCAACTTGAGGAATTTTCAAAATTTAAATTAAACAATAGATAAATTTCATTTCTTCTTTCATTCTATTTACCCTTTTCCTAAAACATAGAGAATATTTTAATAATAAATATAAGAATCATTTAAATTCCTAATATTTCATTTAAGATAAAAAAAAAAAAGGTAAGATAAACTATCTTTTAAATAATCACCTTAATCCAATTCTATGATTAAGATACAATTAAATCATGCAATTTACAACATTAAATATTTTGCAAAAACATATGAAATTCAAAAATTATTTAAATCAAGCATGCATTGGTATTTCACAACACATAGGGATTCCAAAATATTGATTCAAGTACAACCAAGAATGGATCAAATATAACACATATCATACTTGATTCAAGTACGACTAGGAATCGATATGGAGGGGCCCAAAATGACATCTTTGAATTAAGAACCATTGGGGAATAACTCAGACCTGTGTAGCTAGGTGGAGAAATAACCTTGTACTTGTAGCCATTCAATGCATGTCAAGGGTACTTTCTCAATGTGTATATAGCTAAAGCACATTATAATTATCCCAATGAGGTCCAATAACATAAGCATAAAATGACATCAGAAAATCCATCATATAAATACTCAAATAAATAATTCCTTCTAAACATCAATAATCAGGCTTACATTTAATCATAGCATAAATAATGCATTTCACTGAATTGAAGCATAATAACAAGCCAATCATGTAAACACACAAAATTCTATGAATTTCAATGTTGAGGAACCTCATCTCAAAAATGAGATGGTTCATACACACCAATCAGAGCCATAAAATAATCATCACATTAATCACGAGGAAACAATGAAGCTAAAGTACCAATCTCACATTGACAAGATGAAAATGGGAGGGGCATTACATTAGGTCCCCCCATTCTTTAATTTTGTTGGATATATTCACTTTTTCTAATTGATCAATCACTCAGTTAGATAGGTAATTCAAAGTAGTATTTGCTTCTCTATATATATTATTTAAAGTGTATTCCCATGTTCTGTCTAGGAGTGAGTGTATATGATTTGTCCACATTGATAGTCTTCAACTTACGACCTTCATTTTTATAGCACAAATTACCACTATTGAGTCACCTTTCATGTCTATGGAGTTTAATCCCAAACTAACACACATTTTAAGACCTTTGAGAAGAGTTGTGAACTCGGCCTCATTATTGGAGCTATTATGCAATTTGACAATGCCTACCTGGCATAAATTTCCATTGTCATCCTAGATTATGAAGTTGATACTTGAATCCTAAGATTCTCCCTTGAAACCCCATCAAAAGTAAGTTTTAAGTGTTTACAGGGGGTGGTGACCACTTGGGAAAAAATATTTTTTCTGCTCAAAAACTTGGCAACCACTATATGTTGAAGGAACTTTTAGTAGTGGCCAAGTGGAAAGGATGTTTTTATCCTAAAGTGAGAAGGTCCGCTTCTTTTTTTATGAGCTCTCATGTGTTGGTATTTTCATATTGTAGCCTCAATTTTTTTTATCAATGTTATTATTGGTATGGCCTTGTCCTCGAAAATTCACACATTTTGTTCTTTCCATATGTGCCAGATGATCATGGCTAGTGTAGTCAACCAAAGACTAGCTCATAATGAGCCTTTATATAATCTTGGTCAACTTTGGAAGAGATATGTAATCATTGATGATAGAGGATCTTTTCATCGCAATTTTTTTATGAAATAAAACCAACATTCAATAGCCATATTACACTGTAATAAAAAGTGGTCTACAATTTCTTTATTATATTTGCATAATGTATAGTGATGAGGCCTTGCAAAAATTAGTTTCATAAGTCAGTCTCCTGTGAGTATTTTGTTATGAAGGGTGGCCTAAGAAAATGTTCTTTCTCTAGGAAAAATATTAAGGCCCCAACAAAGTTCAACTAGTCAATTAGTCAATTAGATCTCCTTATCCTAAATCTCATATCCTATTTTTTCTATATACTTCCATGATTTGAATTCACACCACAAAATTTTATCCTCCTTTGCTGATAATATTATCTTCCTCATTGAGAGCTCTCTTTGAATTATTTTGTTAATATTCATGGAGATGAATTCAAACAATTTCCACATATATGCCAATTCACCATTTATGTTGGATATGTTCATATAATCTCTTACTTTATCCTCATATTTTCCTGTTATTATTTGAATATTTCTTTCAATGTATAGGATATATGCCATAAGAGTGTACTTATTACATGAGTGGTGCTAAAATGAGATAGTAAGACCATTGTCCATTCTCAAAGTTAGGTGTTCCATTATTCAGTCTATATTTCATCATGAAATTCTAGTTATAAACCATTTAGGAGATTATCAATCATGAGTATTTACTTCAGGTTATTTTTGTGCAGGTATTTCCCCTAAGGATTTTGCACAATAGTGCATTGGAGTTTTCAAACATTTTCCACAATAATTTTTCTCCCAATGCTATTTTTTGATTATGTATGTCACAGATGGGCACCCCTCCAAATGTCCTATCTTGTTTAACTTTCTCCCAAGCAATGAGTGAAATATGCTTTATGTCATTGGAGCCCTCCAAAATAAATATTCTTTATATTTTATTGAAATCTTTCTTTTCCTTGCCTGTTAGATCTACACATAAGAGCATGTATATTGGGATGGCTGCAAGCAATGATTTTATCATGGTGATTTTTCCCACTAGAATCAACTAATGAACCTTCCATGATTTGAATTTTTTCCTACACATATCAATTGTTACCAACTAGATTCTAGACTTGACCACCCCATTGAATAGTGGTAAGCCCAAATACTCACTTGGAAGGGAGTTGATGGCATAGTCGAGAGTGGAGGAAATTTTGAATTATGTTGGAAATATGAATGAACAATAACCCACTTGAAGGTATAGTCTTCAATGGATCAACCAAGAAAGACACCATCCACATGAACAAAAAAGTGTTGGAACATGAGTAGGAAGACAATTTGATCAAATGATGATCTATGATGAATTGATCTAGAATGAATTACAATGTACAAGAACCTTGTTTATATAGGAAAGGTGAGAGGAGGTAGGATAACCACCTTGGATGCAAACATTAATGTATAATGCATAATTTTAAATGCGTAAGTGAAATATTAAATGCCTAGATAACTATAAGCTAATTAATGAGATATGGCCCTGTTATAACTAGTTTCTAGAAATGACACCTAGGAAACTTAACTCATAAATAAACTTATAATGATGTGAATAGGTCCTCACTAAGAACTAGTTAGGAAATAACCCCATTAACACTAACACCCCCCATAAGTGCAACTTAAGTAGTGTATTTATTATACAAATGATGCAAATATGCAATATGGGTCTCGGCTACTAGGCCATATAAGGTACCCATGTACAAATGAAAATGCAATCTCTTACAAATGGAGAAAAGGAGAAAACCTCATGGGACAAAAATCCTCTCTAAAAAAGAGATATAATGCAAATCATGTACAAGTAATGGAAGTGATGAGTGCAGGTCTCAACATCAATACCCCCTAGAACTACATCCATCATAAGAATACAATATAATTGATAGCCCCCCATAATGGATAATCACCTATAAAATGGTAAGTGTCTAAAGAAAAAACATGATCCAATATCAAAAACAACTTGTCTCCTTTCAAAAGAAATAAAACCAAGAATAAACATAGGGATGCTTCCCATTTCGAATAGGAATTGAAAGAAAGAAGCATGAATATGTATGATGATATCTCTAAAAGTTTCTCATGTGTCTCCTTTCCCAAGGAAGATGAATATGTCACAATAAAATCAAGTACAAGCCCAATCAAAGAATAAGGTGACAAACCAGGACTATGCAAAAATTGATGTAGAACAATATCCAAAGATAATGACGGTTTGATAATAGTTGTGCAATGACTATCATCAAAGAGGAGAGATAACCCCTCAAATGTGTCCTCCAAATCTAAAATATAATATTCCACAAACAAGGATGCAATGTTTGATAAATAGGAATCCCAATCAGGAAGACAATGAGATACATGTTGTAATGAATCGCCAAAATTTCTCAATGAGTCACCAACAGAAAATGAATGGTCCTATGAAATAGGAATGATGGGAGCCTCAATCAATGACTGCACAATGAATCAATGAAGGTGAAGGTACATCAACTTTCTTTGAAGAAAGAGTATTTGAAGAAACCTCATCATCCTCATTTGAAGATTCAAATTATTCCAAAACTTTAAACTCCTGCATAGTATCATCATCATAGGGTATCTTATCTAAAAAATGAAGAGGTACAAGATAGTTTGCAACAGGATCATCTGGGAATGGTTGAGTATCAAGATCTCCATATATCTCCAAAATTTTAGTCTAAAGAGTATGAGGACACTTAAAATGAATAATAGAATTCAAAATGTCACCATCAACATGCATGGAAATAACTCCTAAGACATGATCCCTTTTGCGATTCCAAGTAAATTTCTTACTAGTTGTACCTAGAGGGGGAACAAGATCATACAAATGTGGCAACAAATGAAGCCAATGAAGATGTTTTATAATTTCATCTCTTCATTGTTTATAGTTTCCCCTCTTCAACATAATCAGTGAGAGATGAAATGAAAACCCCATAATGAACAATCATAAATCTCCAAAATTACAAAGACATTAACCTTCAACAACAATTATAAATTCCCAAAAGATGATGTACAACTGAAAACAAAGCCTTCCCAACAACTAGACCTTCTTCAAATGGTAGTATGTCCAAGTTATCAAGTAAATGCCACAAATTTCAAAAACTCAATAGATAGTACTTGGGGCTGAATCTAAGAAAAGTGCATGGACAAAATGATAGAGCTCTTTATCACCTTTGCTTTGTCGCTGGAATTTCAAAATTCTGACAATTTGGTGAAAAGATATGAGCTCAGGAGTCCATAGGGGAATGTTCACTTCAATCTGCAATAAGATATTCCAATAGAAAAATATGATAATTATACTTACACCACTAGAAATTCTTGGAACCAACTTTCCGACGATATCTCATTTTTGAGAATCTAATACCCGATTAAAAAGTTATGACAATTTTAAGAAAAATGACTAATTAAGACATGAGGGGCTTGTTGAATCCCACTTATGTTGTTTTTTTCCTTGATGTCAATTTGTGGTTATCTAGCATCTTGATGATTATCTTCTCATTTCATCCATATTTTTATTGGCACATTTACTTCATTGATTTTATTATCTTGGTGGCACTGATTGTTTAACTCCATGTGCAGACTACAAGTGCTTGTTGAGGTATTCTTGTTACAGGTCATTTTCTCCATTGATCAGGTGATACATTCCTATTTTAAACAATTATTGTTTCAGTGATGATCTAAATTATGTTGTCCTTGGCATAAATCAGCTTTATACAGGTTGTTACAGTATGGTTTGATCAGGCTCTTGCATCTCGAAATTATTAATGGTTTACATGATGCAGCATATTTCTCAGTATATTAAGGGTTTATGGTAAGTGGCATGTCAGTGTGAATTTAATATGCAAAATCAGTCTTCATAAGTCACTGGACATTATCTTGGCATTGGCACATCTTATCACAATGGACACTTTAAGATGACAAGTTTGGATTTAATGAATTCAGTTATGGTATTTGGTATGGGAGAATGGCATTCAAAATCTTGCATAATATCTTGCTTCTATTTCTTAGGCATTGGAAATTACATTGCATTGGACTTCATCATGGTAGCATTTGACCATGGGCAAGGGCATTCTATTCAATCCTCCATTTGCATTTGTGTTGGGTCATCTGGTTGATATTTACTTCAAGCCTTAAGGCCGACTACAGTCACAAAAGGTTAATTATTGTTTATGTCACATTGAACGTGACCTTGCCTTGACTTTGTGGGATCTTCAAGTCTTATGTTTTTTTCGCCCCTTCACATGAAATATTGTTGGTATTATTGTGTCGGCATTTCTCATTGTCTAAAATAATCAAATGCCATAATGGATGTTGGCATGCAACCTTTGGATAAGCCCGCAGACTTGACATGGAATAATGAGTTCGTTAATCATTGTCCTTTTTCAGACTCCAAATTTTATCCATTTTTGCAAAGGAACTTGTTTTGTTTGATATGGAAGGTTAGGGCAAAACATTTCTTTCTGTTTCATATTTTTTTGACACCCCCATTCTGGCCGCCACCATGGATCTTTGCCTTGGGCCGTTTCTTTATTTTCCTTGGCATTTTTTCTCTTGGACAGCGATCGGGAGCAGTCAGGAGTCCAGCACAGAGGTCGCTCCATTTGTCTTCTTTCAACCACTGGGTGTTAGCACGTTTTTGGAAGGCAATGTGGTCGTTTTTCTCCTCTACAGGACTGGTAATCATTCTTTGATAGCAACATTCTTTTACTAGGTATTCTTCTTTTGATTGGTTTGCAGATCCACTTCTAGTCAAGCAAGATGGTTACAAACTTACTCTGTCTCTCTTATGCAAAGTAAAATATTGAAAACGTCTATTGATTTCAAGAGAAAAGTCTGAAATATTTGTTTTTAAGAATCAAAACGTGACTGCAATTTCATTTGAAGGTTATCATGACAGTTATTTTAAGGAGTTGTGTTTTCTGGGTGTGGGTAATGATAATATCATCGAGTCTCTTCATTTGCTTATCTAGGTTCATGGATAACGGTTCTTGTGAAGTTACTTCAGTCACACTTCACAATGATTTTAGTTTCTTAAGTTTTTCAGTCACTATAATGGGTATAGATCTCGAAATATTCTTTCAGCCTCATTGGAATTTGTGGGTAACTGTTATAATGCATGGTTATTAGCTTTCGATTCCATGTTGGTTGGGGTTTCAGTTACCTCTTTTTCATAGAAGCTTATTTGTCAGAACTCCTATGGTATATGCACTCTTCATTACTACTTGTGGGTATAATCTGAAAGAGGTTTCATTTTGCTAAAAATGCTTCAATTGCTTTGTTGGCTCTATTAGGAAAAATGGTTATCATTTTAGTTTTTAAATGATGTGCTCTCGCTGCTTTTGTTTAAGCACTGCATGTGCAGGCTTCTAGTGAAGATATGCTTTGTCACACCTCTATTCTTGGACTTTGTTGTTCTATCCTCAATAGAAAGAAATAATCTTCTTTCATGATCACTGCAACATCAGATTTGTTTCTTGTCAGTCATTTTATAACCTGAAAAACAACCTTGTATAACCTTCTGGAATGTGAAATTCGAGAAATAGTGGTAATACTTCCAATATGTACTGATGTTTTCTATAAAAAGCTAAAAATAGTGAGTTTAGAGTTCTATCATGACAGAAAATAAAAAACTTGAAACAGGGGTATTACTATTTAGAGATGTGAAAGTCTTTTTTGTGGTTTGATGCTGAAAATTGGAAAACACAATGTGTAGTCAGATTTGTAGTTTCAGTATGGGAAAAGATTGAAAATCAAACAGTGAGAAAAGAAAGAAAAGATGTATTATTGTAAAATAGTTTGATGAGACTGTATTGTGAATGTGATAGGATTTTCCTCAAGCTACATCGAGATTAGATAATGCATGGAATTCTGAAGAGTTAATTTTGACTCTTGAAAATTCTATGTTTTGTCTGTCAAGAGGCACTTGACAAAAATCAAGTGAAACAGAAAGATCCTCTATACTATTGTACGTTCTATTGAATATCAGGAAAGGGGTTGGTGCTCCTTGAGATTGGTGTCTCTAAATAGAGGGGTTGGTGCTCCTTGAGTCAGTGCTCAGAAATCAACCATTGAGGCATTGTCAAAATAACTTTTGAAATTAAGCTAGTAAGGCAGTTTAGGAGTGGTTTTTCTACCCCAAGAGGGTTTTCCACTCGGCAATTTCTGTGTCTCTCATTTGTGTGATCTATGTCTATCTTTCATAATCTTTCCTTCATTCATTTATGTTACTGTACTCATTGTATATGCTCAAAATATTGTCAAATGCAAGTCAAGGATGCATTTTATGAAGTTTTATTGTTCTGTTGATATTGAACAGCAAGATTGTTCATAAAGCTTTAATTGGACAATATCATATGAAGCTTTTCATATAGGTTGTAAATGTCAGTCAAGTTTCATATCAATCTGATCTAAAGTGCTAATGTTCACATTGGGTTAAATTTGTAAATGTTTCTTTATGCATTCAATGTTAAAAGTTAAAATTAGTCCACTCTGATTCACCCTCTCAAAGTGAATCCACTTCCAATAGGGCTTCCATGATGGTCATTTGGCCGTCAAATTTAAGAGTTGCCTAAAAAAAATTTTAAATCGCCAAAAATAAATTTACTTCAAAATATGAAGTATTTTATATGAAAATGGGGGGTTTGGGCCTTCCGTACGCAATGGAAGGGTTAGATCTGACCCAATCTACTCTAGAAATTAGCTACCTCCTAGATGATGGTAACTAGCCCGAAATGCAAACCCTCAAACTTGCAATGAAAATCTCCTCAACTCAACTTTCCAATTTGAGATGGACTTTGCATGGCCTATGCTTTGATACCATGTTGGAGATATGAATGAACAATAACCCACTTGAACTTGTAGTCTTCAATGGATCAACTAATAAAGACACCATCCACATGAACAAGAAATTGTTGCAACATGAGTAAGAAGACAATTTGATCAAATGATGATCTATGATGAATTGATCTTGAATGAATTGCAATGTACAAGCACCTTGTTTATATAGGCAAGGTGAGAGGAGGTAGGATAACCACCTTGGATGCATGCATTAAATGCCTAATGCATAAGTGAAATATTAAATGCCTAGATAACTATAAGCTAATTAATGAGGCATGGCCCCATTATAACTAGTTTTTAGAAATGACACCTAGGAAACTTAACTCCTAAATAAACTTATAATGATGTGAATAGGTCCTCACTAAGAACTAGTTAGGAAATAATCCCATTCACACTAACACATTGGACACATTTTTTTTGTATTGAATGAAAACATTGTTGATAAATTGCCCATAACTATTCACATATTCATCCAACATTACTTTAATGATCTCTATTTCCCCATTCGTGGGTACACCATAGAATAGAGTGTCATTAGAAAAGAGTTGGTGGGATAATAGTAGAACTCCATTAGCAATTGTGATCCATTTATATTGTCCTATTGTAGCCTTATGTGTTATCCTCCTGCTTAGAGTATCAGCTTTAATGATGCAATATCCCTTGCCAACTTGAACGATATTTTTTTCCAAACACTTAATATGACATATTTCATTTGTCAATTAAGCACATGCAAATTGTTTATGAAAGTTAATGTTTTTTAGCATAAGGTATGATAAATAAATTCTATCATTATATAATCACATATTAACTAAAAACATCATTGGGTTCTTGGATTACAATTAACAACAGTATATAGGAGACTGGCAATTTAAGACTCAGTGACAAAAATAGGTGAACAGCAGTTAAGACACTCCTTGTATAAATATTTATAGATTATTCACTTATGACTATCCATAAATACTTATCAGACTTATATTAACTCAGGAAAGGTCTCAGATATTACAACCAATGTGTAATAGCAGACAATAAGACTGAAACAACAGATGTAAAGACACTTTCTCCAAATATTACAGTCTCAAACACATGAACAACATAGCCTTCATTACATAATATCATTAAGAGTGCAACAAGGACTGTAACAGTAGTAGGAAATGTGATTTTTCTAAGTACTACAAATTTTGTAATGCATAAACAACGGTCTCAGTTTACAATAGCAAACACTACACTCTTTCTTCTAGCAAAAAATGAGTTTACAACTTAAGATACCACATGCTACAATAAATGAAAGTGCTTAGACCTTGAAAAAATACACTAACCAACCCTTGTTTGTAGATATGAAGTGTGTAGCAGCAATAAGAAAAGAGATATTACCGACTCAAACCGGGAATAGGGTATGCCACATGCCAATATGAAGCTCAAGTAGCTGATAAATTGCCTAGAAATCTGAAGTAACCTCCAGCACACCTTTAGACATCTTCACATAGACTCCAAATCCCACGTATGAATATTACCAAGCAAATTATGCCTAGAGAAAGGAGTGATTTGTATTTGAAATCTCATGTCCCCCTTCTAACACTCTCAACATGCCTTCACAAGACACTACCAAGCCCATGTTTCAGTCCAAAACTCTGCCTGGGGTTTCTCTTGAATGCCATGGCCTTGTAGAGCTATGATATCATTAGAATGGACATATCTGTTGCAACCATGAGAAGCGCAATGAGAAAAATCTTTAATAAAATCAGAATGGAGGTATTTGCTCCAACCCAAAACCCTTCAATGAACCAAACTAGAAACTATTTATTTCTCTCCAATTTTCCATTGAAGATGACTCCCAAATTTGTAGAGAAGCACCTGTAGAAACCCTAAATGGATTCCTCAACAAACTCTAGCTAGGATAGATGGTTTCACCACTAAAATTGGTGCCCTAGGGTTCTCAAACCCACAAACCAAAGAAGCTTTAGAAAATCTCTCCAAATGAACTAAGAAAATAACTTCAAGCATGGGAGAAATGAGCTCCTTCTTTTCCCTTTTAAAGAACTCCTTGAACTTCTAGAAAGACCCAAGAAGAGTGTTCAACAAGCTTTTAGAAGAATATTTTAATATTCCTTGATGTGACCTTCCAAGAAGAGTGTTCAACAAGATCTTAGAAGAATATTTTAATATTCCTTGATGTGACCTAATATTTTATTTTTCACTTAAGTCACTTTTTAATTAAAACATTCTTATTACTCTGAAAATGACCTTTCATTAAAATAATGGTATTTTGACATGCAAGGTCCCTATTTAATACCTCCATGATTTAAGGCATCTCACCTCCAATTCCAACGAGCTATAATACTAAGGGCCTTTTTTAATATTTTAATTAATTTTAAGCAACCTTAGTAATTTAATTAAGGTATAACCATTAATACACTCATTTTTGTGAAACTACTAGAATGCAACATAATTGGAAACTAATTGTGCTAGAGTGATCTCGATGAAGAATAAAGATGATCAAAGTTGATCGGTCAACTTTCTATAAATGGAAACTCCCTCTAAGAATTTTGGAGCCCAAATCGAAAGCCGAAAAGAACATCTGAAAGCATCAAATATCTCCTCTAAGCCATTTGAGCCCACAGGTAACATCAAATCACCTGTTCAATAAAGAAAATACAAACCCATAAAACCATCACCATTTGCAAAGCATGAGAACCCTAAAATGGGGACATTACAATCCACCCTTCCCAAAGATTGCTTGTCCTCAAGCAATGCCAAGGTATCCACAACAACAACCAATAGAAACTAACTAAACCCAAATTTAATCCCCATATCCCAAGTCAATCTCTGCAAACATCCACCATGTTGTCGTTGCACTATTCTGATAAAAACTATAAACACATCACTATCCAGTTGTACTCTCAACTCCTACGACTCAAAAAAGTGAACATCACCAACATCCATATGGAAATACCTACGAAAGCTGAAGTCTGTATCCTAAAAAATCTCTTGCCAAGGTGCCTCAGTGAGATCCATATATGAAATCTCATTGTCAAACTCAATCTTGGGAAATAGGGAGTATACTCTACTCAATTCCAAAAAGTAACCCTTAGCTAATCTGCTCACAATCTCTCAAAGGTGATGTGAATTAGTCCCTAATCAGAGGCTGATAAAAATAGTGTCATTCTTGAAATAATACATCCTATCAATGCCATCTCAATCATAGACTAATAACCCATCATTGAAACCTTATCCCCTAGTGTCAATATACTCAAATCAAGCATACCAACTCATCCAATCAACTACAACCATCACTATAGAATTTACGGATATATCAGTCAACAACTCAATCTGACTATAGTATCCAACACTCACACTAGTGGGAGCTAGTAATAACTTGTCACACTCTGTAAATCCTTCCACAACCTGCTGCCAAGAAGCCTATAGGTACATTAAGTCACTTTTCCCATAAATTGATGTCGTTATCAATGAGGAAATGTTAGGGCAGCAACTGTTATCAAACATTACCCCTCTACCAATCAACACCCACTAAGAATTTATCCACTGCTGGGTTGGATGTGTTGGCCAATTCATTTGCATGAACCCATTCATTGTCCTCTGTAAATTGATTGGGAAGTGGTTAGCGGTACCAACTCTAAAGATTTGTGCACCAACCCAATTTTGAATCAACATCTCATCCATAGAAAATAAACCTGGATCCCAAATTATGTGATTTTCTCCAATCATATTTACATGCACAACCTCATGGCTACTACAATAAATGATGGTAATCCTAGGAAGTCTCAAAATATGATTTATAATCAATTGGAAATTGCCCCTACTATCATCAATTGATAAAATATCATCAACATTTAATTCCCAAGTGTCATAGTGACAAACATGCACACACCAATCCATACAATTGACTGCTAACATCAATGCAAAGTCTAAAACTTTCATGATCAACACCACAAAACATCCCTTAAACATTAATGAGTAAGTAGGAGACCACAGAACCAAGTCTGAACATTCTTCCATAATTTCATGCACATTGCCGATATGATTTTTCCTTAGGTGAAGATTAGTAAACTCATTATGAAGCATCATATCTCTAGAGTTACTTATGCCCAAAAACTCCATTTCATGCTTATCCATTAAATTTTGAATGTCAAACTTAAAATTCTTATCCACCCTCTCATTATAAACAAAATTGTTGATAGTGTTTTTATGCACTTCTCAACACAGGTAATGCATAGGTGCATCACCTCTCTTGAAAGACAATCTTCCACAATCAGATTGCAGAACACTATCCCAAGGTCTCTCGAATGTCAGGTCTTGATAGTGCTTGAAATATATCAGTTGATTTATGTGATTTTCTAGAATCACAAGGTGGACTTACGGATGAGTTACAAAGCGGGGAAGTTGGATTTGCAAATGGAGTTCTTGAGATGGGAAAGTTGTTGAGCATTTGTTGTAGGTTCAAACAACAGTCTAGAACTCCATTTCAACATCAGATGTAGCTTTACAATGTGCAATGAACCTTCCTAAGGTTACTTATTAAAAAAATGAAAATGGGCAAGAAAGAGAGAAGGTTTATGGATCTGAAACTATGAATGAACAGTGATCATGGAGGCTGCTACAGTAGACAAACTCCCTAAACTAGGTTTTTCTTGGCCAAGAGGATCCTACAGTTACACAAAACCAGTGCAATCTTCTAAGGACTGCAAATTTTCAGTTTGCATACACACATCATGAACATGCAAGTGAACTAAGTTGAAGCAATCAAATAAAGAATCTCAAGCTAACTTTGCATAGTAGCTTGTCATCAACAAGTGCCAAAACTATGAGTTGAAAGCTCATCAAATACTATAACATTAAACACCATCATCACTTCCATTCAAGAAACTAACAACTAAAACTAACTTGGAAGGTAGAACCATGCACACATAATGAGCAAACTCAAAAGTAACACCCATAAATCATGCAATGTTGCTTTCTATTGCTGCAAAATGTTTTTACAACAGCTCTCCAACCCTTTACAAATGAGGGGGAGACCCCTATTTATAGTTTTCCAAAGCCCAAATGAATAGCTATGATTGAGTTAAATTTTTTGGCTCAAATTCAATTACATTAGGGATTCACCTACCCCACAATATTCAACAATTTAAAATACATCTTTGTCTTTTACCTATTTTGTCTTGTAGTGGCCAGTCACTGTAGCATTTTTATCTTCTAGCTAATTTCTCCTTTACTATAGCTGAAACTGCCTGAAAGTTGCCTCCTCCCAATGGACTTGAAGCATTCTTCATTGGATCAAATGTGTTAGTCGATGATTGGCATCAATAGATTGGTTTCCCCTGATTCAGGCAGACAACCCCCAAAGATCATCATCATCTGGTGAAAAGTAGGATAGCCCCCCTTGCATTTTGCCATTGACTTCCTTGGCATAGGCCTTCTTTTGATGTCGGCCCTATTGATGTGCACCATGAGAAGAAGTGGGCATAAAATTAATAGTGATAGGAGCCACGTGTTTTCCTTGTTCAACCTTCTCAATGGGTCTCCCGACGGACCCACGGTAAGCTTCTCGAAACCTACATGCATGAAGTGTCGTAAGTGATTTCATACACAAATCAAGGCAAATGTTAATCAAATATTACAAAATCCTTCTTAGATTCATCCATGCATCATCAAAATATCATAATATTTAGTGTGAATTTCCATTAATAGTTTATTGGAGAGCGTTTGAACATTCTGGGAACGAGAGGCCGAAATGTTGTTTTAGGAATGTTGTTTTGAAAACAGTGAACAAAGAATGGAACTCTGGATGGTGTCTCCCAACTACAAATTTGGAATTTGAAAGGTCTAGGGAGGATAAGATCCAATTTTGGGATCTGGGTTGAAGTCCGTTTTCAAATCGAAGGAGTGCTTGGACGTTCTAGAGACAAGAGGCCAGAATGCCTTTCTGGAAATGTTGTTTTGAAAATGACGAACAGAGCATGGAACTCCATATGGTATCTCCCAATTGAAAATTTGGAATTTGAAGGGTCCGGGGAGGATAAGATCCAATTTTAGCATCTGGGTCAAAGTCCGTTTCCAAATTGGAGGAGCGCTTGGATGTTCCAGAGACAAGAGGTCAAAATGTTGTTCTGGAAATGTTGTTTTGAAAACGGTGAACAGAGCATATAACTCTGGATGGTATCTCCTAGCTTCAAATTTGGAATTTTAAAGGTATGAGAAGGATAAGATCCAATTTTGGCATCTGGGTCAAAGTTCGTTTTCAAATCAAAGGAGCGCTTGGACGTTCCGGAGACAGGAGGCCGAAATGCCATTCTTGAAATGTTGTTTTGAAAATGGTGAACAGAGCATGGAACTCCGGATGGTATCTTCCAACTGAAAATTTGGAATTTGAAAGGTCCGGGGAGGATAAGATCCAATTTTTGCATCTGGGTCGAAGTCCGTTTTCAAATCGGAGGAGAGCTTGGACATTCCAGAGACAAGATGCCGGAATGTCATTCTGGAAATGTTGTTTTGAAAATGGTGAACAGAGCATGGAACTCCGGATGGTATCTCCCTGCTAGAAATTTTAAATTTGAAAGGTCTGAAGAGGATAAGATCAAATTTTGGCATATGGGTCAAAGTCCGTTTTTAATCGGAGAAGTGCTTGGATGTTCCGGAGATAAGAGGTTGGAATAACATTCTGGAAATATTATTTTGAAAATGGCGAACAAAGCATGGAACTCTGGATGGTATTTTCTGGCTACAAATTTGGAATTTGAAAGGTTCGGGGAGGATAAGATCCAATTTTGGCATCTGGGTCGAAATCCATTTTCAAATCGGAGGAGCGTTTGGACGTTCCGGAGACAAGAGGCTGGAATGTTGTTTTGGAAATATTTTTTTGAAAACGGCAAATAGAGCATGGAACTCTGGATGGTATCTCCTGGTTGCAAATTTGGAATTTGAAAAGTTCAAGGAGGATAAGATCCAACTTTAGCATCTGGGTCAAAGTCCATTTTCAAATCGGAGGAGCGCTTGGATGTTCCGGAGACAAGAGGCCGGAATGTCATTCTGGAAATGTTGTTTTGAAAATAGCAAATAGACCATGGAACTCTGGATGGTATCTCCCAACTGCAAAATTGGAATTTGAAAATTCCGAGGATAAGATCCAATTTTAGCATCTGGGTTGAAGTCTGTTTTCAAATCGGAGGAGCGCTTGGACATTCCGGAGACAAGAGGTCGGAATGATGTTCTGGAAATGCAGTTGCAGGAATGCTGCTGCAGAAATGTTGTTTTGAAATTTTCAAAACTTAATGAAACCTTGGTAGTTTGCTTGGGCACCACAAAAAAAATCTCAAATCCATAGGAAACCTATCTCCAAAGTCAAAAATGAAGGAAAAAGAAGAACCAAGCGAGCAGGAAGGCGAAGCCCGAAAAACCCAAGACTTAGCCATTTTTTATTTTAGGGGAAAAATATGGTCAGCCAAAAATGAGACTTTGAAGGGAACATTGACCAAATAGAATACCAAAAAAAGGGGCATGCAAAATGAGATGGGAGCAAAGTAGCCTGTCAGGAGTGAAAAAAGAGGGTCCCTACCTACGGTGGGGCGTGTGTGCAAAATATGCACAACAAATGGTGACTCGCTGGGGAAATGCTCCAAAGCATTTTGATGACAAACTAGAATCATGAACCTAGAAACTCTGGTTCCGATCTTCACGCTAGGGAAAACAAGCCAAACGCTCAACCAAATGATCAAAACCACTAGTTAACCCAACCTTCAGTATGTTAAAAATCCAAATGTGTGCAATTGCATTAATTCCCATCCTTCAATTGCTGCAAGAACCTAAGCTCCATCAAGTTAAGCTACGTAGTTTATTCTAACTCCAAAAGCATCCGAGACATTGCCTCGCTGCTAGTCAAGCATCCATAGCCCCGACGAGGTTGTCGGTGTGATTCTCCCGAACATTGCTCTACTGTCGATTGGGCGTCCATAGCCTCGGTAGAGTTGCTCGTATACCCCTGAAAATGCTGAATTTCTCTTATTTTGATTTTCAATATTTTATTTCTTTCTTTTGTTTCTTTTCTCAGTTATTTTATTTCAACCCGCAAGCAATGAAGCTCATGCTCAGGGCTGAGAATCACAGTGGCACTGGAGCAAAATTTTAGATTTTTCACTTAACTAGACTTCACAAAGGACCTACAATGACCGTCAAATCCTTAAAATATGTGAGAGATATAAGATTCCAGGATACTTCAGAATCAGACCAACCAATGACTTATCCACTTTGAATCAAACATCTAGATCGCTTGATACTAACAGAAGATCCTCACCATCCACTCTAGAAACTTGATTGGAGTTTGATGGAGGAATACATAAAACAACCCTAGGTGATAAGAAAGGTTGTTGTGCACACATATGTGCCTAGTCAAAAGCAGAGGGACCCCGAGCAAAGTAACAGCAAAGCAAGAGCAAATGAAAGCAAACAAAAAGAAAACACCAAAACCAACCAAAGCGGGACAACGAAAGAAAACAACAAAGAAACAATGAAGAAAATACTCTAAAGCAAGAAACCTACAACAAACAAACTAACCTAACAAATCAAGAAAAAAAAGTATTTATAGGAAACCCACACTACTCAAAATGAGTTATGTACAAATATATTTACAATGAATTATGTTCAGTCAAGGTGAGCTGACACTCATGCCCATCGGATTTTGCAATGCATGCACAAGCAGACGGGAAATTGTTATAATTTTATACCATGCAGATTTATCCTTATATTCAGAGGGAATAAATTCAATATGGCAGAATTCAAATTCTACCCCAACATCACTAAGAATCAACAATTGAGGAGGCTCATTAAACGCATGATTAATCCATAAACATGTTTGTTTTTTCTCATTCCCATAATCAAAATGATAAGTGCAGCTATGAAAATGTTGAGTCATTACTTGGCTCGGGCTCTTGGTCCTCACATTTCATTTGTGAAGCAACTGCAGGAAGTGGTGTGCTTGGCTGCCTTGCTTGTTCTCTAACTTGTTGGATAGCTTCTTGGCATAGCTCGCATGTGAACTCCGAGTGTGATGAATCATAGATCTTGCACCAATTTGGTAGCAGCAATACCTCCAAATCCACTTGACATTTTAGCTCAGACCAATCCTTTGCTAGCCTTGACACTAGCTCATTATATCTATCCATGATTGGGTTCTCATCGTCATTTGAAATGAAAATCTAGTAGTGAACAGCTGCAACCTGTAGTTGTTCCCACTCCTCCAAGTCTACATTTTCAGGTGCTTGGTCACTATCATTGACAAAGGAGAGGTCTTCCAGTCTAATTTTAGTTATTCCTTCATCATCATTTTATGTTGTCCCAAGGCTGTCAACCTCTTCCTCTTGCCGATTTTAAGCATCCTCATTGGCTACCCCAGCATACACTGTTGCAAACTTGATTGACTCATCCTCAACTACCAATGGCTCCTCTTCCTAAGTGGAGGACTTCCCTTTACTGATGAATGAGAGGATTTTCAACTCCATTCCTAGTGAACCTTCACCAAATCTTTCTGTTGTCCCAAGGAAATCAGCTTCTTCCTCTTGATTTTCAGCTTCAGTGTTTGTTGTCCTAGCACTAGTTTGTGGCGGATTTCTTGGTTTATCTTGAAGGTGTTGTCCTTCAGATGCTGATAGCTTTTCTACCATATGGGATGACTCATTCTCCTTGACAGTTGGCTATTCCAACTTGTTCAAATTTCCTTTGATTTGGGTGATGATGCTTTCACACGACGAACAAGTAAATTCAGAATGTGGTGTATTGTGAAATCTGCACCAGCTTGACATTAGTGCTTCCTCCAATCTTGGTCCATCTTTGTTGCCCAAAAATTCTTGGATCAACTCTTCAAATGCCTTGGCTACCATGGTTGTCAATTCTTCCTCTGGGTCTGCAAGGGCTAAAGGCTGATATATTTCCCAAAAGGGAATCTCTCCTTGCAAGACTCTTTTAATTTTTCTCAAGAAGGTTAGACACTCTAGTTCATTGTGCCTATGGGTTCCATAAATTCTACACTTATCTGCCAATGCAAACTACTGCAATGGCCTCTTCAATCTCCTATTTAAATTTGCATGTAGCTAAGCGATGTTGATTTGCACATGCTGCTCCATTTCAACTCAGCTTCTTTTTGCCTTCAAAATTTTTTGATTTTATGTTTCAGCATTAAAAGAGACCTCTTTATCTCAGATTTCTTCTTTGAAAGTGCTCTTATCAACAACCAACATTCAGCTTTGTAGCCTCAACATGTCAAGCCCTCCTTCTAGCGCCAGTTCTATTGATGGTGTTTCTTTTCACTTCACAACACGGGTAATGCATAGGTGCATCATCTCTCTTGAAAGACAATCTTCCATAATCAGATTGTAGAACACTATCCCAAGGTCTCTCGGATGTCAGGTCTTGAAAATGCTTGGAATATATCAGTTGATTTATGTGATTTTTTGGAATCACAAGGTGGACTTACGGATGAGTTACAAAGCAGGGAAGTTGGATCTGCAAATGGAGTTCTTGAGATGGGAAAGTTGCTGAGCGTTTGTTGCAGGTTCAAACAGCAATCTGGAACTCCATTTCAACATCAAATGTAGCTTTACAATGTGCAATGAAACCTGCCTAAGGTTACTTATTAAAAAAAGGAAAAGGGGCAGGGAAGAGAGAAGGTTCCTGGATCTAAAACTATGAATGAATAGTGATCATGGAGGCTGCTACAGTAGACAAACTCCTTAAACTAGGTTTTGCTTGACCAAGAGGATCCTACAGTTACACAAAACTAGTGCAATCTTCTAAGGACTACAGATTTTCAGTTTGCATACACACATCATGAACATGCAAGTGAACTAAGTTGCAGCAATCAAATAAAGAAGCCTGGGCTAACTTTGCATAGCAGCTTATCATCAACAAGTGCCAAAACTATGGGCTAAAAGCTCATCAAATACTGTAACATTAAACACCATCATCACTTCCATTCAAGAAACTAACAACTAAAACTAACTTGGAAGGTAGAACCATGCACACATAATGAGCAAACTCAAAAGTAACACCCATAGATCATGCAATGTTGCTTTCTATTGCTGCAAAATATTTTTACAACAGCTCTCCAACCCTTTACAAATGAGGGGGAGAACCCTATTTATAGTTTTCCAAAGCCCAAATGAATGGCTATGATTGAGTTACATTGTGTGGCTCAAATTCAATTACATTAGGGATTCACCTACCCCACAATATTCAACAATTTAAAATACATCTTTATCTTTTCCCTATTCTGTCTTGTACTGGCCAGTCACTGTAGCAGTTTTGTCTTCTAGCTGATTTCCCCTTTACTATAGCTGAAACTACCTAAAATTTGCCTCCTCCCGACGGACTTGCAGCATTCTTCATTGGATCAAATGTGTTAGTCGATGATTGGTATTAGTGGATTGGTTGCCCCTGTTTCAGGCAGACAACCCCCAAAGATCATCATCATCTGGTGAAAAGTAGGATAGCCCCCCTTGCATTTTTTCATTGACTTCCTTGGCATAGGCCTTCTTCTAATTTTGGCCCTATTGATGTGCACCATGAGAAGAGGTGGGCATAAAATGAATGGTGATAGGAGCCACGTGTTTTCCTTGTTCAACCTTCTCAATGGGTCTCCCAACGGACCCGCGGTAAGCTTCTCGAAACCTACATGCATGAAGTGTCGTAAGTGATTTCATACACAAATCAAGGAAAATTTTAATCAAATCTTGCAAACTCCTTGTTAGATCCATCCATGCATCATCAAAATATCATAATATTTAGTGTGAATTTCCATTAATATTTTATTGGAGAGCGTTCGAACGTTCCGGAACCGAGAGGCCGAAATGCTATTTTAGGAATGTTGTTTTGAAAATAGTGAACAAAGCATGGAACTCCGGATGGTGTCTCCCAGTTGAAAATTTGGAATTTGAAAGGTCCGGGGAGGATAAGATCCAATTTTGGCATCTGGGTTGAAGTCGATTTTCAAATCAGAGGAGCACTTGGACGTTCTGGAGACAAGAGGTCGGAATGTCATTCTGGAAATGTTATTTTGAAAATGACGAACAGAGCATGGAACTCTAGATGGTATCTCCCAACTGAAAATTTGGAATTTGAAAGGTTCAAGGAGGATAAGATCCAATTTTAGCATCTGGGTCGAAGTCCGTTTTCAAATCGGAGGAGTGCTTGGATGTTCCGAAGACAAGAGGTCGGAATGTTGTTCTGGAAATGTTGTTTTGAAAATGGTGAATAGAGCATGGAACTCTAGATGGTATCTCCCAGTTGCAAATTTGGAATTTGAAAGGTCTGGAGAGGATAAGATCCAATTTTGGCATCTGGTTCGAATTTCGTTTTCAAATTGGAGGAGCGCTTGGACGTTCCGGAGACAAGAGGCCGGAATGTCATTTTGGAAATGTTGTTTTGAAAATGACGAACAGAGCATGGAACTCTGGATGGTATCTCCCAGTTGAAAATTTGGAAGTTGAAAGATCTGGGAAGGATAAGATCCAATTTTGGCATCTGGGTCAAAGTCCATTTTTAAATCAGAGGAGAGCTTGGACGTTTCAGAGATAAGAGGTTGGAATGTCGTTTTGGAAATGTTGTTTTAAAAACGGCAAGTAGAGCATGGAACTCCGGATGGTATCTCCCAGCTGCAAATTTAGAATTTGAAAGGTTTGAGGAGGATAAGATCCAATTTTGGCATCTGGGTCGAAGTCCGTTTTCAAATTGGAGGAGCTCTTGGACATTCCAGAGACAAGAGGTTGAAATGTCGTTCTGGAAATGTTGTTTTGAAAACAGCGAACAGAGCATGGAACTCTGGATGGTATCTCCCAGCTGAAAATTTTGAATTTGAAAGGTCTGAGGAGGATAAGATCCAATTTTGGCATCTAGGTCGAATTCCATTTTCAAATCAAAGGAGCGCTTGGACATTCCAGAGACAAGAGGCCAGAATGTTGTTTTGGAAATGTTGTTTTGAAAACGACGAACAGAGCATGGAACTTCGGATGGTATCTCCTAGCTGCAAATTTGGAATTTGAAAATTTTTAAGAGGATAAGATCCAACTTTAGCATTTGGGTTGAAGTCTATTTTCAAATCGGAGGAGCGCTTGGATGTTTCGGAGATAAGAGGTCGGAATGTCATTCTGGAAATGTTGTTTTGAAAATGGCGAACAGAGAATGGAACTCCGGATTGTATCTCCCAGCTGCAAATTTGGAATTTGAAAAGTCTGAGGAGGATAAGATCCAATTTTAGCATCTGGATTGAAGTCCATTTTCAAATCGAAGGAGCGCTTGGACATTCCGGAGACAAGAGGTCAGAATGTCATTTTGGAAATGTTGTTGCAGGAATGCTGCTATAGAAATGTTGTTTTGAAATTTTCAAAAATTCATGAAACTTAATGAAACCTTGGCAGTTCGCTTGGGCACCACAAAAAAAATTCCCAAATCCATAGGAAACCTATCTCCAAAGTCAAAAATGAAGGAAAAAGAAGAACCAAGCGAGCAGGAAGGCAAAGCCCGAAAAACCCAAGACTTAGCCATTTTTTATTTTAGGGGCAAAATATGGTAAGCCAAAAATGAGACTTTGAAGGGCACGTTGACCAAATAGGACACCAAAAAAAGGGGCACACAAAATGAGATGGGAGAAAATCAGCCAGTTGGGAGTGAAAAAAGAGGGTCCCTGCCTACAGTGGGGCGTGTGTGCAAAATATGCACAACAAAAATCATTTTGAGATAATGGATTGTTGGTCACAATCTAAAATTTAGCTTCTAGCTCATACCTTACATTGGTGTCTTCATGGATCTCATGCATACCTTCCTCAAATTTTGAATGCTTGTCATTAGTTGTTGATCATTGAAGAATATCATACTGACATCTACCCTCATTACCTATTATAACAACAATATCGTGGCTACAAGTTGCAACTTCGGGCAAGAATTTATTTTTAAGCCTACTCCAATCTTTATCCGCGTACTGAACCTCTCCAACAAGGGAAGTGTTGAAGTCACTATGAAACATCTCATCCTTATGGAGTTCATCAATCCCTCCAATAATCTATTTAATCTCTGAAGTTTTAGCATCATGCTCTTGGACCACCTATATGGCTACAATAGGAACAAAATTTTCCACTTTATATAAGGAAAAGTGAGCCATACTCAATTGTAAGCAAAGATCATCAACTTCTTTTTCTTTTTCTTCAGCATACTTGAGAGAAAGATCCCTATCCATAAGCAATTTCAAGTAATTAGACTTTATCAATTCCAATGCTTCTTTGATAGAGTACAATTGAGTAAGAGTGACTTCACTTGCAACTCCCTTTTGCCTCTCCTTAATTTGAGCTTTCCAATTGAGGTTTTCAACATACTTGTGGGTACTCTCTATTCTTATTAAGACTTGCACCACTTTCTCATCTGTAACCACAAGTTGTTCCTTCAAATCTTGCAACACTAAAGGCCTTTGATCAAACTCCTCAATGTGACTTGGGCTGCTATGAACTAAATTTTCTATTTTTCTTTCCTGTGTAGGAGCCATATCATAATCAAAGTCAATTTTCCACTAGTTGATGCCTTGCAATCCACATGTGAAAATGTTGGGATAGCGTTATAGTCAAACACATTATCTTCAAAGGAATATATCTTCTCCTCATAAGGCTTGTCAATGACAATCTCTAAATCACCTACATAGAAACTTGGGCACATTTCACTTGTAGATGCAATAAGTAACTCTTTATATTCATCATCCAACTTAGGTGATTCACTAGATGATGGCCTATTTTCTTCATGCAAAGAAAATCGAACCTGTATACCAAGTGAGGTTAATTCTTTCGTAGTCAATTGTTTCTTAAACTTCTCAATCTTTTGCTCAACCAATTTTTTCATGAAAACATATGTTGCAGTTGCTCTTTTCTCCAAATAACTAACAAATCATATTGCAACCATTTGCATATATCATCATCTTCATAAAGAATCAGGGACAAGATAGTTAGCATACTTGACTTGACATTGTCTAAATGACGTTTCTTGATTCTGGATATGAAACAGCGAAAGATTTGGAGAATCAATTCATCACACCCAAGATCCATCATAAAGAGGCATAACCTAACTTCCACCATAATCTCCAATATTTTAACTCTCTGACCAAAGGTAGGGCTTTTGAGATCATGCAACCCCAAGAAACACTCCATAATCAACTAAAGTATTTCTTAATTATTGCAACTTCACTAATTCAAGTGACAACTTCTAGTCCTGCCTCTTCATCCTAATGTCTCATCAGCACTAGCTTAACCAAAGAGTGCACCATTGAAGACATAGCTTTCCACATCGGGTTGGAAGGTGATTGACCAAACTTACATAGACTACTTTCCACTTCTTCCAATATGCTGAGAAGAACTACTTTTGGTTGAGGTAAGTGTTTTAACTTCTTACCTATAAATTTCAACCTCTCTTGGAAAACCTTGGTAGCCTCTTGTTCTTTACCCCCTATATTCAAAGTTTTTTCAATAAAAATTTGATTTTGTTTTAGAGATACAAACTAGGAATTTATTAGATCACTAACACTAGCCATGTAGCCCAAACTAAATTTTTTTATCTGAAGTTGATTAGCTGAGACAAAGTCCAATTACCCAACAAGCTGGCAGGATAACTGAGCTCTTATACCACTGTATTGCCCCTTGCCAACTTGAACAATAATTTTTTCCAAACACTTAATATGACATATTTCATTTGTCAATTAAGCACATGCAAATTACTTATGCAAGATAATATTTTTCTCGAGCATGAAGTATGATAAATAAATGGTTGTCATTACATAATCACATATTAACTAAAAACATCATTGGGTTTTTGCATTACAATGAACAATAGTATATAGGAGACTGACAATTTAAGACTCATTGACTGAAATAGGTGAACAACAGTTAAGACACTCCTTGTGCATCGATATTGACAGATTATTCACTTATGATTGTCCATAAATACTTATCAGACTTATATTAACTCAGGAAAGGTCTTAGATATTACAACCAATGTGTAATAGCAGGAAATAAGACTAAAATAATAGATATAAAGACACTTTCTAGAAATATTATAGTTTGAAACACATGAACAACATAGCCTTCATTACATAATATCATTAAGAGTGCAACAAGGACTGTAAAAATAGTAGGAAATGTGATTTTTGTGAGTACTACAAATTTTGTAATGCATTAAAAATAGTCTCAATTTGCAACAACTAACACGACTCTTTCTTCCAGTAGAAAATGAATTGACAACTTAAGATACCACATGTTACAATGAATGAAAGTGCTTAGACCTTCCAAAATTCACTAGTTGACCCCTGTTTGCTGATATGAAATGTGTAGCAGCAATAAGAAAAGGGATATTACTTATACCTAGAATAGGGCCCATCATAGGCCAATATGAAGCTCAAACAGCTGATAAATCACCCAAAAATATGAAGTAACCTCCAAAACACCTTTAGACATCTTCACACACCCTACAAATCCCACATATGAATGTTACCAAGAAGATTATGCCTAGAGAAAGGAGTGATTTGCATTTGAAATCTCATGCCCCCCTTCTAACACTCAACATGCCTTCACAAGACACTACCAAGCCCACATTTCAGCCTAAAACTCTGACTAGGGTTTCTCTTGAATACCATGACCTTGTGGAGCTATGATATCATTAGAATAGACATATTCATTGCAGCCATGAGAAGCATAGTGAGAAACATCTTTGATAATATCAGAATGGAGGTATTTTCTCTAATCCAAAACCCTTCAATGAACCAAACTAGAAAATATTAGTTTCTCTCCTATTTTTTACTAAAGATGACTCCCAAATTTGCAGAGAAGCACCTGTAGAAACCCCAAATGGATTCCTCAATAATCTCCAACTAGGGTAGATGGTTTCACCATCAAAACTGGTGCCCTAGGGTTATCAAACCCACACACCTAAGAAGCTTTAGAAAAACTCTCCAAATGAACTAAGAAAATAACTTCAAGCATAGGAGAAATGAGCTCCTTATTTCCCCTTTTAAAGAATTCCTTGAACTTCTAGAAAGACCCAGGAAGAGTGTTCAACAAGCTTTTAGAATAATATTTTAATATTCCTTGATGTGACCTTCCAAGAAGAGTGTTCAACAAGCTTGTAGAATAATATCATAATATTCCTTGATGTGACCTAATATTTTATTTTTAACTTATGTCACTTTTTAATTTAAACATCCTTATTACTCCGAAAATGACCTTTTCATTAAAATAATGATATTTTGACACGCAAGGTCCTTGTTTAATGCCTCAATGACTTAAGGAATCTCACCCCTAGTTCTGATGAGATATAATAGTAAGGGACTTTTTAAATATTTTAATTAATTTTAAGCAAACTTAGTAATTTAATTAAGGTATAATCATTAATACACTCATTTTTGCACAATTGTCGGAATGCAACAAAATTGGAAACTAATCATCCTAGAGTGATCCCGATGAAGAATAAAGATGATCAAAGTCGACTGGCTAAATTTTTATAATTGGAAACTCCCTCCAATAATCTTAGAACCTAAATCGAAACCCAAAAATAACTTTCAAAAGCATCAAATATCTCCTATAAGCCATCTGAGGCCACAGGTAACATCAAATCACCTATTCGATCAAGCAAATACAAACCCATAAAACTATCACCATTTGCAAAGCATGAGAACCCTAAAATGGTGACATTACAATTTTCCCTTCCCAAAGATTGGTTGTCTTCAAACAATGCCAAGGTATCCAGAACAACAACCAACAAAAACTGACTAAACCCAAATGTAATCCCAAGATCCCAAGTCAATCTCTACAAACATTCACCATGTTGTTGCTTGACTACTCTAATAAAAACTATAAACACATCACTCTCCAGTTGTGCTCTCAACTCTTGTGACCTAAAAAAGTGAACATCACCAACATCCATACGGAAATACCTACGGGAGCTTAAGTCTGTATCCTGAAAAATCTCTTGCCAAGGCGCCTCGATGAGATCCATATATGAAATCCCACTGTCAAAGTCGATCCTAGGCCATAGGGAGTATACTCTACCCAATTCTAAAAAATAACCCTCTGCTAATCTCCTCACAATGTCCCAGAGGTGGTATGAATTGGTCCCTAACTGAAGGCCAATAACAATAGTGTCATTCTTGAAATCATACATCCTGTCAATGTCATCCCAATTATAGACTTATAACCCATCATCGACACCTAATCCCCTAGTGTCAATATTCTCAAATCGAGCATACCAACTCATTCAATCAACTACAACCATCACTATAGCATTTTCAGATATATCAGTCAACAACTCAGTCTGATTGTAGTATCCAACACTCACATTGGTGGGAGCTAGTAATAGCTGCTCACACTCTGTAAATCCTTCCACGACATGTTGCCAAGAAGCCTATAGGTACATTAATTCACTTTTCCCATAAACTGATGTTGTCATTATCAATGAGGAAATGTTAGGGCAGCAACTATTATCAAACATTACCCCTCTACCAATCAACACCCACTGATAATTTCTCCATTGTTTGGTTGGAGGTGTTGGCCAATTCATTTGCATGAACCCATTCATTGTCCTCTATAAACTTATTGGAAAGTGGTCAGTGGTACCAACTCTAAAGATTTGTGCACCAACCCAATTTTGAATCAACTTCTCATCCCTAGTAATTGAACCTAGATCCCAAATTGTGTGATTTTCTCCAATCATATTCACATGAAAAATCTCATGCATGCTGCAATAAATGATGTCAGTCCTAGGAAGTTTGGAAATTTGATTTATAATCAACTAGTAATTTCCCCTACTATCATCAATTGATAAGATATCATCAACATTCAATTCCCCAATGTCATAGTGGCAAACATGCGTGCACCAATCCATGAAATTGACTGCTAATGTCAATGCAAAGTCTAAAAATTTCATGATCAACACCACAAAACAACCCTTAAACATTAATGAGTAAGTAGGAGACCAAAGAACCAAATCTGAACATTCTTCCATAATTTCATGCACATTGTTGATATGAGTTTTCATTAGGTGAAGATTAGTAAACTCATTATGACGCATCATATCTCAAGAGTTACTTATGCCCACAAACCCCATTTCATGCTTAGCCATTAAATTTTGAATGTCAAACTTAAAATTCTTATCCACCCTCTCATGATAAACAAAATCATTTTGAGATAATGGATTGTTGATCACAATCATAAAATTAGCTTCTAGCTCATACCTTACATCGGTGTCTTCATGGATCTCATGCATACCTTCCTCAAATTTTGAATGCTCATTATTATTTGTTGATCATTGAAGCGTATCATACTGACATCTACCTGCATTACCTATTATAACAGCAATATCATGGCTACAAGTTGCACCTTCATGCAAGAATTGATTTTCAAGCCTACTCCAATCTTTATCCTCATACTGAACCTCTCCAATAGGGGAAGTGTTGAAGTCACTATGCAACATCTCATCCTTATGGAGTTCATCAATCCCTCCAATAATATATTTAATCTCCAAATTTCTAGCATCATGCTCTTGGACCACCTATATGGTTGCAAAAGGAACAAAACTTTCTACTTTATATAAGGAAAAGTGAGCCATACTCAATTGTAAGCAAAGATCATCAGCTTATTTTTCTTTGTCTTCAACATACTTGAGATCAAGGTCCCTATCCATAATCAATTGTAAGTAATTATATTTTATCCTTTCCAATGCTTCTTTTATATAATACAATTGAGTAAGAGTGACTTCAGTTGCAACTCCCTTTTTCCTCTCCTCAATTTGAGCTTTCTAATTGAGGTATTCAATGTACCTGTGGGTACTATCTATTCTTGTTAAGACTTGCACCACTTTCTCATTTGTAACCACAAGTTGGTCCTTCAAATATTGCAACACTAAAGGCCTCTAATCAAACTCCTCAACGTGACTTGGGTTGCTATGAACTAAATTTTCTATTTTGGTTTCCTACGTAGGAGCCATATCATAATGAAAGTCAAATTTTCCACTAGTTGATGCCTTACAATCCTTGTGTGAAAATGTTGGGACAACGTTATAGTCAAACACATTATGTTCAAAGGAATCCATCTTCTCCTCGTAAGGCTTGTCTATAATAATATCTAAACACTACTATATTTGAATAGAATTTCTGATGAATATTCATCCAAATTTCGACAAACTATTATCGAATTTTCGATGAAACACTGTTTTCAATTTCGTCTATGGTATTTCGTCGGTTTACCTACCAATTTTTGTTCATCGAAATAGTGACCCATCATCGTCGGTCAACAGTATTGAAATTTTTTGTGGTTTTCATGGCAATTTTTATGAACCTTCAATGATCTATCGACGCCAAATCAACAAACTTTTGTCGGTTTTCCATCAGAAACCATCAAAAAAACTTTTGTCGAAAAACTGACGAATAACAGTTGACCATGCGATGAACAGTCCGTCGGAGGTATAGCAACCTTGTTGGAATTTTGTCTCTTTTCGTCAGACCATTTCGTCGAAAGTTCGACAAAACTTTGAAGTTTTTTTTTTTAAATAATATTTATCTGCCACCATAGTGAAAAGTTAGCAATTGCATTTGATGTGCATTGAAAAATATACTTGTAAAATGATATAGTCTAGTTGCATGACCCCCCTTGTGCTATTGTATAAACACATTGAGAGAATCTGCTACGCAATGAAGCTCCCCCTGTCTGTCATGCAAAAATAGCATCTATTTTGCAACAAATGTACTTTTTGAGATCATGTACTTTACTCTGAGATCAAATGTCACTGCTCTTAGCACTATAAACTAATCAGATCTAATACTATAATTGACCATTGATCAACCACTCCTACTGTCTTGTCTAAGATACACAAACCATTGATTTTTCAATGAATGAGAACCACCGTATGTTTGAATGAGCAATAATGAACAATATTGCAAATGATAAAATGAGATCATACTCCCCCTTGGACATACCTTATATGTCATATACTTGACTAGTTTATAACATCAGTAAAAATTCTCCAATTATGAGATTACTTGATATACTAATCTTGCATATTGAACCAATGAATGTTGGTATCACAACTATAACTATCTACTACCTTGATTTGAAGCACACTACTCCAACTAATGTAGACTAAGATCATCATAATAAGAAAAACATAAACACTTGTCAATACCCTATCTATTATAGTCATTGCACATTGATGGTCATGATCATTGCTTTGTTACAAACCTTTTCTATCTTATGACTACAACTCTATTACTGATACTTATTATTGATGCAAACAACCAATGTTCATAACATTAGTACCTTTCTCACACTATTATGAATAGATACCTGATGTCTATTGATGTTTGAAGGACTACTGCAACATTGTCACTATCTTGTCTAAATGAGCATATGAGCATATAAAGCAAGAAAACCATGGATGAAATAACACCATTCAAAACTATCACTTCTTGCACTGTAAAAATAATTGAATTTTTTAAATGTAGAAGGAAATGTTGAAATACATTTGGTGTACTCTCCCATGGTTCATGAGTTGTAGGTACCATGTAGTGAGGTTGAAACTACCCAGCTTTCTCTAATATTAAAAAAAAAAAAAACCATAGAAGGCAATGACTTTACCAATCCAATCCTAATATAAATTGTAATGCTCATCCCTTGGTAATTGAAACCTAAAGGTCTATGAGTTATTTTATTCTTGGTGAGCCAATAAAGCATTCAACCTTGCATTTGATTGCTATTCATTGTATATGTATATTTCTAAGTATTTGGCATTTGCAAATTAGTAAAGTGAATTGATTTCTTTTTAGTTAGTATAGAAAAAAACATGAAAATTTCATTAGTATTATGGTAAGATATGATGAATTAATAGACACTAAATAATATAAGCATCTAGTAAATCCAAACCATATGTTCCATGTATAACTATATAATAGTATTAGTACAAATAATTTTTCTAATAGTAACAATCCCCAAAAGAAATAAGAAGTAGAGGAAAACTAATTTTGAATCAAGATTGGAAACCAATATTATTTTTGTAAATAAAGCTTGAATTAGAGGATGATTATGTTGCATCATGATCTAGATATTTGGTATGAACCTAAGTGGCTCGGGGTTATCTAGTAGCAACAAGTAGAAATAGACATCATCTCATTAACCTATCTCTATCTTTATATGGATTTGCAAGGCATACTTGTAAACTTGAAACTTAGCGTTTGAAAATAACTATGTTGTGAAGGAAAGGCTAGGTTCTCCAAATTGACTCAATGAAAGATGAAAAATGAAATCTTCAATTTTGTACAAAAAATGGTCTCATCCTTACCTAAATTTCCAAGTTGGTTGGACACATGAAAACAAAGCTTTCATTCACTACATCTTGGAGAGAAAAAATATGATAGCTCCTATCTTTGTGAAATTTTTATAAAAAAAATTATTTATTTGCCACCGTAGTGAAAAGTTAGCAATTGTGTATGATGTGCATTGGACAATTTATATCCATGGGGAAAATGGGTGTAGAATAGATTTGTAGAGTTTTTTCCTTATATTTCCATAAGCATTGTTAGGACTCTTTCATTCTCTCTAAGTTATGCCTTCATATGTCATTTGAGAAGGTAACTCCATAAAGTTTTTATCATTGTTGAAAAGCAATACATTGGCATATGTTCATCATAATAAGAGAAAGATTCAAAGATAGTCAATGTTTAATGAAGGTTTTATAGAAGAAAATGTATAATGAAGGTTTCAAGAGAGAGTTATAGAATGTCATCGAGTGACTGTGAAGCATTTTCTAAGGGATATTATTATGAAATATTGACCTTGGATAGAGTTTTGATAGGAAATTAAGAGAAAGAAATTCACGATTGTCCAAGACAACCCTTTAGAAAGCAATAGGAAAGTCAAGAAGAGTTATACATGAAAATCCTTATAATCATATGTGTGATCAAAACCTTAGATATGGGTTGAGTTCATAAGACATAAGAGGATAGTCATCTTGAACAATTGAAAATATAAAGGACTCCATAAAAGATTGACAAAGAGACCTAATGGAAAACCAAGGAATGGTGTCCAATCTACATGAAAACTTCTAAGGATCCTTATGAGTGGAAAAATAAAGGATAGACACTTATAAAGAGAACAATCCTTACCAAATAAAGGATGGTCACAATAATCAAAAGGTAGTCAATAGCTCATAATTACAAGAGGACATCTAACTATTCATCCACATGGAAAACACACTACAGACCTGCCAAGGATTTGGTGCTTCCAAATAAGTGACAATCCTCACAATGAAGTTGACAATGGACAAGGTTATTCTTGAAAGACCCACTAAGTTGCAGTGCTTCATTCTTATTAGCAAGTGATAGTCCATTTAGGACAGTTTAGAGACTAATAACTAGTAGGTAACAAAACAATGAACAAATATAGAGATGTCTTAAGTTTAAAGGAGATGGCCATAAGAAATGAATGATCACAAGGGTAGATTTATATTGCAAATGGAGTGATTGATTATCACATAGCACACTGCACCATGGCACATACATGATTATACATGAAATTCATGAATTTTGTACAAGAAGTGAGGACTACACATGAATAAAAGGGAAATCTAAATAAGTTAAAAGAGCATGATGATACTAAACAATGCACAGAGATGTAGAGAATAGAACATCATTAGAAGATATTGTGATAGGGATACTCTTATATTGGATATCCTAATGACCTTGGTGATGGACAGTCTTGGTTGGGAAAATAATAGTCAAGTGGAGACATCACATCACATACCTAATAAGTGTAGTAATGTCAAGAAAAAAGGTATAGTGACAACCTTTATGACAAAAGGACCATGCCACCATGAATAACAGTCCTCATCTCAAAAGGATAGGTTTGATGAATATGGCCCTATAGAGGAAATTTATTGTTTGGCAGTCTCTTCTAATGGAGGAAAGCTTTTCAATGGGCTCATGTTCATACTCTTTTTCCATGCCTAATCTTCACATAGTTGGATTCGTATCTATAAATGAAAAAATGTACCAAGACAAGGAGAAGTCATAGTTTTGAGAAGAAATGCATGAAAGAAGTGATTTATACAATATGGTCATCTTTCCACCATGAACTTGGTAGGTCATTAATTAAGTTAAAAGGGGATATTCATGTTAAGATGTTTAAAGTAAGAGTATATCTATCCTTATGCATGGAAAAACTTAAGGCAATTAAGAAAAAAGGATACGATAGTAGTAGATGATACCCCCCAAGGCACTAGAGATTGTCAAGGATGGATTAAAAGATCATCAAGGTGACATTCAAGTTTTGCTAATGCATAGCCCATCAAAAAGACAAGTTTAGAGATGAATGGCATTGAAAAAAGGATATGACAATCCTTATACTTCTAAGATGGCAGACCTTAAATAAGGGTTAAGAAAAAGGATAGACCAACGACACCATTTTTTCATGGACTATGATGAAGCTTAAAATGGAAACCAAAGGTCAAATAAGCAAGGGTGATGCAATAAATAAAGGACAAAGGTTGCAAATAAAATGAGCTAGAAGGAGATAATAGCATGCTTGAGATGAACCCTATAAAGAAGAGATGATGCAAAGGGTAGTTTATAAAGTTGCAGACCTTGGTAAAAATGGCAATCGGGACAAAAAATTCATGAAAGATAAAGATTCATATGAAAAAATGAAAGAGTGCAAGGACATGAACATTTGGTGAGCCATAATGATAGTAAGGTAGCAATGAATAGAGTGCAGCATGATAGTGACAGGAATTATGATCATGAACAATATAGTAGTTCAAAACCCTAGTTAAAACACTTATTTCATCATGAGAGGACGACCATGGGCATATGGATCTCTTAGAAACCCTTTAAAAAATTTTGATGGTGATTAGATACAAAAGGATAATAAGTTATTTTCTATTGACAAGTCTTTCAAGAACAAGGTTTTGGTGAGCAAAGGGTAGCAATATATAAAGGACAGTCATAGCCTTATGACTATCATAAGGCAGTTATCAAACTTCTCATACCTTTGTATCACTATGAAAACTATTAGTATTCATTGTAGATAATAACAACAAAATTCCAAAAATTCAGGCTTCAACCTTGAGGAAGGTCTAGATCAAATAGTCATTGTAGCCATAATATATAGACAAAACTACAACAAGACACTCAATATAGTCCTTTCGACTAGACCCTTTTTGCCTTAAAGCTTTGAAATTGGACAGAATTCTAACAACTGATAGAGAAAGGATCAATATGTATCAGTAATGAACACTATCAAACATAGTCCAAATAGATGAAACAAGTGATGCCTTGTAATCTTGAAAACAATGCAACAACAATCAAAATTAAAATATTACCCTCTTTTATTCTCCTCTTAAGGTTTTGGAGGTCAGGTGAGCGCTTCCCCTCTTCTTCAAGCTCCTAAAAAATCAGTACAAAACATATGAACATAACTTGAACATATTAAAAAAACTATAGCCCACATTGACATCGTATGCCACATTAATCCAACCGTATGACAAAATATAAGTGATCTAGCCTCTTGAATGAATGTAAGTAGAGAAATTTTTGCATACCTGTAGATGGTTAAGTGGAAGCCTCCCATCAACAACAAGATCCAAATATCCATGTATCTATCTCAATCGAGCCTCTAAACCCTTTAGAGCTGTCAATTTTTCCACTAACCTGTTATGCACAAAAGTTAAATTTTAGAGTTATGTCACCACTAAAAACAAAAGAAACAGAGCTTTGAAACCAAATCCACACACAACACAATGTGGTATTCATACAAATCCATACAAACAAACTAAACTCGGAACATTGGAATGGAAATAACTTCAAATTATGATGCAAAGCATGGATTCACTTTACTCAACTGGAGGCACATTTCACAATAATGTGTTCTTCATCTAAAACATTTGTACAAGGTTCAAATAGTAAAGAGATTGATGAAATATAGAGGAATTAAAAATATACTTGGATGTAGTTGGAATGAAGGTCGTAAACTGGTACATGTTTTTTGTGTAGAAGACATATCACATCCACAAACATGGCAAAGCTATGCAAATTAGGAGAAACTGGCTTGGAAAATGAAGGCATCAAGGTATAAAGAATCATTTTTCTGCCACCATAGTGAAAATTTAGCACTTTCTTTCATCTTTGCATATTGGTTTGATGCTTCAAACGATGCATTTCTTATATTGAAAAGTGCAAAAACCTTATTGAGCTTCTCTTTATTTCAAGAATAGTTTAATATTCTCTACTTAATAGGGCCAACCATGTGAAGGTGGAAGCTCATTTGGCCTCTCCCCCCTCCCCCCCTCACATCACTCCCAATTCCCCATACTCAAACATATAACATTAATCATTCATTCATCCATTAATAACATATAACATTCATTCATTCATCCTGCATTAATAACATATAACATTCATTCATTAACATATTCACATTCATCCATTAATAACATATAAAATTCATTCAGTCATCCATTAATAACATATAACATTCATTCATTAACATATTCACATTCATTCTTTCAGTTTTTACATATTATCAAAAATATGGTTGTCATAATATGATTACAATCACTTTTTTTTGTTTCTTTTTTTAAGCTAAAAAAAGCTGAAGTGGAGTATTGTTTTCTAAATCATTTGTCCCCCCTTTATTTGTTCTTCCCTCTACTCATGATCTTAATGTATGCTTAGTCGTGTACTCACGACGTGGACATCACTGCATGGGGGGGTCTGTTGCAATAGCAAAGAAATGTTAAATTGATATGTTTTATTATTATTGTTACAAGTATTTCATTAATTAAAATAACATTAGAGTGGTGCTCTTTACCTGATGGGGCCACATCATGTTCCTGATCTTGTCTTATAGCCTCATGCTCAACATGTTGAACACCCTCTAAATCCTAATCTGGAGTTGAAACACGAAAGGTTACATTAATTAATACACCAATTACAATTAAATATAATTAAAAGAACATTAGTGGTCCTTTTTACCTGATGGGGCCACATCATGTTCATGATCTTGTCTAGCCTAATCATGCTCAACATTTTGATCACACTCTACATGCTCTAAAGTTGAAACACGAAAGGTTACATTAATTAATACACCAATTGCAATTAAAGATGTTTAATTGTATTAATCCAAACTGCATTTTGTATAGCACATGAATACATCCAGTACCAGGATACACACCATGACCTTCATCTGCAAGTTGTGCTCCACCCTCACCAGGATACATTCCAATGTCATGTGGTGTATTATTATCATTCCTTGCCTATTTAAAACAAATAGACACATAATTATTTTATAGTGGAAATTAATATTGAATAGATTGCACAAGTATTCAATTTTAAATAAACTTCATTGAGTTTATTTACCTATGTGTCGAATGCAGTGGAAGCTTTTGTTTTCCTAGTCAAGAGTCTTAGGCATTCAGCCAGGGCTCCATAGCCTTGCTTGAAGGAAATCTTCGTGTCCTCTTCTGTGGGCACTCTGTTGAATTCAGAGCCCTATAGTTTTGCATAAGATCATGAATTTTGCTTCTATGGTGTGATAAAACCAAAATTGTTTGCAATTTATTATTTGGATGCAATATTTCATTTATTAATACTTACAATTCGTGCGGCTAATTTCACATAACCACCAGACCCAAGTTTGTGTTGCCTGTGTTTTTCTAGTCTTGCCTTTGTTTCCTTCGATGTGTCGGGCAGCCTATGAAAAGTTTGAAATATGTTAGATTATGTAAAAAGAAAGAGTAATCAGTATATAATTACATTGTTGATAGTATCACATACCTTCCTTGGTCCAGTGGTGTCTTTCCTTTTTTATTTTCAAACTTCTCCTTTCCATCCAACACCAGGTCCTTCCACTCCCTCTCCAAAATCATGGGGGGATGCTCGTACTTTTTGTTCTTCTCTAAATGTGACCTATATTGGTCCCTCACATACTTTAGATAGGTACCAATTTTCTTAAGGACCTTGGTTCGATTGAATGTGGTATTACCAAACAGCACAACTAAACGGTTAATGAGCTCATCTTTTAAATCTTCATTTTGGGCATTCCACCGTGTACGTATGGTGGGCCCGAAGATCTCCAATGTAATACCATTTATATGTTTATAAAAAACATCATTTCCTACAAAATGATCATGGGATCATTAGTCTAAAAAGAGTGATCAATAAGTAAATTTCAATTGGATTATATATAATAATAATTAAAACATTTTAAAGTACCTAGGACCTTCTCTATCTTTATGGGAAGGAAATCCTCGGTCACCACAAATGTGATCAGCAATTTTCTTGTACTAGTAATACGGGAAGATCCAGGAAATGTTGCTAAAACATCACCAGTACTAGTGGCCTCTGCATCCTTAGGTACATGTCCTAGTGCATGTTTTGGCATGTGTTCACTGCCAGAGGGTGCACTACCCAATGTCTGCATGGTATGTGTTGTCAACATTTCAATTGATAATATAGGCACAGATGATGGGGTCAAATGATGTGATGTATTCGTAGGAAGATCAGAATCGACACTTGTACCAACCCCTACTCCTCAGGAAACACTTGCAGTACCCTAATCATGGCCAGCAGCATCATGAGGACATAAATAATCATGTAAAAACAACACATATTTTAGTTCATGATATAAAAGAGTACAAAATATAAAACCATGAATGAACTTATGTTATAATTAAAGATCTCATGACAGCTTACTTGCAAGTTATGTGCTCTCTCAGTCAATATTTTAACCCTTTCTCTTATCTCATTTGTTTGAGGCACTATGAATATCAACTTAAGGATTTCTTCATTGCATTTTTTTGGGTCTTCTTCATGATATCCACAAGGTTTGTAGAATATGTGATGTCATCATCGCATAATAGTGACTGCACCTCCCTATGGATGCTCTCCTCTACTAGTGTTGGTGCCTTTCCCCGATCAGCCGACTGTGACAAGAATATTAAAAACGTTATCAAAATTAACCCAATAAACTTATGAAAAAAACATAATAATAAAACATTTTTCTCGTATCTAATTTGTACAATTACATTGAGGTAAACCTGTCAGGTAGAAGCACCTGAAGATGCATTGTGATCTATGCTCTAGGTCGGATCCTTCCCCGTACGATCAATGTCTTGCTGTGATAGAAATTAAATATAAAAAAACATTACCAAAATGAAACCAATAGACTTACTAAAAAAAACATAATAATAAAATGGTATATTGGATTCATTAATTGGAGGCTGGGTAAAATGGTATATAGTATGTACCACCCCCATAGTAACTATGTTTTTATCTATGTGATTCAAATTGTAGTCGATTAGCAACTCTTCCCCTGAAGTTATTGATTTTATTGCACATACGAATACACGGTTTCCCTTGTGCGCCTCGAATATGAAATTGGGTTGCTTATTTTTTGACCCAAGTAGTGTACTATTTATAAACCCTACAATATTCCCTGATGCTTTTGGCCTTCCGTCAATGTACATAGCCACTCCTTTATTTTGATCCTTATCTTTTAGCTGTATATAATTTTCTAACAGTGCATACCTACGCATACTTCGTGTATATCAAACCACCTGCATCCAATATTTGTAACTGTAACAGGGTCTGACAAACTCCATCAATTCAGTAACTTTTTCGTAACAAACCTTTATGTCATCCATACAAAATAGGCCCAAACCATGTAATGACAATGGTGTTATGCGATATATCCTCTCGTTGACACAAAAATCAGTGTTTATTGGAGAAGTTCCTTGGGTACCCATTATTTCCGTAGATGTTTGTACCTCAAGGGAGCCTCGATGTCACCTATGCTCTCATCATCATAAGAACATGACCCCCCTTCAACAAGAAAAAATTCCATGTGTTTACAGAATTTTCTTCTAATCTTTTGACCTCTAGTTGATCTCCCTCTTTTAGATCTACTACATGTCTCGCTTTCCTCTTCTCTTCCTGAATTTCCCTCGCTCGAGGAAGACAGATCTAACAAATACCTATTTGGTGGCACCTTAACTCATAAGGATGTTGGATGAAGTTCTTTCATGGTGATGTGATCCCAAGGTGACATTATGATTAATCTATCATTTCATCACTAGAATTTGACAGGTTATAAGGTAATCAAGTCTTGATAGATTGCAACTTATTGTTACTACCGTCCAAATGTGTCCATCACAAATTAAATCAATGTATGAAGGAGGTTGTCCTTTGCAATTAATTACTTTAAAATTTCATTATTTTACAATCTAACACAAACATGGAGATTGGGAGATGCAGTTCACAATAGCTGAGGCTATGGAAGCCTAAAAAACCTAGACTCAGTGATGAATTTTCCTACATGAACAATGTATGGAAATGTTCCAAGGATTTTTGCATGAAAATTGAGGGGCAAAGGTAATGAATGATAGTCATTATCAGTCTCATAGTCTCTCAGTCTTAATCCAAGTTATTTGATTTACTAGACTTCTACTTAACGTTTTAACTCCCAAACTTTGTAACAAGTGTTAAATGTGACTATGGTCCACCAGTTACACAACCAAGGCCTCCAATGTATTCTATAATTGTAATCAAAAGAATTTTTCTCTTCATTCAAGTAAATAAACTTGAAGGGAAACACCACCAAGTGGTTTATTGGACACCTACATGACTAAAAATAGCAGAAAATTTACATTTAATGAAAATTTAATGCAAATTTCCATTGAAATTTTATGTAGTGTGTAGAAGAATGGTTTCACCATACATAATATTTTGGTTTAAGTTGTCTTCAAAAAGATTAATTAGAACACTAATAGACATAATTCGGGTGCACGTGTGAGGTGGTTCAGCAGTCAACTAGTGATAAACTCCATATGTCTAAGTAGTTAACGGGGAGTGAGTGTGTACTAGGCTTGGTTAAGTCATCATAAGTTTATGCTTAGGCAATAAAAATTGTTTAAGTCGTCTTAAATCTTCCTATGTCTAATTGCTAGGAGACTTTTGGTATGTTTTAAGGTAGGATGAGTGGTTGCATCAATGTTCTAGTTCTTTATCACAAGGTTTCAACATCTTCAAATAGTGAAAGTTAGTGCTCATAGTCATTTGAAACAACAACATTTTGATTATGTATGATGGTAGGATTTGATAACTTAAAAGAATTGGCTACCCAGCAAACTTAAAGTTAAAAGAAACTTTTTCAGTTTAAGGGGTTAGCACTTTCTTTCATCTTTGCATATTGGTTTGATGCTTCAAACGATGCATTTCTTATCCCACTTCTATCATATTGTATCCCCATCCCATTGCAAATCAAAAAGGTTAAACATTTAGCAATCTTCCATTCTTAGCTTTGAAGTTGTTGGCCTTGCATACTTGTTTTGTTGAGTCACAAGTTTGCATGATAAGAAAGGAAGAATGAAATTTTAAATTTTAAATGTTGCTAAGACCCTATCTTTGAGTTGCTACACTTTTGTGCCCAAGAAACCATATTATTTTTTTGTGAATGGGGGTCAATAATATGTTCTACAATCAATGGAAGATGGCTCCATGTGATACAGGCATAGCTCATTGGGGAGTCTCTGGTGCAAGATCACCTACACCTTATGTTCACAATTGGAGCATTAGAGTTTGATCATAGAAGTTTTTAGGGAGGTTTGAAAAAAAAATTGATGTTTTAATAAGGTCTAAAAGACCATTTATTGTTTCATTGATTCATATTGTAAACAAGATCAAATATGTGAAGAAATTGTCAATGATGGTCAAATATTGTCAATGTAGGTAGAATAGGTTTTCTTGCAAGGAGTCATGTATTCAAGGTGAATAATTTCTAACAATACCATTTTCAATGTGTTTAGGGTGCTTGGATGTCATCTAGTTGATAATGTAAAAAGTTGTAATTGTTGAAATTAAAAGTTGTCAAAATTGCAATTTTGCAAAATAATGGGTTGTTAAGTGTTTGTAAGTTAGTTATGGACATTGGTTGAAGGTAGTTTGGGTCTGAGATGATTTAAATATCCTTCCAAGGCCTGAGAAAAGGTTTTTGGAGGATTTGATACCAAAATTTCATATCAAATACCACGTTATTGAAGCAATTTTCTATGTTTTTACTATTTTTCTGAATTTATTTTGTGTTGTACGGATCCGTACAAGCTTAAAATGCTTTGAGATCATTGGTGTAGATAAATATATGTTTTCCCTTTCATTTTCATTTGTTTTGAAGTGCTAAATCACTATTTTATGGGAGAAAACAATCAAATACAGGGACTGCCCTGTTTTGCCTGTGTAAGGGTTTGAGGGCTAAAAACAAATTACATCCACCAATCCACCCACTGTCTTGGAACTGTAACTTGGTGGATTGGTGTGAAACATGGTAGGATATATTTTCATTGCATTTAAAGGTCTACTAAAGCAAGAAACTTGGCATTGAAGTGATTCCCTAGGGCTAATAGGGGCAATTTTCTTGTGAATTTGTGGTTGTTAAGTCAGGGTTTGTCAATTTGATGGATGGAATAGTATGAATGAAGGTTGTTTGTCCTATTTTAGGATTATTTTAATGTGTTGAAGACAATAGTTGAGTTAGGTAGGTTGGGTATATGGTGTTTCTCTAAAACCCTAGTGTTTCTCCTCTTACAAGTGCATCATTTGCTTTTGAATGTGGGTTGACCATGACAAGTACTTAAGTGTTGATCCATTATGCTTTGTCAAGATGGGAAAGGCATTATTTGATGTATGTATATGTCCCAATTTCTACAAATGTAGATTGGATGTAACATGATACATTCAAGCTTGTTGCATTTGATTAAGGTTGGTTCTTTGAACTGATTTTCTAGTGTATATGTGACTAGGTTTAGTATAGGGCCTTAAGTCATGAATGTCAAGCTTTCTATGGGTCTAAAACATGTTCTATAAATCATGGGAAGGGTCAATCGATTAGGTAGTCTTTTGTAATTGAATGTATCTATGAATGTTTACAAATTTTCAAGGGAACCTTTGGGCCCAATGATCAATTCTCTATTGCCACATTTTCTTGGTCAATGTAGCAAGAGGTACATTAATGCATGATAACATTCTAATGCATTGCAAACTATTTCAAAATACTCTTTTCTTATTACATGTGGATTGTTGTTGTTTTAAAATGGATAATAGAAGAATGTTTAGTTGTAGATGTCTTCTATTTTTATTTGTATATACATATTCAAGTTAGTTATGTTGATGGTTTTCAAGCCTATTCTCTTCCCCTTCTCAATGTTTACTCAATTTTCCAATGGAGTAGGTACTAGTACAATTAGTGAAAGGCTAAAAGAAATTAGTTTGAAAATCTATATTATTAGCATATGAGTATTTTTTAGGTTTTGGTACATCCACATGATCCAACACTGTAAATTGTGTCATATCTTATGCAAGTTGAAACTAATAAAGAGTTTAATGATCATGGTTATGTGTTTCTCTCTCGCACGTGTATGAATTGTTAAGTGGATACACTTGTAGGAATATGATGGATTTAGATGGGTTGACAAACAATGACAAAGTTGACACAATTCTTATAGCTTCAAACTAGCATGCTCATTGTCATTTCTTTGCAAAATCCAAACCCTACTAATAATTTGCAAATGGAAGCTAACTTCACATAGCTAACCAATTATTAGTTAGACGGGTCTCGTTGTAGAACCCATTAAGCACATGTTTATACAAGGGAATGAAAGATCAAATTCTAAGATAGTTACTTTAGATGAGTTAAACACAATTTCGTTGGAGTATTAAAAAAATCACAAGATTGATATAGGACTTGACTTCTTAGCATCACAAGTAGGGTTGAGAAAGGGACTCTACAAGGGAATTTCAATCCTGATCAATGGTAGAGGCATCTGCAGCTTTAAGTGGGTAGGTAAGTTGCTATGTTTTGATCCATCTACAGAGTTGAAGACTACAAAAATTTCTTGGGCATGCATGCTAGTCAGGGTATGGCTGAATACAACTATTTTTTTTTATGTCTTATCTTATACCATTTTACGAGAATGGGGGTGCCAATGTACGAGAAGATCTTTGGAAAAGAATGAAAATTGCAGGTTAAAGAGAATGGGGGTGCCAAATATCACTTACAGTACTCATTGTCCCTTGGTCATCAATTTTCCCTAAGTGCCCTCAACCTCGTCGCTTTGCCTTTCCTCCTACCCTATTGCACACTAAGCTATGTGTGCTCCTGCGTGCGCATATTGATATGTAGGGTTTTCGCTCCTCCAAACTCTTCCTAATCACTGGTATTGACCTTTCACTTCTCCAATTTGACGTGCGAGCTACTACAACCTGAAAATAAGGTTTTGACGAAGGTTTTAGAGTATGTTAATTAAAATGAAAATTATGGGCGCGCCATTTAGGTTTTCATATTATACATAGTTAAGTATATATTAGCTATATTTTACTTAATAAATAATATAATTATTCTATTTATTATAATTATATATTATATTCTTTAAATATACATATAAAATTATTAATTTGTTTGGGACATATTGTTAAATTTGTTTCGAGTATAATCTTGACCTCATCTTCTTTTAGTGTTGGGTCTTTGCACTCAACAAGACTTTATCTCTAGTGAGTTTTTTATGAGTCATTCAACTTAACTAATAGACCAAGGACCACTTATCTCTATTTTTTTTTTAGATAAACATTGGGGTGTTCCATTGAGTATCATTAGTGATAGGGATGCCAGATTTACCAGTGCGTTCTAGAAGGAGTTGTTCAAGCTGATTGGAACGAAGTTGCTAATGTCAACCAGTCATCATCCGGAGACAGATGGGTAGACTGAAAGGATAAATGGGATATTGGAATATTATCTCAGGCACTTTGCTTGGTCGGACTAGTCCAATTGGCTGGGCTTATTGGACCCAACTCAATTTTTTTACAGCATGTAGAAGAGTGCATCGAGTCAGTACTCGCCATTTGAGTTGGCAATAGGGCAATAGCCACGGACTCCTCATACAGTGTTGAGTGGATACATGAGTGAGTGTCCAGGTGCAATGGATAGACTGAGAGATTGGCAGGACCAAGTTGATTTGGCTAGGCACAACTTTGTCAAAGCTACAGAAAGAATGAAAAGGTAAGCAGACTTAGGGAGGATGCATGTGGAATTCAAGGTTGGTGATAGGGTCTTCTTGAAGATGGATCTGATTTAGTTTAGGCCGCCCAGGGGGTTGAGTCAAGCATTGGCTTGAAGGTTCGATGGGCCTTACCAAGTGACACAGAGAGTCGGTAAGGTTGCTTATAAATTGAAGTTGCCAGATCACATGAGAGTCCATGATGTTTTCTATGTTAGTTAGCTCCGATCATATCATGAAGATAAGTAGGACAATAGTAGGAATGTACCAACAAGGGGACCATAAAATTTCTTGGACAAGTCGGGCTTGGAGTTGCAGGAAGTGATTGTTGCCAAGGAGAGGGGATTTGGAAACAGGAAATGGAAGGAGTTCTTAGTTCATTGGAAGGGCCAATCCAGAGATGAAGCATCTTGGGAAAGAGCTGAGAGTTTGTGGAAATATGAGGACAAGGTGTTGGAGTTCTTGGAGAAGGAATCCACCACACCCTTCTAAAGTACTCAAGCAGAGTTGAGTACCTCCGCAGCAGTGTCAGGGACAATGTTGCTAGCATTGGGGATGTCGCCTGATTTAGAGTGGGGGAGGATGTAAGGGGATGTCAAATCCTAAGGGGGCGAGTTAGCTCCGTGGAGGCATTCTGGGAATGCATAAGGGTGATTCCAGGGTTGGGCTTAGGGAGCTCACCCATATCCATGCAATTGTGAGGTGAGCTAGGGGTTGCATCTGAGTTGCATCGAGGTTCTGAGATGGGCCAGAGCCAGGTTCCAAGTGAACACCAAGGCAAGTGGAATGTTGCGACCAAGTCCTTGGGGAACCAAAATGGGGTGTTGTCATAATGCTGAGAGGATGTTGGATTCCTCCATGTGCAAGTGTTGTGATAGTTTCCTAAGGCTAAGTGAAGGGGATCCAAATGCAACAATGGGTTCTCAAGCCAAAAGCAAAAAGTCAGAGATTGGGGACGTAGGCAAAAATAGTGTCACATCCTTCAAAGATCTGGGATTTGGATGAAAAACTATTTTGGGGGAATGAGAGTACCCCACCTACAAGCAACTTGTGTTCTACAACAGATTCTTATTCTCCAACAAAGTGTCATGGTGGAGCAATCCAAGGAGGTACAAAAGGCGATCATTGAGCAAAGCAGAGTGTAGTGGTGATTAGTGTGAGAGTGAGGATGGTGCAGTGAGGAGTAGTGTTGTGTTCAGAGTGTGAGGCAAAGACTACAAGCATTGCAATGTGGACTTGGAGTTCCCAAGGAGGGAGACCTGGGTCTTGTGTGGGGAGGTCTTCTGGGAGCCACGAGGGGTCTTCTAGTCGTACTGAACTACGGGCAATTCTAGAGTGATCAAGGGTCACAGGGTTTGGAAACATCGTGTAGAGCTACAGCCAAGGGCGAGATCAACAGTGATCGTAGCTCGAAGAGTTTGTGCAAGCCTAGGGGTGGGAATTGTAATTGGGTTCTTGGGAGAACCTAGGGTAGTGAGCAACACACTGTTGCGATTGAGTGTAGACCGGGCCAGGGGCCATTCACAATCAATAAAGCTATCTTTACCCCAACTCTGGTGTTGTGCATTGTCTCTTGTGTAAATATTGGATCGCATTGCATTAAGTAGATAGTTGCATTGCTTTAGTTAAGTTTTGTTGTGCATTGGATTTTGGAAGTTGGTGTCTGCAGGTTTTGAAGCTTGGTGGTTTAGGAGGTTGGCATAGTCCAGATCACTTGGGCGCACTTGAGTCCCACAGACAAGTGAAGAAAAGAGTTTCAGTGCCGCACGGGAGCTTGAATAATTAATATAATATAATAATTAATAATTAATAATTATAATTTATTATAATAATATATTATATTCTTTAAATATACATTATAAATTATTATATACTATTATATTAAAATTATTAAATACATATAAAATTATTATAATTAATAATAAGTATATTTTTATATAATACAAAATATAATTAATATAATATATATTTTTAATATAATAGTAATATTAAATTAAATTATATATAATATAATTATATTTATTATTATATAATAGTATATATATGGACTTTTACCTGATATTTCAGAGGATTTTACCATTACACTACAACCGGTTTACCATTAAATGGTAATTGAAACTTGTTTTCCAACGACACAATAGTGCTTTCCAGGCATGAGATTTGTTTCAAGCTCAAATCTCACAATATATGTAGTTTTTGTTAGCAAGGACCAAAAATTTAGTTATCATTGTTGGCATGAACATGTATTTTACAATAATATTTTAATTTTATCTTAATCACACCTAGTTAGTTAGTTATATTGAGGGAAACCTTTAGGTGTCTGAATTCATGTGCATATACATAGGGGGCCTTATATATAATATAGGAAAGGGTGAGATAAGCTTGGGTAGATGAGAGCCCCTCATGTGCGTATGAAACTTATTAGGACACTTGTCACATTCACATGTGTGATTCTCACATACTCCAAATACCTTCTTGTCTCATCCTTGACTACATACAAAATCATCTCTATGTACATTTTTATCACATCAATATTAGAAATATATCAATTTTTTTACTTATCTCTCTTGTGGAAGTATTCTTGCTCATATGAAGTTATTTTACAAACTTCAACATGGTATCAAATCTAGGAAATTACAAGTCCCTCTCTCTTTTTAAGGATATTTTTCCAAGAAATTTTTTGGGTGTATATTCCTAGCCTAAATTTCAAATCAGTGTTGAGTCCAAAAGGCTCAAATTTTCCAAAATCAAATCGTAATATTCATAGGGTTTAGATCTATTTCAAGAATGGATACCTTTTTTGGCTTCCTAGTCCATATGGTGTATGCGTTTTTGTACATCTATGTTGATGTTGTACCATTTTTGCATCCTTTTGTGTCACTCACATATTTCCTTGGTAGATGTAACCAACACACATATATGGTGTACAGAGAAGGGATTTTCATTTTTTAGGTTTTATTCAATATATTTTATATAGGGTATGAAATGACCCATATGGCACCATACTTATCTTAGGTGTAAATAGGGTTCCCCATTGGGCATAGGACCCCCTATATTCCCTTATCATAACCATAGGTACTTCACAATTTTTTTGACATATTTGTGGTTGTAGGGTATGCCACACTATGAGTAGGTTTACTTAAAATTATTAATGTTATTATCTTATGTGGTAGATCTTATTTTATAGTCCTCATGATAGAAGCCCGTGTAGTCATAATATTTAGTGCCTAGCACATAAGAACTAAATATATTTTGAGCACCACTTGGGACTACCACCAACATTGGAAATCCTTAGTCATCTCTACTCTACTAGGTATCTCAACCATTTTTTCACTCCACTAGTGACCAAGGCCACCTAAAAGCATCATCCTTATACACCATAGGGGCCCTTTTTCATCCCTTTGAGGCTATTTCATTCAAAATCACACAAATTTTTCCTATGATGTCATATTTTTGTGATTCACATAACCTTCATCCATGAGTCAAAATTGGCTAAATTCTTTAAATTGATTAGAAAATACAAGGAATCTACTTGTAACCTCCATTTTTTGTTTGACAAGCCTATTTTCCTATAAATTATAAAAAATGTTGTGTTATTAATGGTTGATTTTTTATTTTCCATTGTTAAAATTTACCATGTGTATTAATTCATTTGAGGGGCTAAAAGGAAAAATTTAAGTGCCCATTGCCCTTTTCTCTCTCTTGGTATGTGTTGTCCTAACAGATGAATCTAGGGCTATTGAGATGCTATCCCTGCATAGCTATCACAGAAAAATTAAAGATTGAAAAAAGCCTAAGGTTCTATGGTAAATATTAGCTATCGAACCATTTATATGTATTAACAAGTTTTAAAAAAATATTTACAAAAAAAATGGTGAAGCCATGGGTTTGATTGGATTACATGATTTAGGTAACTTTTTTTTATATTGTCGAGTGCACAACACCTCAAAAGGTAAATGATGATTTTCATGATCTATTTGGTAGCATTAGTGAGTTTTATGCATTATTAGAAGAAAATTTGATATATATTTCTCATGATGTTCATTGCTTGATTGGGATTTACTTAGAAATTTCAAGTTATTGTTATTGAATTGAAGGGTAGTTTAAAAGAAAAAATCAATAAGGAATGTATCTTCTTGAATTTTTATAAGGTAAAGGGCCCTTTTTAGGTGTTCTCCTCTACCTTTGACTCACCACAAATGGAATATGAACTAACTTTAAGATACCCACCCTAGATATTTTCTATGATAACCTTAATAGGAAGCATTCCAAACTTAGATAATTGGATGCTCTTCCTAGTTGTAAGTCAAGCATTAATGGATCAATATTCCAATAGAAAAGGTAAAAATAGGTAAAATATTTTTTTAAAACTACTTTATGTTGTAACTCTCCATCCAAAAATATATGTAATTCAAATAAATAATTCACACCTCCCACTTTTAAGACTAGTGAGTCTTGCTCCAAGACAAGGAAGAAGTCAAGTTACATGTGAAATTATTGTGGAAAACTTAGGCATGTTAAATCTAGGTGTTGGAAGAGGGTAGAGACATTAGAGTAAGTCATGTAGTAGAAAAATATTTCTATCTCCAAACCTTCTTCCACTTATAAAGGGCATTCCCTTTCTGCTTGGGATTTACATAAACCATTCTCTAGCTAAATACTTGATTTAGGTGCTTCACATAATATGAATCATCTTATTTCTTCACTTTTAATAGTAACACTTCTTAGTAAATAGTTGGAAAATCTCCACAAGTTTTAGTTTTAGGATCAAGAAATATATATAGTTCTAGTAGATGGTCGCATCAATGATGTTCTCTTTATTCCTAAGATTTCTACTAACCTTATTTATATTTATTATATTTTTCATTTTAGTGATGGGAATATTGTAGAGTTTTCTCCAAATGATGGGAATATTTAAGTGATTGCTAGTTAAGTTTGATTTGTATGTTTTATTTTAGAACTAGAATGATAGAGATAGGATAGAATAATATAACCATTGGTTGAAAAGTCATTGTAAGAACCTTAAATCTACAAGATAAACCTTATAACACAAATCAATGCAAGATTATATCATTGGATGAGTATTAGTTGGCTAGTATATTATTACTAGATCAATCAAGAGAAAATTGATAGCTAAGTACTTGAATTTTATTTTATTGACACTTGATAACTACAAGATTATAGAGGTATTATGTTTCTCAATTTAA
>CM021105.1:434501397-434794937 GCA_007115665.2 Sequoiadendron giganteum
TCACATCACATACCTAATAAGTGTAGTAATGTCAAGAAAAAAGGTATAGTGACAACCTTTATGACAAAAGGACCATGCCACCATGAATAACAGTCCTCATCTCAAAAGGATAGGTTTGATGAATATGGCCCTATAGAGGAAATTTATTGTTTGGCAGTCTCTTCTAATGGAGGAAAGCTTTTCAATGGGCTCATGTTCATACTCTTTTTCCATGCCTAATCTTCACATAGTTGGATTCGTATCTATAAATGAAAAAATGTACCAAGACAAGGAGAAGTCATAGTTTTGAGAAGAAATGCATGAAAGAAGTGATTTATACAATATGGTCATCTTTCCACCATGAACTTGGTAGGTCATTAATTAAGTTAAAAGGGGATATTCATGTTAAGATGTTTAAAGTAAGAGTATATCTATCCTTATGCATGGAAAAACTTAAGGCAATTAAGAAAAAAGGATACGATAGTAGTAGATGATACCCCCCAAGGCACTAGAGATTGTCAAGGATGGATTAAAAGATCATCAAGGTGACATTCAAGTTTTGCTAATGCATAGCCCATCAAAAAGACAAGTTTAGAGATGAATGGCATTGAAAAAAGGATATGACAATCCTTATACTTCTAAGATGGCAGACCTTAAATAAGGGTTAAGAAAAAGGATAGACCAACGACACCATTTTTTCATGGACTATGATGAAGCTTAAAATGGAAACCAAAGGTCAAATAAGCAAGGGTGATGCAATAAATAAAGGACAAAGGTTGCAAATAAAATGAGCTAGAAGGAGATAATAGCATGCTTGAGATGAACCCTATAAAGAAGAGATGATGCAAAGGGTAGTTTATAAAGTTGCAGACCTTGGTAAAAATGGCAATCGGGACAAAAAATTCATGAAAGATAAAGATTCATATGAAAAAATGAAAGAGTGCAAGGACATGAACATTTGGTGAGCCATAATGATAGTAAGGTAGCAATGAATAGAGTGCAGCATGATAGTGACAGGAATTATGATCATGAACAATATAGTAGTTCAAAACCCTAGTTAAAACACTTATTTCATCATGAGAGGACGACCATGGGCATATGGATCTCTTAGAAACCCTTTAAAAAATTTTGATGGTGATTAGATACAAAAGGATAATAAGTTATTTTCTATTGACAAGTCTTTCAAGAACAAGGTTTTGGTGAGCAAAGGGTAGCAATATATAAAGGACAGTCATAGCCTTATGACTATCATAAGGCAGTTATCAAACTTCTCATACCTTTGTATCACTATGAAAACTATTAGTATTCATTGTAGATAATAACAACAAAATTCCAAAAATTCAGGCTTCAACCTTGAGGAAGGTCTAGATCAAATAGTCATTGTAGCCATAATATATAGACAAAACTACAACAAGACACTCAATATAGTCCTTTCGACTAGACCCTTTTTGCCTTAAAGCTTTGAAATTGGACAGAATTCTAACAACTGATAGAGAAAGGATCAATATGTATCAGTAATGAACACTATCAAACATAGTCCAAATAGATGAAACAAGTGATGCCTTGTAATCTTGAAAACAATGCAACAACAATCAAAATTAAAATATTACCCTCTTTTATTCTCCTCTTAAGGTTTTGGAGGTCAGGTGAGCGCTTCCCCTCTTCTTCAAGCTCCTAAAAAATCAGTACAAAACATATGAACATAACTTGAACATATTAAAAAAACTATAGCCCACATTGACATCGTATGCCACATTAATCCAACCGTATGACAAAATATAAGTGATCTAGCCTCTTGAATGAATGTAAGTAGAGAAATTTTTGCATACCTGTAGATGGTTAAGTGGAAGCCTCCCATCAACAACAAGATCCAAATATCCATGTATCTATCTCAATCGAGCCTCTAAACCCTTTAGAGCTGTCAATTTTTCCACTAACCTGTTATGCACAAAAGTTAAATTTTAGAGTTATGTCACCACTAAAAACAAAAGAAACAGAGCTTTGAAACCAAATCCACACACAACACAATGTGGTATTCATACAAATCCATACAAACAAACTAAACTCGGAACATTGGAATGGAAATAACTTCAAATTATGATGCAAAGCATGGATTCACTTTACTCAACTGGAGGCACATTTCACAATAATGTGTTCTTCATCTAAAACATTTGTACAAGGTTCAAATAGTAAAGAGATTGATGAAATATAGAGGAATTAAAAATATACTTGGATGTAGTTGGAATGAAGGTCGTAAACTGGTACATGTTTTTTGTGTAGAAGACATATCACATCCACAAACATGGCAAAGCTATGCAAATTAGGAGAAACTGGCTTGGAAAATGAAGGCATCAAGGTATAAAGAATCATTTTTCTGCCACCATAGTGAAAATTTAGCACTTTCTTTCATCTTTGCATATTGGTTTGATGCTTCAAACGATGCATTTCTTATATTGAAAAGTGCAAAAACCTTATTGAGCTTCTCTTTATTTCAAGAATAGTTTAATATTCTCTACTTAATAGGGCCAACCATGTGAAGGTGGAAGCTCATTTGGCCTCTCCCCCCTCCCCCCCTCACATCACTCCCAATTCCCCATACTCAAACATATAACATTAATCATTCATTCATCCATTAATAACATATAACATTCATTCATTCATCCTGCATTAATAACATATAACATTCATTCATTAACATATTCACATTCATCCATTAATAACATATAAAATTCATTCAGTCATCCATTAATAACATATAACATTCATTCATTAACATATTCACATTCATTCTTTCAGTTTTTACATATTATCAAAAATATGGTTGTCATAATATGATTACAATCACTTTTTTTTGTTTCTTTTTTTAAGCTAAAAAAAGCTGAAGTGGAGTATTGTTTTCTAAATCATTTGTCCCCCCTTTATTTGTTCTTCCCTCTACTCATGATCTTAATGTATGCTTAGTCGTGTACTCACGACGTGGACATCACTGCATGGGGGGGTCTGTTGCAATAGCAAAGAAATGTTAAATTGATATGTTTTATTATTATTGTTACAAGTATTTCATTAATTAAAATAACATTAGAGTGGTGCTCTTTACCTGATGGGGCCACATCATGTTCCTGATCTTGTCTTATAGCCTCATGCTCAACATGTTGAACACCCTCTAAATCCTAATCTGGAGTTGAAACACGAAAGGTTACATTAATTAATACACCAATTACAATTAAATATAATTAAAAGAACATTAGTGGTCCTTTTTACCTGATGGGGCCACATCATGTTCATGATCTTGTCTAGCCTAATCATGCTCAACATTTTGATCACACTCTACATGCTCTAAAGTTGAAACACGAAAGGTTACATTAATTAATACACCAATTGCAATTAAAGATGTTTAATTGTATTAATCCAAACTGCATTTTGTATAGCACATGAATACATCCAGTACCAGGATACACACCATGACCTTCATCTGCAAGTTGTGCTCCACCCTCACCAGGATACATTCCAATGTCATGTGGTGTATTATTATCATTCCTTGCCTATTTAAAACAAATAGACACATAATTATTTTATAGTGGAAATTAATATTGAATAGATTGCACAAGTATTCAATTTTAAATAAACTTCATTGAGTTTATTTACCTATGTGTCGAATGCAGTGGAAGCTTTTGTTTTCCTAGTCAAGAGTCTTAGGCATTCAGCCAGGGCTCCATAGCCTTGCTTGAAGGAAATCTTCGTGTCCTCTTCTGTGGGCACTCTGTTGAATTCAGAGCCCTATAGTTTTGCATAAGATCATGAATTTTGCTTCTATGGTGTGATAAAACCAAAATTGTTTGCAATTTATTATTTGGATGCAATATTTCATTTATTAATACTTACAATTCGTGCGGCTAATTTCACATAACCACCAGACCCAAGTTTGTGTTGCCTGTGTTTTTCTAGTCTTGCCTTTGTTTCCTTCGATGTGTCGGGCAGCCTATGAAAAGTTTGAAATATGTTAGATTATGTAAAAAGAAAGAGTAATCAGTATATAATTACATTGTTGATAGTATCACATACCTTCCTTGGTCCAGTGGTGTCTTTCCTTTTTTATTTTCAAACTTCTCCTTTCCATCCAACACCAGGTCCTTCCACTCCCTCTCCAAAATCATGGGGGGATGCTCGTACTTTTTGTTCTTCTCTAAATGTGACCTATATTGGTCCCTCACATACTTTAGATAGGTACCAATTTTCTTAAGGACCTTGGTTCGATTGAATGTGGTATTACCAAACAGCACAACTAAACGGTTAATGAGCTCATCTTTTAAATCTTCATTTTGGGCATTCCACCGTGTACGTATGGTGGGCCCGAAGATCTCCAATGTAATACCATTTATATGTTTATAAAAAACATCATTTCCTACAAAATGATCATGGGATCATTAGTCTAAAAAGAGTGATCAATAAGTAAATTTCAATTGGATTATATATAATAATAATTAAAACATTTTAAAGTACCTAGGACCTTCTCTATCTTTATGGGAAGGAAATCCTCGGTCACCACAAATGTGATCAGCAATTTTCTTGTACTAGTAATACGGGAAGATCCAGGAAATGTTGCTAAAACATCACCAGTACTAGTGGCCTCTGCATCCTTAGGTACATGTCCTAGTGCATGTTTTGGCATGTGTTCACTGCCAGAGGGTGCACTACCCAATGTCTGCATGGTATGTGTTGTCAACATTTCAATTGATAATATAGGCACAGATGATGGGGTCAAATGATGTGATGTATTCGTAGGAAGATCAGAATCGACACTTGTACCAACCCCTACTCCTCAGGAAACACTTGCAGTACCCTAATCATGGCCAGCAGCATCATGAGGACATAAATAATCATGTAAAAACAACACATATTTTAGTTCATGATATAAAAGAGTACAAAATATAAAACCATGAATGAACTTATGTTATAATTAAAGATCTCATGACAGCTTACTTGCAAGTTATGTGCTCTCTCAGTCAATATTTTAACCCTTTCTCTTATCTCATTTGTTTGAGGCACTATGAATATCAACTTAAGGATTTCTTCATTGCATTTTTTTGGGTCTTCTTCATGATATCCACAAGGTTTGTAGAATATGTGATGTCATCATCGCATAATAGTGACTGCACCTCCCTATGGATGCTCTCCTCTACTAGTGTTGGTGCCTTTCCCCGATCAGCCGACTGTGACAAGAATATTAAAAACGTTATCAAAATTAACCCAATAAACTTATGAAAAAAACATAATAATAAAACATTTTTCTCGTATCTAATTTGTACAATTACATTGAGGTAAACCTGTCAGGTAGAAGCACCTGAAGATGCATTGTGATCTATGCTCTAGGTCGGATCCTTCCCCGTACGATCAATGTCTTGCTGTGATAGAAATTAAATATAAAAAAACATTACCAAAATGAAACCAATAGACTTACTAAAAAAAACATAATAATAAAATGGTATATTGGATTCATTAATTGGAGGCTGGGTAAAATGGTATATAGTATGTACCACCCCCATAGTAACTATGTTTTTATCTATGTGATTCAAATTGTAGTCGATTAGCAACTCTTCCCCTGAAGTTATTGATTTTATTGCACATACGAATACACGGTTTCCCTTGTGCGCCTCGAATATGAAATTGGGTTGCTTATTTTTTGACCCAAGTAGTGTACTATTTATAAACCCTACAATATTCCCTGATGCTTTTGGCCTTCCGTCAATGTACATAGCCACTCCTTTATTTTGATCCTTATCTTTTAGCTGTATATAATTTTCTAACAGTGCATACCTACGCATACTTCGTGTATATCAAACCACCTGCATCCAATATTTGTAACTGTAACAGGGTCTGACAAACTCCATCAATTCAGTAACTTTTTCGTAACAAACCTTTATGTCATCCATACAAAATAGGCCCAAACCATGTAATGACAATGGTGTTATGCGATATATCCTCTCGTTGACACAAAAATCAGTGTTTATTGGAGAAGTTCCTTGGGTACCCATTATTTCCGTAGATGTTTGTACCTCAAGGGAGCCTCGATGTCACCTATGCTCTCATCATCATAAGAACATGACCCCCCTTCAACAAGAAAAAATTCCATGTGTTTACAGAATTTTCTTCTAATCTTTTGACCTCTAGTTGATCTCCCTCTTTTAGATCTACTACATGTCTCGCTTTCCTCTTCTCTTCCTGAATTTCCCTCGCTCGAGGAAGACAGATCTAACAAATACCTATTTGGTGGCACCTTAACTCATAAGGATGTTGGATGAAGTTCTTTCATGGTGATGTGATCCCAAGGTGACATTATGATTAATCTATCATTTCATCACTAGAATTTGACAGGTTATAAGGTAATCAAGTCTTGATAGATTGCAACTTATTGTTACTACCGTCCAAATGTGTCCATCACAAATTAAATCAATGTATGAAGGAGGTTGTCCTTTGCAATTAATTACTTTAAAATTTCATTATTTTACAATCTAACACAAACATGGAGATTGGGAGATGCAGTTCACAATAGCTGAGGCTATGGAAGCCTAAAAAACCTAGACTCAGTGATGAATTTTCCTACATGAACAATGTATGGAAATGTTCCAAGGATTTTTGCATGAAAATTGAGGGGCAAAGGTAATGAATGATAGTCATTATCAGTCTCATAGTCTCTCAGTCTTAATCCAAGTTATTTGATTTACTAGACTTCTACTTAACGTTTTAACTCCCAAACTTTGTAACAAGTGTTAAATGTGACTATGGTCCACCAGTTACACAACCAAGGCCTCCAATGTATTCTATAATTGTAATCAAAAGAATTTTTCTCTTCATTCAAGTAAATAAACTTGAAGGGAAACACCACCAAGTGGTTTATTGGACACCTACATGACTAAAAATAGCAGAAAATTTACATTTAATGAAAATTTAATGCAAATTTCCATTGAAATTTTATGTAGTGTGTAGAAGAATGGTTTCACCATACATAATATTTTGGTTTAAGTTGTCTTCAAAAAGATTAATTAGAACACTAATAGACATAATTCGGGTGCACGTGTGAGGTGGTTCAGCAGTCAACTAGTGATAAACTCCATATGTCTAAGTAGTTAACGGGGAGTGAGTGTGTACTAGGCTTGGTTAAGTCATCATAAGTTTATGCTTAGGCAATAAAAATTGTTTAAGTCGTCTTAAATCTTCCTATGTCTAATTGCTAGGAGACTTTTGGTATGTTTTAAGGTAGGATGAGTGGTTGCATCAATGTTCTAGTTCTTTATCACAAGGTTTCAACATCTTCAAATAGTGAAAGTTAGTGCTCATAGTCATTTGAAACAACAACATTTTGATTATGTATGATGGTAGGATTTGATAACTTAAAAGAATTGGCTACCCAGCAAACTTAAAGTTAAAAGAAACTTTTTCAGTTTAAGGGGTTAGCACTTTCTTTCATCTTTGCATATTGGTTTGATGCTTCAAACGATGCATTTCTTATCCCACTTCTATCATATTGTATCCCCATCCCATTGCAAATCAAAAAGGTTAAACATTTAGCAATCTTCCATTCTTAGCTTTGAAGTTGTTGGCCTTGCATACTTGTTTTGTTGAGTCACAAGTTTGCATGATAAGAAAGGAAGAATGAAATTTTAAATTTTAAATGTTGCTAAGACCCTATCTTTGAGTTGCTACACTTTTGTGCCCAAGAAACCATATTATTTTTTTGTGAATGGGGGTCAATAATATGTTCTACAATCAATGGAAGATGGCTCCATGTGATACAGGCATAGCTCATTGGGGAGTCTCTGGTGCAAGATCACCTACACCTTATGTTCACAATTGGAGCATTAGAGTTTGATCATAGAAGTTTTTAGGGAGGTTTGAAAAAAAAATTGATGTTTTAATAAGGTCTAAAAGACCATTTATTGTTTCATTGATTCATATTGTAAACAAGATCAAATATGTGAAGAAATTGTCAATGATGGTCAAATATTGTCAATGTAGGTAGAATAGGTTTTCTTGCAAGGAGTCATGTATTCAAGGTGAATAATTTCTAACAATACCATTTTCAATGTGTTTAGGGTGCTTGGATGTCATCTAGTTGATAATGTAAAAAGTTGTAATTGTTGAAATTAAAAGTTGTCAAAATTGCAATTTTGCAAAATAATGGGTTGTTAAGTGTTTGTAAGTTAGTTATGGACATTGGTTGAAGGTAGTTTGGGTCTGAGATGATTTAAATATCCTTCCAAGGCCTGAGAAAAGGTTTTTGGAGGATTTGATACCAAAATTTCATATCAAATACCACGTTATTGAAGCAATTTTCTATGTTTTTACTATTTTTCTGAATTTATTTTGTGTTGTACGGATCCGTACAAGCTTAAAATGCTTTGAGATCATTGGTGTAGATAAATATATGTTTTCCCTTTCATTTTCATTTGTTTTGAAGTGCTAAATCACTATTTTATGGGAGAAAACAATCAAATACAGGGACTGCCCTGTTTTGCCTGTGTAAGGGTTTGAGGGCTAAAAACAAATTACATCCACCAATCCACCCACTGTCTTGGAACTGTAACTTGGTGGATTGGTGTGAAACATGGTAGGATATATTTTCATTGCATTTAAAGGTCTACTAAAGCAAGAAACTTGGCATTGAAGTGATTCCCTAGGGCTAATAGGGGCAATTTTCTTGTGAATTTGTGGTTGTTAAGTCAGGGTTTGTCAATTTGATGGATGGAATAGTATGAATGAAGGTTGTTTGTCCTATTTTAGGATTATTTTAATGTGTTGAAGACAATAGTTGAGTTAGGTAGGTTGGGTATATGGTGTTTCTCTAAAACCCTAGTGTTTCTCCTCTTACAAGTGCATCATTTGCTTTTGAATGTGGGTTGACCATGACAAGTACTTAAGTGTTGATCCATTATGCTTTGTCAAGATGGGAAAGGCATTATTTGATGTATGTATATGTCCCAATTTCTACAAATGTAGATTGGATGTAACATGATACATTCAAGCTTGTTGCATTTGATTAAGGTTGGTTCTTTGAACTGATTTTCTAGTGTATATGTGACTAGGTTTAGTATAGGGCCTTAAGTCATGAATGTCAAGCTTTCTATGGGTCTAAAACATGTTCTATAAATCATGGGAAGGGTCAATCGATTAGGTAGTCTTTTGTAATTGAATGTATCTATGAATGTTTACAAATTTTCAAGGGAACCTTTGGGCCCAATGATCAATTCTCTATTGCCACATTTTCTTGGTCAATGTAGCAAGAGGTACATTAATGCATGATAACATTCTAATGCATTGCAAACTATTTCAAAATACTCTTTTCTTATTACATGTGGATTGTTGTTGTTTTAAAATGGATAATAGAAGAATGTTTAGTTGTAGATGTCTTCTATTTTTATTTGTATATACATATTCAAGTTAGTTATGTTGATGGTTTTCAAGCCTATTCTCTTCCCCTTCTCAATGTTTACTCAATTTTCCAATGGAGTAGGTACTAGTACAATTAGTGAAAGGCTAAAAGAAATTAGTTTGAAAATCTATATTATTAGCATATGAGTATTTTTTAGGTTTTGGTACATCCACATGATCCAACACTGTAAATTGTGTCATATCTTATGCAAGTTGAAACTAATAAAGAGTTTAATGATCATGGTTATGTGTTTCTCTCTCGCACGTGTATGAATTGTTAAGTGGATACACTTGTAGGAATATGATGGATTTAGATGGGTTGACAAACAATGACAAAGTTGACACAATTCTTATAGCTTCAAACTAGCATGCTCATTGTCATTTCTTTGCAAAATCCAAACCCTACTAATAATTTGCAAATGGAAGCTAACTTCACATAGCTAACCAATTATTAGTTAGACGGGTCTCGTTGTAGAACCCATTAAGCACATGTTTATACAAGGGAATGAAAGATCAAATTCTAAGATAGTTACTTTAGATGAGTTAAACACAATTTCGTTGGAGTATTAAAAAAATCACAAGATTGATATAGGACTTGACTTCTTAGCATCACAAGTAGGGTTGAGAAAGGGACTCTACAAGGGAATTTCAATCCTGATCAATGGTAGAGGCATCTGCAGCTTTAAGTGGGTAGGTAAGTTGCTATGTTTTGATCCATCTACAGAGTTGAAGACTACAAAAATTTCTTGGGCATGCATGCTAGTCAGGGTATGGCTGAATACAACTATTTTTTTTTATGTCTTATCTTATACCATTTTACGAGAATGGGGGTGCCAATGTACGAGAAGATCTTTGGAAAAGAATGAAAATTGCAGGTTAAAGAGAATGGGGGTGCCAAATATCACTTACAGTACTCATTGTCCCTTGGTCATCAATTTTCCCTAAGTGCCCTCAACCTCGTCGCTTTGCCTTTCCTCCTACCCTATTGCACACTAAGCTATGTGTGCTCCTGCGTGCGCATATTGATATGTAGGGTTTTCGCTCCTCCAAACTCTTCCTAATCACTGGTATTGACCTTTCACTTCTCCAATTTGACGTGCGAGCTACTACAACCTGAAAATAAGGTTTTGACGAAGGTTTTAGAGTATGTTAATTAAAATGAAAATTATGGGCGCGCCATTTAGGTTTTCATATTATACATAGTTAAGTATATATTAGCTATATTTTACTTAATAAATAATATAATTATTCTATTTATTATAATTATATATTATATTCTTTAAATATACATATAAAATTATTAATTTGTTTGGGACATATTGTTAAATTTGTTTCGAGTATAATCTTGACCTCATCTTCTTTTAGTGTTGGGTCTTTGCACTCAACAAGACTTTATCTCTAGTGAGTTTTTTATGAGTCATTCAACTTAACTAATAGACCAAGGACCACTTATCTCTATTTTTTTTTTAGATAAACATTGGGGTGTTCCATTGAGTATCATTAGTGATAGGGATGCCAGATTTACCAGTGCGTTCTAGAAGGAGTTGTTCAAGCTGATTGGAACGAAGTTGCTAATGTCAACCAGTCATCATCCGGAGACAGATGGGTAGACTGAAAGGATAAATGGGATATTGGAATATTATCTCAGGCACTTTGCTTGGTCGGACTAGTCCAATTGGCTGGGCTTATTGGACCCAACTCAATTTTTTTACAGCATGTAGAAGAGTGCATCGAGTCAGTACTCGCCATTTGAGTTGGCAATAGGGCAATAGCCACGGACTCCTCATACAGTGTTGAGTGGATACATGAGTGAGTGTCCAGGTGCAATGGATAGACTGAGAGATTGGCAGGACCAAGTTGATTTGGCTAGGCACAACTTTGTCAAAGCTACAGAAAGAATGAAAAGGTAAGCAGACTTAGGGAGGATGCATGTGGAATTCAAGGTTGGTGATAGGGTCTTCTTGAAGATGGATCTGATTTAGTTTAGGCCGCCCAGGGGGTTGAGTCAAGCATTGGCTTGAAGGTTCGATGGGCCTTACCAAGTGACACAGAGAGTCGGTAAGGTTGCTTATAAATTGAAGTTGCCAGATCACATGAGAGTCCATGATGTTTTCTATGTTAGTTAGCTCCGATCATATCATGAAGATAAGTAGGACAATAGTAGGAATGTACCAACAAGGGGACCATAAAATTTCTTGGACAAGTCGGGCTTGGAGTTGCAGGAAGTGATTGTTGCCAAGGAGAGGGGATTTGGAAACAGGAAATGGAAGGAGTTCTTAGTTCATTGGAAGGGCCAATCCAGAGATGAAGCATCTTGGGAAAGAGCTGAGAGTTTGTGGAAATATGAGGACAAGGTGTTGGAGTTCTTGGAGAAGGAATCCACCACACCCTTCTAAAGTACTCAAGCAGAGTTGAGTACCTCCGCAGCAGTGTCAGGGACAATGTTGCTAGCATTGGGGATGTCGCCTGATTTAGAGTGGGGGAGGATGTAAGGGGATGTCAAATCCTAAGGGGGCGAGTTAGCTCCGTGGAGGCATTCTGGGAATGCATAAGGGTGATTCCAGGGTTGGGCTTAGGGAGCTCACCCATATCCATGCAATTGTGAGGTGAGCTAGGGGTTGCATCTGAGTTGCATCGAGGTTCTGAGATGGGCCAGAGCCAGGTTCCAAGTGAACACCAAGGCAAGTGGAATGTTGCGACCAAGTCCTTGGGGAACCAAAATGGGGTGTTGTCATAATGCTGAGAGGATGTTGGATTCCTCCATGTGCAAGTGTTGTGATAGTTTCCTAAGGCTAAGTGAAGGGGATCCAAATGCAACAATGGGTTCTCAAGCCAAAAGCAAAAAGTCAGAGATTGGGGACGTAGGCAAAAATAGTGTCACATCCTTCAAAGATCTGGGATTTGGATGAAAAACTATTTTGGGGGAATGAGAGTACCCCACCTACAAGCAACTTGTGTTCTACAACAGATTCTTATTCTCCAACAAAGTGTCATGGTGGAGCAATCCAAGGAGGTACAAAAGGCGATCATTGAGCAAAGCAGAGTGTAGTGGTGATTAGTGTGAGAGTGAGGATGGTGCAGTGAGGAGTAGTGTTGTGTTCAGAGTGTGAGGCAAAGACTACAAGCATTGCAATGTGGACTTGGAGTTCCCAAGGAGGGAGACCTGGGTCTTGTGTGGGGAGGTCTTCTGGGAGCCACGAGGGGTCTTCTAGTCGTACTGAACTACGGGCAATTCTAGAGTGATCAAGGGTCACAGGGTTTGGAAACATCGTGTAGAGCTACAGCCAAGGGCGAGATCAACAGTGATCGTAGCTCGAAGAGTTTGTGCAAGCCTAGGGGTGGGAATTGTAATTGGGTTCTTGGGAGAACCTAGGGTAGTGAGCAACACACTGTTGCGATTGAGTGTAGACCGGGCCAGGGGCCATTCACAATCAATAAAGCTATCTTTACCCCAACTCTGGTGTTGTGCATTGTCTCTTGTGTAAATATTGGATCGCATTGCATTAAGTAGATAGTTGCATTGCTTTAGTTAAGTTTTGTTGTGCATTGGATTTTGGAAGTTGGTGTCTGCAGGTTTTGAAGCTTGGTGGTTTAGGAGGTTGGCATAGTCCAGATCACTTGGGCGCACTTGAGTCCCACAGACAAGTGAAGAAAAGAGTTTCAGTGCCGCACGGGAGCTTGAATAATTAATATAATATAATAATTAATAATTAATAATTATAATTTATTATAATAATATATTATATTCTTTAAATATACATTATAAATTATTATATACTATTATATTAAAATTATTAAATACATATAAAATTATTATAATTAATAATAAGTATATTTTTATATAATACAAAATATAATTAATATAATATATATTTTTAATATAATAGTAATATTAAATTAAATTATATATAATATAATTATATTTATTATTATATAATAGTATATATATGGACTTTTACCTGATATTTCAGAGGATTTTACCATTACACTACAACCGGTTTACCATTAAATGGTAATTGAAACTTGTTTTCCAACGACACAATAGTGCTTTCCAGGCATGAGATTTGTTTCAAGCTCAAATCTCACAATATATGTAGTTTTTGTTAGCAAGGACCAAAAATTTAGTTATCATTGTTGGCATGAACATGTATTTTACAATAATATTTTAATTTTATCTTAATCACACCTAGTTAGTTAGTTATATTGAGGGAAACCTTTAGGTGTCTGAATTCATGTGCATATACATAGGGGGCCTTATATATAATATAGGAAAGGGTGAGATAAGCTTGGGTAGATGAGAGCCCCTCATGTGCGTATGAAACTTATTAGGACACTTGTCACATTCACATGTGTGATTCTCACATACTCCAAATACCTTCTTGTCTCATCCTTGACTACATACAAAATCATCTCTATGTACATTTTTATCACATCAATATTAGAAATATATCAATTTTTTTACTTATCTCTCTTGTGGAAGTATTCTTGCTCATATGAAGTTATTTTACAAACTTCAACATGGTATCAAATCTAGGAAATTACAAGTCCCTCTCTCTTTTTAAGGATATTTTTCCAAGAAATTTTTTGGGTGTATATTCCTAGCCTAAATTTCAAATCAGTGTTGAGTCCAAAAGGCTCAAATTTTCCAAAATCAAATCGTAATATTCATAGGGTTTAGATCTATTTCAAGAATGGATACCTTTTTTGGCTTCCTAGTCCATATGGTGTATGCGTTTTTGTACATCTATGTTGATGTTGTACCATTTTTGCATCCTTTTGTGTCACTCACATATTTCCTTGGTAGATGTAACCAACACACATATATGGTGTACAGAGAAGGGATTTTCATTTTTTAGGTTTTATTCAATATATTTTATATAGGGTATGAAATGACCCATATGGCACCATACTTATCTTAGGTGTAAATAGGGTTCCCCATTGGGCATAGGACCCCCTATATTCCCTTATCATAACCATAGGTACTTCACAATTTTTTTGACATATTTGTGGTTGTAGGGTATGCCACACTATGAGTAGGTTTACTTAAAATTATTAATGTTATTATCTTATGTGGTAGATCTTATTTTATAGTCCTCATGATAGAAGCCCGTGTAGTCATAATATTTAGTGCCTAGCACATAAGAACTAAATATATTTTGAGCACCACTTGGGACTACCACCAACATTGGAAATCCTTAGTCATCTCTACTCTACTAGGTATCTCAACCATTTTTTCACTCCACTAGTGACCAAGGCCACCTAAAAGCATCATCCTTATACACCATAGGGGCCCTTTTTCATCCCTTTGAGGCTATTTCATTCAAAATCACACAAATTTTTCCTATGATGTCATATTTTTGTGATTCACATAACCTTCATCCATGAGTCAAAATTGGCTAAATTCTTTAAATTGATTAGAAAATACAAGGAATCTACTTGTAACCTCCATTTTTTGTTTGACAAGCCTATTTTCCTATAAATTATAAAAAATGTTGTGTTATTAATGGTTGATTTTTTATTTTCCATTGTTAAAATTTACCATGTGTATTAATTCATTTGAGGGGCTAAAAGGAAAAATTTAAGTGCCCATTGCCCTTTTCTCTCTCTTGGTATGTGTTGTCCTAACAGATGAATCTAGGGCTATTGAGATGCTATCCCTGCATAGCTATCACAGAAAAATTAAAGATTGAAAAAAGCCTAAGGTTCTATGGTAAATATTAGCTATCGAACCATTTATATGTATTAACAAGTTTTAAAAAAATATTTACAAAAAAAATGGTGAAGCCATGGGTTTGATTGGATTACATGATTTAGGTAACTTTTTTTTATATTGTCGAGTGCACAACACCTCAAAAGGTAAATGATGATTTTCATGATCTATTTGGTAGCATTAGTGAGTTTTATGCATTATTAGAAGAAAATTTGATATATATTTCTCATGATGTTCATTGCTTGATTGGGATTTACTTAGAAATTTCAAGTTATTGTTATTGAATTGAAGGGTAGTTTAAAAGAAAAAATCAATAAGGAATGTATCTTCTTGAATTTTTATAAGGTAAAGGGCCCTTTTTAGGTGTTCTCCTCTACCTTTGACTCACCACAAATGGAATATGAACTAACTTTAAGATACCCACCCTAGATATTTTCTATGATAACCTTAATAGGAAGCATTCCAAACTTAGATAATTGGATGCTCTTCCTAGTTGTAAGTCAAGCATTAATGGATCAATATTCCAATAGAAAAGGTAAAAATAGGTAAAATATTTTTTTAAAACTACTTTATGTTGTAACTCTCCATCCAAAAATATATGTAATTCAAATAAATAATTCACACCTCCCACTTTTAAGACTAGTGAGTCTTGCTCCAAGACAAGGAAGAAGTCAAGTTACATGTGAAATTATTGTGGAAAACTTAGGCATGTTAAATCTAGGTGTTGGAAGAGGGTAGAGACATTAGAGTAAGTCATGTAGTAGAAAAATATTTCTATCTCCAAACCTTCTTCCACTTATAAAGGGCATTCCCTTTCTGCTTGGGATTTACATAAACCATTCTCTAGCTAAATACTTGATTTAGGTGCTTCACATAATATGAATCATCTTATTTCTTCACTTTTAATAGTAACACTTCTTAGTAAATAGTTGGAAAATCTCCACAAGTTTTAGTTTTAGGATCAAGAAATATATATAGTTCTAGTAGATGGTCGCATCAATGATGTTCTCTTTATTCCTAAGATTTCTACTAACCTTATTTATATTTATTATATTTTTCATTTTAGTGATGGGAATATTGTAGAGTTTTCTCCAAATGATGGGAATATTTAAGTGATTGCTAGTTAAGTTTGATTTGTATGTTTTATTTTAGAACTAGAATGATAGAGATAGGATAGAATAATATAACCATTGGTTGAAAAGTCATTGTAAGAACCTTAAATCTACAAGATAAACCTTATAACACAAATCAATGCAAGATTATATCATTGGATGAGTATTAGTTGGCTAGTATATTATTACTAGATCAATCAAGAGAAAATTGATAGCTAAGTACTTGAATTTTATTTTATTGACACTTGATAACTACAAGATTATAGAGGTATTATGTTTCTCAATTTAAGTAAAGAAAGTGGTTGACATGGAAGTAAAATATTTCAGAAACTCATAAATGATACATATATAGATATATATTATTTATATTATCCTTGTAATTAGTTATCTATCTTCAAATATAAAAAATTAAAAGGAATCCAATGTGTATCATCTAATAATAACTTATAGAAAATATAAAAAAGATCAATAATAAAAATATATATATTAACTAAGAAGCCATGCAAGCATACAATAGTATATGTTGGTAAAACTATAATATATACAAGAAAGCAATATATGCATACAATGTCACATGTACATCATGAATTAATTATGTAATGGCATAAAAATTAAAAACATCATGAATGAATAATGTAACCATATAAGTCAAATATAATTCTATCAAGAAATCAATATCAAATAGATAATATAATCGCATAACTCATACATTTCAATGTCATTGATCTTCTTATTCATCCAACTCTTTGTCTATATCATCTGATCCAAATTAAACATTGTAAGGATTGGTCATATCATCATCATCATCATTGATATCAGTTTCGATAATGTCATCATCCATACAGATATCATCTTCATGAACATTAACTCCTACATCATCATGATCTAGTTCCTCTTCTTCGACATCTTCATCAAGCACATCATCAACTAACTGTTGATCCCGATCATCATCTACATCATCTTCTAGTTCTTCGGTATCTTCTTCTTCCATCACAGTATAATTTACTGACCTTCCTCTTGGATCATGTCTAACAACAAATGAACAACCCGGTTTACCTGGAACCTCTGAGTAAAATACCTTCCCACGTTGGCTTGGAAGAACATAGGGCTCATTTCTAGCTGGCTCGATCGACCTTGTATTAACCATGGTAAATCCATTATCATGTTCAATAACAGTTCTATCAGGATCATTTTCATTCAATCGTAGCATGTACCATTGGACAACGAACATAACTGATTTGAAGGACTTAAAGTCACACTCAAGAATATCATCCAAAATCCCATAGTATCAATTTTTTGAGACTTTTGTATGTATGTCACTTCTAGATGAAACATTAGTCACCTGAAAGACTACAGTTATCCTAGAATCACAAGTTTTCTTTGTGTCATCCAACTTTTTGATTTTAAATTTACGACCATTGCACCACATAGCCTTGTGATGTTTCACCTGCACTATGTCAAATTACATGTAAAAATTATTGCATCGTCAGTTGATAAACATATTTATTCTTGGTCGAATGTATGCAAAGAAAAAAAACTCAACATATATATACATCAATATAATTGAAAATAATTAAATAATATGGGTGATTAATATATTTATACGTAGTTTTTTATCTCTTAAACCATATGCTAGATCAATTTCCCTTGGTGTAACATTGGAATCTCCATTACGATGAGCTTCTTTAACCAATGAAGCCACACTTTCCCATGTTAATGTGCGACCAGATTGTTGACATCGTTCAATCCATACCATCATCCAATCAAGATTGTTTCCGATGTACAAATGTAGTGCATCCCACTCTCGACCAATTGTATCAAAAAAAAAAAAAAATCAGAAACAACGTATAATTAGTTATTTACCATGGTATACGACCTTAATTTATAATTGATATATATTGAAGATTAATCCATGACCATCTTATAATTACCTCTCACTTTCTTCAATCTACCTTTCCCTATCAGATACTCTCCTTCAAATTTGTTAATGGAGTTGGGATCCCAAATGCAATCTACATGGATCTTTGCTGCAAACTTAGAAAGATATTCAGTAATGTACACCATGGTCTAGTATACCATATATCCCTCCACCATAGAACACTTAGGATGTGCTCTTTGTCTAAACATAGCTTTCAAAAATTTCAAGTGCCTCTCAACCATCCACATTGACCTTGTGTGTATAGTTCCACACAATTCAATCTCCTCAACTCGGTGTATGAGGTAGTGTTCTTGTGCATTGAAAAATGTTGAAGGTAGACACTTTTGCATTTCACACATTAGACGAGGAATTTTTCTCTTCCAATATTTTATATCTTCTTTATGGATTTTTTTAGATGACAACCATCTACAAGTGATTCAAGGCACAAATATATTAATGTGATTTAACAAAAATATACAATATATTACATAACAAGTAAAACAAATGGAAACTATAAGATCTATACAACAAATTGAATAAATATCGCTACTTACATCATGTATTTTCCAAGATCGTATATAACTTTCTTGGCATTGTTGTCGAAGTTGTCTGGGAGAGATAGAGGTATAACATACTACAACAATTATAAAATGATCTGTTCGTTATTTTTCCAAAAGTAGTAAACATAATACACTGAAAAGTACATGCAGTATACAAATATATATATAATATACCAGAATAATTACCTTAATGAAGGCATGCCAATCATGAGTTTTCATCCTTGGCCCAAATTCACCTTTCTTTGTTATAATATTGTTTATGTTCGCAGCAAATCCTATGGAAAATCGAATTTTTTGTATGACTTCTTTTATAGCATTGCTTTGCTGCTTTGTTAATAACCAAGGAAGTGTGCTTATATTAATTTGGTCTCCATCACTATTTAATTGAATGACATTTTTCATTGCATGATTGGCTACCTGAATGTCACTACAAATTTTGACAATTTTTTCTTTGTCATGCCTTCCATCCAATATTTTCCATAACATTTTTGTTATATTATTTCTAATATGCATTGTATCAAATAAATACACAATTTGTAGTTGCTCATAGTAAGGAAACCTACTAAATTGTCTGGGATAACTTTTCAATCCCTATGGAAGTCGGCCATTAATGTCTTGATGACCTTCATGAAGCATATAAGTTAAACAAATTAACAACAACAATCATTGTCAATTACAGCATGAGTAAACAAAACACAATATAAATATATAAATTCCAAACATATCATATATGATAGATAAAAAATTTGATCCGATGTATAACCTTGATGATTAATTCTATTATATTCCAACTTCCATAGGTGAGGTGTCATTCTTTGTGGTTTTGATGTAGTCTCTTCTTTCCCATTGAAAAGATGTTTTTCAGTAGTTCGATATTTATAATTTATGTGGAGTAATTGCCTATACTCATCAAACACCTGCTTTCCTAAACTTGTTGCACGATGAAATTTCATCTTTGGACCACAAACTGGACATGCAAATTTTCCCTTTGTTTGAAGACCTGCAAGATCATATATAATTGGATTAAATATGTCAATTTTTATAATTATATATAATGAATAGATTATTTAAAAAATATGCATGATATCTAGTTCATAAAATTAAATATCGTTAAAGTGCAGTTGAACGTTATAACATACCACAAAAATTTGTTAGCCCTAGGGCATCAGGAATTGTCCATACAAGCATTGCATGGAATTGAAATTGTCTTTGTCCTATTGGTCTAGAGACATCATACATAGTGACACCATTCCATAACTTTAGTAACTCATCGATAAGAGGCTCAATATATACATTCATATCTTTAACTTGGTACTTACCTAGTTGAATGAACATAAACATTACATAATTATTATAACCATTTTACTGCAATATATATAAATTAATGTACATGACTATTAAATGAAAAAAATATAAGTCATTATGTAACAAATAAGACAAATGAGATGCTACTACGTTAAAGAAAATTGATGTAAACAAATATCTGGAACAATCATTGCCAACATTATGTGCTCCCTCTTTATTGACATCCATGGAGGAATGTTATTGTTGATAACAAAAACAGGCCACACCGAGTAAATAGATCTCAGCTCTCCAAATGGATTGACACCGTCTGCTCCAATGAAAGCTTGAGATTATGAGGTTCTTCTTTAAAGTGTGTCCATTTTTCCTCCATGTCCCTAAATGCAGAACCATCCGTAGGAATTCAAAGAATGTCATCTCCACTTCTATTTCATGCATGGTAATCCATAAATTGCACTAATCTTTCACACCTAAATAATTGTTGCATACGTGGAATAATGGGAATATAACGAAGAACCTTGCGAGGCACCTTTTTTGTTAGTTGATTTGTTTGATATCTACTGATATGAAATTTTGGGCATTCTGTTGCAAATTCATGTTGTTTATGGTATATAAAATGATCATTGAGACATGCATGTATTGCTTGATACTCCATTCCAATATCTTTCATAATGGCAGATAAATCTCAGTAAAAATATTTGATGGTGGTAATAAAAATTCACCTATCAATCTACAACAACAAAAATAATTTGTTAATATAAAGAATATTAATGGTACATATTTCATCATTTATTTACTAGTGATGAACTAACAACAATTAAAATAGATGAAAAAAGATGACATATATGACATACCTTAACATCTGTGAGATTGCTATGTTGGATAAACCATTCATAACCTTCAAGTTCACCAGCAACAATATAGCAGAGAGAAGAGTTGTTTGGGAGCCTTCATAAAGGGGCTCGTATGCCTTCTCAAGTACAGGTAGATCATGAACATCATCAAAGCCATATCGATCATCATGATCAGCGATGCCACTAAATGTGTCATGGATCAATGTATTTGTACCATCATTTTCAACTATTTTTTTTCTAGCGCATGATCATCTTCTTCCATAGGATCATTAACTTCATCTTCGATATTCACAACTCCATGCTCCTTCGCTTGCAAAACCACATTCTTCGAACCATGATAATCCATATCGTGTGCCCTAGGGCGCCCCACCTTTATAAAAATGATCGACACAAATAAACCATTATCAAGATCAAGTGATTCTTTATATATATATAAAATGTTAAAATGATATAAACATTTACAAATTCAATCAATATAAAGACATATAATGAACAACTTACCAATGGACAATAATCATGCCCCCCTTCAATGTGACCATATTGCCTACAATGTTTCTTAGTTGTTGTGATTAAAATTCTTCTCGTCTTTAAGCCCTTGCAATTATTGCAAGGACAATAACATTTCCCATCACCCTTTCTTTTAAATCTAGCCCACATTTCATTTTGTTCTACACTAATATTATTTGAAATTTTCTTTACCAAGCTTGAATATTTAGGTCTTCAAAAAATATCAAAATCACACTCGAATAATTTTTAATCATAGATAGGTAACAAAATCTAATAATATTTTGCACCAAAAAAATTCAGCCTATAACCTCCACAAATTGTCACTCACAAGTATCGCAAATTCGCAAGTAGGGAAAATTCACAAATCACTGTCGCAAGTATAAATAAAATGTCAAACAACCTTTTATTTATTAAAATTCGACATTCATCAAAATTTCAACGAAACTCACTGTTCGTCGAAATTTCAAAGAACGTCGGGCATAATTTTTTTTTTTTTTTTAAAGTACACATGTACCCAACAATTCATCTAATTGAACAACTTTCGTCAGAAAGTTTCATCGTATTTTTCCATAAAATTAGTTAGTGAAATCACCTACATAGAAAATTTGGCATATTTCACTTGTAGATGCAATAAGTAGCTCTTTGTATTCATCATCCAACTCAGGTGATTAATTAGATGATGGCCTATTTTCTTCATGTAGAGAAGGTGGAACCTGTATACCAAGTGAGGTTAATTCTTCCGCAATCAATTGTTCCTTGAACTTCTCAATCTTCTACTCAACCAATTTTTTTGTGAAATCATATGTTGCTATGTATTCATCATCCAACTAACTAATTCACTGGATGATGGCCTATTTTCTTCACGTAGAGAAGTGGAACCTGTATACCAAGTGAGGTTAATTCTTCCACAATCAACTATTCCTTAAACTTCTCAATATTTTGCTCAACCAATTTTTTTGTGAAATCATATGTTGCAGTTGAGACATGTTGCTCTTTTCTCCAAATGGCTAACAAATTAGATTGCATTGTTTGCATATATCATCTTCATCAATAATCATGGACAAGATAGTTAGCATACTTGACTTGACATTGTCTAAATGAGGAACTTCCTAATTTTGGATATGAAACAACGGAACATCTGGAGAATCAATTCATCACACCCAAGGTCCATCATAAAGAGGAATAACCTAACTTCTTCCATAATCTCTCATATTTTAACTCTCTAACCAAAGGTAGGGATTTTTACATCATGTGACCCCTAGAAACACTCCACAATCAGCTGAAGTATTTCTCTCATAGTGTCATCATCATAGGGTGTGTTAGGATATGTAGATCTTGCAACTTTGCTAATACAAGTGAAAACTGCCAATCTTACCTCTTCATCTTGATGTCTCATCAGCACTGGCTTAACCAAAGAGTGTATCATTAAAGATATAGCTTTGCACATCAATTGGGAAGGTGATTAACCAACCTTACATAGAATACTTTCCACTTATTCCAATCTATTGAGAAGAACTACTTTTAGTTGAGGTAAGTGTTTTAACTTCTATTGATCATTAAAGCTTGCGCCTCTCCGAACAGCCTTATGGGAAATTTAGCAAGTGGGGACCAATTTGCACCTCACTAAATGACCTCTGGGATTTTTAAAGAAAGTCAACTCTTCTTTATGTCTGGAAAAAGAGGTAGAAAGAAATGAAAATAAAACATAAAGATGGCAATGCTCCAAAGCTTTAACAACATTTCAAACTTAACTACTTCTTATAACTGATAAGATGGACACAAAATTCCTCAGACCCTTCATTGTTGGAAAGAGAACAAGCAGCAAAGGCTAGATAAAGCACAATACAGTCTTTCAAATCTCGTTGTGGGAAGCATCCATTAAGGTCTAATCAGATATAAGAAGACTCTAAGATTGACAGGAATACTCTGAAATTCACAAATCCCTTCCTCTTTTCAACATAATATGAAAAATGGTGTACCTTTATATAAAATGAAAGAGTATAACAAACATGATCCAATTTCTGAAAGATAGCATAAACATAGAAGCTAACAACATAAAAATTAGTTATTTGAACTATCAATGTGAAAATTTTAACACAATGTTTTCCACATGAACAAAATATGAAGAAGAAATTTAACAAAGGTCATGGAATGCACAATCTCAAAGATTTATCCCAAATGGATCAAACTTTTATGATATATTAACTGAAAAACAAAGGTCGGATGCCAATTCGATGATAGTCTAAATTAAATATAACATGACAAAGAGAATAAACAGTATTATGTAAAGACCCTCGTATTATTGAACAAATAGAGTTCCCTAAAATAGTATTTATATTCCTCAAAATATTTTTCAAGAAAACTTTTTAAACTATGAAACTTTGAACTTTTTTGCTTACTACTGCCAACCCTTATTTATAGCCAGAAGAAGAGGAAAGTGTTGTCAATAATCCAAAAGAAGAAACTGTCAAATTCCTGAATCTGATAGCTTGCAATCTGATCTTAGATCTTGATTAGACCACAACAATCTTTGCTCATTAAGTCCCAACTACCTCATTAATGGTTGCAGATATTCTAGTGAAGATACACTATGAGAAGATAATTGGATTTTAACCCAACCTAGCAAAATTTGATCGATCAACTATGGAGATCGATGATGCTGACTTAAAGATTCCACCCTGAAAGTAAGACATTCGTCATGCTTCCCAACAAGCTCTGGCCCAAAAGATTCTTTCGTGGAAGATACAAACTATCCGATGAAAATAGATGACGTGTCAAGCAAGTGGGTGATTTCAGATTTTGTGAGAGCGATTTTGAAGAAAATCCCCGCTAAGCTGACACGTGTCCGAGTTCAAGCCTAAAAGATAAATGATATATATATAAAGTCATGGAGCCACCACGTGGCACATTGTGCACCTTTATGTGAAATCAGCCTTTGAACTTCGGGTGTGGATCCATCGAAGCAGAAAGAAGCAAGGGCTAAAAACCAAAAGAAAGGTCAAAGGTAAAAATTGCTTAATAGTTTTGGCAACTCATAAGGGGCCTTCGCTTGTGGAGGCACAATCCTAGATCTCTGGTAATTCCTGGAATTTGAGGAAGGTGGCATGTTGTGTCTCCCAATCTACGTCAATGGTTTGGATGAGGGTGTATAGAATCTCATATGCTTGATTCAGCTCAAGGAATTATTTAAAAGAAACTCCTCCAAACCTTGATGAGACAGCTCTGATGTAGTAGTATAGTCGAGAAAGGGGCAGGATTTCCCTCTCGATCTCCTCAACCGTGGGTGATGGGCTTAGACTCGGGAGTGTTGTAGAGGTCTAGATTTCAAGCTTGATTGCTTCTGTGATCTGCTTGATTGACAACACTCCTCCATCCGATGAGAAAAAGGTGGGTAATCCTGTCTAGAGTAGAACATTGAACTCTTCCATGATCTTGCCAACCTTTTTATTCAATGTTGCTTGGAAGTTTTTACCATTTGATGTGACCTTGTAGCAGAGGATGAATTCATTTGCTTTCCTTGTAGCTGCTCATCGGTTAGGAATTTTGACATCCCTTAAGGTTTCCTCAGTTGCTTTGCATAATTTTGTGACCAAGATCTTTGATTCTTTAGCCTGGGGGTAAATGTGTGGAGAATTTGGTCGACCGTCAAGCCAACTTTATCATTTAATTCCTAAGCATCCTTTAGAAACTACAAGGCTAGCTTTAGAGCTGCAACTGCAACTATGATTCTCTCCCAATGAGTAGATATTAGTTTTTTTAGTATCAAGAGGATCCCGGATCCCTGTGTCATAGCCAATTCTTGTTGGAAATGGGGGACTCTTTTGCTCTCATGCTTTCTGCTAATCAATCTTTTTCCTAGAGGGTGTTTGTAAGCTCGAAGCTCAACTTCTCGATCTCTTCATCACGAGTCTACAAAATAGACTCGATATCATGCTTTTATTATTTTTCCCTTTCTGTTTCTACTTGGGCCTTCTGAAGATCATCAGAGGCTTGAGATCAGATGCTATCTAGTTCCTTCTACATATCCTCTTTTACCTTATCCATCTCATGCAACTCCTTTTGTAGCCCATTAGATACAACATTCACTCTGTTCATATCATTGTCCATCTTCTCCTGTTTGCATTGATATTCTACATTTTCTTCACGCTCAATAGTCATCTCACCTTTTGATTTCTCCACCTCAACACAAAGCCGATCTTGCTCATTTCAAGTTGCTTCAAGCAACTTAGTTGCTTCTCCTTATTGACCCTATAACTACCTTAGGTGAGCCATGTATACATCCTTGCCTTTGATTTCCCACTGGAGCCTATCTACCATGGATTTTACATTTGCCAACTCTACCTCACGCTTCTTTAATTTTTGTCCTGATTTTCATAATTGGTGTAAACCACCTTTTGAGTTGCTTTGGCCAGAACCACCTTGTCGTGCGGGAGAGTCTCATTTAACTTGAGGCCTACTGCCCTGATTTCATAATCTTCAAACTCCATTTCTCCCTTTGGCTTAGATGTCAATGGCCTCATGGAAGTGATCAACAGAGAATTTTGTTATTTATCAAAAAAGGACTCAATCTTTGGAGTCGCTGGCTTTGTCATGGTCTTTACCTACAATTTATGCTTTCTTGCTCGTCGGGCCTGCTTCATTGCATCCAAGTGACTTCAAAGACTCTATGCGGTGTCAATAATTTATGTGACAATCAAAGCACTTGGAGGGAGACTGAAGTAGGTGACAGCAGGGGAGGCGTCAGCCATTTGAGGTTGCAAAGAGGTGAAAGGAAGCGTTATCATGGAAAAAGGTAGGATGCCATATGTAGACTAAGAAGATGGAATACCCATTGGAGTGAAACGGGAAGTGGGTGGACAAAAAAGGCACTTTCCTAGAGCTAGATGAGGATGAAACTAGCAGCATGGATTCTTCAGTGTTTTCAATGGGTGCCCTTGATAGGGCAATTAGAGAATCAATCACGACCAACACGAATGATGCTCCCTCAACATGTAGGGTTTCTTCATGGGGTTCCTTATCAAATATGGTTAGGGGCATGTTCGGAATGAGGACATTGAAACTCATAGATAGAGGATTATTTTCAGTAGATGAGGAGGCAGGAACAACTAAAGATGCAGCAGAAGAAAGAAGGGGAGTACAAGACTTACTTGGGCTGCTGAAGTCGAATATCCTGGTGGAGCGAACTCTACCTCTATTTCTTCTTCTTTGCTCGATATGCATAGTCTGCCTAAACCTTAGACTCATATTTTCTTTGTAGGGGGTTGTTGGTGTAATTAAATGTTTTGTACCTTGTCCTAGGTCATAATTACACCTTAGTTAAGTTTACTTAGGGACCACATAGGAGTTGTTGGAGAATTTCCACCTTTGGTGGACTTATCTTCTTATTACTTTATCACCTCCACCTTTCATGGACATATCATGTGATTAGGTTTCCACCTTTTGTGGTAGATCCACTATTTGTGGTGGTTATCACATTATCACCTTTCCACTTTAGGTGGAGTGATAGCTTTTCATTGTTGTCTCATGTCATAAGATTACGACACTTGTCATAATCTTATGCACTCCTATGTTCTCACCTTGGCTATATAACCAAGGGGTCTCTACTACATTTGTATACACATTGAATCATATCATTGACATTGAATACAGTTTATTCTTGTCATATTATTTTCTCTCTTCTTTGTGCTTTCTATTTGGTCCATAGATCTTGGCATCCATAGCCAATTCTAATATGGTATCAGATCATGTTTAATTCTAACATGGTATCAGAGCGGGTTGGGTGCCATTAGAGAGTCATTTTCTGAAGAGAGGTACCAGATTTGGGGAGGTTCCATTTTTGGCTCTTTATTGCAGGTTTATATCGGAGCTTGCTAGTGCAAATCTGAGCTCACCATTGCGTCCAGAAGGTTCGAGAAAGTCGATTTTGCCTTTTGTTTCGTCCAAATCGGACATACGAGGCCAAATCTAAGAGGGTTTGAAGCTGCATTGTGGTTGCCAGATCCAGAAGGTAGCTGCATTTTTGGAGCATTTTGGGTTAAATCTGACCCTGCCATTGCGTCCAGAAGGGCCAAAAACCCCAAGATCAACTGTCCAATCGTCCAAATCGGAGCAAGTCATCCAGTGAGGCAAAAATTTTGCCCGAAGAGCCGTACGGCCCCCCAGGCGTCATAATTGCACGACGGTACGATTTCTGAAAATAAAATATTTTTCTATTTTTAAAATTAAAAAAAAAAAATTGAAATTCTTTTTAAAAGAAAATTCGTATGAAAAAAATTTGTATTACAAACTTTTTGATTTGAAAAATTTTAAAAATCAAAATATAAAAAAATATATATTTTTTTTTAAAAAGGGTGTACCCACAGTCCGCAGACTGCAGGTACTCCACAGTACCGTTGTACCCATGGAGGGTACAGTCAGTGGTCCCCACCACTATCCTCACCCGCAGTTCTATACTCCGCCAGCCACCGGCGGACACACAGAAAAATCCGGCAGAAAAATTCTACACCGGCCGGCACAAAATCCGAAGTTCCGGGCGGTCAAACAAATATTTCGGCGGATATTTCTTTATCAGCAAATCAAGAAGATTTCGAAGCATATTCCCGTTCTCTGAAAACTTTTCCGGCAAGGAGGAGCGATGGCATCGATGACGGTCAAATGACCGTCAATTTTAACATAGCATTTTGCAGACATCAGCAATACGTCAGCACTACATTAGCAATTTATTGAAATTTTTTTACCCCTCTCGGATGAGCTTTTTATTTTTGCAGTCCAACTTCAAATGCTCATATCTCAGTCATTTTGGCTCCTTTTTTCGAGCAATTTTTTTGGATTTGGGCTAATTTTTCATGATCTTCATAGTGGTGCAATCAGTTTTTGGTTTTAGCTTCTGGTTTTTTCAGAAATTGCAGATTCTCACAGGTGTTGCTGCTTCATCCTCATTTTGGGAACTTCAGGAGCTCATAACTTGCTCCTACGGTAACATTTGTGAGTGTCGTTCTTTTTTTAAAGTGCATGATTTTTGCTGTACTTTCCAGTGGTATGATCAGATTTATCTCATCTACTATAATTTTTGCACTATGAGTTGAGGCCTATTTTGGCATCTGCATGTACCAAGATCAAAGTCCACTTTGCTATTTTTGGTAGTGGTAATTGTAAACGCACTAAGTATAAAGTGCCAAATCAGATATTGCTTGGGGGGGCTTCATGATTGAGTGATTTGGGGGGGTAATCTTGCAGTTATTGGTTGCATTCTTTTGCTTGGTTTGTGTTCTTGCAATGGGGAAATCTCAAATTGAACTCCTAACTCCACATAATTATGCTACATGGAGAAAATCAGTATGGAACTATCTCTTGGGAAAAGGTCTAATAGGCTATCTAAAGGAAACCGTTTCTCAACCTACTGATGCTAATGAATTGACAAGATGGGAGATTAATCATGAGAAAACACTTGGATGCATATGTTCACTAGTCTCATTTAATTTACAATTTCATATTGATTCATGTAAAACAACTAAAGAAGTATGGGAGACTTTTGAAAAGTTGTATGGTAAAATAGATAAGATTAGGGGATATCAGATTGATAATGATTTGATGAATCTTGATCCTAAAAGTTTTGACCACATCCAAGACTACATCTCCAAAATCAAGCAATTAAGAACACAGTTGAAAGAATGCAGTATTGAAAAAGAGGATTTACAGTTGATTCTGAATGTGTTATCCAAGCTTGGTCCTAAGTATTCGGTATTTGTTTCTGGCTTTCATACCCATCGACTTTCTATGGGAGCATCATATGTTGATCCTAAGTTTGATGACTTTGCAAATCTCCTAATCCAAGAGGAAGCTAAGTTAATGAACATGGGTTTAATCAAGTCTTCCAAGCCACATGCATTGGTTTCTAGTGAGTCAAAGGTACAGAAAGAATCAGGGAATCTTGATAAGAAGCAAAAGATGAAAAAGAACAAGCCACATAAAGAATCAGAATCCACTCATTCAAAAGAAGAATCATCTAAAAAGAAGAGGTATTTTTGTGCATATTGCAAGAAGGATGGACATGAAGAACACTATTGTTATAAGAAGGATATTGATGAGTTGAAAAATATTCTCAAAAGAAATCAAATTGATTTGCCTTCTAGAATGTCTGACTCTTCTCCTTCTTCTTCTTCAAAATAGTTTAAGGACAAAGGTCAAGCATCTACATCAGGATATAAAGGTCAAGCTCTTTGTGCTTATTCAAGTCCAGGATCAGGTAGATGGCTTCTAGATTCAGGAGCATCACATCATATGGCATCTTCACAAACTATATTCTCTTCATTTCAGCCTTATTCTATGTCTCCTATCTTGATGAGAAACAATACATACATGAGTGTACTTGGGAAGGGATCTATTAGTTTTGGGGACAACACTTTCTAGGATGTTTTGTGTGTTCCTCATTTGACGAACAATCTTCTTTCCATATATCAGATTACACATGGTGGAAATGGGAGAACTGTGGAGTTCACACCTGATTCAGTCATCATTCGAGACTTGGAGAGTAGAGAGATTATTGCTACTGGGGTGGTTGATCATTCATCTCGGTTGTATACCTTTGCAGATTTTGCTTCTGATGGTGACATTGTTCCTTCGGTTGTTGATCACACTCCTAGTGTGAACCATGATTTAGAGGAGACATTTGGCTACTTGAACTTGGGAGTTCTCACATCAGATCCAGTACTTGAGCCATGCATTTCATCTCCTCCATCTACTGTTGCAGTTGATGATGCTTGTGATTCCACAGTTTGGGTTCCTTGTGATTCAGTGCAGCAGGATATACATTGTCTTCTAGATATGGCTACTTTGGATGGCTTCTTGACAGGTATTTCAGACTTGTTTGTGGAGTCTCATCTTGTAGATTTGGGGGACACTATTGATGACATTCATCTTCTCTTTGATGAAGATGCTCCTTCTTCAGTTGTTGTGAGGGAACACTCTGACCCTCTTGTTCATTCTCTACATGATCATTCTTTGCAGTTTGGCATGAGTGTGGATAGTTTTGGACAGCATTTGGAGGAGGCTTCTTTGTCTTTGGAGGGGATATCTTTCTCTTTGGATCATGTTCTACATTCTTCTCTACTAGATGTTGGATTGTACTCTTCAGCAGTGTGGCCTAGAATCTGTTTGGAGTGTGTCAGCTTTCGACATCGACATGGAGACACTTGAGCATGCTTCAGAGACATCATACATCCTGCATACATCCTTGGTTTTGTTTCTTCCTAAGGGGAGGAACGTTGTTCGGCGAAATTGGATCATCTTCAGCATTCAATGTCGAGCTTCTACCATCATTGCAGGAGACTCAACATTGAGGGGGGGCTGCCTTGTCTCTCTTCTACTTCTCTCTTATGGGGGGGTCTTTTTCCTCACATGGGGTTTTTACCTTCTCATTCTTCATTGAGAGATTTCTTTATTGTATTTCATCTCTCTTTTGGGGAGGAGTTTTGTCCCACTGGGTTTTCTCCTTTTCTCCGTTGTGAGAGATTGCATTGCATTTGTACATGGGTACCTAACATGGCCTAGTTGTCGGGACCCATCTTGCATTGTTTGCATTTGTGTACATTCTCCCTAAGTTGCACTTAAGGGGGGGTGTTGGTGTAATTAAATGTTTTGTACCTTGTCCTAGGTCATAATTACACCTTAGTTAAGTTTACTTAGGGACCACATAGGAGTTGTTGGAGAATTTCCACCTTTGGTGGACTTATCTTCTTATTACTTTATCACCTCCACCTTTCATGGACATATCATGTGATTAGGTTTCCACCTTTTGTGGTAGATCCACTATTTGTGGTGGTTATCACATTATCACCTTTCCACTTTAGGTGGAGTGATAGCTTTTCATTGTTGTCTCATGTCATAAGATTACGACACTTGTCATAATCTTATGCACTCCTATGTTCTCACCTTGGCTATATAACCAAGGGGTCTCTACTACATTTGTATACACATTGAATCATACCATTGACATTGAATACAGTTTATTCTTGTCATAATATTTTCTCTCTTCTTTGTGCTTTCTATTTGGTCCATAGATTTTGGCATCCATAGCCAATTCTAACATGGTATCAGATCATGTTTAATTCTAACAGGGGCGAATTGGCAGACTCATATTCCTTGGCGACTGATCCCTTTGAAGCTTGGGCTCCTATAACTGTGGTAGAGATCTTTGGGGAACGTTGATTCCTCTTTTTCTTTGGTGAGACACTGGTGGAAGATGTGATCTGTGGGCCCTTTTATTTCACCACCTTCCCGTTCCCTTTTCTTGTTTCAGGCTCCTGAGGTTGGGAGGTATAGAGTATCACCTCCTTTGATCCAATCTCTTGATCAGACTTAGGATTATTGTCATTGGTTTTGGCCTCTTTGTCATAAATTTGGTCAAACATCTCATCATGCAGCTTGATGTCTCCATACATGGTGCTAAGGTTCTTGATTTCTTGTCAGAACCTCTAGAAGTCCACCCTCTTTCTTTTTTACTATCCAAAGTGCTTCAGTTATGTGTTGATGGGTTGGCCTATCTAGATGCTCTGCTAGTACTCCACCACCCGAACATAGAATTTGAGCCATGGTGGTCGATCAAATGGTATGAAGGCTAATTCAATTTAAAACTTTGGCCTCTCCTTGGTCGAATTCATCCTTGATTCAAAGTACTCCTGCCTTTTATGTTTTATAATCGGGAGGTACCTTGTTAGATTGTAACCCCATGCATCAAAAATGAGGACCGAGCCCAGGTGAGCCAATTTGTTGGTAAGCACATTTGGCTTCTCCCTTTTCACGAGTGTTACTTGACTATTGGAAATAGTAAGGTGAATTGGGTAAAGCACTTTCTTGTGTCTTCTGGCACCATAGGATTTATCGACACTAGTTTCCTGACAACATGCCTCTAAAGCGAAGGTCCTACCTGTTACAAATTTAGGGAGCCTAAAAGGTTCCTCAACAAAACCATGGAATTTAATGAAGGTAAAATCAGCTCCCAAAAAATAATCTACAAGGGTATGGATGCTTTTCATCCATTGTAAGGCCTTAGGGGAAAGCCAACCTGGGGCACATGGGGACAAATATAAAAGTACTGGTCGCATGAAATAATCCACAAATGAATAATAATCACATGTCTTAGAAAGCACATGGGTCCAGAACGAAACTGTGGTTCGACCCCTTTACATCAAACTTAAAGAGCGATAAAATCCTTTCAAAAAATTTAGGGCTTTGATGCAAGATCAAATGTGCCAGAAAAGAGGAATACCTAAATTTAAACGTAGAGCCATAATTCCTCAATTGATCCAACATATTTTCAGCCACTACATTAGCAAAATCAAAATACTTCTGGTTTTTATCCCTCCTAGGGATGAAATCCAAGCTCGTCTAGAAAGCATAAACCTTTTTGTCATCCTCAAAGCCATAAATACAATCTAACATCGCAAAAATGGCATGCACATCGGATTTGAAATTTCTACGTATTAGAGGGAACATGAGTTGATTTCCTTCCAACCTCTCATCTGTTTCATTTATATAAAATTGTAATTGCTTGGTTCTAGTGTTCCATAAATCCTCCATTGCTTTGTGCTCAAACCTTTCGACATTCCATTTTATAGGAATGCAAAGCATATCCTAGATGGTTGTTGCATTGATTTCAACCCTCAACTTGTTTCCATTGATGATCCACGTTTCTTTATCCAGCCTCTTTATGCATGCATCCACCAGCTCTAGATATGGGTGTATGGCGAGCAACATGAATTGTGGAAAACCACAATACCAAAGATGTGACACAAAGCCTTCAGTTCCCCCGTACTTGACCATTCTCTACATTGCCCCTTCCCTAAGTTTTTTAGGGTTTACATGCAACTTTGGGTCAAAAATATTATCTGCAAAATCCATAATTGCTTCCTTCTTAATGAGTTCACCTACCAATATGGTTTTAGTATGAGAAAAACTTCGCTCCTCCAACACTAAGGCATTATCAAACAAATCCTTTCTGAAGATGTTGGTGTAGCTTGGGTTGGTAGACAAAACTCCAGCCTGTCGACTAGAAGATGATGCTTCCACCATTGTTGCATTGAAGGACTTGTAGAAAGCTTCTTCAGAGAAATGATTGCTTGCGGTTTTTGATACTTAGCAAAAAAAATCTTTTTGAGTGCATTTAATTTTCTTGCATGTACATGCAATAAGGCGTTGTCGTTACCACTAGCCTGCTAAGTGTTTCCAATGAGGCGATAGGTGTGGAGTAGGAGTCTGTATCCCTCGGGAATGCCAACTTTTTCATGAGAATGTGATTAGTACATTCCCTTCACCAACTTTTTCACAAATAAGCTCTATGCAGTGGGAAACATGCTTTTAGCCATGGGAAGCATGCTTTAAGTGATGAAAAGTACTTTGAAAAGATTCATATTTAATTTATCAGAGTTTAGTTCTTTAATAAACATCTTTTCACATGAATGAGTAGGCTAGCATTGGTGATAGAAATGGACACATGACAACAATCGATACACGTGAGCATTTACTCCCAACATCCAAAATTATTTCTCAAGGTTTGTTGTTAGATTTTTCGTATGATTCATTCTTTGCTTCCTATTGTCTTGATATTTTCTCCATTACCATTCGAGAGGAAATGGATTTCCCATTCGTCGAGCTCGCTGGCACACCTTTTCTATAAATAGCAAGGCCACCTTAGCAAGAAAAATCATTGAATTAGCTCTTGAGTTAGTAAGCTTCTCTTGTTGTATGCTTTGTTCTGCTAGCTTTAGCTTGCTTGCTACTATCCTGTCTAGCATAGGTACCCTATTTGGCTCTTGTACTGAAGGTCATAATATTCCTTCGTAGGTGAAGTCAGCAGTGATAGAATTAAATGCCTGGTAAAGAAGAATGACCGCCTCATCATTGTTGCATTCAAATGGGTGCTTAACAAGGATTACGTGAAGGATGAAAACTAGTCACAGTGCAACTCCAATGGTGTCTCTCGCTTTATGGCCTCTCTACTACATCTAGACGTCCACAAGCCTTAGATTATCAAACTATGCCACGCCATGTTCGACTTGGCATGTTTGGATGGGCTCAACGAGATCGTTCAAGTATTTATCCCTAGTGGCGGTATTCCAAGTGTCATGAATATCTATAGGCATATCAACTTCAGGGAAGTGGTGACTTGGCTACCCTTTCTTACTGACTTACACACCATGGACTTGGAAACGCATCGCTTGTTGTCTCAACCCATGGCCTCCTTCTTGTTGAGGGAGTACAAAGTGGAGTGTGTCCCTGGGCTCGATTGGAAAAATCATTTCGAGTACTTGGTGTATAGTCAGGGTACCAAAGATTGAGGTTTGTTTCGTGTCGTGCTCATTGTGCTATGTTGTGTTGTTAACCCCCCACCACCTTATTTGAAGAAAACCCAAATAAGAAACATTTGACTACTAGTGATAGATGGAGGCTTTAATTTCATTGCTTATTTTGTATCACCTCCTCTTTTTGCCTTTTTGCAATGTATCTCTTTTGGGTTTGTGCAAGAGGGCTTAAAAATTCTCTCAGAGCCTCAGCTCGACATGTGTATTATAGTGTAAATATTTTCAATGAATATCAATATAATACTTTTCTATTATTCCTATGTTATCTCCATGGCTTATTTGCAAAAATATCGTATTTTACAAAAAAAATTATATATGGTACATAACTATGAATTTTTTTTAAAAGAACTCACGTGCTTTAATGGAAAAATTTTAGACGAATGCCATTTACTGGTATATCTATAACATTGCCATCCATGTCTTCTAGCTCATATGCCTTCTTTTCTTTGTATGTGTGAATGCGAAAGGGTCCCTTCCATAGCGCTTCAAACTTCACGTGTTGTCCTGATTTTGCACCGTGCTCGTCATACTTGAGCATAAGGCTTCCCTCCTAGAAATCTGGGTTGGAGACATTTTTATCAAACCATCATTTGACTATTTTCTAGTTCCCAATAATAGCGACATACATTTTTTCTCTTTTTTCTTCGAGGCTCAAGAGTTTCGCCAATCTTACTTCCATTTTGCTAATTTTTTTCAATTTCTAAAGCTTTCAACAGTTGCAATGCCAAAATTTCTAAGGAAATGGGTAAAACCACCTCCTTCCCATATACTAATTCATAAGGGGAGGCCTTCAAGATTTGCTTAGGCATAATCCTGTCGGCCCATAAAACGGCTCACAGATGCTTGTGCCATTCCTTCTAGCATTTTGATCTGATGCGTTTAATTAACCTAATTAGGTTCTTGTTGGTTGACTCTGCTAACTCGTTCCCTTGTGAGTAATAATTTGATGAATTCTTAAGGTAGACCCCATGTTTGAGAGAAAAGTCTGACATCCCAAAGCTTATGAAAGCTTGTGCGTTATTAGATATGATGGTTTTAGGTGAATTGAACCTTGCTACCAACTCCTCAAGAAAGTTGACAATTTTAGTTTTCATAGGTATTTTTAGAGCAACGACCTCCATCCATCTTGTGAAATAATCAATCAACTTAAGTATCCAATTATGGCCGATACTGGAAATGGGATTGATTATCCCAATGAAATCTAAACCCCATTGTGTAAAGGGTTCCTCAATCACGATCGGGCTCAAGGGCATGGCGGAGTTCTTCCACTTGCCAACAAAAAAATGGCATTGAGTACACTTCCGCACCATGTGGTGTGTCTCAAAGAACATGGAAGGCCAGTAATATCATGCCCACATTATCTTCAAAGCAGTAGTCTTGGTGGAGAAGTGTCTGCCCTCAAGACTGTTATGGAATTCATTTAAAACTCTTTCTACTAGTGGCTTATCTAAGTAGCAAAGTAGGATGCCATCATAATCTATTTTAAATAAAATTCCTTCAATCAGTACATACCTGGCACCTTACAGTCAGCAGTAGCATCTTTTGTGAGGTGGAATGCTAGTCGGATACTACCCCTTTTTCATAAACAATGTCCAATCAGCCATCCATGACTCGTCAGATTCAAATTGATTTGTATAGACCTGGTTGGTTTCTTCTTCTACCTAAGGGCTTAATTCCTATGTAAGGTATTTGGAAAGACCTCTTCCCTGAACCAATTTGGTTGATCGAATGTCCACATCATATTCTAGGATCTCAATGATCTAGTTGGCCCTCTTTTCGATTATCTCACCTTCGATAATGTATTCCTAATCACTGGGATGGGTGACAAGGATGGTGATTTTGTTGGCTGATACGAGGTGTCATAATTTCTTGAGGCTTTTAACAATAGAAAAGGCTTGTTTCTCAACAAAATTGTACCTGATTTCATATCCTTTGAGAGTTTTAGAGCGGAATGTGAATGGGATATTCTTCTCTTTATTCTTTGTCCTTATGAGCGAGCATTGAAGCTATGTTGGGTTGGCCATTGTAGATGTAGAGCAAGAAATCCTTGGAGAAGTCTAGGTTAGCTAACACCAGGGCTACGAAGATGGCTTCCTTTATTTGCTCAAAAGCTAGTTTGCCTTCTATAATCCATTTAAACACTAAATTCTTTTTAAACATCAACGTGATAGGTCTCACGATGCCTGCGAAGTTTGAAATGAATCGGCTGAAAAAATTAATCTTCCCCAGGAAGGACTATAACCGTTTCTAGTTAGCTAGTAGTGGTAACTCCATTATAGCCTTCACCCTTTCAGGGTCTACTACTATTCCTTCTTTTGATACCATGAAACCCAACAGCTTGCCTTGTGGTACTCCGAAGACACATTTCTTGGGATTTAAAGAAATCTCGAACTGTTGACATTTCTAGAAGACCTTTTTCTAGATGATCAAAATGATCATCCTTAGATTTTGAAAAAATAGTCAGGTCATACAAATATATTAATATTATCTAATTAATCAACCCTTTGAAGGTGATATCCATTGCTCGCTAGAAGGTTACACCAACATTGGAGAGTCTAAAGGGTATTTTTGAGTATGAAAACATTCCCCACTTGGTGGTGAACGTTGTTTTGTGTTGATCCCCCTCTTTGACGTATACCTAGTTATACCCTGAGAAACCATCGAGCAACAAGAACATCTTCGATCTGGCCATGGTCTGCAAAATCTGCTCTATTGAGGAAAAAGGGTAGTGATCTTTTAATGAAGCCTTGTTCAAGTCCCTGAAATCTATGTAGAGCCAAATATCACCATTCTTTTTCTATATTGGTACAAGATTGGATAACCAGGTGGAATTTTTAATTGGGTATATGATTCTTGATTTGATTAATTTGGCAAGCTCTTGTGCCATCAATGCTTCAACATTCGGATTGATTGGCCTTTGTTTTTGTCGAATGGGATTTGAGCCTTCGGTCGAGTCAATAGTGTGTTGGATTATGCCTGGATCATATCATTTAAGATCATCATAGGTCCAAGCTATGACCCTATCGTATCTAGAATATAGTAATGTCAATATCTTTTTATCCTTCTACGGGACGTCTCTTTCGACTTTTAGCTTTTTGTCATTCCTAACATCAAGATCTTTATAGTATTTTGCATCAATAGTGAATCTTTGTTTTCTATTCCTCACATCTTTGCAGTCAAAAAGATTTTCGAGGGAAATCAAACCTCATAGGAGCTTATTGCCTTTTAATTGGATCACTTGTCCCTTCATAGCTCTTCTAGCTTTGGACTATGAATGATCGAAGGCCTCTTCTAACTTTTGTAAAAAAGTGACAAATTGAACACATCTTCAAAAACCTACCAATTTTTATTATTATCGGAGATAAATGGTCGAACGATAGCCTACACTAAATCCTATTGCTTTGTTGATTCGGGGTTTGAATCAAACTATGAACCAATTGAAGCCATTCAATCTACAATGGCATTTTTTGGATCATGGGATAACCTATACGTTGAAAGCTTCAAAGCGCTTCATCAGATCCCATATTCTTTGTTTGTAAGACCTCATTCTTATATTTTTTGTAGCTGCCTATCTACGGACCTAGCTTACAACCAACTCTGAGTCTTTGAACATTTATACTCTTTTCATGCCCATCCACTCTACGAGAATCAATTCATGGACCAAAGCTTCATACTTTACATCATCATTCAAGAATGGGAACTGGAAGCAAAAAGATTGATGGTTTCTGATCCAGTTGAAGATACCAATCGAACACTTGCTTTGGAACCAATCTTGCATTTGGCACCATTGAAATATAGTGTCCATAGACTGTTGTCGCCCGATCCATTGGGTTTTTCCTACTCTTTTACCAATTTCAAGATGACTTGGTCATCATCGAAGATCATATAGGTACCTAATCTAATAGCATGGAAGCTCCTGAATGGGTCAGATTCAATAAAATTATTGAGGAGGACCTCCTCTTCAGGGGTCTGATCACTTGTGTCTTCTTCATCTTCTAAAATTTCTATACAATACGTCTCTCTTTTTGAGATGGAGGTTTGTGTTGCTTCGAAGAATAGGACTATGATGTCCGCTATATGTTCGAGGTGCAAGGACTCGGACAAGATCTTCATCTTTGCCTCGTGCTTTGTCTGTAATATCAAATGGGACTAACCGGGCACTAAATATCTACCAAGCTTCACTGTAAAATCCCTTGAAAGACACATCCCAATATTGGAGGGATGTCTATCACAACTACTTCTTATGTGATGGTTTGGCTTGGAAACAAGAAGAGGGTTAAAGATAGGTTCCTTAATGTGGTTGGCGGTTGGGACCTTCTTCCCATCTAACTACATGATCCCTTTCTCAAGAGGCTAGTACTTAAGTTTCAGGGCGTCAACCACTTTCTTAGGCATGACTGCAGTACTAGATCCCGAATCAATCATGTTATTGTGTAAATGCTTATCTCCCGCAATAAGTGTTAAAAAGAAAGGTGTGGGCTTGGCTTTTCTTACCTCTTTCTCATTTGCATTATCTATGATGTTTACATATGCTACAACTCCCGAAGGTCGGGGGTCCGATGTGGTCTCCTTGTCTCTGTCTTGATTGTGCGATGGGATTGTGTTCATCCATAATATTTTTTCCTCTTTCTTTAATGCCTCTTGGAGCAACGTCTTATGTTCCAGAATTGATATAACATAGCATAGAGATACATTAGCATGCACCTTCTTCAATTGTTCGACCATGTTGAGCGTTCTGACTGACAGGAACTTGGGTTTGAATAGTGGTATCTCTTTCATCTTCAGGAGGGGTCGATTCAATGTGGATGGGCTTGGTGCTTTGTCTACCTCTTTCTCTGGTGATGGTGGAACTTGTGATTGTTGAGTGAGTCAGATCTGTGAGGATTGCTTTACTTGTGGTTGTGGTCATTGTATAGCTTGTTGCACATATTCTCCAGTGAGCCTTCTTTTGGAAGGTTTGTATTGTAGTCTGATTGTACCTGTGGGGCACTAGTAGTTGGAGCATCATTTGCAAATACTACATCTTCTTCCTCAATCCAAGAAAAAAGTGCTTGGTCCAATGAGATATCCAGTTCTTGTTCTAAAGACATCCCTTGCATTTTCCCTTTGAAGCGGGCATTCTCCATTTCGGGAGACTGATATTCTTCCATGCTCTAAAACATGCCTTGGCTCCTTTGCTCCACTATATTTTGCTGGAGATTTCCCCTTGGACAGTTTTGGGGCATATAGCTATCATTACATGGGAAGCACCACGCATTCTCATCTTCTGCTAGATTGTTTTGGCTTGGGACCAAATCTTTGCTTGGACTATTCTTGATGGTTTGTAGTAGCATGGTGACTAGGACTATTTGATTTGAAGGCGTTGGTTGTTGACTTCCTCCTTTCAACACTCGTTGATATGCATTTTATTGATATAATGGTCTTCCTCCTTGATAGGCCTATGTTGGAGGCTTTGGAGGTGTTACTTTTTGTTGTCAAATGAGGACTAGCTCATTCACAAAGGATCGCATGAGGTTCTTCATATCATTGACATTTGTTGCTAATGAGGAAGAGACTGACATGCTGGGGTGTCCCCCCAGAAACATGTACATGGATGGTGGTGCAACCAATGTGCTTGTTTGTGGGATGGAGATTCTAGGAGCCGCTTCTTCTCGAGGTCCACCAGAGATTTCTATGAACATGGGCATCAGTGGACGTGGTGGAAGCTTCCCAACGTCGATTAGACTATTTTTTGTGTGCACAGTCAGGTTGTATGTGTCAGGAAGGGTATCTCCTCCCATAGACTGTACCATGACTGTGATGTTTGAATTGAAAGTTCTTAGATAAAACATGAATTCCATGGTTGTCAGAGGCCTGATAGTCACAGGGATTCTTTGTCAGGTTCTGTGGAACCTGTTGTTGAAGTCACTCATGGCCTCTTATGGGGCCCTCTTGATGGTGATTAATTGTTGCGACAAAGAGGAGCGGTCTCCTTTTTTTTTAAAAACACTCGAACAAATTCTCTCAGAGTTGATCCCAAGAGCGGATAGAACCAAAAACCAAAGACCTATACCAATCCTGGGCTTTTCCTTTGAAAGACGAAGCTAGTAACTTGAGAGAAACATTCTCCTCTATGATGTTATGTACTCTACATACCTCCGCTATATCTTGGAGATGTTCAGAAGGGGTCTTAAAATCCTCTTTGGAAAACTTCAAGATCGACTTGAGAGCATTGGCAGGTATAGTGGGCCATAGATCTAGACGTGTAGGCAGTTGTAGCGAGCTACCGCTATCCCAGGTTACAAAATTTCTAGGAGCAGGAGCACCTATATGAGCCATTGTAAACATATTCCTATGGATAGGGTAGATGGGTATTCTGATTTGGAAGGTTTGACCTCCTGGTGGAGTAGATAAGGCTTTGGATTATGGGCTAGCACTTCTTACTCGGTTGCTTCTTATAGGTAATATGGAATATGTAAGTCTTCTCCTCCTAGGTGCTGAGGTTGGTAACTGGGAATACTAGAAATGGCCTCAAGAAGATGTTCTTGTTTGAACTCTGGGCATGAAATTGCCAACCTCTTTTCTTGGTATAATTTAAGAGATATTTTTGACTTCTAATCAAGTGTTTGAAAAAAAATTGGTCCCATCAGGCATGCCAGGAAAAGAACTGTTGATCATAAGCTTGCACCTATTCGAACAGCCTTAGGGGAAATTCAGCGAGTGCAAACCAATTTCCACCTCACTGAATGACTTTCAAAAAATTTAAAGAAAGATGAATCTTCTTTATGTTTGGAAAAAGACATAGAAAGAAATGCAAATAAAACATAAAGATGATGATGCACCAAAACTTTTAAAAAATTTCAAACCTTAACTACTTATAACTGATAAGATGGACACAAAATGCCACAAACCCTTCATTGTTGGAAAGAGAACGAGTAGCAAAGGCTAGATAAAGCACAATACAGTCTTTCAAATCTCCTCATGGACATCATTCATTAAGGTTCGATCAAATATAAGAAGACTCTAAGATTAATAGGAATACTCTTAAACTCACAAAACCCTTCCTCTTTTCATCATAATACGAAAAATGGTGTACCTTTTACAAAAAATGACAGAGTATAATAGACATGATCCAATTTCTAAAAGATAGCATAGACATAGAAGCTAACAGCATGAAAATTAGTTATTTGAGCTATCAACGTGAAACTTTTAACACAATTTTTTCCACATGAATGAAATATGAAGAAGAAATTTAACAAAGGCCATGGAATGCACAAGCTCAAAGATTTCTCCCAAATAGATCACACTTTTATGATATATTAACTGAAAAATAGAGGTCGGATGCCAATCTGACGATAGTCTGAATGAAATATAACATGATAAAGAGAATAAACGATATTATGTAAAGACCCTCCTATTACTAAGAAAATAGAATTCCCTAAAATAGTATTTATATTCCTCAAAATATTTTTCAAGAAAACCTTTTAAACTGTGGAACTCCAAACTTTTTTACATACTGTTGCCAACCCTTATTTATATCCAAAAGAAGAGAACATCGCCACCAAAAATCTAGAAGAAGAAATTGCCATATGTTTGAATATGATAGTTCATAATCTAATCTTAGATCTTGATTAGACCACAACAATCTTCACTCATTAAGTCCCAACTACCTCATTAAAGGTTTCAGATATTCTAGCGAAGATACACTATTAGAAGATAATTGGATTTTAACTCAGCCAGGCAAAATCTGATCGATCGGCTATGGAGATCGATGATGTTGACTTGAAGGTTCCACCTCAAAAGTAAGAAATTCGCTACGCTTCCAGACAAGCTCCGCCCCAAAATATTCTTTCACAGAAGATACAAATTGCCTGATGAAAATAGATGACATGTCAAGTGAGCAGGCAATTTTAGATTTTGTGAGAGCAGTTTTAAACAAAATCCTCGCCAAGTTGACATGTGTCCCGATTCAAGCCCGAAAGAAAAATGATATATAGATATATATATAAAAATTTGTAAAACCACCATGTGGGACATTACGCACCTTTATGTGAAAGAAGCCTTCGAACTTCGGGTGTAGATCCATCAAAGTGAAAATGAAGCAAGGGCCGAAAACCTAAAGACATAGGCAAAAATTGCTTAACAACTTCTTACCTATAAATTTCAACCTCTCTTGGAAAACCTTGGTAGCCTCTTGTTCTTGACACCCTGTATTCAAAAAAAATTCAACAGAAATCTGATTTTATTTCAGAAATACAAACCAAAGATTTATTAGATCACTAACAATAGCCATGTAGCCCAAACTAAAATTTATGATTTCAAGTTGATTAGCTGAGACAAAGTCCATTTACCTAGCAGGCTAGCAGGATAAGTGAGCTCTTATACCACTATAATGTCCTGATAGAAAAAATTGGGGTAAAGAATAAAGAAGGATTTTAGCTTGGTCTAAGAGTGTCAACCCGGGGATCGTAGCTTGCAAGAAGTGTAGCAGCAGTATACCAAAAGGGAGGAAAGCAGTGAATCAAGTGGGGATGAAATGTAGCTCGAACACACATAAATTTCCTAAGTGAAAATATTGCTTAACTTTCCTATTCTTCCTTCCTGTCAAGAACTCGCCAGGAACTATTAACTGCAACAGAAACTATTAACTGTGACAGAAACTATTAACTGTGACAGGAACTGTTAACTACAATAGAAACTGTTAACTGTGACAAGAACTATTAACTACAATAGAAATTGTTAACTTTGATAGGAACTGTTAACTGCAATAGAAACTGTTAACTATGATAAGAGTTATTAACAGTCTATACAATAACTATGACAGGAACTATAACAATTTGCACAGTAACTGCGACAAGAATTATAACAGTCTGCACATTAACTGTGACAGGAATAGTCTACATAATAACTACGACAGGAACTGTAACAACATGCACAATAACTGTGACAGGAATAGTCTGCACAGTAACAACAACAATCTATGATAATAATAGCAGCAATTTATAGCAGAAAATAAAACACACTTTGCTAAATTACAAGTATTGAAATCAAACTTTAATGAAATATCACATTACAAACTTAAATCATAAAACTTTTATCAAACCAAGTTTTAATTAAAATTACACAAAAATTAAAGTTTTAAATCAAATGGAAAATAAATAAAACATAGAAATATTAACAATAAAAATAAATAAGTGTCACCATGCTTCACCAAGGAGTGGGCCCTTGCTCCGTGGTTTGCAGGTGAGATGGGATGAGATCCTTTTTACGCTGTTGTCTTGATCATGCAAAATATTATTTTATTCATCAACAATTTGATACAAAGTCTTTGCTACAAAATTCTATATGCTTCCCTCTAACATGCTAATTCACCCCCTTTATAGCCTATTACATTGCCTTATAAGGCATGAAACAAATTAAAAGTCATTCCACTATTCACACCCTTCCTCTTACTTCCACGTGTAAATTTGTTGCATTATTTTTCTAATATTATGCATATGATTTTCTACACCACCAATCATATTTTTGTGCCGACCTATTTTGTTGCATTTGCTCCTATTCTTTTGTCATCTTTTATGGCCCACTATTTGCTTCTATTCTCTTGCCCTCTTTTCTGGCACTATCTATGGCTTGTGGGTTGGAATAAAACCAACCATAAAAATAGGAATTTTTTGTTGCATAAAAATAGGATTTTGTTGTACCATCTAGTGGAACCCTTAGGTTTTTCATGGTTCCACTGAATTATTGCGATTAAACCCTGGTGGTCATCATCCTATGGTCTTAGTTTTGTGAAATTTTCATGTCCATGTCCTTTTTGGTTTCCGGTTTTCTATTTTCAAGTTGACCGGTTGAGTTGATTTCCGGTCTTTTTATTAATCTTTCATGGTCCTAAGTCTCATGATTTACCGTCCCTTTCATTGTCTTACTCGTTGTGACCAGGTCATCCTTTAAAACAACCTTTGGCACACGTGCTATTAATCTCTCCTTAAGTCGGGTTTTTAGTTTTGCATCGCCCATCACTTGTTCGTTTTCATGTTTCGTCAAGTAACCCACGATGAGTAATGCCCTTCTTGTTTTGTGTCAGTCGCTTGCATGTCTTCGCATGTTCGTTTATTTCCATGAGGAAGTGACGCCCAATGAGTGATTTGGTCAACATTTTGACCCATCGATTCCCTCCTAACTATTGCTAGTTGTTTTGTGCAGAATAAGATTGAACCAACGACCGTCGATGTGAAAGACATTTCCCATCGCTAAGGTGTGGTGTTTCGCCGATTTACTTTGACCATATGAGGGCTATATAACAATGAACGATAAAAGTAAGATCAATGGCCAGAATCTCTCTATCATAGATCGATGGTTTCTATCTCATCGTTGGCCTTCCTACTATCACTTGTTGGAGTTCTAACGCGGACTTGGGAACAGCGACGCCCAATGCCATGTCTGAGAGGATAAAATGTATTATCAACCTAGCCCATCTCTTAGTACACGTTATGTCACCGAAAGGATATTATGAGGTGGTGAATATGTGTGAACCACAGGATCAAGTTCTCAAGCTCATAAATCAATGGTGTATATTCAAATGAGAATGGGTAACTGACATAGTGGTTATTTTAACGCACGTGAGCTTCCCTATGCCATTAATGGTGCTTGTACTATGCTAAGTAATTGTGTAAGGCTTACATTTTCATTTCTTACCTCATTGTGAGTAATTGAAGGAGGTAGTGACGGATTGGAAATGCGAGCAGAGGAATGTTGTAGAAGATATTTATGAGTAAGTTTGTGCCAAACATTGAAAATCTCATTCCTTTTGTTGAATTGGGTCTGCGTGTTGTGTATCCATAATCATACTCTGGGGTTGGAATAGGATTTTATATATTGTATAAAATGTTGTGCATCTTGGGCTGGGGTAATATCAAAAATTAGTATTACTCTATAGTTGTGATTGTGAAGTTTTTATTTTCAATTCGGCACCTTGTTGAATTTGTAATTAAGGAAGGAACCCTAGTATAAGAAAAGGATGAGCCAACTAGTTGATTCCTCCACTTCTAAACCTACATCAAAAAGAAAGAGGCAACAGGACTCTCATGAAACTACACATGAACATGAAGGCCCCGACTGAAAGAAAGGTCAGGCAAAGAGTTACGTTTATTTTATGGATAAGTTTCAGCCTCTGGATGTCAAAGCGAGTGGTAAGAAAGCCACAAGAGACGGGGTTTTAACCTGTAATTTTAAGGACCTCGCAGCAGAGATAGGTGATATTACAGTGCCAAGGTCGGGTTGGGAGTTGTTTTTGAATGCCTTTACAAGGTAGGATGCTCCTCACCCTAGCTGAAATGTTTGGGGGTATGACCTGGGAAAGCTAGTTGTCCCAAATGTCTTTGTGGAAGTAGATTTAATGTTCCAGCTCGCCGACAGATATGATGATGTTAACAGGGTTATTACTGACACATCTGGAAAAACCCTCCTAGAAGTAAAGAGAAGCAAAGTTATAGAGGTCTTTGGCATGAACCCTGAGGCTATTGAGAATATTAGCATGGAGAACTTGCAGAAGTATTATAATGCACATAGGGTTGGGTACAGAAAAAGTGAGTTACCCAAATACAGACTAGAAAAGGATTCCATGTTTGCACTTAAGGAGGTCAAGCCCTTGGACTGCGAGGAATTTGTTGATTATTTCAAGTACACGTACTACATCTTGTGTCAGGTGCTTGGGATTAAGTGTGATGGGAGGATATCATCAGCTATGCTAGTCATGATTACGGATATCTAGCACAGGTATCAACACAAATGGTTCGATTATGTTCATCACATGGCTGAATAGTTGCACTATGATTTAATAAAGCTAAATGAGAGAAGAACCCCATGGACTTTCAGACATTATTCTTTGTTGATGCACATTCTCTTGTACCAATGAAGGGAGGTTTTGAGTAGGTATGTGCAATTGAAGAGAGTAGACAATAATAACCATAGATTACCAGTGCAGATGTGGACTTACATCTGGGATTTGCATTGCTCCACCTCAGATTATGCTGAGTTCTATAATACAATAAAGTACACTATTCTGGTGCAAATGGGGGTAGCGCTAGTATTAAGAATTTCTAAAACAATTAGGGCTTTATTAAGGCCAAGGGAATACGAAGATGATCCCAATTATGAGTGCAATTGGGGAGATTGGTATTTGTATGGAAAATGCACTATTATTAGATGCTATGGAACTGTTGTGGCCCCACATGTACTACTTGCATATGTATCTGATAGGTTGGCGTTCTTGGAAATCATGTGGCAGATGGATAATAGTGATGCTAAGAATTTTAGGGCCTCCAAGAAGGCCTCTATTATTGCTTCTACCTTTTCTTTTGATCATTTTGTTGTCACTACTAAGGAGGCCTATGAGGTTTTAGGTATAATGGTAAACAATTTGAGGATGGGAGTAACCTCTATTAGGAAGTTTGACCCTGAAGGGGTCATTGACAGGGAGAATATTAAGCAAGGAATATCAAGGTATGGGCCTCACCAGTTTCTCTTCAAGGAATATGTAGTGAGAAACTTGCTAACTGTAATTGTTTTCAAGGATAGGGGAGCAGTGTGGATGAAAATAGTTGGCTTAGAACAAAGAGCTTGATCCAAGAATTCCTTTTATGAAAGCCTGTATAAACACATTGATGATAAATTTATCAAAATGGAAATACTCCTCAGTGATTTCAGTGATGGCACTTTCTTTGAGAAGGTACAACAAGCGGAGGATTTAGCCCAAGCTACTTTACAAGAGCACTTGATGAAGATTGGTGGCTAGTCAATGGAGCTGGTAACACGAGAGGTTCAGCAGCAACCATTGATTGTTGAGGACACTCTTGCCATGGAGCTGCCTCCTAAGGATATCGGTGAAATACATGATGTTAAAGCTGACACACAATAGCCTTCCACCGAGTCTGACCCCATCAAGCACTGAGTGGAGCAGGAATTTTCTTATCCTAGTGGGAATGCAATGGAACCTTTTGTTCCAGATGATAGGCTAGTATCTTGGGAGTATTACAAGAGTTAGGATAATGGTGCGAGGCTTTTAGCCTGTGCTAAGTTCTTGGAAGATGACTCTTTTGTGGCTTCAAAGGAATTTAGATAATTTGTTGTTGAACTAAAGGCTCAGGAAATAAGTGATAAAATACAAGTTGCAGTGGAGGTGGTTGATCCTTCTCAGCATGAGGAGGTGAAAAGGCATACTAAGGAAGAGATTGCCCAAGAAATTGCCTAGATGAATCCAGTGGAGGCCAGGAGGTTAGTCAAAGATAGTGGAATGTTGGTTATGCCTGGTTGGAGTTTTTCTTCCACAATTGCCTTGGATGCAATCAAAAGTGACCCAGGTGCTTCAGTGTTTGAAGAGACATTCAATGAAAAAACTTTTGGTTCGGGTTTCTGTCCCAGCTTACATGCCGTGGCTATTTGGTCTTTCACTCCATATTCAGGGAGATGTGTTCTTAGTAGAACAATGACTAGCCTCTCGGGTGATGTGATCATTGGGAGAGCTTCAGAGATGACAGCCCCACAAGCTGTAAGGTTGACAATTCATTCAACTATGTTGAGTGTTGATACTGCAGAGATCAGTCAGGCTAAGTACTTAAAATTATTAGAGAGGCACAATAAATTGGTTGAAGAATACAATAAAGTAAGAGTTACCCTTGCTAATGCTAGCCAGAAGGTTCTCCCATCCTCCCCATCTAATACATCACATCAGAATAAAGACACATTGAAACTGAGAATCAATGCCTTGAAGAAGGAACTCCAAACAACTAAAGTTGAGAATGATAGACTCCAAGAGGGAATGAATAACACTTCCAAAGACATGCCCAAGGGTCTCCTCAGTCACAGGTGGCATAAGGTTGCTCTAAAGACAAAAACTACATGGTTGACATACAAAGGTGTCCATGAAGCCTATGAGAAATTTCAAAATACTCAAGAGGTTTTCATGAACATCTGGAGCAAGTCGAGCAGCAAGTTGAACAACTTGAAAGGAATTAAAGCAAATGCAAAAGGAGATCCTGAGGTCCCATAGCAACTCCATGAATCAATTAAAAGAATTGAATTTGTTGGAGAAATTACAAGCTTCCATGATAGAATTGGGGGTTTACTGCAAGAAAAAATAAAGGGTTTTAGGGACATGGAGGAGCAAGGTATGCCTAAGGTTCTCAATGAGGAGGGTAAGTTGAAGGATTATGACTCATGGAAAACTTTGTTCGAGCATCCGACGGTTAAATGTCCTAAGGTGACTAATGTTGAAGATAAACGGAACTTGTCAGCATTAAATGACCTGGTCAATAATCTTATCAAAATTGAGATAGGAATGGATACCTTTGTGAAAGAGGCCTGGGTCATGTTAGATACAAGGTACAATGCTTATAATATCAAAGTGTATAAGTTGCTAGATGATAATTGGCCTGCTAAGGAAGAGTTCAGGGATTGGTTAGATAAGTATGTTGAATAAACCACAAGAGGGTGATGAGTGGATATAGAACATGGTCTAGTATAATACAGGTTTGGCCTTTGAAACAAACTTTGTAACAAAAATCTATATCCTCTTAGCAGAATATGCACGTGGGGCTCTAATCAAGGTTCCTTTTATCTGCTCTTAGCACTTTTGTTCCATTTTCTTTTATCCTTTGGGCAACGTAATGACGTGGACTTTCAAAACAACATGTGAACGGCTTTTGTATGCACATTTGAGTGATTGTGCTTTTGGTTCTTTCCCCCCATTTTGGTAAAGTGCAAATATAACTGTTGAGGGGTTGAAATGAAGTGAAATGTAATTTGGTATGCCAATAGCCTGATGCTTGTTTGCTCCCTTAATCTTATAAAAGGAAATTCAAGGCTATTGTGTGGGGGTCTTTGAAATTTTTATTGGGTCTCAGGTACCCTTTTGAGAACATTACCAAGAAATATGCAAGAATATAGAATAAATAATTGAGTCTAGGATTATGAGTTCATGTTTACAAGTAGCTTAAAAGTCTTACGATAATTATAGTATTTGGCATCAATTAGTGGAAGATTCAAGATAGGTTTTCTCCTGTGAAATGAATTAGCAATTAGCAATGAAATGGCTAAGGATTATTTCATTTGGTCTCTGGTTGTTGTGATCAAGTATGTGTTTGCATTATACGCTTCAATTCAAAGAATTGATTAAATGCTTTTAGTGTGATCATTGATTCATATGTTTGTTATAGGATCTATAAGAATTATCTGTGTGGATCTTCTGAGTTGTGGATTTGTAATGCAAGCCCATGATAATATGTTGTTGTGAATGTTGTAATTGTTGTGTTACTGTTATTTGCAAATTTGACCCCGTCACCCTATGATAAGGCACTGTTCTATACATTAGTTGAATTTCTGCATACTTGGCCAATTGAATTGTGTCAAAGGACAACTCATTTGAATTAAATTGTATTTACAATGATTATGATTATCATGGTTGTTATTTAGTTTGCCCATTCTCTGCTTTGAGTCACCAGATGTAAAGGATTTACCAAATTTTTGCAGATCGTTGTACTCTAAGCCCTTATTCAAGAATGTATCTATTGAATTTACAATGTATGTGAATGTGTTATGAGTTAATGTTACAAATAAATTGTGGGATTACCCTCTAGGGTTTTGTAGAGCCCGAAGTGCAGGAGGAAATCTAAATTGCTTTCTCTCATTCGTTGGCCAACCCTTCCAAACTGTTGATCATTAGAAGTGGAAAGTCCATAGGCTATCTATAAGATCTAGTTGGATTTTAAAAAGAGCCAACAGATTGGCGACTCTACTCGGGAATGTAGAGTTTGAAATAGCTTGTTTTCATAATGCCTTATCATTGATATTGTGACATTCTTTATATAGAGTCGGTGTATTTCAAATATTGTTGGTTGTTGTCTCATGACTTTCACTGTATTTTCACTGAGGTCCATGTTGGGTTTTTTGTGTTCTAATCCTTCCAGACAATGTGTCCGAGATTCATTTGAAATTACATTGCACTTGTCAAAGTTTGTCTCTGTGCTTAAGAATCTGGTAAAGATTTGCATAAATTGTAACACAATTGCTCCAAATTGGTCCCAAGGAATTTGGGTGGCAACTCTGAACTTTATGCACTAGTGTGAACCGGTGTTTAAAGATATTAAAGAAGTAGTGAAGAAGAAGAAGAAGAAGAAATCAAAGAGATTTGTGGATGTAAAGACAATCCAAATACAAATGCGGGGAGCTCGAGGCCACATGAAGAAACATACAGAACAAAAATTGGAAGGAGATTTATCCAAACACATGAACCCACGCACGAAATGGATAAAGGAAAAAGGTACTGAAAACTGTAATTATTCTCCCCACCCTCTTCCTGAACGTAGTGGTCATTCTAGTTCTAGTTCAGAATGTGAAAATAATTTGTTAGATTTTGGTGATCATAGTTTTGTCAAGGTTGGAGAAGTTTACATGAAGTTTGTCATCGGAGAACAGTCTTCTGACCATGGAAAGGAGGGAAAAGGATAGAATACAAAGGGATAATGCTAGTGCTAGGTAGGCTAAGATTGAGGGACAGTTAACTCCTGATTCTTATCGCTATACCCCTATCCCTTTAGATCTCCTGATGGTAGATGATAAATATTCTCGTAATGTTACTCTTAACCAAGAGGATGTCATAATAGCATTTGATGGTGATTCAACTTTCTCAGAGGAGGAAGAAGTTCTTAGAGATATGAGATTGCTTAATGAAAGAGCTTCAAAGTGTAGTGAAAATAGGAAAAAGAGGGAGGCAAAGAAATAAAATTGGATTAGAGATGCACTAATTCAGAGAGATATGTTGTGAAGGAAAGTTGAGGATATGGAAGATTTGGACAGGCTAGTAGCTGAAACTATCCTAACAACTAGTCCAGTTATTCAGGAAATTATGCCTAAAATTCTTGAAATATTTTCTACTTATACTATTGCTACTAACCCACGAGCCAATAGTGCCGAAAAAAAATTCATCCTAGTTGACCCCCAACCCAAGAGTACAAGCCATGGTTCTCACAATGTTGATAAAGGAAAGAAACCAATGGAGGAAGTCAAGATAAATGAGGGAAGTTGTCCTAAGAAATGCCCACCGCAGGATGAATCTATCCCTCTGATTGAGAAGTTGATGAAAGAGAACCAAGAATTGGAGAGGAAAATGAAGGAGATGGAATTACAGGCTGTAAATAATGAGATGAAGAAGAAACTTAGTTTCTTAGAGTCTACTATAAGAGGTCCAGTTCCTAAAGCTCAAAGTTCCCAAGTCTATGTGTCATCCCAAAGCTCCCATGTAGGTGAGAAGATATCCCCTAGTGGAAACCCCTCTAGTTCATCCTCCCAACTTGAAGACAAGGTTAGGATGGTCCATTCTAATCAGCGACATGATTCCCAATATAGGAAACCGATGGTTGAAAATAAAAAAAGAAGGAATTATAATGAGGAGGAACCTTTTGGGAGAAGGTTGTTGCATACAAATAGATACAGACAGCTGTGTTTTGAAAATATTCTTGGATACCCAAACCCTCTTCCAGATAATGCCAGGAAACATGTACCTAAGTTCACTAGCAATAATGCTCTTAGTGGCGAAGACCATTTGAAAGCTTTCCAAAGTTTTGTTGAGGATTTTGAGTTATGGGATGAACATGCTGCAATGAACTACTTTATGCAGTCCTTAACTGAAGATGCTAGAGATTGGTACAGAAGTCTACCAGGTGAAAGTATTGATTCCAAGGATTCTTTCTACTGCATTTTTTGGGAACCGTATGGGGATCAGACTGATCCACGTTTTAGGCTTAATGATTTTAACAATATAACCAAAGGGCACAATGAATTAGCAACTGAGTTTAATGCTAGGTTTCAAAAGGCAATGTATAAAGTCCCTACTTACCTGAGGCCTAATGAGAATGCATGCTTAGTTGTATATTGTAATGCTTATGATCCAAAGATGTGTTATCTGCTCCGAGACAAAAATCCACAGCATTTGAGAGAGGCTTACAAGATGGTGGTGAATATTGAAAATAATAGGAAAGCCTCTGGTAAAGTGGGGAGGAGAGATGATTCTAAGCTTCTGAAGAACCCCAAGACTCAGAATGATAAGATAAATAAATTCGTAGCCCCTTATGAGAAATTGGATCAAGTGCTTAGTCTGTTAAAGGCTGCCAAGAATGACAAGCCACAGTTTAAGAGAAATGAGAAACCTCCAAGGCTACAGCATTTCCCCTATCATACAAATTGGCAGAATGGAAAACCCGTGCAAAATAATCAAAAAAATATTCAGGCCACACCTGATCCTTTGCAGAGGAATTCTACCAATTTTGTTGATGATTTTCCCTAGTGTGAGGTATGCCAGATGCCCCATTCATCACAACAATGTGTTGTTGCAAGATCTATGGAAGAGACCCGAGATGACCAGGGAGAGTCTGATTCTCCCCAAGGCCATGACCAGATGGCCAATGTGTTCATGATCAAGTCTGATCTTGACTATGGTGAGTACTCTTCCAGTGATGATGCTGATATAAATGATGTGGATATACAATGGCAGGAGGTTGGTGTGCATCACTAGCAGACTTTTCAAATGAAGAGACAAAAAATGATTGCACTGTATACACTTTGGAGATAGATAATGTTTCTCTACGATGGTCATCTAATGAGGAAATCAAAAGATATACAGTTGCATTGGCCATAAAAACAAGGAGTGATCTCCAATTGAGAAACAGGACCATGAGTGGTGACCAAGGTACCCCTGGTAGCATGTTTGTGAAAGAAAACAACAAAGGATCTAATTCATCAAATAAGAAATATGATACCAAGCCCAAAGAAAGTAAAGAAATAAGGATTTGGGCTAAGAAGAATAGAAAAGTAAAAGTTGATGGTGAAATTACCCCTCAAGCTAGGAAGACTAAAGATGATAAACCTCAGGTTGAAAGGATCATGGGACAAGGCAGGAAGGTGTGTCCTGAAGATTTCACCCTTCTTGAGCTACCAAATTACTCCCCGGTGGACATGTTCTAGGTCTTATCTCAGGTCAAAGTTACAGTCCAATTGTTAGAGATGATGAGGATTGACGAACATAAGGATAAGACTATCGCATTCATCAATACTATTGTTACTAGTGGTAATAGTAAAATGGTTGAGGATCAGCCTAAGACCAGTAATAGTCAGAAGACGGATGTGGAAGTCAAAGTAGTGATAGATGAAAATCTTGAGATATATCGTGGAACTACCATTACTGCTAATCTCAACCAGGTTAACGCCTTTTATCTCAGCCTGATCATTGATGGCAAGCTGCTTAGGAATTGTATGATTAATTCAGGGGCCTCAAGAAATATTATATCGGTAAAGATCATGGAGGAAATGGGCTTGAAGGTAGACAATACATATGGAAAGTGTTATGCCATGGATTCAAGGGAGGTACCAGTTATAGGGATAATCAATAGAGTACCATACAATTTGGTGGCATTCCCAGAAAAGGAGTTGTTCATGAGCATCACAGTGGTGTATATCCCACCTACATATGGAATGTTATTGTCTAGACAATGAAGTGCTTCTATGGGTGGCAGAATACAAGGTGACCTTTCTTTTGCCACCTTCTCAATTTATCAAAGGGATGTTAAGATTGCACGGGAGCCCAGAATACATCATATGATTGAGCATGTGGAAGGACCAGAAGAACCGGTAAGGATTCACTTTGTGGATATTGATTTGGATTCCTTTCGGGTGGAAGAAGAAGTGCCAGAAGAGAATGGGGCCTATTCTAAGGATGGCTCAAAAGTTGGTGTCATTCTTGTTTCCCCACAAGGTAAGACATTCAAATATTCCTTCTTGTTACAATTTTCCTGTACAAATAACGTTGTTGAGTACGAAGCCCTTTTGCTTGGATTGAGGTTAGTTTCCAAACATGGCATCAAGTTATTAAAAGTGTTAGGTGATTCTGAGTTGGTGGTTTCCCAAGTCAGATCCAGGTTTATTGCTAAAGATAAGAGGCTTAAGCGGTATAGGAATGCAATTTGGGATGCCATAGAGACCTTTGATGCTTTTGGTATAGATTTGGTGGAAAGAAGCCAAAATTCTAGGGAAGACTTGCTAGCAAAAATTGTTGTCAAGTTGGATGATGTAACATTTGATGGTGTCTTGAGTATAGAACTATAGACCAGGCCTATAGTACCTGACAACATCTGCAATTGGTAGGTGTTCGATGATGATAAGGACATTCTAAGATTTTTGCGTTGTGTTGACCAATATGAAAGTCAAGATTGAGTTTGCTTCATTTGTGGTTGAGTTTCATGGTAAGGAGACATTGTTTGGGAATGACATAATTCAGCTAAAAACTAATAAGATTCCTAGAGGATTGGTCGCATTAGAAAGGGTATTTGATGGCCCTGACAAGGCAAGCAGTAAGCAAGCATCTCCTCATAAAGAGGATTTGGAGGAAATAAACCTAGGAACGAAGAAATCGCCTAAGAAAGTTTACATTGGGAAGAGGATGAAACCTCATGTGAGGAGTATGTTGATTGCCTTGCTAAGAAATTATAGGCATGTGTTTGCATGGTCGTATGATGACCTTAAAGCATATAAGGAAGACTTGTTCCAACACGAGATCCCTTTGAAGCCTGATGTTAAGCCATTCCTCCATAAGCAAAGACTGATTAACCCAACCTTGCAGCTGAAGATGCAGGAGGAGCTTATGAAGCTTAGGGATGTTGGCATCATTAAACCTATCAAGCATTCTTCCTAGGTTTCAAACCTAGTTTCTATTAGAAAAAAGAATGGCGACATCAGGTTATGTGTAGACTTCAGAAATCTACAAGTGGCTTCCTTAAAGGACAATTACCCTTTGCCTAAAATGGAGGCCATATTGCAGAAGGTTGCTGAGTGCAAACTACTTTCGATGATGGATGGATTCTCAAATTACAACTAGGTTACGGTGAGAGAGTCTGAGCAATAAAAACTGCCTTTACAACACCCTGGGGCACATATGTATATGTACAAATGCCTTTTGGCTTGATGAATGCAAGCGCCACATTTCAGAGAGATATGGACTTAGCTTTTGCAGACTTCATTGATCTTTTCCTTGCCATATACCAGGATGATTTTATGACTCATAGTATGAAGGAGGAGGACCATTTTTCCCACCTGGAAAAGATTTATCTTAGAGCACTGGAGTATGGAATTTCTTTAAATCCCAAGAAGTGTGTTTTTGGAGTCAAGGAGGGGAAGCTATTAGGCCATATTGTTTCAAAGGAGGGAGTTAGGATTGATCCAGAATGGGTGGCAACCATAGACAAGATTGTACAACCCAGGAATGTAAAAGGGATCCAATCTTTTTTCGGACAAATAAATTTTGTCAGGAGATTCGTCACAAACTTTGTTGAAATTGTTCGACCTATTTCCAAGATGTTAAAAAGGGGAGAGAAAGTGTCATGGACAGAATATCCTACAAGATCTTTTGAGGCCATAAAGAATGCAATTAAAGAAGCGCCAGTCTTGAAATCCCTAGATTATGCCAAACCATTCCAGTTGTTTACTTTTACATCATTCCATACAGTGGCAGATGTGTTGCAACAGAAAAATGTTGAGGGCTTTAAACAACCTATTGCCTTTTTTAGCAAAACTTTACAAGTTGTTGAGCTCAAGTACGATGCCACAGACAAGCAAGCTTATACCCTAGTGAAGGTTGTTAAAGATTTATGACCATACTTGGTTGGAGCCACCATTGTCACTTGTGTTCCCACTATTGCAGTAAAGGATATATTCACTCAGCAGGAGACCACAGGTCATCGATGCAAGTTGATCAACTGCATCCAAGTATTCGACATAAATATTCAGATTACTAAATTGGTAAGAGGATAGGGTCTGGCCAAATTAATGGCCGAGACAAATCTGGAAGCCAATCAGATAAACAAAGTGGAACACGAAAATGTGGCACCTTTGTGCGATATGCAAACTTGTGGGTGGTATAGAAGAATTGTTGAATATCTACAAACCATGCGATGCCCTGAAGGTATGCCTCACAATGAGAAAAGAACCTTGAAGTTACAGGCCATTAGATATGTTATTATAGACAATGAATTATGGTGGAGGAGCCTAGAGGGTGTATTTCTTAGATGTGTAGATGGTGATCAAGCAGAAGACTTGTTGATTGAGTTGCATAAAGGAGCATGTGAGGGACATTACATGGCTAAAACCACCGCTCACAAGATACTGAGGGCAGGTTTTTGGTGGCCTAATATTTTTAGGGATGCTCACAGATTTGTGAAAAGGTGTGATGTCTTTCAGAGGTTTACTGGTAAGTTGAAGTTCTCAGGGAATTTTCCACTACGTCTAATATTTTTCCAAGCTCCATTTCAACAATGGGGACTTGACTTTACTGGAGAAATGTCAAAGAAATCTAGTGGAGGACATGCCTGGATATTGGTTGTAATTGATTATTTCACCCAGTGGGTTGAAGCTATTCCCACTAAGAAGGCCACTAGTAAAGTGGTTATTGATTTCTTAATGAACAATATCTTGAGCAGATTCAGGGTTCCAGCAAGACTCATTTTTGACAATGCTATGTGCTTTAGGTATGAGGAACTCACTGATTTCTGTAATCGGCATGGCATAGAAATCTCCTACTCCACCCCATATCACCCTCAAGGGAATGGAAAAGTTGAATCAATTAATAAGAGCCTGATGAAAATCATCAAGCGAATATTGGACAAAAACAAGAAAGCTTGGGATTCAAAGTTACAACTTGCATTATGGGCTGACAGAGTTACTCTCAAAAAGGCCATTGGACAATCCCCATTCAACATGGTGTACGGGGTTGAAACTAAAATTCCCCACAATAATCTAATGAAGATGCATAAATTTTTTCAGGAGTATGATGATGACATTTGTGATGAGATGCAGCATAGGATGGAGGAGTTAACTGAGCTTGTTGAAACCAGGAGGGAAGCCCATAAATGAAATGAGAAGTTGCATTTATAGGTCAAAAACCTATACGACAAGAGAGCTATTGAAAGGAAGTTTGACCTTGGAAGCATGGTACTAATGTGGAATGCAAGGATGAAAGACAAAGGAAAGCATGGGAAGTTTGACCCATTGTGGTTCAGTCCATATCTGATTGTTGAACTACATGGAGAAGATTCATACTTTTTGCAATCCTTGATAGGTGAAATTCTTGAACTGCCAGTACATGGACAATTCTTGAAATCCTATTTCTCTTGAAATGGATTGTTTTCCATGTACATTATGTAGTTGTGTAAATGTGTATATAGGTGCGGTTTGTTTCATTTTTGTTGTGTCTGCTTGTCTTGTCTGGACAAGTCCTTAGTTTTGGTCCTTGTTTTCTTGGTCTGCGATAGTCTAAGATTCTAAAATCTTACTATGCCTATAGGAGGCATACATCCCCAGTCGGAGCCATTGGTGGAACCCTTAGGTTTTTCATGGTTTCACTGAATTATTACGCTTAAACCCTGATGGTCATCATCCTAGGGTCTTGGTTTTGTGAAATTTTCATGTCCATGTCCTTTTTGGCTTCTGGCTTTCTATTTTCGAGTTGACTGGTCGAGTCAATTTTCGGTCTTTTTATTAATCTTTCATGGTCCTAAGTCTCATGATTTATTGGCCCTTTCATTGTCTTACCTATCATGACCAGGTCATCCTTTAAAACAACCTTTGGCACATGTGCTATTAATCTCTCCTTAAGTCAGGTTTAGAGTTTTGCATCACCCATCGCTTGTTCATTTTCATGCTTCGTCAAGTAACCCATGATGAGTGATGCCCTTCCTCTTTTGTGTCTACCACTTGCATTTCTTTGCATGTTCATTTATGTCCATGAGGAAGTGACACCCGATGAGCGATGTGGTCAACATTTTGACCCATCTCTCCCCTCCTAACTAACACTAGTTATTTTGTGTAGAATAAGATTGAACCAATGACCACCGATGTGAAAGACATTTCCCATCACTAAGGTGTGGTGTTTCACCGGTTTACTTTGGCCATATGAGGTTTATCCAATGATGAGCGATAAAATTAAGATCAATGGTCAGAATCTCTCTATCATAGATCAACAGTTTCTATCTCATCGCTGGCCTTCCTACTATCGCTTGTTGGAGTTCTAAAGCGGACTCGGGAGCAACAACACCCGATGCCATGTCCGAGAGGATGACACGTATTATCAGCCTAGCCCATCACTTAATACACGTTATGTTGTTGAAAGGATACTATGAGGTTGTGAATATGCATGAACCACAAGATCAAGTTCTCAAGCCCGTAAATCAACAGTGTATATTCAAATGAGAACGGGTAACTAATAGAGTGGGTATTTTCACTCGAGCGAGCTTCCCTGTGCCATTAATGATGCTCATACTATGCCAATTAATTGTGTAAGGCTTCCATTTTCATTTCTTACCTCGCTATGAGTAGTTGAAGGAGGTAGTGATAGATTGGAAACGCGAGCAGAGGAATGTTGCAGAAGATATTTCTAGGTAAGTATGTGCCAAACATTGAAAATCTCATTCTTTTTCCTAAATTGTGTTTATGTCTTGTGTATCCATAATCATACTCTGGGGTTGGAATAGGGTTTTATATATTGTATAAAATGGAGTGCATCTTCGGTTGGGGTAATATCAAAAATTAGTATTACTTTGCAATTGTGATTGTGAAGTTTTTATTTTCAATTCGACACCTTGTTGAAATTGTAATTAAGGAAGGAACCCTAGTATAAGAAAAGGATGAGCCAACCAAGTGAGTCCTCCACTTCTAAACCCACGTCGAAAAGAAAGAGGCAAAAGGCCTCTCATGAAACTACACATGAACATGAAGGCCCCGACCAAAAGACAGGTTAGCCTAAGAGTTATGTTTGTTTTATGGATAAGTTTCAACCTCCGGATGTCAAAGCAAGTGGTAAGAAAGCCATAGGAAATGGGGTTTTAACCTGTAATTTTAAGGACCTCACAACAGAGATAGGTGATATTGTAGTGCCAAGGTTGGGTTGGGAGTTGTTTGTGAATGCCTTTACAAGGAGGGATGCTCCTCACCCTGGCCGAAATGTTTGGGGGTATGACCTAGGAAAGCTAGTTGCCCTAAATGTCTTTGTGGAAGTAGATTTAATGTTCCAGCTCACCGACATATATGATGATGTTAAAAGGGTTATTACTAACACATCTGGAAAAACCCTCTTGGAAGTAAAGAGAAGCAAAGTTATAGAGGTTTTTGGCATGAACCCTGATTCTATTGAGAACATTAGCATGGAGAACTTACAGAAGTTTTATAATGCACATAGGGATGGGTACAAAAAAAGTGATTTACCCAAATACAGACTAGAAAACGATTGCATGTTTGCACTTAAGGAGGTCGAGCCCTTGGACTACGACGAATTTGTTGATTATTTCAAGTACACATACTACATGTTGTGTCAAGTGCTTGGGATTAAGTATGATGGGAGGATATCATCAGCTATGCTAGTCATGATTACATATATGTAGCACAAGTATCAACACAGATGGTTCAATTATGCTCATCGCATGGCTGAGCAATTACAATATGATTTAATAAAGCTAAAAGAGAGAAGAACCTCGTGGACTTTCAGACATTATTTTGTGTTGATGCACATTCTCTTGTACCAAGGAAGGGAGGTTTTCAGTAGGTATGTGTAATTGAAGCGAGTAGACAATAATAACCATAGATTACCAGTGCAGATGTGGACTTACATCTGGGATTTGCATTGCTCCACCTCAGATTATGTCGAGTTCTATAATACAATAAAGCACATTATTCTAGTGCAAATGGGGGTAGCTCTAGTAGAAAGAACTTTTAAAATAATTAGGGCTTTATTAAGGCCAAGGGAATACAGAGATGATCCCAATTATGAGTGCAATTGGAGAGATTGGTATTTGTATGGAAAATGCGCTATTATCAAATGCTATGGAACAGTTGTGACCCCAAATGTATTGCCTGCATATGTATCTGATAGGTTGGCATTCTTGGAAATCATGTGGAAAATGGATAATAGTGATGCTGAGAATTTTAGGGCCTCCAAGAAGGCATCTATTATTGCTTCTACCTTTTCTTTTGATCATTTTGTTGTCACTACTAAGGAGGCCTATGAGGTTTTTGGTATAATGGTAAAAATTTTGAGGATGGGAGTAACCTCTATTAGGAAGTTTGACCCTGAAGGGGTCATTGACAGGGAGAATATTAAGCGAGGAATATCAGGGTATGGGCCTAACCAATTTCTCTTCAAGGAAGATGTAGTGAGAAACTTGCTAGCTATAACTGCTGCCAAGGATAGGGGAGTAGTGTGGATGAAAATAGTTGACATAAAACAAAGAGCTTGATCCAAGAATTCCTTTTATGAAAGCCCGTATAAACACATTGATGATAAATTCATCAAAATGGAAATACTCCTCAGTGATTTCAGTGATGGCACTTTCTTTCAGAAGGTACAACAAGCGGAGGATTTAGCCCAGGTTACTTTACAAGAGCGCTTGATGAAGACTGGTGGACAGTCAATGGAGCTGGTAACACCAGAGGTTCAGCAGCAACCGTTGGATGTTGTGGACACTCCTGCCATGGAGCTGCCTCCTGAGGATATGGAACTGCCATAGGTGATATGGAATATGTAAGTCTTCTCCTCCTAGGTGCTAAGGTTGGTAACTGGGAATACTAGAAACAGCCTCTAGAAGATGCTCTTGTTTGAACTCTAGGCATGAAATTGCCAACCTCTTTTCTTGGTCTAATTTAAGAAATATTTCTAACTTCTGACCAAGTATTTGAAAAAAAATTGGTCCCATCGGACGTGCCAGAAAAAGAACTGTTAATCATTAAAGCTTGCACCTCTTCAAATAGCCTTAAGGTAAATTCAACGAGTGGAGACCAATTTACGCCTCACTGAATGACTTTCAAAAATTTTAAAGAAAGATGAATCTTCTTTATGTTTGGAAAAAGAGGTAGAAAGAAATGCAAATAAAACATAAAAATGATGATGCGCCAAAACATTTACAACGTTTCAAATCTTAACTACTTATAACTAATAAGATGGACACAAAATGCCATAGACCCTTCATTGTTGGAAAGAGAATGAGCAGCAAAGGCTAGATAAAGCACAATACAGTCTTTCAAATCTCCTCGTAGAAAGCATTCATTAAGGTTCGATCAAATATAAGAAGACTCTAAGATTAATAGGAATAATCTTAAACTCACAAAACCCTTCCTCTTTTCATCATAATATGAAAAATGGTGTACCTTTTACAAAAAATGAAAGAGTATAACAGACATGATCCAATTTCTAAAAGAGAACATAAACATAGAAGCTAACAACATGAAAATTAGTTATTTGAACTATCAACGTGAAACTTTTAACACAATTTTTTCCACATGAATGAAATATGAAGAAGAAATTTAACAAAGGCCATGGAATGCACAAGCTCAAAGATTTCTCCCAAATAGATCACACTTTTATGATATATTAACTGAAAAATAGAGGTCGGATGCCAATCTGACGATAGTCTGAATGAAATATAACATGATAAAGAGAATAAATGGTATTATGTAAAGACCCTCCTATTACTAAGAAAATAGAATTCCCTAAAATAGTATTTATATTCCTCAAAATATTTTTCAAGAAAACCTTTTAAATTGTGGAACTCCAAACATTTTTGCTTACTGCTGCCAACCCTTATTTATAGCCAAAAGAAGAGAACATCGCCGCCAAAAATCTAGAAGAAGAAATTTCCATATGTTTGAATCTGATAGTTCATAATCTAATCTTAGATCTTGATTAGACCACAACAATCTTCACTCATTAAGTCCCAACTACCTCATTAAAGGTTTCAGATATTTTAGCGAAGATACACTATTAGAAGACAATTGGATTTTAACTCAGCTTGGAAAAATCTAATCGATTGACTATGGAGATCGATGATGCTGACTTGAAGGTTCCACCTCAAAAGTAAGAAATTTTCTATGCTTCTAGACAAGCTCCGCCCCAAAAGATTCTTTCACAGAAGATACAAACTGCCCAATGAAAATAGATGACATGTCAAGCGAGCGGGCGATTTTAGATTTTGTGAGAGCAGTTTTAAACAAAATCCCCGCCAAGTTGACATGTGTCCTGATTCAAGCCCGAAAGGAAAATGATATATATATATAAAGTTGTGCAACCACCACATGGGACATTACGCACATTTATGTGAAAGCAGCCTTCGAACTTCGGGTGTAGATCCATCAAAGTGAAAAGGAAGCAAGGGCCGAAAACCTAAAGACAAAGGCAAAAATTGCTTAACAACTTCTTACCTATAAATTTCATCCTCTCTTGGAAAACCTTGGTAGCCTCTTATTCATGATACCTTGTATTCAAAAAAATTTAAATAGAAATCTGATTTTATTTCAAAAATACAAACCAAGGATTTATTAGATCACTAACAATAGCCATGTAGCCCAAACTAAAATTTATGATTTCAAGTTGATTAGTTGAGACAAAGTCCATTTACCCAGCAGGCTGGCAGGATAACTGAGCTCTTATACCACAATAATGTCTTGATAGACAAAATTGGGGTAAAGAATAAAGAAGGATTTTAGCTTGGTCTAAGAGTGTCAACCCGGGGATCGTAGCTTGCAAGAAGTGTTGCAGTAGTATACCAAAAGGGAGGAAAGCGGTGAATCAAGTGGGGATGAAATGTAGCTCAAACACACATAAATTTCCTAAGTGAAAATATTGTTTAACTTTCCTATTCTTCCTTCCTGTTAGGAACTCGCCATGAACTATTAACTGCAACAGAAACTGTTAACTGTGACATGAACTATTAACTACAATAGAAACTATTAACTATGACAAGAACTATTAACTACAATAGAAGTTGTTAACTATGACAAGAACTGTTAACTGCAATAGAAACTATTAACTATGATAAGAATTATTAACAGTCTATACAATAACTATGACATGAACTATAACAGTTTGCACAGTAACTGCAACAAGAACTGTAACAGTCTGCACAGTAACTGTGACAGGAATAGTCTACACAATAACTATGACAGGAACTGTAACAACATGCACAGTAACCGTGATAGGAATAGTTTGCACAATAACAACAACAATCTATGATAATAACAACATAAATTTATAGCAGAAAATAAAACACACTTTGCTAAATTACAAGTATTGAAATCAAACTTTAATGAAATCAACCTTTAATGAAATATCAAATTACAAACTTAAATCATAAAAACTTTTATCAAACGAAGTTTTAATTAAAATGCTGAAATTAAAATTACACAACAATTAAAGTTTTAAATCAAATGGAAAATAAATAAAACATAGAAATATTAACAATAAAAATAAATTAATGTCACCATGCTTCACCAAGGAGTGGGCCCTTGCTCTGTGGTTTGCAGGTGAGATGGGATGAGATCCTTTTTATGCTGTTGTCTTGATCATGCAAAATATTATTTTATTCATCAACAATTTGATACAAAGTCTTTGCTACAAAATTCTATATGCTTCCCTCTAACATGCTAATTCACCCCGTTTGTAGCTTATTACATTTCCTTATAAGGCGTGAAACAAATTACAAGTTGTTCCACTATTCACACCCTTCCTCTTACTTCCATGTGTAAATTTGTTACATTATTTTTCTAATATTATGCATATGATTTTCTACACCACCAATCATATTTTTGTGCCGACCTATTTTGTTGCATTTGCTCCTATTCTTTTGTCATCTTTTATGGCCCACTATTTGCTTCTATTCTCTTGCCCTCTTTTCTGGCACTATCTATGGCTTGTGGGTTGGAATAAAACCAACCATAAAAATAGGAATTTGTTGTTGCATTAAAATAGGATTTTGTTGTGCCATCTGGTGGAACCCTTAGGTTTTTCATGGTTCCATTGAATTATTGAGGTTAAACCCTAGTGGTCATCATCCTAGGGTCTTAGTTTTGTGAAATTTTCATGTCCATGTCCTTTTTGGCTTCCAGTTTTATATTTTTGAGTTGATTGGTCGAGTCGATTTCCGGTCTTTTTATTAATCTTTCATGGTCCTAAGTCTCATGATTTACCATCCCTTTCATTGTCTTACTCGTTGTGACTAGGTCATCCTTTAAAACAACCTGTGGCGCATGTGCTATTAATCTCTCCTTAAGTCAGGTTTTGAGTTTTTCATCTCCCATCACTTGTTCGTTTTCATGTTTCATCAAGTAACTTGCGATGAGTAATGCCCTTCCTCTTTTGTGTTGGTCGCTTGCATGTCTTCGCATGTTCGTTTTTTTCCATGAGGAAGTGACGCCCGATGAGCGATGTGGTCAACATTTTGACCCAACGTTTCCCTCCTAACTATTGCTAGTTGTTTTGTGCAGAATAAGATTGAACCAACGACTGCTGATGTGAAGGACATTTCCCATCGCTAAGGTGTGGTGTTTCAATGGTTTACTTTGGCCATATGAGGGCTATCTAATGATGAGTGATAAAAGTAAGATCAATGGCCAGAATGTCTCTATCATAGATTGATGGTTTCTATCTCATCGTTGGCCTTCCTACTATCACTTGTTGGAGTTCTAAAGCGGACTCGGGAACATCGACACCCAATGCCATGTTTGAGAGGATAAAATGTATTATCAGCCTAGCCCATCTCTTAGCACACGTTATGTCGCCGAAAGGATATTATGAGGTGGTGAATATGCGTGAACCATAGGATCAATTTCTCAAGCTCGTAAATCAACGATGTATATTCAAATGAGAATGGGTAACTGACAAAGTGGGTATTTTTCACTCATGTGAGCTTCCCTATGCCATTGATGGTTCTTGTACTATGCTAAGTAATTGTGTAAGGCTTCCATTTTCATTTCTTACCTCATTGTGAGTAGTTGAAGGAGGTAGTGACGGATTGGAAACGCGAGCAGAGGAATGTTGCAGAGGATATTTATGAGTAAGTTTGTGCCAAACATTGAAAATCTCATTCTTTTTGTTGAATTGGGTCAGCGTCTTGTGTATCCATAATCATACTCTAAGGTTGGAATAGGGTTTTATATATTGTATAAAATGGTGTGCATCTTGGGTTGGGGTAATATCAAAAATTAGTATTACTCTGCAGTTGTGATTGTGAATTTTTTATTTTCAATTTGGCACCTTGTTGAATTTGTAATTAAGGATGGAACCCTAGTATAAGAAAAAGATGAGCCAACCACGTGATTCCTCCACTTCTAAACCCATGTCAGAAATAAAGACGCAACAAGACTCTCATGAAACTACACATGAACATGAAGGCCCTGACTGAAAGAAAGGCCAGGCAAAGAGTTATGTCTATTTTATGGATAAGTTTCAGCCTCCAAATGTCAAAGCGAGCGGTAAGAAATCCACAAGAGACAAGGTTTTAACCTCTAATTTTAAGGACCTCATAGCAGAGATAGGTGATATTAAAGTGCCAAGGCTGGGTTGGGAGTTGTTTGTCAATGCCTTTACAAGGAGGGATGCTCCTCACCCTGGCCAAAATGTTTGGGGGTATGACCTGGGAAAGCTAGTTGTCCCAAATGTCTTTGTGGAAGTAGATTTAATGTTCCAGCTTGTTGACAGATATGATGATGTTAACATGGTTATTACTGACACATCTGGAAAAACCCTCCTGGAAGTAAAGAGAAGCAAATTTATAGAGGTCTTTGGCATGAACGCTGATGCTATTGAGAAGATTAGCATGGAGAACTTGCAGAATTATTATAATGCACATAGGGTTGGGTACATAAAAAGTGAGTTACCCAAATACATACTAGAAAAGGATTCCATGTTTGCACTTAAGGAGGTCAAGCCCTTGGACTGCGAAGAATTTGTTGATTATTTCAAGTACACATACTACATGTTGTGTCAGGTGCTTGGGATTAAGTGTGATGGGAGGATATCATCAGCTATTCTAGTCATGATTATGGATATCCAGTACAGGTATCAACACAAATGATTCAATTATATTCATCGCATGATTGAGCAGATGCACTATGATTTAATAAAGCTAAAAGAGAGAAGAACCTCGTGGACTTTCAGACATTATTCTGTGTTGATGCACATTCTCTTGTACCAAGGAAGGGAGGTTTTCAGTAGGTATGTGGAATTGAAGCAAGTAGACAATAATAACCATAGATTACCAATGCGGATGTGGACTTACATCTGGGATTTGCATTGCTCCACCTCAGATTATGTCGAGTTCTATAATACAATAAAGCACACTATTCTGGTGCAAATGGGGGTAGCACTAGTAGAAATAATTTCTATAACAATTAGGGCTTTATTAAGGCCAAGGGAATACGAAGATGATCCTAATTATGAGTGCAATTGGGGAGATTGGTATTTGTATGGAAAATGCACTGTTATCAAATGCTATGGAATTTTTGTGGCCCCATATGTACTGCCTACATATGTATATGATAGGTTTGCATTCTTGGAAATCATGTGGAAGATGGATAATAGTGATTGTGAGAATTTTAGGGCCTCCAAGAAGGCATCTATTATTGCTTCTACCTTTTCTTTTGATCATTTTGTTGTCACTGCTAAGGAGGCCTGTGATGTTTTTGGTATAATGGTAAACAATTTGAGGATGGGAGTAACCTCTATTAGGAATTTTGACCCTGAAGGGGTCATTGACAGGGAGAAGATTAAGCTAGGAATATCAGGGTATGGGCCTCAGCAGTTTCTCTTCAAGGAAGATGTAGTGAGAAACTTGCTAGTTGTAACTACTGCCAAGGATAGGGGAGTAGTGTGCATGAAAATACTTGACATGGAACAAAGAGCTTGATGCAAGAATTCCTTTTATGAAAGCCTGTATAAACACATTGATGATAAATTCATCAAAATGGAAATACTCCTCAGTGATTTCAGTGATGGCACTTTCTTTAAGAAGGTACAACAAGCGGAGGATTTATCCCAGGCTACTTTACAAGAGCACTTGATGAAGATTGGTGGCCATTCAATGGCGTTGGTAACACCAAAGGTTCAGCAGCAACTGTTGGATGTTGTGGACACTCCTACCATAGAGTTGCCTCCTGAGGATATTGGTGAAACATGTGATGTTGAAGCTGACACACAACAACCTTCCACCGAGTCTAACCGCATCAAAATTGAGATAGGAATGGATACATTTGTGAAAGAGGCTCGAGTCATGTTAGATGCAAGGTACAATTCTTATAATATCAAAGTGTAGATGTTGCTAGATGATAATTGGCCTGCTGAGGAAGAGTACATGGATTGGTTAGATAAGTATGTTGAATAAACCACAAGAGGGTGATGAGTGGATATAGAACATGGTCTAGTCTAATACAGGTCTGGCCTTTGAAACAAACTTTGTAACAAAAATCTATATCCTCTTAGCAGAATATACACGTGGGGCTCTAGTCAAGGTTCCTTTTATCTGCTCTTGGTGCTTTTGTTCCATTTTGTTTTATCCTTCGAGCAATGCAATGACGTGGAATTTTGAAACAACATGTGAACGGCTTTTGTATGCACATTTGAGTGATTGTGCTTTTGGTTCTTTCCCCCCATTTTGGTAAAGTGCAAATATAACTATTGAGGGGTTGAAATGAAGTGAAATGTTGAGAAAAGCAAAGTGAAATGTAATTTGGTATGCCAATAGCCCGATGCTTGTGTGCTCCCTTAATCTTATAAAAAGGGAATTCAAGGCTATTGTGTGGGGGTCTTTGAAATTTTTATTGGGTCTGAGGTACCTTTTGAGAACATTACCAGGAAATATGCAAGCATATAGAATAAATAATTGAGTCTAGGATTATGAGTTCATGTTTACAAGTAGCTTAAAAGTCTTATGATAATTATAGTATTTGGCATCAATTAGTGGAAGATTCAAGATAGGTTTTCTCTTGTGAAATGACTTATGAATTAGTAATGAAATGGGTAAGGATTATTTCATTTGGTCTCTGGTTGTTGTGATCAGGTGTGTGTTTGCATTATACACTTCAATTCAAAGAATTGATTAAATGATTTTAGTGTGATCATTGATTCATATGTTGTGTTATAGGATAAATATAAGAATTGTCTGTGTGGATCTTCTGAGTTGTGGATTTGTAATGCAAGCCCATGATAATATGTTGATGTGAATGTTATAAATCGTTGTGTTACTGTTATTTGCAAATTTGACCCCGTCACCCTATGATAAGGCACTGTTCTATGCATTAGTTGAATTTCTGCATACTTGGCCAATTGAATTGTGTCAAAGAACAACTCATTTGAATTAATTTTTATTTGCAATGATGATTATTATCATGGTTTTCAGTTATTTTTCCCATTCTCTGCTTTGAGTCATCAAATGTAAAGGATTTGCCAAATTCTTGCAAATCGTTGTACTTTAAGCCTTGATTCGAGAATGTATATGTTGAATTTACAATGTATGTGAATGTGTTATGAGTTAATGTTACAAATACATTGTGGGATTACCCTCCCGGGTTTTACAGAGCCCGAAGTGGAGGAGGAAAGCTAAATTGATTTCTCTCATTCGTTGGCCAACCCTTGCAAACCATTGATCATTGGAAGTGGCAAGTCCATATGCTATCTGTAAGATCTGGTTGGATTTTAAAAAGAGCCAACACCATGAAAATAGCCATTTATTTTTCCTTCGTCCATTATAATTTTATTAGTTAAGACAACAAATAATATATGCTATTTCGTGCTATAAGAGTAGCACAATAAATAAATATTAACATAAAATTAATTGCTGAAATTATTTGCTACTGCACAGGTTCTTGTCAAGAATGTGACAGGAAGTCTGTATGTTGATGGCAGGAAATTTGCATGTTGCAAGATATATTTTCCAAGGCTTAAAATCGCAATGCTTATTAGTAAAGACAATCAATAATTAATTTCCATATTTTATCCAAAAACTATATTAAATACCACTTATATATATTTAATCACATGCAACATAAAATGGCAAAATATAATGATATGGAATGAAATTGGAATGTGGAAGTGGATATGAAGGTATATGAAATAGGCTAAAATGTGGCATAAAATGAGACACAATTGACTATCATCATTCCACCCAACTTAACATATTGCATGTCCTCGTGCAATCATTATTTCTGAGAGGGTAGCCTTGGGATTGTGACTTAGGATTTCTTATTCACCTCTTTACTATTATGGATCATTCACAATCATAGTTCCCTTCAATTTTTCTATAGCTCTTTTGCATATCAATCGTCATGGATTTTCTTTTGTTCTTTTTTCATACCTCTTTTGATTTTTATTTTTCATCATTTTTCCTTTGAGTTTTTTTCATTTTTTCTTCTCATTTTTTTTTCATCATTTTTCTCATTTTTCCATAGCATTTATTTATTGGAAATACTATATATAAGAGGTATCACAAAATACTATCTCCATATTTATGAGCTATTTGAAATGGGTAAAATGATAGGAAATTTGAATAATTATGAGAAGTGAAAATAATGGATACTATGACTAAGATGGAATAATGAATGATAATAGGTGAAAAGATGGGTAAAAAGGATGGTGGACCTCCCCCCAACTTAAAGGGTTGACCATTTTCGGGAAACAAGGAGAGTATGAGTAGGAATATTGCACAATATGATTAAAACAATAAGAAATATTAATAAAGTTAAAAGATGAAATAATGAAAAATAAAATTGATTGGTTTACCAACTTGCATGCCCATGTATGCCAAGGTCTGGTAGCCAATGTAGCTATGCAGCTAGGAATCGCTAGCAAGGAAGGAAGCAAAAACTATGAAAATGACTGTAGTCACACCACACATGAAATATCTCCATCAGATTGAAGTTTTGAGAAAGCATACTGACGGTAGCCTGAATTCTCTCTTCATTTTGTCTAACACCTCAACTGAAAATGTAACTCTTGTGACAAGTGATCAAAGTGAACTGGACCACAACAAATAAGAGTACATTTACACAAGTGAGCAACAAGAGGTGGTAGGAGGTACTCAAACAACCACTGAAGCAATAGAGTATACCTACAAACTAATTAGCCCATAGAAAGAACACAAATTATTGCAATTTTTTCTCTCTTTTTTTTTCTTTTTTTTTCACTTTTTTTCATTTTTCAATTTTGATAACGACAAGTGACTGCTGGCAAGCCAGTTTTCAATCACTTACCACTTAGTGGCGCTATGAAAACAATTTTCACCACTAAGAATTTTATTCAACTACAATCCTCCAGAAACTGGTTTTCAAATTGTAGTTGTCTAACAATGCCCAAAGGTTTTCATTGTTAGAATTTATTGCTTTTTTCTGTTTTTTCTTCTTCTTTTTTTCTTTTTTTCTTTTTTTCATTTTTTCATTTTTCACTTTTTTTAGATAACCTGCATATAATGACCAAACATAAGGAACCCTATGGATGTTGAAGTGACACCATCTAAAACTTGAGTTCCCTCTATGACCCCACAAAAGTCACTACTGAAATTGGGTTGTATGTAGAACTTTGAAATGATGACCAACAAGAAAGATACCTTCATTGAGATTGACCATTCATAGTTCATAGCACAATTGCTACAAACAATCTTGATCCATTTAGCTCAGGCCACCATATCAAAAAATCAAACTGTAGAACTTTGGAATCCATGCCCACTCACTTGGTTGAAGGAATTACTTACTCTGTGGTATTTAATATGTGTCCTACAATGTCAGTATAACACACCTTCATTAAATTTATTACTTAAAAGGAAATCTAAATAACAAACTATTAAAAATCATAGCTATCCTTCTAATTCATTCCATGGTTCTCTAATCTCAAGGAATCCTGCAAATTATTCTCTCAGATCTTATTATTGTTGCACATTAACCTGCAAAGATTAACAACTCAAGATATGAGATGCTACAATAAAGTCTACATGTGTATGTTTTTTGGATTTTCAATATTTGATGCACAAAACTAGATGATCCTAGGATGAAATGATACTAAAATCCAAGTGCTGAAAATGATGATGATCAAATGTAAATGTTAAATGGAAGATGGAATGAACTAAACTATCAAAATGAAAATGCCATTATAACACTAAAATGAGCTAAAAATGCAAAACTAATCTAAAATGTTCTCCAAATTCTCTCACAAATTCACTAAAATTCAGCAGCATAAACTTGTCCAAATCTTCATGTTGAAAAGTTGTAGCAAAGGGCTCTATTTATAGATTTTCTAAGCCTCAAGGTGATGTGGCAACAATGGACGGTCAGGATTGTGATCCTACGACATCAACGACAGAGCATCAGGAGGTTAGAGGGAATCAGGGAGATGGTTCCCTTCAACAAAACAAATTGCCAAGTGTTAAAAGGAATCACAGAGAAGGAGGAGCCATGTGTCTTAGTTAGTTCCAAATTGGTTGTAAATTTGTTGAAGATATTTCATATTTTCCAATTTATAAAAATTCATTTTGTGAGACACATGATGAAGTGGTAGGTGAGTTGGAGGTGGTTAGAGGAAATATGTAAAAATATGCTTAAATTGAATTAAAAATTCAATTTAAAAGAAGATGGTAAATTAGCAAAATGCCAAATTAATTCATTTGTGCATTTTAACCAATTTAAGAAGAATATGCCAATTTGAATTTGAAAATTCAAATTTAAGAGGGAAAGGGAAAACAAATTAAATAACAAATTGATTTAATTTGTCTATTTAATTAATTTCAGAAAGAAGGTGAATTTTGGAAAAGGAGAATTTAGAATATGAACCATATAAATAAATTTAACAATTTATTTATAATAGTAGAGGAATTAAGAACATTAATCAAATAACAAGTATTTAATTAATATAATGCTCCAAACCATTTTTGTGTGTATACATTTTGCCCCTCTTTGAAGTGATGTGCGTAGCCGCATTGCTTCAAAGAATAAATTTTCCCTGACCATAGAGATAAAAAAAATTGACATGCCCCAGACTCTAATTTTAAAGCGATGATCAAAGGATGCCCTCTCGAGAGGTAAATCAGGGATTTTTGATTTTTTGATGATTTAAATGATTTCTTGATAATGTGTTGATGATCGATAGATTTGATAAGGATGACTTGATTTATCTCCCAAAAATTTAGAAGAGATTCACCACACTGCTAATTAGTTGATAAAAGACCCCTTTGAAAAATTAAATTAAATGCCACCATTATTACCCTTTAATAACCTTTAAAAGGGGTAAAAGGGTAAAAGTTAAGTTCATTTGTACCCTTAGCATTTTGAAAATTGAGAGCTTGCAGAACAAAGATGGATAGGATTCCACGCCACACACCGATTCGAGCGAGTTCACCGTCACCAGCATCTGGCCACATATGGACCTCCGGTACGTACCTCGAAAACCGCTTTTTGAATTTCAAATTTTGATTTTCATGCTTAAATTTGCTTTTAAAAATTTGAATTTTTCTCACATTTTAACGCATAGGGTAGGCGAAATAGCACATAGGGCACCTGCTTCAGCGCATAGGTAGGTTGTAATAGCGCATCCCGTTAGGTTAGGATCCCCAAATTAGTTTAACGCATTCAGATTCCGCTTCAGCGCATTAGGTCAAAACATTAGCACATCTGACAAATAGTGCATACATGTGATAGTGTCGCGCATAGGGTTGATCAAGTAGAGCATCCGAGAGACGGCGCATCAGAACTCTATTTCGGTTTATTGAACCCATTTGCCAGTGCATTAATGAAATGGCACATAAGGACTCTACTCCAACGCATCTAGTAGATTTTCTCGCGCATCTGATAGATTGGCACATAGAAGCCCTGTTTTAGCGCATTCAACCAAAATTGATGTTTTTGATGAATTTCTCCTAGATTTTGATGATTTTTTATCATTTTATCATGTCAGTCGATGATAGGATGATGTTGATTGATAGGTTGATGATCATCCTCATGATAGGCGAGGAATGATGAATAGGATAGGTTGATTGATCGATTGATTGATTGATAATCGTCCTCATGATAGGCGAGGAACGATGACAAGATAGGTTGATGTCGATTGATCTCATGACAAATGAGAATCAAATGATAAGTTAGGTGCTCCTCGAGATTTGATCAAAATCTCACATGAGATGATTTGATTAGATGATGTGCTTGATTGATAAGTTGATTGAATGATTTGCTGACTTGATGTTTTGATTTGATTCTAAGAGGGTGGCTTAGGGAACCTTCAGATTCGCGAGCGCTTTCCCGGGACGTGGGACATGATCCCAGAACTAACTCTGACAGATCTTACTATCATAGATCAATGTGGGTTGACTTGATTGATTGACATGCCCCAGTATCAAATTAATCAGGGGCTTCTAACAACACTTGAAGAGAGGTGGCATAGCGACCACAACATGTTTCACTTGTCGACGGGAGAGATGACAGTGACCCCAGAGGATGTATATTGGATATTGAGGATACCGGTTGTGGGGATGCTGATTATGTATGATGTTGAGGAGAGGGAGGGACAAATGTTTCATGATGATGGACTTACTGGTTATGACAGATCCTGGCAGGAGTTGATTGCGACTCAGCAACCATTACCTTGTGCCTTCGCAGGCTTTGTTGGAGGATTTCTTTGCCCCGACGGTAGGTCAAAGGGCCTTTCAGCTGGTTGGGGATGATTGTTAGAGAGCATGATTTCTCATGGCATGGTATATGCTTTGGGTTCATGCATGTTGGCACACCTATATCATGATCTGCATCAGGTAGTGTATCTTTGGGCAGGTAGTTTATCGGCAGGATGCACACTTCTATAGCTCTCGGCCTAGGAGCACATAGCCATCACACGACCAGTGGGAGACAAGGCACAACTAGCAAGATGACCATACATTTTTGGATATTCAGGGCCACTTGTCTAACATAAGCTTGGCAAGTTAGAGTATTGGAGACAAGTTCTAGATGACCTAGACACTATGATATAGCGACCTTATTTGGATTGTAAGTCATGGCTAGAGGATGGTGCAAAGTTACCGTATGCCTTTTGCAATAGATATCTGATAGGCAGGACGCTATATATTTTGGAGAGGTTTATGTTTGGTAGGGTGTATAGACAGTATGGTCGCATCTAGGGGATGCCATAGGGAGTAGCGCATTATGCTCGACGACAGTAGGACATACCCGAGTAAGGACTAGCGATTGATTACGATGCAGCTTGCGCAGAGTACTACGACCTTCAGTCGATATACTGGCAATACCATCCAAGATCGTAGATGCTTAGATGATGGTGGACTACGTAGAGTATTTCCATACACATCTATTTTCACATATTTCTAGTCCTAATGAGCCGACACCGATTTTGGAGGTGGGGAGAAGAGCAGGGTCGACTGCACAGCCGAGGTGAGGAGATGGTGGAGGGGATGATGGGGGAGGTAGAGATGATGATGGTGATGGAGGAGGGGATGATGGTGGAGGAGATGATGATGGTGGAGGAGGAGGTGGTGATGGTAGAGGAGGTGGTGCACCAGAATTTGGGGTTATCCCCAAGAGGCAGAGATCGAGACTAGGCAGGCAACGATCATTGATAGTGTGGATGCCCTCGAAAAGACAACAGGCACAAATTGTTGGGTTACAGGGGCAGGTTCAAACTTTGCAGGCACAGGTCTAGACACTTCAGGGATAGCTGACCAGGCCTAGGCACAGGCTCTGACACAGGTGCAAATCTAGGGATAGATGGTACGACTACAAGCCCAGGTAGCTACACTTACTATAGAGATAGATGCTGCCAGGAGACAGGCAGAGCAGGTCGTGGTAGTGGCTGATAAGGTATAGACTACAACTCAGGGTATAGGTACCATCAATTTTGTCAGAGAGCTCAGAGCATCCACCAAGGAGGTGAAATACTACAAGGGCAGGTACTACGAGGTCATACCAGCTGAGCAGTGGGTCAACTATGCTAGATCCAGATCCAGTTTCACACATTCGCACACCACCAATAGAGGGGTCACACAACCACTTCCACCAGGCGGACCTCCACCAATGATAGGGCCATCAGGGGCAGGACCATCAGGGATAGGGCCACCAAGGATAGGGGGTGTTGGACAGAGGCCTGCCACATCAGGTGGCAACACTACCGAATCCCACGGACATGGTTGATTTATACTTTATTTTAGAGACTCAACCTTGTGCCACATTTTTTATGTATCTCCTTCTCAGTCAATATCATTGTATACTTGACAGATTATTATGAGGTTATATGATATGCAGCGACGTTCGATGATTCTATGTGTTGATGGTTTATTATGGATGGATGCAATATGTTTATATTATGATATCATTATGCTATATTTTATATGATTATGCTATGGATGTATGTATGGATGATGATGCATTTTTTTATTATGTTTATGAATGATGTATCTATGAGATGGATGATATGGATGCAAATGACATGAAATATGTTTTTTTGTAAAAAATTGTATGTGCATATATCGATGTATGGATGCAAAAGGTTTTATTATGAACTGCAAATGAATGATAAAATATGTTCATATGGATGATTTATGGATGCAAATGTGATACATGCAGATGTATGGATATATGATTTTATGTTATGATTATGATAAACGTTATGATGCAAATGAAATGTAATGATCTTTTCTATGTTTTTGCTATTTTCTATGCAAGTATGTGAAATGAATGATGATCATGAATAAAAATGGATTATGATGTGGAATGAATTTATGATTTTATTATGGATGACCATGGATGGATGATGAATGCATTTATTATGACCTTGATGTGATGATATGAATGATAATGGTATGTTTTTTTTTTTTTGAAATTTTTAGATGCAAATATTATAATGAATGCATGAATGATTTGTGATGGTGATGGAATGTAATGCAAATGAATGATTTTTGTTATGTCAAGTATACTCAATCTTGTAGAGAGAAATAATATCAACCTTGAGAATGACCAGCTTAGAAAATCTATAATGCAGATGCAAACTAAAATGAAATGCAACTCTATCTATGCAATGTTGTTAATCTTATCCGTTGTGCATATTGTCATCATTGAGTGTTTTATTATGTTGAAAGTTAGTACAAACATCAATGGAATAATTAGACCATGATGACCTGAGTATAAATTCCATACAAATTTCGTTGAGGTTTGATAATGCAAGATAACACAAGCATCGATGTATAATTGGACCAAGATGACCTGAGCATCACTTGTGTAAATAGACAAGAGTTAATCATGTTCCTATGCAAATTCGGAATGTCATCAATGATACTTTGTAGAGCATTTCCTGCAACAATTTGTACAATAATAATGATTGACTCACAGACAATAGACAAATAAAAATATCATTTTCGATCACAGCCCCTCTAGTGCATGACATCATCAAGGTACTCCTGAGAAATGATAACAACAATAAAAATATAAGTAATTGAACATGTGTGTTAAAATGATCCAATCATGATTCAAAAGATCATCTTGCAATGAGGACTGATGTGATTGATTTTGATGCTTGAGTTGATTTAGATGATTGATTGATGTTCGATGTTCAAGCTGATGATTACAGTGATTGTTGTTTTTATCGAGGTTGCCTTGTTGATTGCTTAGTTGTTTAAATCTCAATAGTGACTTTCCCCCAGTGAGAACAAAGCAAAATTTATTATCGATATGTACAATGAAAACTAAGCCAGAATGGGATGACCGCGTTAGCCAGATATGGACATGAAGCTCGTTGTAAGATAAGCATGAATGTGTAGTGGTGGCAGAAGCGGACGGTCAACACACACTCAAAATAGACAAAGAAGCCGACTAAATCACAAATAGCGCCTGTTTCCAGGTTTTCACCACTTGTTTTTATTGCACTTTTCAGATTTTTTTATTATTACCAAGATGCTTGTTTGCCTGGTTTTCATTAGGGCGACCATTTTTTTGATTATTTTTTTTAGTTGTCACCAAGACGCCTGTTTGCCAAGTTTTCATTAGGGTGACCATTTTTTCAGGACATTTTATGCTTTTTAGATTTTTTCAAGACTTTTTCTGCTTTTTAGAAATTTTTTAGGACTTTTCTATTTTTTAGATTTTTTTCAAGACTTTTTCTATTTTTTTAGATTTTTTCAAGACTTTTTCTATTTTTTTCAGTTTTTTTCAAGACTTTTTCTATTTTTTTTTAGATTTTTCAAGACTTTTAAACATGCACTGACTGCATCAGGGATAGAACTTCTTCAGGTGAAGTTTGTTCATTGGTTCCTCAAATAAATCCCCCTCTGGTGTTGACAATTGGTATGCCCTTGATTCGAATACTGAAACAAAAACAAAAGGACCCAACCAATTTGGCTACTTCCCCTTCTTCTCTCGATCCTGCTGATTTTGGGGATTTTCCTTTAGTACTAGATCACCTATCTAAAATGTCCTTGGTTTGACCTTTTGATTGTAGCTCTGGGACATTCACTACTGATATGCCTTCAGGTGATCTACTGCAAGTTGGTGACGTTCATCTAGCAATTCTAGCTCTTGCAACCTAAACACACGATAATCTTCATTTGAGATGATTCCTTTCAAATACACATGAAGTGATGGTATCTCCACCTCAATGGGCAGGACGACCTCAAATCCATAGACGAGGGCATATGGTGTGTCCCCTGTGGGGATACAAATACTTTTATGATAGGCCCACAAAGCAGGATTCAGTTGAGTATGTCAGTCACGTCTAGCATCGTTGACAATTTTCTTTAGGATCTTCAAGATGGTTTTGTTAGAGGCCTCTTCTTGACCATTCCCTTTTGGGTAATAAGGCGTAGAAAACCAATGCTAGATATGGAATCTCTCACAAAGTTCTTGCATGTCCTGGTTCTTAAAAGGTCTGCCATTGTCGATGACAATGGATTGAGGGATACCATATATGCAAATGATGTAGTTCAAAATGAATGAGAAGATCTGCTTCCTAGTGATGGTGATTAGAGGCACTGCTTCAACCCACTTCGTGAAATACTTTGTGGTTGTGATAATGAACTTGTGTCCATTTGATGAAGAGGGGTGATGCCAAGGGTTGTAACTCTTGTGCAGGTGCATGAATGAGATTACCATGTATCTAACACTTCCTACGTGTTTTGACAAATCGAAAGGCTTCTCTCTCCATAGTCGTCCAGTAGTATCCCAAATGGAGGAGTTTATTAGTGAGGGTTAGACCACTTGAATGAGTGCCACAAATACCCTCATGGACTTCTTGTAAAGCCATGTCAGACTCATCACTTTCCAAACATCGTAACAGAGTGCCATCAAGACCTCATCTGTATAGGACATCAGCTATAAGGGTGTGGCGAGCGGCTTGGCAAATAAAGTTTTACTTTTGATTGTGGGAGAGATCGGGAGGTAGGGTAGTGTCTTTTAGATAAGTGTAGATCTTCCCATGAATGGAGGTATCAGCATCATCTAAATGACATATGAGTTGGGATTAAGGGTTATCATACGCAGGGGTAAACAGTTCCACCATGAACTCATAGCAACCCTATTTTTTGGGAATCTGTAGCAAGGAAGCAATAGTGGCCATGGTATTAGTAGCTTTGTTGTCATCCCTCGGGATTTGACTAAATTTGATGTTAACAAAATATTGCTTGAAGTCACCAATCATTCTTTTATAGGGCATCAATTTATCATCCTTGGTTTAGTAACCATTGTTGACCTGATTGATGACTAGTTGAGAGTCCACGTAGACCTGCAGCTCTATAATTTCCCATTCGACAATGATTTCAATCCCAATGATAAGTCCTTCATATTCTGTTGTGTTGTTGGTGCAAGGAAACATCAGGTGATATGACTTCGAAATGGTGTGCCCTAAGGGAGTGATAAAGAAAATTCTGACTCTTGATCCATGCTGAGTATAAGACCCATCAAAGTATAACACCCACTGCTTTGTTATTAGTGTCAGGACATCTGCATCAGGAAATTCAACATGTAAGGGATGATCATCATGAAGCGGTGCCTCAGCTAGTTGATCGGCAATGGCTTTCCCTTTAATTGCTTTTCTATCAACATACTGCATGTCAAATTCACTGAGTATCATCACCCATTTGGTCAACCTTCCTGTCAGGTTTTATTTGCTTAGGAGGTATTTCAATGGATCTATTTTGGCGATGAGTTTGACTGTATGAGTCAGCATATAGTGTTGCAATTGTTGTGTAGTGAACACTACAACTAGACAAGCTTTCTCGATGGGTGTATACTTGATCTCATAACCATTCAAAGTTTTGCTGATGTAATAAATTGCTCTCTCCTTCCCTGTTGAATCGTCTTGTGCTAACAAGGCTCCCAATGATTTGTCAGTTATGGTGATGTACAATAGAAGAGGCTTTACTTCTGCTGGAGGTACTAGAACAGGTGGACTCATCAGGTATTATTTTAGTTGATTGAAGGTTGCTTCACACTTCTCATCCCATCAAAAAGAAACATTCTTGTGTAACAAATGAGTAAAAGGATGGGTTTTGTCAACCAGTTGTGATACAAACCTTCTGATTGATTGAAATCTGCCTTGGAGGGACCTTAATTGACTGATGTTTTTTGGGGGTGGCATCTCCATGATGGCTTCCACTTTTGCAGGATCCACCTCAATTCCTTTCTCTAACACTATGTAACCAAGGAGTTTTGTTGATGTTACCCCAAATACACATTTCTTTGGGTTTAGGCGAACATTGAATTTCGAAGACGGGTGAAGAGTTTGTCTAATATCTCCAGATGTCCTTCTCTACTGTGGGATTTTTCTAACAAGTCATCTACATAGTCCTCCATGAAAGTATACATCATGTCATGGAAAATAGTTGTCATAGCTCTTTGGTATGTGGCCCCGACATTCTTCAATCCGAAGGGCATGACATTCCAACAAAAGGTTCCCCATGGACACGTGAAGTTTGTCTTATCTTGGTCTTCAAGAGCAATCTTGATTTGGTTATAGCCAAAAAAGTTGTCCATCAGTGATAACATACCATGTCCTGTTGTCAAGTCCATAATGATGTCGATATTTGGCAAAGGGAAATCATCTTTAGGGAAAGCCTTGTTGAGGTCTCTGAAGTCAGTGCAAATATTTATGCTTCCATCAGGCTTGGAGATAGGTTCAATATTAGATATCCATTCTACATAGTCAATGGGTCTGATGAATCCTACATCTAATAAATTCTTTAATTCCACCTTCAACAACAATGCAATATGAGGATGCATCTTTAACAATTTTTGTTTAACTGGTTTGATTCTCGAAGGAAGAGACAAATGATGCATGATGAGATCTAGATCAATCCCTGGCATGTCAACATAAGACCAAGCAAAATTGACTTGGCGCTCCTCAAAGAATTTGACAAAGTTGGGATTTTCATGTTCTGTCAATGATTCTACCAGGTAGAGTCTTTATTGTTTATGCACTGTCGACATTGATGGCTTGTGTTGGTTCAATCAGGACTTTGGATCTTTCCTAGAAGTGTTCGAGGAGAGTGTCAAATTTCCCATCCTTTGGCACCTCTGGGAGGTTTTCACCATCGGATGTGCTCTTTATTTTTACTCTTTCTGGATCTGATACTGCCATGGAATGGTTTTCACCATCAAATCTTTCTTTTGTTTCATTTATTTTGCAGTTGGGAAATTTAGCACTCCCTCGTCAGGAAGCTTCGTTATGATGTTCAATGGTGGAACCTAATTTAGGGTTTACAATGTAGAGGAAATTTACGATGGCCTCGTCACTTGGAAAGGTGGGGATATCAATAGGCTTAGCTTGGTTCCAATCTATGAGTTCAGGATGTCGCAGTGGTAGGGGTCATCAGATGGGTTTAGGTTAGATGTCATAAGAGTCTTAATGGTTGTATCGTTATCATATAGAACTAAGGCAAGATCAAGGTCTATGATGTCATTATCTTTCGAATGATCTGTATCGCTAAGATTTTGACCATCTTCCCTCGAGTCATCGATATTTTGTGAACCTACTTCAAGTGGACTAAGCCCTGAGCCTTGTCCCTCCTCGAGTGTGGGAGCATACTTATGGATCACATCAATGTCTTTGTTGTGGTAGGACTCTTCTGACAGGGAATCCCACTCATATTTATTGGAATCAGACTCATAGTGGTCACTTGCTTGTAGTTGTAGAATCCGTTCAACAAATTTTTGTTTTAGGTCCTCTTTTGTCTCCTCTTCCTTCTGGTGTTCTGTATATCCCAATCCTGTTTTGTCCCTTGGATTGGTTATGATGGGTTGGATGGGTTCAATAATGCCTTCTTTTCTTTTTCCAACAGGTCCTTGTCCTTCATATCCCATCTTTTCCATGATTAAGGATCCTTTACCATACTGAGCAGTTTAGACATTTGTTGCTTAGGGATCGATTTCATCTTTGTAGAGCCAGTTCAAGATATCTTTGTCTTTGGATTCCTTCTCTTGAGTGCTTTGTTTTATGAGCTAACCATCAAAAAGGGTGACCGGCTGGAAGGATGATGAGGTTGATGGTTGACCATATGATTTAGGTGAAGTTAGTTGTGAAAGACAAAGGGATTGTTCAATGGAATATTCGTCGACACCCTTGTCTTTGACTTGAAATTTCTTTTCAAATAGTTTGGCCAAGGTATTAAGCTGGAGTTTAGGAATGGCTAATGCAGAAGGGGTGGTTCTTTCTTCTTTCTCTATCTGATTGGATGATGAACTTGAATTATAAAGGGTATTAGATGTAGAACTAGGAGCTTCACGGTTGTGTGGCACACATACATCTTGAATAACTTTAAGGGTATTGCACTGTTGAGGACCATTAGAGTCTGAATGAATGGTAATCTCTTGCCCGTTGCAAGGAAATTTGAGACACCGATGGTATGTCGAGGGGACAACTTGCATCTCATGGATCCAAGGATGACCCAAGAGTATATTATATGTCAAATCTTTGTCCAAGACTTGAAAAACCACATCTCTTTGAATTGGACCCACCTAAATTGGCAATATGATCAATCCCTTTTAAGCTCTTTCCTCGTCATCATAGGCCTTAATAGTCATTTTCTTCCTTGGATCAATTGTATTTTCAGAGAACCTCAGTGCACGAACAAGTTTTAAAGTACAAATATTAAGACCGAATCCTTCGTCTATTAGGACACATTTGACATGATTCTTATGGATGAGGACCTCAATATGAAGTGTGGTGTTATGTGGATGAGTGGGAGATACATCGTCATATTCAGAAAAAGATAAGCAGTGAGGTGCAACTAGGTTTCCCACCATAGCCTGGAAAGTGCATACTTCCAGATTATTGGGTACCGTTGTAGCCACTAAGGCTTTTTCCAATATCTCCTTGTGAGCAGGTGAGATATTAAGAAGCTCCAGTATTGATATTTGCATGGGAATTTTCTGAAGCTGATCAACAATGTTGTATTTTTGAGATGGAGTGTCGGGTGTTTTAACGGTGCTGCCTTTCAAAACATATTTGGTTTGAGCCCTTGTGGTCACGTTTATGGGGACACTGTATTATTTTCCCTTGATCTTGATGACATTTATTTGATTATCTATCACAACCATGTCTTGTTGAAGATTATTGATTTGATGAGAGGAAATGTTGGTGTCATTGATTGGTGGATCGGTTGCGACAGGGTCTGATGTGTTATTGATGTCAAGGTCATTTGCATGGTCTTAAATGTTTAAAATATGGTAGATGATGCCATCATAAACATAATTCACTGCTTTTCCCTTGCCATTTGTGTTCGAAGACTCCCCTTCCTCATAGTTTGGTAAAGGATTTTTGAATACCCCATGATTAGTATTTGTTTGGGGTTCTTCAATGTGTATGATCTTGTTGTTGATCAAGCCTTGTATTTTATGTTTCAATTACATGCAACTATTTTTCAAGTGACCTTTGCATCAATGGAATTCACAAAAATGGGTCTCATTCCACCAGGATGACTTCACTTTAGGTTCAAATCCTTGATTATTGGGGAGAGTGATGATATTTTCTTCTATAAGCTCTTTCAATGCAGATTCGTAGGATTGACCTAAAGGAGTAAACTTTCTGTGATTATTCTCGGTTTGATACGATAGCCTAGATGGAGGATTGTTATTGCTTTGATTATTGCCCTGGTTCGTGTTCTGATTGGTAACATTTTGATTCGTGTTAGGATTGGGAGTTGGGTTAGATTTGGGTGTAACTCCTGATAGATTAAAAACCAGTTTAGCATTATATGTTTCTATTGAATTTTCATTGTTATTGTTCTTGTATTTCTGCCAAAACTTCAGTTTATCATTATTAGAGGGGTTGGATGAGTTGTTCTCATTGTAGATTTTCAAGATTCCCCTCTTGACTAAGGCTTACTCAATTTTAATCTCATTCTCGATTAGCTTTTCAAAAGTGGGAGGACATTGTAATTCAAGCCTGTAGGTCATGTCATCGTTTAGGTTATCAATAAACACGTCCATCTTTTCCTTTTTTGGTATGGTGCGAGGATATCTTGTGAATAGCCTTCTCCACCTTTGCAAGAATATTAGGAATTATTCTCCTTTCTTTTGTTTAACATTGCAAAGATCTTTCATTTTGATTTCATGTTGGATGTTATATGAATACTGTGTGATAAACTTGTTAACCAATTCCTCAAAAGTTTTAATCCCTAGAGGTAGTTGTGAAAACCACTGCATAGACTATCCTCCCAAGCTGCGTGGGAATAACCTCATTAGATAAGTGTCTTCATGAGAAAATTCTAAGCTCATGGTTCTAAATTCCCTTACATGATCAAGGGGATCTATTTTTCTGTTATACTTATCGAATTTTGGGAATTCGTAGTGTTTAGGAAATGGTATCATGTTTACACTTGGATCAAATAGGTAAGGGCATATATCTTGTATGGAATACCTCTTAGTAGCCCCCGTTTGCATGTTCTGCATTTGCTATTGAAGGGCTTGTATCTGTTGTGTTAAGGCATCCACGGGATCATTAGTCTTTATTTCCTTCCTTGTTTTTGTGGGTATTTCCATTTCTATTTTCCTAGGAGTCTTTTGCAATTTCATGATATCAAAATCATCGGGTAATTTGACTCCTTTATTTGCCAACATTAAAAGGTATTTCTCCCCTTCTCAAAAATACTTTCCATGAACTTATGGAAATTTGGGTCTTGTTGGGCTTGCTCTATTGTTTCCCCTGTTATCTCTTCAACCTCGTTTGAACGAATTCCATAAAAGGGATTTTATTCTCTTTCTGCCATGGTTTATTGGTTTTCGATTTCCTTTTGATCCAGTTTTCTCTTTTGCAACCTTGTTAAGATGGGCATACAAGTGATGAAAATTTTCTAAACGTTTGACCAAAGTTTGGTGAATGCCAAAAGAATTGGTTGAAATCTGGTCGAGCAAGCATTATTTCGAGATGAGGGATGATGAATCCCAATGAAGGATGATAAATCCTGATGGTGAAATGCAACTACTAAATCAGAAAATGAGATGATGAGGAGGCACTTTTGAATGTTTGATCAAAAAAATAGATAAAGGATTTTCACTTGACAATGTTGGTTTCAACAAGTTTGAGGCTATGATTTTTCTATTATAGGAATTGATTTGGGCGGTTAGAGTATTCGATGGCTGGTTGAGGAATGTGAGAATGAAGAATGGGCTGACTATGATTATGCCTTTGGAATAGAGCTCTTCGTTGATAATAATAAGCTTATGAGGCTAAAGGCTCTAAAGCAAAATCATTAGTATATCCTCTATCAAAGTCATGATACCTATGGACAAAGGTTCAATAATCGAGCAATACTTTCCTACTTTGGTACACAAAGCGTCTCTTTTTCAAAATTTTCTTAAAGCCTAGGTGTTTCTTTGGTTTCTTGATCCTTTTGGTAAGGGATTTCTTGACAAATTTGGTTGATTTCCAATCCCTCAACATAGGCTTTAGGACAATGAAAAGATATAGTTTGAGAGGGAAAATTTGAATAGGATATTGATTGGCAAAAAGGAGGTCAAATTTGGGTTTATGTTTGAAAAGTCACCAGATGCGCTGAAACTCAGATGCGCTATGGAATGGTTCAGGTGCACTGCAAAAAATTATGGATGCACCAGAATAGGGTATGGATGCGTTGGGGAATGATTTGGACGTGCCGAGACAAGGTAGGGATGCACTGAAACAACATATGCTGGGAATGTATAAGTGGATGTGTTGAAACAACAAATGAATGTGCTCAAGAATGGTATGAATGCGCTGGAACATGCACTAGATGAGCTAAATTGGAAAGTGTTTTCTAGTTTTCGACAGTTTGATAGAATTTTTCAGGTTTTTGACAGTGAATTTGGACTGTTTGGGCTGAATTTTCTTTTGAATCAATGATTGGATAGGTTTGTGTGATGTTTGTTTTTGAAATCGGTTTAAAAACATATTGGTAAAACACATCAAACAAGCATGTTTCCTAGGCTGTGTAAGACTATATTCTTTTGGATCCCACACGGATTTTACTCCAATCGCATATTCTTAGCAAATGAATTCAAAAGCTTGGCTGCATAGACTCCCCCTTACAGTGCACTCACTTCTCAAGCCAACCAAGCCTCCATCTCCCATGAATCTCCCATGGCAAGTTGATCATTTCTACTAAAAACTGTGAAGATGTGGGTGCCTTCACAACGACCGTTGGTGCACCAAAGAATAGATAGGGTAATTTTTGGAAAACTACAACAAAGGGGTTTTAGTAAGGACTTTCCATTCGTGGGGCACCATCCATTCTGCAAGAGACAATTTTTGCCCTTCTTGTTAGAATGGTGATCATGATACTCAAACTTTCCTTGAGCACCCACATTTATATCCCTGTTGGAAGTTGCTCGGCTTAAAACATGTTATCGGTTGGGTTGTTCCCTCCTTTCGAAGTGGGGAGGCAGGCCCTCTAAGGTTAAAAATGAAAAGAAAGTGAATGGGTCTAGTTTTTTGATCACCTAGTTAAGGGGAGAGCATACTCACCTACCATTCCAAACACAATAGACATGATTGTAAATTAACCTTCCTAGTTATGCTAGATTCCTATTTTATCCAAAGGAAAATAACAACTAGATTTAACCCTATAGACAACTGTTAGTAGTTTTAGTCCATCTTTCTTTGACAACAGTCTTTTAGGTGTTTCAGCAAGGTCTTTGACTGCGAAAAAGGTACCTGAAAATAGAAAAACACAAATCAATTTCGAGAATCTAGAAAAATCACAGTAAAAACCAGATGCACCATTAAAGAAACTAGATGCGCTAAAAATCAGATCGAATGCACTAAACTACTGAATGTGCTGAAAGAACAATCAAATGCGCTAAAATATAAATCGAATGCGCTGAAACTAAAAAATGACAGAATTAAAGTTAAACTCAATGACACACCAAAACAGAATTTGAAAGAGTTGAAGGAAACTCTAGAAGTGTCGGAATAGGAGCTAGATGCGCTGAAAGAACAACCAGATGCACTGAAACAGGTTACCGAATGCACCGAAACAGGAGCCAGACGCGCTGTAGAAAAATTTGTATGCGTTGTTTTAGATATTTTGACGGAACCTGCAAAATACAACTCAATAGAAAATTAATTAAATCATGGGGCTAGGCCCTACGGTGGGCACCAATTTATGTGTGGTATTTAATATGTCTTGCAATGTCAGTATAACACACCTTCATGAAATGTATTACTTAAAAGGAAATCTAAATAACAAACTATTAAAAGTTACAACTATCCTTCTAATTCATTCCATGGTTCTCTAATCTCAAGGAATCCTGCAAATTATGCTCTCAGATCTTATTATTGTTGCATATTAACTGTAAATATTGACAACGCAAGATACAAGATGCTACAATAAAGTCTGCATGCCTATGTTTTGGATTTTTGATATTTGATGCATAAAAACTAGATGATCCTAGGATGGAATGATACTAAAATGTAAGTGTTGAAAATGATGATGATGATCAAATTTTAATGTTAAATGGAAGATGGAATGAACTAAACTATCAAAATGAAAATGCCATTATAACACTAAAATGAGCTAAAAATGCAAAACTAATCTAAAATGCTCTCCAAATTCTCTCACAAATGCACTAAAATTCAACAGCATAAACTTGTCCAAATCTTCATATTGAAAAGTTGTAGCAAAGGGCTCTATTTATAGATTTTCTAAGCCTCGAGGTGATGTGGCAACAATGGACGGTCAGGATTGTGATCCTGTGACATCAACGACAGAGCATCAGGAGGTTAGAGGGAATCAGGGAGATGGTTTCCTTCAACAAGACAAATTGCCAAGTGTTAAAAGGAATCACAGAGAAGGAGGAGCCATGTGTCTCAGTTAGTTCCAAATTGGTTGTAAAATTGTTGAAGATATTTCATATTTTCCAATTTATAAAAATTAATTTTGTGAGACACATGATGAAGTGGCAGGTGAGTTGGAGGTGGTTAGAGGAAATATGTAGAAATGTGCTTAAATTGAATCAAAAATTCAATTTAAAATAAGATGGTAAATTAGAAAAATGTCAAATTAATTCATTTGTGCATTTTAATCAATTTAAGAAGAACATGCCAATTTGAATTTGAAAATTCAAATTTAAGAGGGAAAGGGAAAACCAATTAAATAACAAATTGATTTAATTTGTCTATTTAATTAATTTCAGAAAGAAGGTGAATTTTGGAAAAGGAGAATTTAGAATATGAACCATATAAATAAATTTAACAATTTATTTATAATAGTATAGGAATTAAGAACATTAATCAAATAGCAAGTATTTAATTAATATAGTACTCTAGACCATTTTTGTGTGTATACACTTACAATGATTGCGATCTTTGAAAGACACATTGTTCTATGATGACCAACTTGAAATGAATCATATTGACATATCATGAAGCTATACTATCCTTTCCTTGAAAGCATGAGTGATATTCATAATTTTTCCCAAAGTTGTATGAAAATATAGAGTGCAAATAATATAACTTCCTTACCAAAGACAAGGTTGCATAGGGAAAGACCAATTGTAGTCTCAACTTTTCAAATGTGTCCAAACAACTTTAGGTAGGTGGATACTCAACTTATAGTGTGATGATCTGCAATATGCTCAAGCTATGTGTGCATGTCTTCAAGTTGGCTTTGGATCTATGGCTTGTGAATAATTAGCCAAGAACATAGTATTGTGTTTTGCATGCACCAAGTTGCATATTGTCCTCCACATGATCTAGCATCAAAGTTGACATCAAAGATAACTTGTGTTTGTGAATGTTGAACACCTCACCCAAAAATCCTCTTTTGATCTCCAATAGTGAAGCACAAAGGAAACTTGAGGTGTTTTGTATAGCTAGCAAGGCCAACAAGGTGTGTTTTGTATAGTGGTGGGAATACTCACCACTATTTTGGATGTGTTTTGTATAGTGGTGGGAATACTCACCACTATTTTGGATGCTCATGTAGAGAAGCATCATCAATTGGTATTGGTGTAAAGGTGTCGGGCCACGAGGATAAAAGACCTATAACCATATCCTCATGACCAAGCATATCAAGTATAGTAATGTAATATCATCCATTTAATACCTCTACCATTAAGTAGTTAAGTCATTTTTGTAAATGAAACGTAGAGTTATTAATATGAATAAATACTTGATAATAATAAAATGGATGAATATAATTACAATGAATGCTTATGCATAGATGATACAAAATTATTTACAATCAACACAAGAATGCATACCTTTATTTGGTCCAAGTATCACAAAGGTGGTTTTATTAGAAGCACCAATGAAACAAACAATGAGGGTTCATTAGAAATCAACCAAGAATCGTCAAAAGTTAAGGGATTCGCCCCCAACTTAGCTTCATACTACAAAGGCATGAGGTCATTAAGATAATCCAAAGAATAAATAATGACAGTGACATATTTAAGAATACCTTGAGCCTTGTTCAATGAATAATCAATCAAATATTTCCAAAATTCAATGGATCTCCCCCCCCCCCAACTTAATTGCACATTGAAAAATCATGAGGGTATTAGAACAATCCAAATAGACATATTTAATAATACTTTGAATGATCATCCATTTGTAGCAAGTTTGTTGTGGTCATTAATGCATTCAAACCCTTCTAGTTCTTCTTACTCATAAAATCAATTATTGGACCTAGATCAATAAGTGTTTGAGGACTACGTATTTTGACCATTGGTCTCCCAAGATCTAAATGTTTGAATATAAAAACATTTATAAATGATAGATCATGTAGGATTTCATTATGTATCTCACACAAATCTCAAATTATTAAGGTCGACAGTTCACCATTTCTTATTGCATGACTAATTTCAACACACATATGAAGCATTTCAATGATAAAATTAGAATCAAATTGAATTATTTCCTTATGTGTGTGAATTATTTCTAAAATTTGTGATGCATTAAGTAGATAAGAAGAACTAAGTTGATTATCTTGTAGCGGATCATTTTGGTCTTGAAATATAATTAAACAAAAATTACATCCTTTAGCTATGTGAATGGATTGCAATTGTGATTTACCAATTTCATGCATATTAATGAAATGTACAAGGATCAATGAAACCTCATTATTATATGCAGATTGAACCACCTTATTAGATAATAGTAATTTATTAGGAATTACAATTTCCCTTGGTGGATATGTTGGGGTGGATGGTGGGTGGGATAATGACAATGGTAAAAGTTGTGTGGTATATAGAGTAGATGGTAAAGATGGTAATATATAAGATGGATATGGTGGAGATGGTACTATATGGGATAGGTATGGTTGTTGTGAGCATTTATTATGCCATTCTTGGTAATATGGTGATTGTTTCCATTCACCAAACATACTAGATAGGGAAGCATTTTGTGAAGAAACATATTGCCTACTTGATTCAATAGAATTATAAGACATTTTAAAATCATTTAGCATACCATGATCTACCTGGTTTAATGTGTGTAGTTGTTCTTGTGTTACAAAGAAGACATTTTCACTTTCACCTTTGTTTTGTTGAGGCTCACACATAGCTTGGATTTCCTTCACCATGTCCTCTTGAACAACTTGGCATGTGCACTTATCTTCTCCCTTGCAACAATCGGAACAACAAATGGTCAAATCATCATTTTCAAAATTCCATTGTCCTAAAAATTCATCAATTATTTGTTCTTGCTCAATTATGGAAATAACATTTGTAGATGTTTGTGACAATAGCAATGTAAAATCAAGCTCATCTAAGTTGCATTCATTAAATAGAGGGGGTATAAAAACATCACATTTTTTCTGCGTGATTCCCCCACCAATTTCTTCTTTTGTTTTTAAATTTGAAAGCGGGGTTTGGGGGTGGCAGGCCCCAGCGGGGTCAAGGGGCAACATTTTTCCTTGAAAAGTGATGTGTTTGTATTGCCTTTAAAATGTAACATTTTTATTATTTTTATATTGTTTCTTCAAACCTACTTCCTTCCTATCAATTAACTCACAATAACTGGCATGAATATATAAATGGTTTTAATTTCTAAAATCTACCTACAAATTCTGACCATGCATCTATATGATTTAAACAATGCAAATTAGGACTAATCACTGAGCAAGGCTAGCAGTTGCATGAGTTTTCATCCTAACGCATTGGTCCTAACTTAACTCACTAATTTTTTTAGTCTTTAACACCTCTCCTCGACAACGACGCCAAAATGATAGACAAAACTGGGGTAAAGAATAAAGAAGGATTTCAACTTGGTCTAAGAGTGTCAACCCGAGGATCATAACTTGCAAGAAGCGTTGTAGAAGTATACCTGAAGGGAGGAAAGTTGTGAATCAAGTGGGGATGAAATTCAACTAGAACACACATAAATTTCCTAAGTGAAAATCTTGTTTAACTTTCCTATTCTTCCTTCCCATTAGGAACTCACTAGGAACTGTTAACTGCAACATAAATTGTTAACTGTGATAGGAACTATTAACTACAATAGAAACTGTTAACTGTGATAGGAACTATTAACTACAATATAAACTGTTAACTGTGACAGGAACTGTTAACTACAATAGAAACTATTAACTAGGATAGGAATTATTAACAGTCTATACAATAACTACGACAGGAACTGTAACAGTTTTCACAATAATTGCGACAAGAACTATAACAATTTGCACAGTAACTGCGACAAGAACAATCTACACAATAATTGCGACAGGAACTATAACAACATGCACAGTAACTGTGACAAGAATAGTCTGCATAGTAACATCAACAATCTGTGATAATAACAACAACAATTTGCATCAGAAAATAAAACACACTTTGCTAAATTACAAGTATTGAAATCAAACTTTAATGAAATCAACCTTTAATGAAATATCACATTATAAACTTAAATCATAAAACCTTTTATCAAACCAAGTTTTAATTAAAATGCTAAAATTAAAATTACACAACAATTAAAGTTTTAAATCAAATGGAAAATAAATAACACATAGAAATGTTAATATTAAAAATAAATAAATGTCACCATGCTTCACCAAGGAGTGGGCCCTTGCTCTGTGGTTTGCAGGAGAGATGGGATGAGAGCCTTTTTACAATGTTGTCTTGATCATGCGAAATATTATTTTATTCATCAACAATTTGATACAAAGTCTTTGTTGCAAAATTCTATATTCTTCCCTCTAACATGTTGATTCACCCCCTTTATAGCTTATTACATTGCCTTATAAGGCATGAAACAAATTACAAATTATTTCACTATTCACACCCTTCCTCTTATTTCTACGTGTAAATTTGTTGCATTATTTTTCTAATATTATGCATATGCTTTTCTACACCACCAGTCATATTTTTGTGCCAACCTATTTTGTTGCATTTGCTCTTATTCTTTTGTCCTCTTTTATGGCACTATTTGCTCCTATTCTCTCACCCTCTTTTATGGCACTATCTATGGCTTGTGGGTTGGAATAAAACCAGCCATAAAAATAGGAATTTGTTGTGCCATAAAAATAGGAATTTGTTGTGCCATAAAAATAGGATTTTGTTGTGCCATAAAAATAGCCATTTGTTTTTCCTTCGTCCATTATAATTTTATTATTTAAGACAACAAATAATATATGCTATTTCGTGCTATAAGAGTAGCACAATAAATAATTATTAACATAAAATTATTTGCTGAAATTATTTGCTACCGCACAAGTTCCTGTCAAGAACGTGATAGGAAGTCTGTATGCTGATGGCAGGAAATCTGCATACTGCAAGATATATTTTCCAAGGCTTAAAATCACAATGCTTATTAGTAAAGACAATCAATAATTAATTTCTATATTTTATCCAAAAACTATATTAAATACCAGTTATATATATTTAATCATATGCAACATAAAATGGCGAAATAGTATGATATGGAATGAAATTGGAATGTGGAAGTGGATATGAAAGTATATGAAATAGGCTAAAATGTGGCATAAAATGGGACACAATTGGCTCTCATCATCTCCCTTGCCAATTTGAACAATAATTTTTTCCAAACACTTAATATGACATATTTCATTTATCAATTAAGCACATGCAAACTGTTTATGCAAGTTAATGTTTTTCTAAGCATAAAGTAAGATAAATAAATGTTTTTCATTACATAATCAAATATTAATTGAAAACATCATTGGGTTCTTGCATTACAATGAACAATAATATATAGGAGATCAACAATTTAAGACTCAGTGATTGAAATAGGTGAATAACAATTAAGACACTCCTTGTGCATAGATATTGACGGATTATCCACTTATGACTGCCCATAAATACTTATCATACTTATATTAACTCAAGAAATGTCTCAGATATTAAAACCAATGAGTAATAGTAGGCAATAAGATTGAAACAATAGATGTAAAGACACTTTCTGGAAATATTACAGTCTCAAACACATGAACAACATATAACCTTCATTACATAATATCATTAAGAGTGCAACAAGGACTATAACAGTAGTAGGAAATGTGTTTTTCTGATTACTACAAAGTCTACAATGCATTAACAACTGTCTCAGTTTACAACAACAAACACTAGACTATTTCTTCTAGCAAAAAGTGAGTTTATAGCTTAAGATACCACATGTTACAATGAATGAAAGTGCTTAGACCTTGAAAAAATACACTAGCCGACCCCTGCTTGCAGATATGAAATGTGTAGAAGTAATAAGAAAAGAGATATTACTGACTTAGACCTGGAATAGGGCCCACCACAGGCCAATATGAAGCTCAAATAGTTGATAAATTGCCCAAAAATTTGAAGTAACCTCCAACACACCTTTAGACATTTTCACATAGCCTCCAAATCCCACGTATGAATGTTACCAAGCAGATTATGCCCAGAGAAAGGAGCGATTTTCATTTGAAAGCTCACGTCCCCCTTCTAACACTCTCAAAACGCCTTCACAAGACACTACCAAGCCCATGTTTCAACCCACAACTCCACCTAGGGTTTCTCTTGAATTCCACGACCTTACAGAGCTATGATATCATTAGAATGGACATATTCATTGCAACCATGAGAAGCACAGTGAGAAACATCTTTGATAATATCAGAATGGAGGTATTTGCTCCAACCCAAAACCCTTTAATGAGCCAAACTAGAAAATATTCGTTTCTCTCCAATTTGCCACTAAAGATGACTCCCAAATTTTCAAAGAAGCACCTATAGAAACCCTAAATGGATTCCTCAACAAACTCCAGCTAGGGTAGATGGTTTCACCATCGAAACTGGTGCACTAGGGTTCTCAAACCCATAACCAAAGAAGCTTTAGAAAAGCTCTCCAAATGAATTGAGAAAATCACTTCAAGCATGGGAGAAATGAGCTCCTCCTTTCCCCTTTTAAAGAACTCTTTGAACTTCTAGAAAGACCAAAGAAGAGCATTCAACAAGATTTTAGAAGAATATTTTAATATTCCTTGACTCGACCTTCCAAGAAGAGTGTTCAACAAGCTTGTAGAAGAATATTCTAATACTCCTTGATGTGACCTAATATTTTTTTATTTATTTATGTCACTTTTTAATTAAAACATCCTTATTACTCCGAAAATGTCCTTTTCATTAAAATAATGATATTTTGACACGCAAGGTCCCTGTTTAATGCCTCCATGATTTAAGGCATCTCATCCCCGGTTTCTATGAGCTATAATAGTAAGGGCCTTTTTAAATATTTTAATTAATTTTAAGCAACCTTAGTAATTTAATTAAGGTATAACCATTAATACACTCATTTTTGTGGAACTGTTGGAATGCAACGAAATTGGAAACTAATTATGCTAGAGTGATCCTGATGAAGAATAAAGATGATCAAAGCTGACTTGCCAACTTTCTATTAATGGAAACTCCATCCAAGAATCTTGGAGCCCAAATTGAAAGCCGAAAATAACATCCGAAAGCATCAAATATCTCCTCTAAGCCATTTGAGCCAACATGTAACATCAAATCACCTGTCCAATCAAGCAGATACAAACCCAAAAAACCATCACCATCTGCAAAGCATGAGAACCCTAAAATGGGGACATTACAAATGACAAACATAAATGAAAAGAGGGGGTTTCCTTGTTTGATTCCTTGAGCCCCTATAAAGAACCTGCATGGAGAACCATTGATTAAAATGGAATATCACAAGGAAGAAATACATACAAAATATCCAATTTAGCCATTTTTTATCATCTATTTTTTTCAAGAATATTCATTAGGAACCTCCAACTTACTCTATCGTAGGCTTTGCTTATGTCTAACTTCAACATCGTGCCTTTTTGGTTTTATCTTTTTATATAGTGGATTGCCTCATGTGCAATAATGATTTTGTCAATTATTTTCCTCCTTCAAGTGAAGCCACTTTGTTCAAGTGAGACATAATTGTTGGGGGGATGCATTTTAATCAATTTGCCATTACTTTGGAGATAACCTTGTATATTATATTGCATAATGACTTCGGTCTAAAATCTAAAGGTTGAACAATCTAGATTTTTGGGGATCAATACGATATTGGTGTTTTTTAAGTCTTTGTGGATTTTATTTGATCTTCTTGATTCTTTAACAACTTTATATATGTCCATCCCCATGAAGTTCTAACAAGCCTGATAGAAGGATGCCAAAATTCCATCAAGCCTAGAAGCCTTATCTGGGTGCATTTGGAAGAGGACCATTTTCACTTCTATCGTTACAAGGGTTATAAGGACCTTTTTTTTGCATCTTTAATGCCTTGGGGTATAACTTCCAAGAGTTCATAGTGGTTCAACAGTGTTGTCTCTTGAAAGTAGGTTTCAAAAGAAGCAAACTCCTTCATCTTATATTTCATTGTTCTCGATCAAGGTCATCCCTTCGCTTGTGATGATTTGATATATTCTATTCCATCCTCTTCTAGTTATCATTGAGTTGTGGAAATCTTTTATGTTCAAATCACCATCCTCCATCCAGGTTTCTCATGATTTGGAGTGCTAATAACATTCCTCCTTGGTGAGGATTTCGTTGTGCTCTGCTAGTAATTATTTATCTCTGATATAATCTTCCTGAAGCATACCCTCCACTATTATCTTCTCATTCAATGCCTTTGGTTCATATTCAATCCTTTCTTTCTCCTGGAAAATATTCTTGAAAGATGTTTTGTTCCAAACTTTTAGTTTCTCCTTCATGAATTGGAGTTTCTTATTGAATACGTACATTTGTGAGCCATTTAATTATGTGGTTTTGACCACTGTTCCAAGAGGTCTGTTAGATCTTTGCTTCTAAACCAAAAATTTTCAGATTAGAATTGACATTTAGGCGGTGGGTGATCCTCAATGAGGTACACATTGACCAGATATTGATCAAATATGGATATGGGTCTAATGTGAGATGTGGGAAGTATGGGGATGTGGAGCTAGTTTGGTGAAAGTAGGAAGTGGTATAGTCTCTCTGTAATGTTTGCAAATCCAACTCACTTATTATTCCATGTGAATATATTGTTAGATGGTTCTATATCAATAAAGTTACTATGTATGGTGAATTCATATAATCCTTTTTGGGATTGTGATATTCTCCCCAAATTACCCATTTTTTGATGGATCCAATATGACATTGAAGTATCCCCCAGTGACAAATTCTCCTGGGTTTATTTTACTAAAATTTGTTTTTGATTCATCCCATAAAGCTCTCTTATCTACTAGTTTATATGGACCATAGATATTGAAGATGTAAAAATTAAGTTGGAGATCAGATTTTGTACCTTTGCAAATTACCAATTGGGTTTTGCCTCTAGTAGATCTATCAAACCTCTCCCTAGTTTCTACATTATTCCCAAGCCTCCAAAGGCACTCGTAGCTTCAACAAAATGGCCATACCGACCTCTATAATGTTTGATAAATGATTCAAATTCTATCTTGTTCAATTTGGTTTCTTGTAAGAGCACAATCTCAATTAATTGACTGCCCAAGTGACACTTGATTATGCACTATTTATTAGGGGCATTTAGGCCCCTATTATTCCATGTTAAAATATTTATTGCCCTCTAAGGGATCTCAATAGGCAAGTTTTGATGGAAGTCTGGTCTCCATTTTGTGTATCTTTTTCTCTTATATTTATTTGATCTGTAACCTCACTTGGATTGCAAAAGCTTAAGTCCATTGTTCAGTACATGTTGGAAGCAGATTGGTTGATCCTTCTTAGATAAACCATATCAACCTCATCCACTGTATTTTTGTCCTTCAAGTTTGGGCCATCACTCTCTTATTTTTCACTTGTTTCACCCTTCTCTATGTGTGGAACGATCACCATAGTTTGTGATTGGAATTTATTTGGTGCCATCTAGGGATTTGTTGTTTCGATCCTGCATTGAATTAGATGGGGCCTCAACATTGCTTGGAGGTTATTTTGTCGTTTTTGGTTTAGACGATGCACCTTCCCCATTTTTCTTATTAGTTTCTTTTGGCATCCATTTTTTCTTGATCTCTAGAGGGGGTGCCAATATGATGTCTTGAAACGGTTCCTACTTTTGCATCTCAAACAAAATAATTTAGGGTTTTCGATGGCCAATTATTGGGTCCAAATCTCGACTGTAGTGAATAGTTTAACCAAATTTGATACTTCCTTGATTGAAACTATCTTGATATATAGACATAGATTAGGGTTTCTTTATTTCACAAATCTACCTCCAATGTTCTCCGATGGTGTCTCTGGTTTTTGTTAAGCATTCACTCGACCAATATTCAAATGGTAAGTTGTATAATTTAATTCAAATCAACCCATCTGATGGGGATGTATTAAGGGGATTGAAATTTGGCATCCAATTTTGTAATAAGAAATGGGCATCTACGAACATCTATTAATCTTTCTTTAAGATATTTTCCCTTTCATCTTGAGATTCAAACATCGCAACAAAGAAATCTTATGAAGGAAATTTAGTATTGGTTTGGCTTCTTAGTTTGTAGCGACCCATCCTCTGATCATTGACCTTGTTAGTTTTATTCCAATGAAATTCCCAATTAAATCACTCTCCTCAAGTTCCTTCAAATCCACACAAACACTGGATGATACATCAATTGTGCACTCGTCGTCTTCTTCGCGAGAATCTTGATAGCCCACCCAATTTTTCTTTCCATTTTCTGCCTTGCTCTGCTTATACTTGCGTGCATCATTTTCAAGCATTCAAAAAAATTTAAACCAAAAATGTCCCCCTTGAATGACTTATACCGTAAAAAGAACTATAAATTTATCCTTCTTATAATTAAAACTTATTCTAAATATTAAATATCTCTAAAATTAATCGTCAATTTAAAAAAATTAAAATATCTTCCAAATTACTTCTTTCTTATAAATTATCAAAAAACTCTTCCATATAAATATTTATAATTTTATTGGCCATACATTATATAAATATTATATTATAAAATTTATAACTATCAACCATTTTTTTGATCATTATAACTATCAACCATTTAATAATACCTTTAAATAGAATTATTAATTTAATAACCCTAACACTTATTCAGGGAAAAATAAATTAGAAAAAATTCAGAACTGCCAATTGTATTTTTGTAAGCGGACTTCAAAATCAAGTTAAATACATGGAAATGTAAAAGACGTCCACTGATCCCATTTAATTTTTTCCTGTAGTTGCTGCTCTTTGTCCAGGTGAGTGCGCAAGAATATCAATACTTTTACTGCTATAAAATTGCTCAAATCAGTGGCAAAAACATTCGATCTGATTGCCGATTTAAAATTATGTTCAAAATCCTCTCTTCAGCTGTTTTTTCCGTTAAATTTGAGCTAGGTTTCGGGGAGATCTTGTTCCATCATTAATTCTGTGTTTTTTCAATATATTTGTCTGTTAGCGCCCTGGACGATCAAGGATTACACTTCCAGGTACATTTATTCTCAAACTTACATGTTTATTAATTATCGATTCCCACTGGAGATATATATTTTTGTCTAAATCTTGAGATTGGGCACTCCTAGGTTTATAGGTTCGATTCGCTGTGTTATAAACCGACTTCAATTATGCTTCTTTTAATATGGCATTTGCTGTAGTGTTAGTGGTACTTAAATGAATGGTTTTAGATCGGCGATCGTTGGGGCCAATGAAGAGATCTAAACTTTTGGGCGGAATCCGTGTATTGCAGGGGTGGCAGTTATAAGGGCTAAAGGATCAGAGCGTTAAAGCGACACTCAGATTTATATAGTCAATCGAAAAATTGAATTTGGGGTTTTTACTTGAGTTTTTGAAGTGTAATTGAAGTTACACAGAGAATTGACAGCGGGGCTTCAGATCTGAATATGTGGAATTTACATTGGCAGTGGATTGGTCAGCATTAAATCTTGAATAAGAATATAAAGTTGTTGAAACAATTTAATTTGGCACTGCAATACCATGTCTTCTCCAGTTCCTCCAGGCGAGCGGCCTGGTTATCCCAATTCTACAGGATATTCTTCACAGAGAGCTTTTACACCAGTGTCTTCAGATTCAGCAGGAGCTCTGGCGGGTAGCATGCAAAATCTGAATATCAATAGGCCTCCCCCACCACCATGGGGTACTCAACAAACCCCAAGGCCAGGTGCAGCACCCCAAGGTATGCAGAATTCTGGTCCTCCATTTGTTCCAGCTGGGAGTCGTCCTATGGGCATGGGTATACCTTTTCCTTCCACAAATCCTCCTCATGCTCCGCAGTCTTCGCCTTCACCGTTGGGTGTCATGCCGTCTGGCTCCCCAGCGGCTAGACCTACTGGAAGACCTGTTGTTAGACCTGCAGGTCCCCCTTATGGTGGTGCACCGCCTGTATCGGCACCGAATAGTAATATGGGAAGACCTGTAACGACTCCTTTTGTCCAAAGACCCAATGCCCCACCTTCCAGACCACCTGGAGCAATGCCAGTCCAAGATGGTTTGGGGTCCCCATTTGCACCTGGATTAAATTTGAATTCGTCTAATCAAGTGAACAATGGAACTTCACCTTTTGTTCAGGGGGCTCCTCCCATGCGGCCTCCTTTCTCTCAAGGAGCCAATGCCATGCATCCACCAGTTGGGCTCCCAAGAAGTTCTGGTCCTACAGCTGCTTCAGGAGCTAGCACAGTTCCAAATGCTCAGCGACCACTGGCATCAGCAGTTCCACCACCACAATTTCCCTCTGCTAGCCATACCCCATTACGTGCTCCACCAACTACATTTCCTGCCCCTGGTCTTGCTCCATCATCAGCGCCACCACCTCCTTTTGCTGTCGCAAGCCAGAGAGGACCTCCATCGTCCTCTTCTTTATATGGAGCTCAGCCATGGCAGCCTCCATCTCAGCAACACAATTATCCAGACAGCTATGTAAGTATTGAGCACCGTATTATTTTGACATTTTGAATTCTAAAGAATCATCTGAAAGCATATATGGAGCATTCTGTTTTAAAAAAAGTTAAGCAAGGGAGGAAATTTAGTATTTTATTTATTTAGAAAACTCATCACAGTAAACATGTACATCTAGCTTTGCATGCCTCAAATTAAACAAACGAACTTTTAAATATCTCAAGCCCAAGGTTATATAACTGGGTATTGAAATTTGCACATATACATGTACAATGCAAAGTTGGGCTTCGAGCGTAGTTTGCTTTGTTTTTTATCCCTTCTAAGCTATGTTGCCTTTTTCCTTGCCATGATTTGTCATTTACCAACATGTCAGTGCATTGTTTTGTTCATGAGTATTTAGCTACCTTCCAGAATTTTGTCTCTTCAGAGCTTCCTAATTTGCTATAATTATTACTTCAGAGTTGTTTGTTGTTCACTCTTCTTAAGTCATTTCTTCCTTCCTTGCTTATTGTATTGTATTTTATCTTTTGAACTTTTATTCACTTATTTTTTTTCCCGATTCAGACAATTCAAAATAATTTATTGCTTATTCCTCTGTTTGATCTTTTCTGTGTTATTCCCTTACGATGGTCTTTTGGATTCATTTAGGTATTGCTTTACTTGGTTGTAAGTCCAAGTTCTTATTATTTTTTGGGGAAGTTGCTTTGAATAAATATTTTTGCTTTGGAGCTTTTTATTATCTAAGCAATTTTACGTAGATGCTGTATCTTTATTTGGTATCACTTACTTAGGATTTGAACAACTAGCTTTCTTAAGAATACAGCTTCTGGAACAATTGCATTCACAAGTTTTGAAAAATAGATGTTTCCAGCCACATCTTGAACCAGAATCAATTTGGTTCAATGTGTTGTTCGAAATGTTGACTCCCTGATTTTTTTTTCTGCAATTGTTGTATTTTTTATTACTATGGATTGTAGAAGCTTGAGGTCTTTCATGTAGATTTATTCTCTATTAGAAAAATAATCTTAATTAAGGTGCAGAATAGCATATTAGAAGAAAGAACACAATCTCTTAGAAAACTGTCACCCATTAACCACAGATATTTGTTGCTAAGGATTGGAGAAGTAACATAACTTGCTCTCATTCAAATAAATGCCAGTAGTTGGCTGGCTATCAAGACACAGATCTTTTAATTCATTAGCCCATCACTAAGCAGCTGCTAATCATTGTATTGGATAATGCAAAAATAGTAAAATTCCCTATCATATGCGTGGTGCATAATATAAGCAGAAAAATGTACACTGGAAAGCTGCCAACAGAGATACGAAAAGTGATCCTAAGATGACAGAAAACATGTGCGAGACCTAGTAAAGATTGCAGCAGCCTGGATGGATTTTCTCCATGAGATGGAGAAATCCTGGAATATGGCTTGTTATTTGTCTCTGCCAACCTTGATATCTCTGTGAATGCATTAGACCTTTTTCCAAATCTGTTGAGCTCAACTTTTACTATTTTTCTTTTCACATTATGTTTCGTGGTCTGTGAGGTGGATTCTGTCAATGCTTTCTGTATGCCTTTTCTATTACTCCTTGGCCATACTCTGCAGGTAGGCTCCAACTCTAGGAAATTATAAAGAAGCTTTATAACAATCACATACATTGTGACAGTCGTTCATGATACCCACCAAACTTCTTTTCACCATCTCTCTAATTAGCAAATTGCCTTAGCTGGAATGAACTTTTTTCAAAATTATCTGATGGATCTGGGACACTTCATCTTTACTTTAATTGTTCCCTTGAGCGCACCCTTCACTTAGACATCAATTCCCTTTCCTTTCTCACTACTTACCATCACACCTTTTTGGCCATTCCTGCTACAAACATGGGAAGAGACTTTTTCCTTGGCTTCCCAGTTATATTACCTCTATTCCATGATGAATAGCATTCTGTGTAAGGCACTCTAATTTGTATATGCATTGCTATCAAGGTAAAGCTGATATAACTCTGCTTCATCTTCTAAGCGTTCCTTTTAGTACAATCTTGCATTGTTCAATATTATCTTGGCAAGTTGTCTGAGGGGTTTGATTGGACTGGACTCTAAGTGATTTTGCTATCTAATAACCTAGCAAAAAGTTTTTTATCTGTACCTTTGACATATCATACCAAGTGAATCAGATCCAAGTCCAATAAAGTTATAGCTTTCAGACATATCTTTATGATCTTGGATTTGTTGCTATTCCAATATTTGGTAATGAGGTCGATGATTAGTAAAATTTTCACATTAATGTTAAATTTTCCACTTTTAAAGAGATTTAAATTATTAGGCCTCAAAAATTAAATGAAACAGAGCTATAAACACTTCTTTAGTATTGTATGCAAGACTATTACTACTTGATTAAGTGATGGTTAGGTTAGCATTCTTATCATGTATAATTTCTCCTGCTTTGGCATTTTTAGTAGTTCCTCTGTGAGCTTCATAAAAAGTTAAGACCAATTAGGATTTGGGGCTTATGAGGTGATGGAGGGTTGGTTTCTCATGCTCTGCCTTTTAATAAGGTTGAACAACTGACTTATCATCCTCTTACTGTAGGGAATTTTTTCCCCTATTGGGCTACTAGCAACTTTAAATTTTGTATATGCAACAAGTTCTAATGAAAAATGAAATTCTTAATGTGAAAGCAGAATACGATATTTTGTAATCATTATTTATGGTAAAAATTAAAACCTTCTTACAAGATTGAAAATGAGATGCATACCCTAATGATTTTTATTTTACTTAACGTATGTCGAGTCACACAGAAAGTTGCAAGTGATGGAAAAAGTTAAGCCCGAGCTCCTGGGATAGTTGGTAATCCTTTCTAGAATTAAATCTATCTTATGGATTATGCTTTGTAAAGTTGAGAATTATTTCACCAAACGATTTCCTTGAATATCAACAGAGTACATAAATTACAAAAGTAGTGGATGAATGAGCTGCATATTCTGTAATTTAACTTTAGAATTGATCCAGAAAACAGAGTAAACTGGTACAAGCTATGTATGTGTTTATGGTTTGAAAAGGAACACACATGTGCCAATGGGGTATGGTGAAAATTACACAACAAAAACATGGAAAGTTGAAACATTATTGGAAATTTAATCATCCTGTCTACAACAAAAGGCTGCATGCTAAGACTTGGATTTTTATTATGTTGAAGATTGTATATATCTGGTTGTGCAAAAGAAGTTATAATTTTCTTGTGTCTAGATAGGAGAATTTGGTAATTAATGAATGCATAAACCAAATCCCTAAGGAATGTTCATTGATAAGGTTGCAGGACAATTTTTATTATTTGGTCCATCTTTAGTTTGCATAATTCTCCAAAACCGCTAATTGGGAATCTCCAGAAGAGTCTGTTGAAAAAGCAATCTTTAAAACATGAAGAATAATCTCGAGTCTGTCAAAAAAGCTACCATTAAAACTTGAAGAATATTCTTTCTTTTAAAATGTTGATAAGGTTGCAGGACAATTTTTATTATTTGGTCCATCTTTAGTTTGCATAATTCTCCAAAACCGCTAATTGGGAATCTCCAGAAGAGTCTGTTGAAAAAGCAATCTTTAAAACATGAAGAATAATCTCGAGTCTGTCAAAAAAGCTACCATTAAAACTTGAAGAATATTCTTTCTTTTCAAATGAAAGATACATTAGAAAATAATGTTCCATAGTGTGAGGTATGCTGTAGCCATGCAAATCTCTAAGTCCCAATGTGCCAATTTGAGGGTGTAGTATCTCAGCTATGCTGACAAAGGTAAAAAGCATCAGGTGAAAGTTGATTTGTAAGGTCCTGGCCTGGCTAGCTCTCCTCTTGGGTGTATGAGACTTGTTGGGAACTAGGGAAATATACCTTATATATATTGTTCAAGTTTTGCATCCTAGGTTTTGATCTCCCGACCAAGCAGAGGAGTAAACTGAGTCTTGCAATTGTGAATGCTCACTCATTGCAATCTTACAGAAGATAATATATATGCTTTCCAAGGACATCATTATAATGATTTAAATAGTTCATGACTGATACTATGATATGTATTGAACAAATAAATCTATCAATCATGGTTTATAAACTTATGGATATTATGCACGATTTTCGTATCATCTTGTTTGTGATCGGACCTTTTATGCACATTAATGGATATTAATTTTTTTTTTAATATATGTGCAAATTTCTTTTTATACTCTTTTGTATGTACATTTCCACCCTGTTTCATAGCCAGGGTTTTTTAAATTGGCATTTTCTGTGCATTTATCCTTACCCATATTTTGGTTAAACAATTTAATATATTAAAGATCATCAATAAACAGTATTAGGTTCTGTGCAAACAAAGCAATGCTAATAATTATTGTGTCTATTAAATATGATCCAGATAAATCCAACCTACATGAATTGTATACTTCAACATTGAGACTACAGACTCCTGAGAGACATTTTAAATTAATGAAAAAAACAAACAAATTTTCAAGATTGATTTTAATTTTTTTACTACTGGATAAATGCCTTTTTGGATTACATTAGATGCTTTTCAGGCTTTAAGAAAATTTTGGTTTCTCCTTTGTCATCTCTATCTTTTATTTTTGCTATAGATAATTGGAGTCAAGTACACAGTCTAGAAAAGTTGGTGAGGTGCCAAAGGCCAGACACTAATTGGTTGGGAAATTAAGATATGAAATATGACATTCATGACTTATCTTCAAATCGGTATAGAGTTTGCGCCTCTGTCTGTTCCTCTTCATCACTGTTCTTACATCTTTATGTTTACCAGCTGAATTGGTTTCATCTTGAAGCTGCTCCTCTGATCTCTCTAATAGTATTCATCTTTTCCAGCAGTTGCTGAAGATGCGTCAATAACTCCAAGTTGGCTTAGTTGGTTTTCTTTTAAAATTCCTCCCTCAATCTTTTTCCTGCTTCTTTTCCTTTTTTCGTATTTTTTATTGATGTGTGCATGCTGATCAATTCGATTTGGCTTAGCTCATAAATAGAGGCATTCCTATTATTCCTTCGATTAGTTGAAAGATTGCATCCAAATTTGAAATTATTTCTGAGAAATCTGAAGAGTATGAGATATCCCAAGTTGTCTTTGTATTCTCTTCCAATAATTTTGCTGAAATTATCATCCATGCAGTTTATAATTAATCAAAATCAATTCTGCAAATCCATAGACATACTCTAGTTATATGTCATCCAATTTCTCTCTCTCAACCCTTGACCCAACAGAAGCGCATTTTTATTCAGTTTCAAAATCATATCTGAGAGTAACTCATTGTGAAGGTGAGAACTATTGTGTTTCTCTCAATCTCTTTTATCAATTTTGGGTGAATCATATTAGGCTGAGATTCTAAAGATGCTAGGCTACAGGTTCACCCAGACATATCCATAGGGTGCTCGGGTCAGACCTTGGGTGTAGCCAAGTTTGTCTTGACCTCGTACCCAGGCCCAAACTGAAGCCAGGAAATACACTGCTCAGTTCTGTTGACTTTGGTAACCCAGGTTTTAGGGATGTTCATTTGTTGATATTTTTCCCATGATTGCATGACTGGAAGTAATTTAGATAGTAGACATACTCACAGGGAACTTAGGGTGCCTGAGCTAGACCATGGGCGAACCTAGGTCCATCCCAGCCTTTGTGCTCGGACTTGAACTGAACACATTCAATGCATTGCCTGGTTCTATCAAACCCACTAATGTAGGTTTTAGGGATATTCATTTATCGTTATTTTTCCCATGACTGCATGCCTGGAAGTAATTTAGATAGTAGACCAACAAAAGCTTCTATGTTGGCACACTCAGGTACATCCCAATTCCTTGCCACCCTCTCCTTGTAATCAGTTTTCTTATGTGATAGGAGATGCAAGTTGGAATGCACACAAACCATGTCCTTTGTCTTTTAAAAAGCAAACTGGCTACACTTAACTTAATGGATAAATGAGGTTTGATCAGCTGAAGAAGACTCTATTGTTGGTTCTCATTATAATATGGTATGCATAAAAGAAAGAATTATATTAATATATGATCAAATTTGAAAAATTTAGAACATGAGCCATTATTTTTATAATGTGTACTCTTTAAAAAGAGAATCAATAATATACGCTTGAGAAGTATTGTATTATATTAAAATTATCTTTTTTTTTTCAATATTTTATTTTTAGATTTTGCTATTTATCATTTATAATATGGAACATTGACGACACAATCATATACTTGGTTTAGCATTTACTTATTCGTACATAAATGAAAATCCTGACAGCTGTAGGAAATGGAATTGAGAGTGAATAGTATACACACTTCACAAACTTTTTTGTTCTTTTGCCTTATCTCTTCGTCTGAGTAAATGTCTTAGCTTTGTTGAATACTAATCCTATTGGTGTAATTCGTTGGTCTATGATATAGTATAAGATATTTCATATTTGTCAACACAAATATTTGCATCAGTTTACTGTAGTTATATGACAAAACCCTTAACATGAAAATACTGTGTGCCTATATGGTGCAATCTCTCTGTTGTTTTCCTCAACTGAGTAAAATGTGAGTTGTGTAAAGTGGGCAATGGCCCAGCCTTCAAGAAATGGATGTGTCTTCCACCATAGTCATATTGTGGTGGAATATGCTTGGCTGGGTTGTAGGTTTGCCCAGACATTCCTGAAGGGTGCCCCACCCAGACCCTGGGTGGAACCTGGCCCATCCCAACCCAGTACTCAAACCCGAACAGGACCCAGGGAATATGCTGCCCAATTCTACCAAACCTGGTAATATAGGTTTTAGGATTATTCATTATAATTTATTGTTATTTTTTGCATAATTGTATGCCCGGAAGTAATTTAGATAGCAGACATACCTGCAGAGAACTTGGGGTGCTCAGGCTGGGCCCTGGGCAAACCCAGACCCATCTCAGACCATTACATGGACCTGAATGGAACCCAGGCAATATGCTACCTGGTTCCACTGAATTTTAGGATATTCATTTATTGTTTTTTTCCCATGATTGCTTGCCTGGAAGTAATTTAGACAGCAGACCATATAGCAATTGACAAAGAGAGGCTCAAGCTTCCAGCTTCATTTACATCTGAAGAACATTGTTGCAAAAATAAAGCAGCTGCTCTGAGAAAGTAGCATTTTTTTGTGCTGTAAGTTCATAACTTCATTCTAATATTTTAATTCTGAAATAAAGAAGTCCAAGGCGAGACTGACCCATCTAATTGATCAACTATTTTTTTAGGTTTTGTGGGGGTGGGTTTGGTGGAGAAATTAAGTTCTGAGGAATTGATTGTTGCATTTGCACTAATCTAACCATTACATTTTGGAGAGTAAGCGATTCCCACTAGCATTTTCTCTAATCAAACTATTTCAATTTGGGAAGGAACTGATGGTCACTTCAATTACTCTAATCAAGCCATTTCATTTTGGAAAGGAAGGAAAATGCAAAATTTAAGCATGGACAGCTACTGATTCTCACATACACCCTTACTCAACCTGCACTTAATTCCTCGCTCCCAGCCCTCAAACTGTGGCTGAAGATGACTACTGATACAAACCCATGTCACTGATTTGCCATTTTCTTATTCAAATTGCTGAATTCAGAGGACATGCAAAGCTTCTAGAATGGGTTTTTGGCAAAGGGATAGTAGAAAGGATTTTTAATTTACTCTTGTGGTTGGCAGTCTTCTACAGTAAGGGCTTGGGGTTTAATCTCATAAGGGATTTGATTCCTTTAATCTCTCCCTCTGTCAAATTTAATCCTTTGTTTGTGGCCATGTCTGCTAATTTATTTCATGTAATTTTGATGTGCATGATTCTATCTATCTTTTCTTGATAAGAATAATAAATGAACATATGCTTAAAAATAGGATACTAAAACATGAAAGAATAATATATTAAATGCAACTTGAGAAATAACATAATCTTTATTTACAATTTATACGTGAGAAGCATTTCAAGTATACAAATTTACATTATACGTTAAGTGATACAAGGTCAAGTCTTCTATATCTGGAAATCTGCTTTTGTTTCACAAGCCTCGATGTTGTTGTCTGCAAGAGGGAGAGCATCACTTGAGCGCTTTACCTCCAACCATAGATCAATGGTCCCCCACACACCTTCCAACTGGAAGTGGCCCTACCCTTCACGAAGAGTATAGACAAAGGAACCAACAAATTCATTCCATTTGAGTTCTAGTGTCATGTACCACATAACCAATCGACCATACAACTTTAGACATCTGTAACTAAGTATGACCAATTTGATTGGATATGCAATTTGGAACACGGTGAATCGACTAATGCAAGTAGAGACTTTTGCATTACTTTGGCCAAAGATTTGAAATATATCAAACACTTACTTAGGAAATGAAGTCGTAAGTTCACACACCTCTAACTCTACTTGGAAACAACCTTTAACCCAAGGGTTAATATATGACTGACTGGTTGGCTGTTTGTCTAACCTTTCTTAAGGATATCAAATCATAAAAATATAACCTACTATAGTCGATAATTGACTAAAATGAAAATACTTTTCTGACAACGAACACCCATATTGCGTACTCGCAACATCTCAGAACATGGCTACTGCCACTTGTTCACAAATACTTGCACTCAAATTTAAGAGTAAACTACCTTCCTATTTTCATGCACAAATGGTTTATAATTTTTTCAAACAATGTCATCGAGTTGAGACACTTTGCCTTACACAAATTCAAAATTTCACCAAATAGATCTACTTTTTTCCAAAAAAGGACTAGTATCTTATAGTTACATTCAATTTGCTAAAAAATCTATTCTGGCATATTTTCAAATTATTGTCAACTTGTCAAATGAGTAAAATAAAATAATATTGTCCATAAATAAAAAGATAACTTCTTTTAAAATAATTCAGATTTCTCTATGTTTTTCCTCTTGGTTCTTTGCACAATAACACAATATAATACCAACTTCTTTTATCCAAAAGAGTACGATATTGTTGTTAGTGTTTGTAGCTTAGGGAGATATTTTCTCCTAAGTAAAAATTTAAATAATAAATAATCAATAAGGCAAGTTGGCCTTAATCACAAATTATACTATTTCTTAAAAGGAGGCCGACCCAAGTGAAGAGTCACCTGGCTTGTGAAGAGTCTCCTTGCATTGTATATATAGAAGGAGATGATCATCCATTTCATCATCAAGTCATTCTTATATTCGCATTCTTTCAAGAAGGAGCAGCAGACCATCTTGTAGCAGCAGATCAGCTTCAAGAAGAAACATATTTATCTTTGCATCAAAGGATAGATGCTATTAATTCATTGTATCAATTCGCCCTTGAGAAGGGTCTGGTTGTAGAGCAATATTCTGCACTTTTATATGATATATATGAGATATATTTTTGCTGGGTTTTTCTCCCTCGAGTAGGAAGGTTTTCCCAGGGTAAAATACTGTGTTTTTTGTTCTATGTGTTGAGTTTTCTGCTTATTACATTTCTGATCCTAAAACTAACAATTGTGGTGTTTAAAATCTTTCTACAATTCAGATTATAAAACTGATTTCTTATAATTTAATAAATACATAACATAGAATATCCTTTATACATTCTTTATATATACATATATATATTTTTATTTAACAAACTGGAAATATAATTTCCTGAGAAAATGAAATAAATCATTTAACTTATCACAGCTGAGAAATAAATCTTTTCTCTGCTGTCCATTACAGATTTGAAAGAGAGAATAAATAAATTCGTACATAAGTCTGTAAAAATCAGACCATATATCCTCTATTTCAACATATATGATTCGTCATAAATAACTATTCTTTCATCTTTTATATCTGAAAACTCTAGATTAAAACTAGAAAAATTACACAGGAAAAATAAAGTATGAAAGCATGCCTGTGTAAACTCTCTGTTTTGCACTTTTAATATTTCTAATTCACAGTTACAGTGCTTGATGAAGCTGCTCCAAGAAAGTTCAGCTTGCCAACGATTGAATTCTGATATGCTTATATATTTCTCCAGTGAATGCCACAACTAACAACCAAAACTAAACTCTTTGCTGAAAACTTGAGAGAGATTTTTTTATATATTGCAGATATATGGTGTAACACTCTGCAATTCAAAACTCAAAACTCTCACAGACCTGCGCTAGACTCTCACAAACCTGCACTCTCCTCACAATCCCCGTCCTTCTATCTAATATTCTTTAGTCTCCTTTGCATAATAATCAATCCATGATAAAAGATTCTCCAATCTTCACTGGCCCGTGCTCTCTTTTCTCTCCCAGCCTGTGTTCTCCTTTTTCTCTCACCCGTGGTATGCATAAAATGAAACAAATGATAGCATGTTAAGCATTGTTCCACCTTTTGCTCACTATAACTGCGGCCTTAACTCCTTAACCACCCTCACAACAACTTTTAAACTGCTTGATAATGACCACTTAAGAGAGTCATAAACTCTCCAAACAATGACGCCTCTCCTCCAGTTAAACTCATTAAAATGCATACTAAAAATAGAAGGAGCTGCCATTTAATGGCTTTTGAAAACAGTTTAAACTGCCGCGCCACCCTTGGCCCATTAATAATGGCTTTTATGCCATTTAAAACTCCCTACTTTGAAGCCTTCTCGATGGAGGCTTTAAGGCCCACTAAATGATGGTAAATTTGAACAGATTTAAATCTGATCTTGCATTTCACTTAGAAATTCAATCAAATAGTTAGCCTGTTATTAATCACATCATCATCATCATAATCTTGATTAAATAATAATAATCATTAAAATTGAAACACATTGCTTTGCATTTAATTTCATCGAAAATGTCAAATAACAGTCATCTATTGATATCAAAACACAGTTTTAATGTAAAAAGTTAAAACTAATTTTTCAAACAAACTTGGGGTGTAACATTGCCCTAATTTGTTGATGATAGGTACATCAATGCATGAATTAGGGTTTTGAAGCCTTGAGATTTCAAATCCACTTCAATTAGTAGTAGACTTGTAAACTTGCAAGATAGAAAGAGGGAGAAGGGTTGTGCCGTATAGGGCTTGTCTTGGTCAAACTTGTTTTGGTGTTTCCACCTCCACAACGGCTATGATTATTGATGATAAAGAGTGTGTGCTTTCAGGTGAGCAGAGGCAAAATACTAAATATGAATGATAATGAACACAAATGGAGCTTACCACTTAGATTTGAAATCCTTGTTGTACTGAAGTCACTTTGCTCAGCACACATAAGGAGAAATAGGAAGATGCTTCAAGATCCTGCAAGTGTTAGTGCATAAAATAACAATAAACATAAACAATGAGCATCTTACAATGCATAAACATAATTATGCCTTTGATCTTTTGCTTATTCTGCTCTTGATATTGCATTAATTGCCTTTAGGTTGCTAGATGTATATTAAGTTGCTTAGATGTTAAAAAGGAGGGAAGAACTTATGTTTATATGGATTTAAACATATTTCGCATTAATTGTTAAGATAGGCTGACAAATGAATTTGAATCCTTCAACATATTTAGGCCGACAATCAAATTTGAAATTAGGACCTGATTAGATGGGACAGGGGCGATGGGTGCCCTAGTCTAGGCATTTTTAGCTCTGTCAAAGTCTGATAAATATTGATTTAATTAAATTTCCCGAAAATGGCAATTAAATAAGTAAATAATAAGGCACATGCACTTAAGAGGGTGCCAAACCTAGTGTCAATTTGTCAAGGGTGACAATTTACGACACTACACTTTTAGTCACAAACATGCACTTATAGTTGGGCAATGCAATTGCTATACCTTGCAAGTTGGAGAAAATTATTGGCAAAGTGTGTGATTCTTGTATGCATGAGTTCCTTGTTAATACCCTAGTCAAGAAAAAAAACATCGTTAATAGGCAATGACAGTCATTAAAATAAAAAAAAAATCATAGATAGAAAAAGAAGTTAGAAATGCACATACCTGAGTCCTAAACCTTGAAAGTAAAAGGTGAAAGCTGGAACTTGGAATCTTGAAGCATGAGAGGTGAAGATGAAGTTAATAAGTTTGAAAATGGGAGGTTGTAGTCACCATTGTACATGCAGCAGTTAGTAAATCTTTAAATTGTGCCCTAATTTTGATCCTAGCAGTTGGAAAATCATTGAATTGTGCCCTAGTTGTTGCTCAAACAAATTGAGGAAAAAAATTGAAAATTGGATCATTTTTTCAGACTAAAAAACCCCCTGAGTTTTTGACAAATGCAAGTTTTGGCAAATTTACTGTGTTTAGGCAATTTTTGTCTAAAATTTGGCTCCAAGTTATATGGGTGATTACTAGTTTGGGTTTTTCATCAACAATACTTGTAGGATTTTTCATTTATGCTACTTGGTACTGGCCTGCCTTCCCTTCTTATGTCAATCATTCTAACAAATTAGTACCTCCTAGGATTGTCCAACTTGGCCTTCTTAGCTTTGTACCCTTCTTGACAAGCATTCTTATATTTTGCGTTGGTACTCCTGCTGTAATTGATGAGATTGTCATTGCCTTGTCCAATGCGTTTTGGAACAGTGACACTAATGATTTTGGTTCCCCCTTTTTGTACTTGCTTTTAGGTATATTTATTTTTTGGGTTAGCCTTAGTTTGTGTATGATTTATGTCTGGGGCCTTTTTTTGCCCTAGTCCTTCCTATTGTACCTGCTGCACATTCTAGCTCAATTGATCTATTTTTGGTTATTTGTGGACATTAATATATTTTCTGTCTTCCTTTCTTTCTAATGGGAGAGGTCTCCCTAAGTTACCATAATAATTCGAAATGTCTTGCAGCTTGCTTGTGTGAGATGGGGAGAAACGGTGGTGATTGGCCATCTGGCTATTGATATACACACTTAGAGGGATATGATAAGGATACAGGGAATAGGAGGAGTGGGGGGGGGGGGCGGGGGTTGGGGGAGGGAGATTTCAGAGAGTGCATTCAGCATATTAAGCCACCAAATGTTAGATTTCACTGTAGTGGGCTGCCCAGATTGTGTATGGGGTTCTTGATTTGATTCTCAACTTGATGCTCAGATTAGTTGTTAAGTCTGCCACCTTATCGCCATTCCTTTTAGTATAATAAAATCTTACCATCTCTAGCATTTTGGTCAGCCATAAGGTTGCTTTTGTCAAACTGGAGGTGCCAGGCTATGAGTGTCCCACTTGACAATCAACCTTTTCCATCCTTTACTACTGCTATTTGCAATCCCTTTACAGAGGTTGAGGGAGGGATGGAGAAGCTTCCCTTTATGTACATAGATTAGACTGGAGGCATTAAATTTAGAATTACTGTGAGCATTGACTAAGAAAGAGCATAATATTAGGGCTGACAAAAGAAGATTTTGTTTTCCATACTGGAGTGCCCCCTCTCCATAAATCTTTCCAGGACTTTATCCAAACAATTTCAATTTACCAAGTAACAAGCCTTATTCATAATCATGGTGACCACTCTGTGCTAGTTGAAGCCTCAATGAATTTGCAGAATAGGGCATTGGTAAATAAAGCTTGAGTTATCAGATCTAGAGTTCCATCTGGGATTGAGATGATTTGAATTTTCTTGGCCACCAGGATTGAGAGATCTTTGAGACACTACTATCAGACATGGTTCCCATCATTCTGGTTATTGTGAATTTCTCCTGTTCTTTAGATTTTTTCTTCCTTTGATCTTCCTGCATGCTTCTCTCTTTCTTGATAACTGGATCATCTGGGCAGATAGAAACTGGCTCTTTAAGATCCTCATCTTTGAATCCATAAATGGATCATTTATGTGTCATTTTTGGGCTTTCACTATTTTCCTTTGCAGGGGAAACCATTAGCCCTAGGCTTCTCTAGCTACCTGCACCTCACAGTTCACGGTATCCCTTAGATATTTTAATCTGACTTATTTTGAAATCTGTTTCAGAATCCTTTGCCAGTGATTGCATGGACTCCTCCTGTGCCAGCTCCTTTGCTTCAGTTTCACTATCTCACATTGCTCCTACGTAAGTTGTGGCAATATGAATTTTGCTTATCTTTTGATTCCTTGGGCTTTATTTTATTTAAAAGGTTGTATCCAGTCTGTACAGACAATAGGGTACTCTGGGATATGGCTTGGTCAACAGGTTACTAAAACCAAGAGAAATCCTATTTGGCTGTCCATCCTGAAGGTAATGTGGTGCACTTCTATGCAATGTTTCAACTCTAGAAGAAGTTATTGATACCGACAAGATTAAATTTTATACAAGAAGTAGAAGAAGTATTAATCTGAACAGATTTCTTGACTGCTCATCGTGTTGAATTTGTTTATCTCAAGTTGACTTGAGATGAGTTCGTCTTGACCAGAGGATATCATCATAATTGGCGATAAGCTCATACAGTCCCTGGGTAGCTGATATGAGCTTGATAGTCTAAATGATTCTCTCAGAATATATATTTTCCATGTTTATTTATTGCTAATGAGAAGATAGTAATAAGACACACTTGTTCAATATATGTGCAATTATCATGCATGAATTGAAATAGAATCATACGTGCTTGCTTCTAAATTTCAATTCTCTGCTGCTGAGTCACTGCTACGTGGTTGTCATATTACTGATGCCTTATGTTTTTTTTGATTAAAATACAAGTCTTTCCATTTTACTAAAATATTATTTTAAATAATATTTGAACTTCACTAGAATCTATTGAAGACTAGTAAGTACTGATTAGTTTAGAAAGAATTCGTCTAAAATTTCTTTATTCATCCACCTTGTAATTATTTAGGCATTATTTGCATGTACTTTGAACATTATCTATTTACTTTTTATCAGTTATTCCAAATTTCAACATTTTTCAACATCTGGAATTTTTGTAATTTTTATCCTAGTCATGGATCCTCAAATATGAAGAATGAATTTATTTTGTATTGTAATATGCTATAGGTACCGCCACCACCGCCAGTAGCTGGAAATCAGTCTCCAGGGATGTTTGGCATGCCAGCACCTCCAAGACAGCTGAGTCAAACTGTTCCACCTATGCCTCCTACCATGGGCCATCCGCCTGGAACAGGTGTATTGGGTATGGGACAGCCAGGATCACCTGCGGGAGGGCAAGCATCAGGACCTTCACGCATAGATCCAAACCAAATTCCCCGTCCAGTACCGAGTTCTACATCATTAATATTTGAAACCCGTAGCAATAACCAAGCCAATCTTCCTCCTGTATGTCTGTATGCTTTTCTTTTTGTTATTATGATTATCTGTAAGAGTTTTTGGGTTTCAATTGCCATGTTAGTATTTTATGACTAGGAAAAAATGCAGGTTGTCTGTAATTCTGTTGTTTTTCTGTAACTTACCTATATCAAGATGTACAAGGACTTACAAGCTGGACTGATGTTTGGTTACTTTTCTGAAGTCGGCAACAAGTGATTTCATTGCTAAGGATACTGGAAATTGTAGTCCACGCTATATGCGATGTACAGTTAACCAGGTAATTATCCTTTTTTCCTTTGTCATTGATATCTTTGTTTGTGCTTGGAGGGTTCCATTCGGCCAGCATCAAGAGTTTTTATGTTGGGTCATACAATTCATTTCTGATACAAGCTTAGGATTAAACTGAAATAGTTTCACTGTTTGATTATGCATGGTATGTTAACAGATCCCTTGCTCAGGTGACCTGTTAAGTACTTCAGGAATGCCTTTGGCCTTGATGGTGCAGCCATTTTCTCTCCCTCATCCTTCCGAAGAAGCAGTTCAGGTAATTGTCCGTGGGATTTTGTTGTTTTCTTGTATGTTCAATAAAATCTACATGGAATGATGTACAAGGGCAACTGATGAGTCTCCTGCATCATGGTTCGACCATTTCATGCTCTCATTTATACATGAATCATATAATGTGTTCGCATCTGGAAGAATATTAGAAAATCTACTATAGTCCTATTCCCTTCAGAGTTCAGAATAATTTGAAGATTGTGATTCAGTTTTAGTGGTATATGATGAAGGTTATATTTAATATTTATATTTTATCCAATTTGTATGATGGAAAAACTCACTGGATATTGAAGAGTGAAGATGGTTGCATTGGAGCTTTTTCTGGTTTTTTATGCTGCTTGCTTTAACCCATGTGATATAAAGTTAACACAAGAATGTTTCTGGAATATAAGACCAATTAGAATTAAAGCATTTTCTTTATCCTAAGAAATGCATTTATCCCAATTTATATAACTTGCATTCATGCAGGTAGTGGATTTTGGAGAAAATGGACCTGTTCGCTGCTCCCGTTGCAAAGGATACATAAACCCTTTTATGAGATTCATTGATCAGGGAAGGCGTTTCATCTGTAACTTGTGTGGTAGGTGAATGCTTTAAGATTTTCTCATGTCTGTTTATTGTTTTCTGCAATTATAGCCCTTCGCAAATTTTATCATCATATTTGGTCATTGCTTTATCTTTCACTGTTTAAAGGAAAATGTAAAAAATTGTATTCTTGTTATGCAAATACAGAATGAAGACATGCCACATGTATCATTGAAGAGAATTATTTAATTGATGCACATTGTATAAAGTGATGCCAACTATAAACATATCTGCATAATTTTTTATCTATGGAGGTAGAACTCTCCTCCAAAGATTGCAATACTTGCCAATATTGTTAAATATGTGAATGTGTAAGTAATTATCTGGACATGACAATAATGCCAAAGATACACAGGAGGTTTCTATGATGCAATTTGGGTTCGTATGCTGTCTCTGGAAGCTAAGAACAATGAGGTGCAAACACATACTTTATACAGACCTTTTCTTGTGGCAACATTAATATTGCCTTGGAAAGGTTGAGTTTCAGGGTATTAGTGTAGAATTGGAAGGTGGTTAGCTACTCTATGAGTCTATACAGATTTCCTCTGTCTGAGAAAAGAACAGACCTTCACGTTAATGGATTTGACTTGGCATGTATCATCAAAGGTTAGATAGGCTGGCATGCATATGCCATATACACTAAGATGAATATCTGAACCTTAAATTTGGCATGCTCTGTGCACCAGATTCTGAGACTTTACCATACCCATTCTTTATGTACCATATTTAGAAGCCCAAAAGTTGGTAGTAAAAGGCAAGACTTTTTCGTCCTGCAGTTGTATAAATGTCCTGCTAGAACTGGTAAGGAATAATATCTGGGATTGTTAATTTCATTTAGTATCATTACTGTCCAGTGAACCTCAGTAAAATGTCCCAACTTTGAAATGTTTAACATTATAGTTTTTTTCCAAAAGGTCTACCATAATAATTTTTGTTTTTAAAATTTCACCTTTGATTCAAGTGTTTACTGTGATGTTTATTCACTCTTAAGCAAATTATATTCTGATTAAATATATTATTGTAGAAATGTTTATAGCAGGTTCACGATGAAATTCATAAAGTGGATAAAATGGACCTTTGTTATTTATAGTTTTACAACTAGTAAACTTAGTAAAAAGATGGGGGCATATTGTAATCATTGTAACAATAACAACGGTGGTGAAGGAATATTGTAATAAAGGGGCTCAAGAATAAGTAGATTTAGAATATGTAAAAGCTTGCAAGGAGTAATGCTTTAACCACATTTTACTAAATGACCCTCCTCTCTTCATGCCCATTTGTGATTATATGTTAGTGTAACCATGAACACATTGAGGACTATGTGACAATCATTCCTTAGGTCTTCGATGGAGATATGTATAACATATTAAAAAGTTGGCAGTCTAGTCTTGTTTTATCTGTGGCTTGGAAGTTTTCTCCATTTTTACAGGTTCATTCATGAGCTTAACTTATAGTGGAGTAAAGCTTTATTTTGGTGTGTCTTAATTATGGTCATTTGGGTGTAATATCTAATACATCACTCAATTATGAATAGTATGGGTTTTATTAGATGTCCAAGATGGGAAGCTAGAGTAGATTGCTTTGTTGGACACACCTATGACAGATTGTATTGTTAATGTGGGGGCAGAAAAATTAAATAACACAGGTTTCTGTCAAGCATTGGTAATTGGCTTCACCATTAAAGGTGTTAAAGTTGATGACGGATTGTATTGTGCAGGTCTGAGTGAGAAAAAGGTACAACAGTGAGACCCTTTAGATAGGCTTGTCCATGATGGGAAGTCACAACAGATTGCCTTGTTGGACACATCCATGATAGATTGTTATTAAGACCTTTGTGTGGGAAGAAAAATTATGTGATATAGGCTGATCTGGGATTAAATTGTTTTGATTACCAAAGATGGTTGAACGTTTATGTGGGTTGAGTTCTTTTGAGTATTGGCAATAGGTCTCATCATAGACAGCGTTAAAGTTGACAGAGAAATGTTTTGTGGAGTGAGTGAGAAAGGGTACAATGATGATGGTCTTGAGATAGATGATAGATATGCATGGTTAGGAAATGGAAGCGTGGGACAAATATTAAGGTCTTAAATGTGAGAGATGTGAACCAGGAGTCCTCATGTAGTCAATTGCATTATGTGTGCCATTAAGAATATAAGGTGATGCTTTTCATATCCAGGAACACTTCCTTACAGTTTTAAGAGCTCATGGGATTCCACCTAAATCAGCCTAGTGATGCCCTGAGTCATGGCAGTGTTCTGCAAGTTTGCAAGTTGGAGAAAATTTGATTTGTTATTTCTTTTAGATCTGGACTGCAGTTTTTGCATTTTGAACTTGTGTTGTTTCATTTTCTAAACTACTAATTCCTTTATTATTTCCTATTAATAATTTTGTAAACAAGCTGTTTTTCTAATAATGATAAGGAGAGAATCTAATGGTTAATGTTATTGTTAAGGTTAATTTTGACTGATAAATTGATGAATTCTTTAGGTAAATTTCAGTAGATATGTTGTATGTGTAACTTGAGTAGAGTTATGTAGTTTGTATTACTCATGCAGGCTTCAGCAATGAGACCCCTCGAGAATATCACTGCAATCTGGGGCCAGATGGTAGGCGCCGGGATGCCGATGAACGACCAGAGCTTTGTAGAGGAACTGTTGAGTTTGTTGCCACAAAGGAGTACATGGTGAGGATTTTGTAGTTTCTATACTCATGGATTGTGAAAACATACATATTTCTTATATTTAGTGTTCTATACTACTGCAAGATTATATTGGGGATTTCTTGTAAGTTTATATTGTTGCATTGTTACTAGCCAATACATTTGTTAAAATCAGTCGTATGATTAATGCTTTATTGAATGACAAATAGTCAATACCTAAAAATATATGCACACACAAATTGGACTTTGTTGTATTGCTAGACATATTTCTATATACCAATTAGTTTAATGATTTACTAATGTTGTATGTCTCTGTCATAGCCTATGGCACAAGAAAGAAAAGACTACGGATTATATTTCTTAAATGTTGTTTTGTCATCCGTTTTTATTTGTCTTTGAATTCAAATCTTGTACAATTCATGTTTTATATACAGTATTTGCTCCCAAACATAGGAAATTCTTGTTTGCTCTATTGCCCTTCAGATATCTTTGGGGATTCATGACAATGGTATCAAATGAGATAAGATAGAGAAAGTTGGGATTTGAACCTAGTCTCTTCATACACCTTCCTACTGGATGTACCTACTCACTGTATATGGTCTCAGAAGACAATAGAGTTGACTTCTCTTGATCTTGTATGTAAAATGATCAAAGATGCACAACAGAAACATATCGATAAACTCTCTGATTATTTCTTAAAGATCCTTCAGTAAGTAACCGTTCCAGTATAGTCATCAGCATCAAATAGAGTTGGGTTCCATGATTTGATTCTGTTCAAATTTTAGGTTGAACTAGATATTTCCATAATGCAAAATTGATATGGATGTGATGTATGCTTGGTAAGCATCTCGCCCATTAAAAAGTTAAGAGCAGGTAGAAAATCATCTTTGCCACTTGAAGCTATCATTGATAGTTTTGCATTAATGGAAGACTTATTATACATAATTTCCTGGAGTTAGTGCTTACGGTGTGATTACCTAGGTTCTCCATAGAAAACCTGTTTTATGAAGCACTATGATGACTGGCAGCAATTGCCAAAGTGATGTGAATGGACTACATAGGACTACATGAATGATTTCCCTACCTTTTTTTTCTAAATAGGCAATACTTGCGTAGCACAATATAGTCCTCAAGTTTTGGAACAGTCTTTGAAATATATTCAAACAAAGTCGGAATTCACTACCCTTAATGCTGTTGGAGATGACAACAATATGCTGCAAAAATCTAGGAGAAACTGGTCCTTAAATCTCATGGTATGGGGTTTTCGACTGTGGAAAACAGTGTGAACATAACAATGTCAAATTTGATTCTAGGTATATGATCTCACTTAATTTTTACTTTCAACTGATCTATTTGGTGTTTCAGAAATATAAACAACTTGAGAAGAAGTCTAAAGCAAAATTAGGTAGGCCTCCTAAATGCTTGAGTGACAACTAGCTTGTGTGATTGTCTCTTGCAAGATACTTGTGATCTTCATTTCATTGTGCACAATGGTAGCCAAAAGAACATGATATTTGCAAACACTATTAAGAGGCTCAACCTTGTGACATTATCATGTTGGTTGGGTTCAGCATGGCAGAAAAACACACTTTACTTCATACTGCAAACTCTAGTGTGGCATCTCTGAAGCCTCCTTCCCCTTCCTCAGATTTGGAGAGACACTGGCTATGTTAGAATTGAATCTGTAATCTAAATGTCCTAGAACAAAAGCTGAAAATATTCTCATATTGTTAAAAGAACATATTTACCCAACCTGTTAAAAGAATTAAAGGAAGAAGATTGCTTGCTTTGAATCATCGGCTGAAATTTTAGTACCAAAAGGTTGACCATGTGAATTATGGAAATTTGGGATATCATATAAAACTAATGTAAAACACTTCAAGTATTACATCAGTCATCATGGGGAAATCATCTGAAACTACTTTTATTTCTTGTAATGAACTTTCTAAATATTAGAAATTAATTCATCATAGTTAATTTAACCATTCTTTTTTTGTTCATCATCTAGTATATCATTGATGTCTATATAAAAGGTAATAACTTTTGAGAAATAAAACAACATGAAACTAAAAAGTACGATGTTCAATTAAATAAAACAATTATAACGGCTACGAGAACTACAATGTTTACTAGATAGTAAAAAATCATGAAGTATATTTACTTTTGAGATAGTTAAAACAAAGGTTTTTTTTGATCCAATTGCAGACTTGGGTTCACTCCCATTTTTATATAATATCAAAAAAGAAATTTACATCTTAGTTGGCTTCAACTCTTGAACAGTGGACCATATAAAAATAGAAAAGTTTAATTTCTAAATGGATGAGGCTTATCTACCATTGCTGGACAAGTTTACTTGATTGAATAACAAAGTTTGATGCCCTAGAATAACCTATATACTATTCTCGACGAAAAAATTGTTTCAACGACCAGCCTTTTCTATGAATAACGAATTGGTTTATATAGATCTTTGGTTGTGATGACCAATCTCCAATAAAAGAGCATCCGGATGGTAAAATTGCGATGTATCACTATTTGGTTGCTGCTATCATTCTTCCAACATTTGTGTCCCATAATGTGTAAAAACTGACCACAAAATGTCAAAATCCATGCGGAGGGAATGGGAGAAAACACAACAGACCTGCAAATCCTCTTTTCATTTATTACACACATGGACCTGAGAATCGCAGAAAAAGCATTGCTAGGAGATGTCACGAAGATATCGGATCAAAAGACCCTAATCGGCGGATCAAAAGACCCTAATCACTATATTAAATGAAATATGAGTCACCCTTGCAACTGAATCTTTTTAAATCGGCATCTAGGTGATTAAACAATGAATCATGGACACCATTTGATCAAATCTAACAACCACAAAGCTTCATTAGACCAATTTTGTGTTTCTAGGCCGTTTCTGACTTTATTGTTGCAAGTTGTACAAAATTCACACCCATTTTGATGATTATTGGTTTTTGGGTGGGAGAAACCCTAATCCAGATTGTGATGATGCTAGCCCTAGTCAGAAATGGTACATTAACATGCAGGTGAGTAGGTGAGCCTGTTTAGTGGGAAATAGTGAGTGTCGGACTTCAAGGATTAGGGATTACTTGTGGTTTAAGCTTTATGTCGGGGGTCGGGGTTTGACCCTATCTTATGATAGGTACTTGGGGAGAAGGAAGTCTGACAAGCCATTAGTTATAAAGGAAAAGTGGGGCAAAAGCTGAGAATGGGTGAATGCTTTGTTGGGATGAGGAAGTTTGCTATCCTGATAAGGATCAAAGGAAGCAGGGGTGGGTGGAAAAACATGCTTGACAGTAAAACTTCAAAAACCCAACATTTTGCACAAACTTAGATACATTTTGGAACTTTAACTATTGCAACACATTACAGGCCTAGGGGGAATGATAGTGGATAGCTCATAGGCAATTTTAACCAAGGGAGACCAACTCAAGACTTCTTAAATTGGTTATAATTGGGGGGCCAAGCAGGGTCAAGACACACAAAAAGGGAAGGAACTTGAGCAAAAATTAATATTATGGGATTGAATCCCAACGGACCTTTTTCTTGAACTCAAACTTTTGATATCTTGACCTTGTTCAATGGTAAATGTAGGAGTGAAATAGGCTCTAATACCATTCAGTTGGTAATTTGGGGGACAATACAATTCTGGGCATAATGGAGTTGCCATAACTGAAGTTGTTGAACAAAATATAATTTTGTTGCTACTGGCTGTGGGGCAAACTCTTTAGGATTAATACCTATTTTATAACTTTTTAATGCAAAAATGGAAAACTTAGTAAAATATTAACTAGGGTACTCGGTGAAAACTAGTGTGCTTAGGGGACATGTCCCATGGTTTTTCTTGTGCTCCCCAATTTGGGGATGTTTGGGACAAGGGTATAGAGACATAACATACCCTCCCTATCCCTATTTTTTTGTTGTTGCAATGATGACATCCTTGGGATGTCTCCCCAAAGTGGGGGATATTTCCTAGGATGTTGCCCTTCTGCATGGACTTGGTGGGGACATTGATGTCACTATGATGTCAAAACATCCTGTCAAACTCAGACCCTTAAGAACATTTAAAACAACAAAAGGCCAAAAACTTAACCCTTTATGGGGGCTTGTCATAATTTTTTTATAAATTTCACCCCCAAAAAGCCCAGTCTACAGTCATTTTTATGTTTCTATTATTGGTCATTTGCATTGTCACAATTTACTTTTCAATCAAGAAGGAAAAACAAATAATAAAGTTTGTTTTGTGTCATACAGGATGGAAAACAACTTTATTTCTTAAGTTTTTCCCTATTAAATCATAAGTAGATGAGATGATTGAATTCCCTTATGCTTTTGGTTTTCCTGAGTCAATCTTGATTATGAGTAATGCTGTTATGATACACAAATCATTTTGATTTATTATTAACATTTGTGATTTGACAATTGTCATTAATTATTTAATTGTCAGCTATCTTCTCAATTCTGTGTATTTGTATATTTTGTACAAATATATCCCCGTCATTAGTGAAATCTAGGATTTTTTTGCTTTCTCTGAAACTCTGCCCTCCTTTCACAGAAACCAAAGAATTGTTAGTGAAAACCAAAGAATGATCCCGTTTGGTGGTGACCTGTGTTTTTCCTGGAAGTTGAAATGGGCAGTTGGATCAGGTAAATTAATCAGAAAAGTGAAAATAGTTACTGGATTTTTTTTGGTTTTGGTACCCCATTTGTCGTGGTTATAACTTCTAGGCTTCTAGCACATAGCTTGGAATTCAAACTTTGGATATTTGTTGGAAAGCTTAGGTTACAAGCTAGTTTTAGTACCCCAAAGGGATCCAAAAGTAATGATCTAGGGCTTTTGGACAAATCCCAAGGCCAAATTCCATTCTGCATGCCCCAAAATTGCAAAATAAGAGAATGTGGAATACTGATTATTAGTTTTTTGTAAGTTTTTGGATTTGTTTCCCAAACTGCCACTTGGATGGCCTGAACTGCTCCCTGAATTAGTGTTATTCTTTAAGATGTAAAGTGTCACAACCTTGGATGTGTTATGTTCATGGAATATGTCTCTTTTGTGAAATTGCTGAATGTCATTTTCTCTGCATTCCTTAAGGATGACTTATTAGGAGTTCTAGTGTTCTTTGAAGGAATTTGGCTTTGGTGTATGAAAAATTGATGCTATTGGAAAAGTGGTAAACTAATTAAGCATCCAATTGGCCTTCCATGGATGGCAACAGGGATGCTCTGAGCATCTGGATTCTGAATAGTTTCCTCTGTTGAAAAAAATAATAAGGTTGACTAATTTGTCAGAGAGAGTAGTTGCAAAAGCATGTTTAAGAGTGGGCAACCTTTGCTTTACACTTGTAGTGATGCAAATATCATTAGTCTTGTCATCTCTTGTTTGAACATGTCAATGATCTTCTTAGATTATCTCATAAGCAAGAGGGCCAGCAAATGTTCTAAGCCTGAAGTTCTGAGGTTTTGGAATTTGCAACAGTGCTAAAAGCTTTGCAAAATACTATGGGGCACTTGATTGACATTGCGTCTTAAATGGTTGTTGGCATTTGACCCCTGATCCTTGCCACCTCAAAAGAACAACAAATCGAATAAGCTAGACGTGGCAAACTTAAAATTATAGTCACCGGGCCAACCATGATATTCTTATGATTTACTGGGATATTTTGGTCTTAAAAATAATAAATGATATGAGTTACGTAGGGCATTGAGAAGGGGAAAAATTTAAAATAGGCAGCATATCTAAAGAGTTTATCATTTTTTGCTGCTAGAATAGTGCTGGAGGAATTTGCCTTTGTGTAATAACCACTTCTGGTTTTTTGTTTGTTTTACTAAGTATGATGTAGATTGCAGATTCGTTTTGTTTCAAGGTTCCATTCAACGTGTGTGGCATTTATAGAAATAACATTGCATCGAAAGGAAATAACAAGGACTTGCAACATATCATATTGAACCATTACAAATCATCTTATATAATAGTAATTGAAATCAGACTTAAAAAAATACATATCAGACCTGATTACAGTCATATAAGGTCCCTTCCACTGTCATACATTGAGCAGCAAATGCTTACAACTCCTCATGGAAGACACCAAATGCATAAACTATCAAACCCCAGCTCTTTCCTTCACATTGGCCAACGTTGTTGCAGACCTCTGTAAGTTGTTCTGAGAAGAAAATCTGAAGATGCAAAGCCCCAAAATGGTATAGCTCCTTAGGAGGGTCGATCAGCTCTAGTAAATTAATCCTTAACTAAACAATACAAATGAGGGCTCAAAGTGAGGTGCCCAACTGCAAGGAATCCATAGAAACAACACCTAGAATGATGCACTTCCCACATACGGAATTATGAGCAGATTTATGCTTCAGAGCCACTCTGAAAATGTACTTTTCCAGAACTCAGAAAAAGTGTATCAGGCCTCTGAAAATGTAATCAAACAACTCCAAACACACTCCAAAATGATGCAAACCATTTATCAAACCAAAATCTTCGATCCCAATTCAAAATACGGAAAATATCTTCATTCTAACACAGCCAAAATGATGGATATCATTAAATCTGTGAATGCAAAGGCGATCTTTGAAGTAGAATCACTCCAACCAGCTAGGGTGGATCTCTCACCACCGAAACCAACAACTAGAGATGAGGGTTTTTATCCTCAATCAGCAGTATACAGATCCTGGAGAAAATCTAATAGAGTTTCCTTAAGTTGCCAAAGTTCTCATATGCAAATGAGAGCTCAAACTCAAATTTATAAAGTGAGGAAAAGTTAGAGCAACTTGCATTTGAATTCAAATGTTATTTCCCTCTCATTTCACTTTATGAAATTACATGAAATTATCCCAAAAGGGGCATCCGACTTTTTGCCTCCAAAATTTCATTTTTGATTTTTTATTTAAAATTGACATTAGGCCCAAACAAGTCATCCCACCTTATGAGGCATAACATAAGCCTTTAAAAATGATAAATAATCTCCATTTCTAAGCGTCCAACTTGAGATACATTGCCCTCTCTTTAAAAACAACTTTGCTCTACTAGGCCAAGGGGGTCTTTAACAACTTAACATAAGTCATAAAATCACCTTTTGAAGACTTAAGAGAATAATATGCCAAAACATTAGAACTTACCCAACTGCAACTACCAAGCACTGCCCAAACTGGAAACCCTGCACTGCACTGCTGCCAAGACCAGTTTCCCAAAATATCACTTACTAAAAATAGCATACTACTAAAATGGTAAGTGTGTCCAAACACCAAATTGGCCCAAACTGAGATACCTTGAAACTTACTAAAAATAGTAAGTGCTAAAAATAGACATTACTAAAAATAGCAATAAAACCCACTAAGGATCAGAGAAAACCTAAAAAATCCCAGAAAGCTCTCAGGCAACATCAATATACTCCTCTGAATATGCAGATTCCATCCTGAAAGATAGTACCAATTGTCAAATAAGGAAACCCTAAAAAGGGGACATTATAGTCCTCCCTTCCCAAAGATTGCTTGTCCTCAAGCAATGCCATCACAACTCTAGAAACAACAAACTAATTCACATTAAAACCAAGTAAGATTTCAGGGTCCTGAGTCAATCTCAGAACGAAACTACCATGTTGACGCTTAGCCACTTTGATAAAAAATGTAATAACATTGTGCCACGACAACACTCTCCTCTCCTGGAAACTAGGAAGGTAATCATCATCAAATCCCAAGCTAAGACATCTGTAAGGGCTGAAACCTAAACTATGAAACATTGCCTACTGAAACATCCCTGTAAGGTCCATAACTGCAATCCCTGTACCTAACATGGTCCTAGGTAGTTGGAAGAAATATCTGCTCAACCCAAAACCATCTCAATATACCTCTTCAAGGTGTTATGCAAAGTCATAACTACAATTGCAATCTCCCATGTAGCATCCTCTATAGACAGATCTCTCCATCCTATCAAATGCTTCGTGATCACCCTGATCCCCAACCTGTGACTGTATCTCCCATAGAGAAAATGAAAAATGATATGCAAGGTAAGCTCCGGTGGCCAACAATTAGACAAAACTAGCCATACACACTCGAACTCAATTCGGCTCCATTCCCCAAATTCTGAAATTCTACTCCTCCTTGCAATCGGCATGTATAGCGACAAGTGATATTTGATATGATCTCTAAAGCACAACCACCTATACCAAACCTTCTGTTGCTCCACTCTGATATAAACATCACTCAACCAAGGGTTGTGAAGCAACTCACCCATATCCTTGTGAAGAAATGTACCAACCACACCAATACCTATGATGGTATCAAGAGTACCTCTACTGTCATAGGATGTTAGGAACTTAGGACCTCATCATCCTGCAAGTTCCCAACACTATAGTAGCAGACTTGAACACTCCAATCTGCCCAAACAACTGCAAGCATCGATGTATAATATGGAAACTCCATAATCAACAAAGTAGAACAGCCATCAACCAACAATGTTTGGGCTAGAAACCAATGGATTAGGGTTGGAAATTTACTACTCTCATGATCATCTCCATGCCTTGGAGTATAGTCCAATTGAAACCCAACATCTACAAGCACATGCCACTCAAAATCAAATACCTTCATGACATCAACTTCACATCCCTCAAGTCTTGAAATTAGGATAGCCTTATGCTCCTTCAAAGAATCATCATCATGACAGTGTGGTGTCAAAACACAAGTAGACTCAATGAGCTCTCCAATGATGGTTAGACTCCCTTCCAAATCCGAATCACAATTGTTTCCTTCTACACATGCATATATATCATTATGTGCTGATCCACAATGTGTATGCATAACTACCTCGCCCTTAATCAAGACTTGAGCTTTCAATGGGCTCTTCAAATGGTGCAACTCATGCCCCTTATGAGGAAGATTACTTGAACGAAATGAATTTTCTAAATCATACCTCTTATCAAACCCATGCAAAGCTGATTGCTCCTTGTTTTCTACTACGATAAGAGGTTCATCCCACACATTATCAAGCTCCATAGCTTCTTCCCTTGGAAGAAATAGGGGTCAAAGAAATGTCTCTCTCTGCTGCCTCCCATGATCTACATGACTGCATTGCTCCTCAACCTTTTGTAGGGTTGTTTTGCTTGGGCAGCCAGCAACTTGGTTTCTCTAGCTCTCCTTAGCCACTCATCACACATGCTTCAAATCCTCTTTACCTCCTCTATGCCATGATGCTCAAAATCAGATTGTGTGTGGCTTGGACCTGCAATCATTACCTCATGCTTAACCACCAACTTTTGAGTGTCAACAAGGTAAGGTCTCTTACCACTATCATCCTCATATGATATGGTTGCCACCTCAAGATTATGTAAAGGTAAAGGACTGCTGTTCCAAATCAGAATATCAGAATTTGCCTCATACCCTTTTGTGGTGCCTTCTAGGGCCTCAAGCACTCCTTCCTTCACTGTTGGATGCTCATCATCAAGTGCTGGTCCAAGAAGTGTGCCAAGCTGAATACCAAGTTTATTACTTGTTATCCCATGGCTGCAAGTTATATCTTCATGTGAGCATTTCTCCTCTATCTCAAGACTTCATGTTCTTGATGTGCTACTCGATCCTTGTCAAAACATTGAATCATCTTGGTATGATGAGTGCTCGAATCTTCTTGCAATGTCTCATCCTCATGAAGTTCATCCAAATCTTTGCCCATTTGTCTAACCTCCATAATCTTTGTGTTGGATTGTTTTTCTTTGGATGTGGCTGCCATAGATGACTGAATTTCTGATTCGGCTGATCAACTTCTTCCTCCTTTCCTCTTAATGCATCGGAATATATTTCAACAGGCTTGAAGAGATGATCTCTATCTGAAAGTAGGTGTAAATAATTTGATTTCATTGCTATCAAAGCTTCTTTGAGCACTTGCAAATCTACAAGAGAAAGTTCTCCTTCAATGCCTTTTTGTCTCCTCTCAAGTGGTGCCTTCCAAAAATGATCTTCAATTATCTTGTGAGTGTTATCAAAATGAGTTAAGGCTGCAACAATCATATCTTCATTGACCTTCAATTGGCTCTCCAAATAATGAGACTCGTTGGGCCTATGATTAAGATCATTTTCATACACTGAATTTTCTGATTTGTCTTCATAATCATGCACCTCCAAATTAGATTCCTCTATCAAAGGGTCACCATCAAGATAATCATGATCTTCCTCAATGCTTGATCTAGAAAGTGTATGAACAGCTATGACCTCCTTAACCACCAAGTGATCCTCCATATCTTGCAATGTCAAGTCAGTCTTATCCAAACCTCTTTGTTCACATACTGAAATTTCTGAATTGCCATCATATGTATGAACAACAATCATTTCAAAGACACCCAAACCACAATTTGATTCCTTGCCAAGATGAAGTAAGGGTGATGAAGCAATGCTAGAGTCAATTAGAGAAATATCAAATGAATTCTTACCTTCTTGTAGCTGATCTAACATGGCTGGTTTGACAATCTCCATGGTGGTATTTTCTTCCATCTTCATGTGCTCTTCATTGGTAGCTTCAATAGGTGACTCTCCTTCACAACTTGATGAAAATGCTCGACATTAGGATGAGGGTCAAACTCAACAAGTTCACTAGCCTTTGCTTATAATCAGCTCTATGCATTAATAAATCAGATTTGTGTTCGAGATCATCATCAGACTTTCCAAAATTAGCTTCTTCAATAGCATCCTCATGGCTTACATTGTGCTCTGAGATTTGAACATCATCAGGATCAAAAGGAAATTCATCCCATGTAGGATCCTCATTATACTTAGGTGCCAACACACCTGGATCCCATGTGCTAAAGGGCTGATTGCTTCGTTCAGGAAAAATGTGATCACGGTACTCCTCATGAATGATTGCCTCTGTGAATAAATCACTCTCCAACTCCCTAGTATTGTCATCATTATAGTCATGCCCTCCTATAGGCCTGGATTGAGGTCCAAACCAAACACCCCCCTGTATCATCATCACTAAAATTAAATGTAGTACCATCATCATTGGCTGATTTGAAGACATCATCATAATTACCCTCAACATGCTCTTCTTTTGGAGGTACATTATTGAATTGATCATTTTCGGCTCTACTAGAATCATCAAGGAAGTCATCAGTCTTAGAATCATCACTGGATGAATCCAAAATTACGAGCAGATTTATGCTTTCAGCCACTCTGAAAATGTACTTTTCTAGAACTCAGAAAAAGTGTATCAGACCTCTGAAAATGTAATCAAACAGCTCCAAACACACTTCAAAAAGATACAACCCATTTATCAAACCAAAATCTTCGATCCCAATTCAAAATACGGAAAATATCTTCATTCTAACATAACCAAAATGATGAATATCATTAAATCTGTGAATGCAAAGGTGATCTCTGAAATAGAATCACTCCAACCAGCTAGGGTGGATCTCTCACCACTGAAACCAACAACTAGAGATGAGGGTTTTCTTCCTCAACCAGAAGTATACAAATTTTGGAGAAAATCCAGTAGAGTTTCCTTAAGTTGCCAAAGTTCTCATATGCAAATGAGAGCTCAAACTCAAATTTATAAAGTGAGGGAAAAGTTAGGGCAACTTGCATTTGAATTCAAATGTTTTTTTTCCCTCTCATTTCACTTTATGGAATGACATGAAATTACCCCAAAAAGGGCGTCCAACTTTTTGCCTCCAAAATTTCACTTTTGATTTTTTATTTAAAATTGACATTAAGCCCAAACTAGGCATCCCACCTTATGAGGCATAACATTAGCCTTAAAAAATGATAAATAAACTCCATTTCTAGGTGTCCAACTTGAGATACATTGTCCCCTTTTTAGAAACAACTTTGCTCTACTAGGCCAAGGGGGTCTTTAATAACTTAAGTCATAAAATCACCTTTTAAAGACTTAAGAGAATAATATGACAAAACATTAGAACTCATCCAAGTGCAACTGCCAAGCATTGCCCAATTGGAAACCTTGCATTGCACTGTTGCCAAACACCAAATTGGCCCAAATTGAGATACCTTGAAATTTGCTAAAAATAGTAAGTGCTAAAAATAGACATTGCTAAAAATAGCAATACTGCCTACCAAGGATAAGAGAAAACCCAGAAAGCTCTCAGGCAACATCAATACACTCCTTTGAATATGCAAACACAGATCCCAAAAGATAGCACCAACTGTCAAATAAGGAAACCCTAAAAAGGGGACATTACACTTTGCACTAGGAGTGTTCTAATAAGTGGTATAAGAACTACGACAGGAGGGAAAATCCTTGTAACAAAGATAGTTAGGTGTTTAGAGACCCAAAGAATGGAATTGCATTACTATGGCTGTTCCCTTTTGAAGGTGGCACAGACTGGACTCTCTATTATGTATGGGAATTTATGTGTAGAAGTGTAAATATTACGATGATAATTTGGGGATGGGTAGGATTCCACATGTAGATGGTACGATTGTGAATGTTTTTTATGGAAGTTGTGCCTAAAATGTATCCATTACAATCGGTCATTTTAATTGTATTTGTACAGAAATTAGTTTGTGACAAAATTGACGAGAGGCTATGGTGAAAATGTCTTATTTTTCTGTTGCATTGTTAGATTATGCACATAGATCAAGTTGCAGAGATTTTACAAGTCGCTGTGCTATATAATGTTCCTGCTTGCTTCTTTCTCTACAAAGGTAATAAATTGGAAATAGTATTCCTTTGCTTGTGTGGTGAATGGAGATAGGATACTCGCAAGAGGGCTGAAAGATTGACAAATACGCACTGTCACAGTGTGTGAAACACTTGTTTTGCACAAGCTTGCATTCTATTCTGTGGCAAACATCAAATATATGAGGGAATAATTTTGGTCAGGAGCTATACAATGTTATTGCATGGAATTAATTGCACCATGTTTTAACTTGTTTATTCCTTTAAGCAAGAACAGGATTCATGTTTATCCTGCTGTACACTGAAATTCCTTAGCATTCCTCCATGCTTCTAGCACTCTCCCTGTTTTGTGTAGTCTCTGATGTCTATCTTGAGCTTCTATTCAATATTGGACCCTAGTTTTGTTCAGTTCCAGAAAATTATTTCTTGTCGTTTCTGAATTCTTATCCACCTTCTCTAATGTTTGTTGCATGTAGCTTTGATTTTCCACTATCAGCTTACGCAGAAACTGTAATGTTTATCAGGTCATAGTTAATATCCTGAAATCTGGATAGAATTTAATTGATCTCAACACAACAGATGAATTTACCATGATAAATACAATGTTTTTGAATCTGCAAATATGAGGACTAATGTCTTGATGCACTGTACATTGTTGTTACATTAATGCAAAAGAGGATCCTATTTCAAATGTAATTTGTGATGTTTTTCATATTGATGTATTTTTCTGTTATATATGTATATGCGATTATTTTAAATTGGTTTTGTAGAAGCTTTGAAATAAGATAAATATGTGTTCTAAATTCAAGTAGTTGTTATTTTCTAGTGTCAATTTTCTGTTAGTGAAGGAACTGATGACACATCTAACAAATGTTGAAAACTATCATTGCAAAACAGGTTCATCTCTTCTGAATCCTCATGTTTTTATATTTTCCAGGTCCGAGAACCGATGCCTGCTGTGTTTTTCTTCCTTATTGATGTTTCTATGAATGCAATAAACACTGGAGCAACTGCTGCAGCATGTAGTGGTATAAATCGTGCAATAGCAGACTTGCCTGTAAGTCTTGTCTACAATTTGAATGTGTTTATTATTGTTGAATTAAAAAGTATATGGAGCTGATGTTTAAATTGGAAAGGCAGGCAAATTGACTTTCATCTTTCTTTTTTCTCACTGCTTATGGAGCTGATAGAAATATAAATCAATTTCAAAATAAAGGGATAATAACAACAGAATTCAAGGGGCATGAAGAAGCGATTAAAATGTTTGATATGTCTTTCTAGATCTGTTAATCACATGCAATGAGATTATAATCAAAACTTTTTTTTCATGCTTTTATGAGCTTTTTTCTTAGTTGTATGTGACCTGTCATTATAATCACTAAAAGGAATATTGCCCTTCATTCCATTGTGTACATGAGAATTATAAGACTAACAATAACATCGATTTATAAAAATAAAATTCATTAGGTGGATCTTAGTTCTGTGTTCGATGCATTGATGTGTTATGATCTATGCTCCCCCAAGTTTCAGGGACGGAACGACATAGGACGATGGATGTGTTTTTTGTACAGGGGTGCTTTTGGGCCATTCTTTAGGGGACGATAAGGGGCAGCTATTTAAAAATAGTGAAATTTTTAAAAATATAGAGAATTTCAAATATTCATATCATAATATTGATAAAGCATTCATCATAGACATTGTACAAGATTAATACATAACATTAGACTTCAATTGAGATTGCACATGAGAATTGACAAACAAATTAACAAAATTCAATTGCTTTCATTGTCAATGTGCATACATATTATATAAGAATTGTAACAAAATTCCCTAAGGCTCCAAGTTTCAACTATAAAAATGACAAAAACATAGAAATTATATGGCTCTCCCTAATCAGCAAATGCAACCGGTAGGTTTGTATCAAAATCGGAGCTCGAGTCTGAGTCACTGCCAGTGTAAGGGGTTGCCTTAGGCAATGGAACCCCTACTTATCCCTTTTGTGTCTCCTCCTCATCGATTTGTATAACATTTTCGGGATCAACATCCCAATGTAAGGTTGGAGTTTGACAATGCTCAGGAGTTTGTTGATGATGTAGCCGCAAAATGTTGTGTACATCCACCAACTTCTTCGATCATCTAGAGGTAAGGCTGTTCCTCTTGATTGATCGGATGAAGCTATATGTGGACCAATTGCTCTATGTAGCAGAGGAATTGGCAACTTGTCAAAGAAGAAGAACGACAAGTAACCTCAACTTTGGTGCATTCTTGCCATGCTACGTCCACCATCCAATAGGGTTGTTTTGAGCTAATGTAGCTCTATTCGGCCTCGCCTCTGGTTTGTTGAAGGTCGGACCACGAAGATTGACAAATGCAAGCCACTGTGTGTGAATTAAAGCATATTTCTCTTCAATATAAATTTTCCTAAGGGCCTTCATGAAGCCTTCTTTCACCTCTTCATCATGAGATGGAGGCACTCTCCCAAGTCTTGCTACATATCATTTGGGATTGAGAGCATAGCTTGCCATATGAAGTGGGGTGTTCATAGTGTTATATTGCTATATGAAGCGGGGTGTTCATAGTGTTATATCTCAAAGTAGGGTCCTTGCTATGGATTGCTTGCTTGATCTGCCCAAGCATGCTATCAAAGGTCTCATAAATCTCTCCAAGGCTAGGAGAGTCAATATTAGCATATCTAATTACTTGCACAATAGGCTTAATGAAGGAGCAAACATATCTGCACATGCAAATAAGTTACAAAAATTAAAATCTTCAAAAAGAATGGAAATATTTTACAAGTTAGAAACATTAATAAATTATTAAATTAACATTTTAAAAATTAAATAATAAAATCAGCATTTTTCTTATCTCATTGTGGACCACTACTCATCATCAAGGATTTTTTTTGTTTCACACTTCTTCCTTCCGGTGTGCTTGCCTCTTGCCGTCTACCCCACTTTGCATTGACCACCATTAATTGTAAAGCCTCTTGGACCTCAAGCATCCTCTCTAACAAAATGAAGTAGCTACTAGTGTCCACGAGCTTGAGGAATTCCTTCCTCGAAAATGTCTTGAACAAAGCAAGTGAAGTGTGATGGTTGCAAATGAACATCTGCACATCTCTAGCCTTTGACACCACCACCTTCACCCAATCTATCTTCCCAATGTCCTTCAAGGTATTGTTCAATGCATGCACACATGGGGTCCAAAAAATGTGCTTATAAACACCCTCTATCATCGATCTAACTTACACGCATAGGCTGAATTGGTCACTGCTTGTAGAACATTAGAGGCTCCAATGTCTTATATGGCATCTCTCAAAATTTGAAATTGGAAGTGTGCATCCTTCCTTCTCCCCAAACAATCAATAGCTCTAAGAAAATAAGAGCCAGCTGTACATGTGACAATATATTGATAGTGGCCAATGTTTGATTTTGGTCCACCCATCCATAATGATGGAGCATCCATTCCTTATCCAAGTTTGTCTCGTATCTTCCATCAACACACTCACCTTGGAATATTCTCTATCAAGGAGGGTGGTGCGTAGCTTATGGTCTCTACGTGGAACAAATGAAGGATTGGAAGCTATCACATCTTTGAATATTTGTTTAAAATATGGTGTATGTGCCACATGAAATGGTATGGCATGAGCGTAAAAAAACTTAGTAATAGAAGAATCAACCACATCTTGTAATTGTGTGTTAAACATATCTGCAACAATAGTTTTCTTCTTTCTTCTAGTAGAAGTAGAACCCTCCCCCCCATGAAATCCAACATCCACGGACCCTGAAGGCAATAACACTAGGTTTCTTGTCAACTTGTGTTGCAAATTGTAATAAAGGTTTCTTGGGGTTAAATGGGACTTTTGCATAGGTTTTGAGGACTTCGGAAGGACATTCAAATGTGTTTGAAGTTGCTGGCCCTGCTACACTTCCACTCCCTGAAGTACCCCCAATGGCTTCCATACTTCTATAAGTTCTCCTTCTAGGTCTACTTCTTTCATGCATTTGAACCTCAACCTCCTCACTATCATTACTAGTACTCTCAATGTTACGCATGATTTTTTTTTGGTTAAGAATTGAAAAGAGAGCTGCAAGTTCAAATAAAAGAAAATTAAACTCACAGTGCCCCTAACTTGAAAAAATGTAAAACAAATTGAAAATGAAGAACCTACCTCTAATGGAGTGGATTTGATGCCCTAATCTCCTCTTTCAACTATTGTTTTCTCCTGTTTCACTTGTTGCTCTTTACCTCGAGTTTGCAAATGTTAAAATGATTTTTGAAAAAAAAATTGGTTGTTTTGATAAGTGAAATAGGTTTAGGTTTTGTTCAATGGGGTGGGGGGTCCTTGTGGGCCCGCCCATCCCTTTTTTAAATTAAAAATGTGTAAAAAAACTCATTTTTGGGTGTTTTGGGATGTCCCCAATTTTTGGCACTGATTGGGGATTGGGGGGGGAATTGTTTTTAAGACGTCCCTGAAACGTTTCGGGGATGGGGATGGGGGGTATTAGGGCAGGGGACATGTCCCTAGGGAGCATTTGTTATGATGAATGCTTGCCATAGAATTTTAATATGTTTCTTAATTCTTACAAGGCCTGTTATGTAATTTCGAGTTTGTTTTAGTGTATGCTTGCTTGTTTCCTTTGTCTTGCAACAATTTATGTATGTTGGATCTGTCAAATCTAAATATATAACAAATCTCCATGTGAAAAGCCTATTGAAATAACCTAATATTTGATCTTTATTTTGAATCCTTGTAGATTGAAAGGCACCATCACAACCACAAGAATCGTCTACTCTTAGTTTGGATGCATATGGCCAGTATGGACATTTAATGTGCTGTTTAGTTGAGGTGCTGCCTGTAAAGATGTGGTGCTCTTGTGGCACAGAACTGATAGCAGTATTCTACTTTTTTAAATAACGTTGATCAGGGACAAAAACATTTTTTTAATGGCAGACAATAACTATTTAATAATTTTGATTTTCAGATAAGATGTCTTACTTAAAAAGATAGGAAAGCCCTTTTGGTATAAATTAAGAGAGGTCATTAATTTTTTTATGTTTTGTTAAAAGTGTGTGTTTATACCAAGTCAGTGTTCAGTGGTTTATGCATCTTGGCCTTACCATGCACAACTCAGAGACAACTATTGGAAGATAGTATGCAATGCAGAGTATAGAGGCTGTACTATGTACTGTATATATTGAAATGAGGGGCAATATGTACATTATAGGTATTGTACTATGTGCCGTGACATGCTTGGTTTTAAATTTATAACTAGCTGTAGAATAGCAGCCTCGTGACTATTCTGACACAATAGTTAACATCAAACTTGTTGTGTGGCCTTACTATATGAATTGAAGAATATGCTGCATGTTCTTGTTGTGTCAAACCATAGATATTTGAGACCAGAGGTCATTGATATGGTCTTATCCTAGCAGGTGTGCTATTAACAACATCTTGATCAAGGATCTTAGGGGGCTGTTGACATTCGATAAGATAGTAATGTTAAATTCAGGTTGCTATGGATATCATTATATTTTATTTTAAATTAATAAACAAGGGGATTTCATTGGAAGACCTATGAATATTATGCTATTAATAATTATCTAATATGGGTTTGTTCTGATTTTTGTCAAGTAATTTGATTGATTGTTCATTATGTTGCACAGGAGGGTCCTCAAACGAAGGTAGGCATAGCAACATTTGACTCCACAATTCACTTCTACAATTTGAACCGTGCTTTTCAGCAGGTAAATGCTTTTGCCAAATCTGGGTCTTGTTCTCATTTTTAATTTTCTTCATTTTATATTTTTTACAATTGGCTTGTGCAGTTTGTGCGTTCAATTTAAATACTACTTCAAGTCATGTTCTTCTCATTAAATGCTTAATAAAATGAAACATATCATTTCAATCTTTGGACAATGTAGCTTATGAATTTTTTATTTATTTTTCTTTAGCTTATGAATTGTTGACAAAATTAAAGCACTTTGATCTGCTATTCTTTAGAAGTATATTAAATAAAATAATATTGTATTTGACATCTATAAAATAATACTGTATTTGACATCTATAAAATTGACAGGTGGGGAGGCAAATCATACCATATTTGACATCTTTAATATAGTGATTGGCAAGTTGGAAGGCATATGCCTTTTGTCAAGTACATCTTTATTTTCAGTATGCAATAAATGATAGATCATAGAAAGAAGTAGCTATCTTATATACAATTTCTGTCAAGTACATTTCTTGTTCTTATCAAGACATAGATTGTATGGGCCATCATCGAGTGGTAGTACCCCACTGGTCCCTCTGGTCTTGGTGAAGTTATCTAAATTGACTGGGACAGACCAGGTCTATTATTATGGTATATTACTTTCAAACTTTTGGAATTGGTGGAACTGATCCAGTTGATTGATAATCATGATGTCTACCCTTGATGGAAATCACTTACGGTCACTTTGTCACCTGAACAAAGTGATCTGACCTTGACAATTTGAGATGATTGTGATAGACATCCCTGATTTTGGTCGTTCACTGCCTACTTTTCACTCAATACAATTTTGTGTGAGTGACTAGCTCTTATTAATTTAAGTTTCAAGATAGCTAGCTGTTTTGACTTTCATAATTCTGGAGGTGAAGCATCCAAACAAAATTGGTTTGAATTTTCGAAGGCTCTTTCCACATGTTGACTACAGGTAATTCTGGTTTTCCCTATGATTCTAACTTAGTAAATATGTAAAATTACCCTTTTGCTAAGATTATTACCATAGCTTGGATTGGTTTTATGGAAAAACTTTCCACACATTATCCACTGGTTATTTTAGTTTTTCCTAATATTATTATTTTATAAATCTGTAAAAGCTACCCTTTTACTGAGATTGTCAGCACATATGACATTAAACCATGGGTGTGATGCTTATTTGTGGGTGTTTTATGTCATGCCCCTGCCAAGATCACAGCCTTTAATGCAGTGCAAGATCGCAGCCCTTTTAATTTATAACTGGGGCGATTTAATTGAAGGTGGGGCCCAAAGAAATGCCAGCGATCCTATAAAGGAAAGAACTTATCATGGGCAGTGATCCCTAAAAAGAAAGCATTTAATTAAAATTAAATTGTAACTCTATCAAATGGCAGCGATTAACTATGAAAGGTTGTAACTCTTGCAAAGGCCAACGTGGTGAAGAGTTGTGAATCCATCAAACATAAGGTATAAAAGGGAGATTATTTCATTTGAGAACAAGATCATTCAAGGAACAAAATCATCAATTCCTTAAGGAATATACATCTATCAATCAGTTTAGAAATAAATTATTATTCTCAAAGGGTAGCAATGAAGGGTAGTGACTCCTGCAAGAAATGGATATAAAGGGGAAATCAGTTTATTGACAAGCAAGGAAGGAATCAAGGAATGAAGATTGATTCAATCATCATTCAAACATTAACTTGTCAATCCATCAACAAATATCAATCATCAAAAAGCAATCAGCAATAATCTAGCAAACAAATTCATTGTAAAATGTTTATATAGTTGGACTCACATCCTTGCGGGAAACAAAATTAATTAATACACACTACTTTAAATCCCCTCTGAAATATATATCATGTTTTAATTGGGTGTCAAATTGTTTACATAAATGATAAATTCCTATTTCTTTTGCTATTTTGTATAGTTAAATTTTCAAATAATTTAATGCAATTTTCATTGCCATCCCCCCACTGTCGCTAAATTTAGTTTTGAATTTGAGGAAGTGTCTTGCAAATAGGAAGGACAAAACCCCTTCCAAGTAGGAACAAAGAGTTGGAAGGACGAAGACCCTTTCATTCTCTTGACAAGTTAAGGACAAAAACCCTTGATATTGCTACTATTGAGTTAGGGATGAAAACCTCCAATTCAGTAGATTTGTGATATGATTTATTGATCTGAATATTATAATAAATTCATAATTTTGACAAAGCCATTACCATTTTGATTTCACCTCCAAAGTAGATTTACAAGAGGAAATCATCAAGGAGAATTATTGCAGAAAATCAAGATAAGTTATATTTTCAGAATTATTGCATAAGTTATAAATCTAAATATTATAATAAAATTTCATCGTTTCAGATAAAGTTATATTTATAAATATAATGCAATTTTCATTTTAAGTTGGAACTATTGTTTCAGGACAAAAATCAGGAATGTTCTAGAAAGGGAACATTACATTTTATATGTTAAAATCATGGTTTGTGTTGATATGCTAAGGTCTGATAATGATTTATAATTTTATACTATCATATCATTAATCCCAAACTGTTAAGGTTTTGTAGTCATCAGAGTAGCCGGATTTGTACCTGCCCCTCCTTGGGCATGCGTATCCCCATATCCAATACGGATACGGGTATGATACACTGTAGATACAAGTTGGATACCGTATCCATGCGTACTAAAAAAACTTTGATTTTCCAGCCGTGCCGGATACTATGCGACTTGATTTTCAAAAAATCTGACGTGAATCTTCCTAAACTTAATCTTAAACAACTTCAATCTTGCACTATTCTTTTTTGTTTTTGTATAAACAAAACCTACACCAAATGAGGAAGACAAATGAAATGTTTTTCTATTTCAGCAACCCATTTTTCTAGGTCTTCTTCCAGTGCAACTATACTTTTTTTTTTTGGCATTTTAATTTTATAGATTTAAAAAAGACTAAAGCTAATTGTTTATAATTTTATATCTATATTATGTTGTTTAAACATTAGAGATTTAAAAAAAAAATTTCTTTAAAATATATATAATATTTATTAATATATAATTGATAGTTTATTCTTTACTCAATTATTAATATTTAAATTTTAATATCATTTTTAATTTATATTTACTTATTTGAGTAATGAAAATCTCCTCCAATAACTTAGAAAATACATGTGTCTGTGTTTTTACTTTTTTATGAATGTCATATCTAACCGTATCCATATTGGGGGTCTTAAAAAATGGTTGTATCCGTATTTGATACCGTATCCATATCTGATACCATATCCGTATTTGTATCCATATCCGTGTCCATGCAACTTTGGTAGTCATAAATGCAAATATAATAATTAAAATGAGGTACATATATACATAGAAGATATATGCTCACTTCAAATTAAAATTTCATTTAAGGAGAAAGTGGGTAAATTGATAATGCATTTTGAAGACTGAAGAGGAGAAGGTACTTAACTCGCTCTTATTCTTATGTTCTTGGTACTTAATTCATGAGCCAGAGGCATCTATTCAGTCTCAAATGGTTCTGAAAACTCATGTTGCAAGAATTTGTGTTAATGATAATACTTGTTTTAAATTTTGGAAAATTTGCCCAGCTTCTTAGGATATTTTTCTATACTAGCCTGTTTAACAGAGCAGCAATATGAGGATGACTTTTGAATCTTTGATGGATCACTGATATTGTCCTGTTAGTTCTAAAAGTCCACTCCTTTTTGACAAAGAAATTTTCATCAAGGACTGATTACAAGTAGTATTATTATCTTTCAGGATATCACTGTAGCTAATTGAAAGAATCATTTTCACTTGCTCAAATAATTCAATGTTCACTATGTTTATACTCACCTGGAGATGCTATTTCAAATCAGGGTATGCGAATAAATGAATAATGATACATCTATGTAATATATACATACAGTCACCATAAGATGTGAGTACGGGATGGGAATGAGGTCCTCATCCCTATACTTGGGTTTTGTGGTGACCATGCTGTGCCCATATAAATGACACAATGTGTTGCTGCATGACATTGAATATGTTTTTAATATCTTATAAGTAATGTAGTATAGTTTAGTTCAGGAATCATCTGGAATATATTATTCTCTAAATGACATTGTAATTGCACATTGTGATATATGACAATAGGTGAGAACAGTTTTGATCGCAATGATGTTGAATATTATTGTGATACTGCTATTAAAACAGAAGTAATGTAGTATAGTTTAGTTCAGGTATCATCTGGATTCTGGATTATATTATTCTCTAAATGACATTGTAATTGCATATTGTGATATATGACAATAGGTGAGAAGTAATGCAGTATAGTTTGTAAAATAATGTAGTATAGTTTACTTCAGAAATCATCTGGAATATATTATTCTCTAAATGACATTGTAATTGCATATTGTTATATATGACAATAGGTGAGAACAGTTTTGACGACAATGATATTGAATATTATTGTGATACTGCTATTAAAACAGAAGTTCAGTACATCTACTATTTTCATAGTTTTCTTTTTTTGTGCAGCCTTCAATGCTTGTGGTTCCTGATGTTCAAGATGTGTACACCCCTCTTCAGACAGAGCTCATTGTCCCAATTTCTGAGGTTAGTATTTCTGTGTTGTTGAGTACTGTTGAATTTAAAATGTTTTACTTTTCAACCATTATTCTGTTGGATACGTTAACTGTATCTGTTGTTATGGGACAATTTAATCTAGCTTGTAAGTTGAATATTGGTCTTAACTAAGTCCTCCAATTAGTTATGGTTTTTGCAACATCCCACAAATTTTCTGTTTTTTGTAGAAAACATTACTTCTTTTTGGGAAGAAATGCTATTTTTTTTTTCCAATTTATTTTGGTTCTTCTCTGAGTTTTTCCATATAATCTGATCTGTCTTTTGGATACATGTGGACAAAGTATCATTTGTAATTTTGGTAACAATTGCAATTACAGTGTCGTGAACATGTAGAACAACTTTTGGAGAGTATTCCTACAATGTTTCAACACAACAAGATCCCTGAATCAGCTTTTGGTGCAGCCATCAAGGTTGTTTTCTTCTCATATTTTTCTGTTATTATAAATTTTTTCCCTTCTGTCTCTTTCTGTCTGGATATTTATGATAAATTGTCTGATCATTATGACCAGGGTGCCTTTCTTGCAATGAAATCCACTGGTGGAAAGCTGCTAGTTTTCCAGTCAGGTTAGCTAATTTGACACTATTCAATTCTTGTAAATAGTTTTGTATTATATGATAGATCATGCAGAAGTTGCACAAAACACTTTCTCTTATGTTTACATTCTCTCTCTTTGAGTTCTAGCATCATTTTTTGAATTACCAACATGAATTTATTTTATCAATAATCATGCTACCACGTGTGCTTAATACTTTTTCCAAATTTAGTATATGCAAAATCCTTCCAACAAGAATACTCTGCTATAGGCATTTCCCATGGATTATGAATTTATGATCGGTGTGCTTTCAAGATGTTAACTCTTGATGAACACAGCCTATCCAGCAATGGGGAGTTTTCAGATAATCTCTTAGATTCGATCATTGTTTTAATCTTTGACCTCAATGGGACCACAATTTTTTGTGGATGAACTTTTTTGAGAAATTCTGGAACACATACAATAACTACCGAATCTTTCAAAAGGAGCCATGTAGATGTGTGAAATAGTAGGCATTTATTACTGTATTGCCCTTGCTTTATCCCTACACTTGTGTATTTTGTGATCTTGTTATCAACTGGGTGAATGATTTTTGCATTTGAACTGACTTGACTTTGTTGTTAAACCTGTGTCTGAGTGAACTTTGGTTGGAGGGTGTCCGAAACAGAAGTTGACCGAATAGCTTATCTTACTTGTAAATTGGATAGTGGGCATCCTCGTGATGATTAAACTGCTGAATCGCAATCCATATTCGCGGAAAGAAGAATCTTTGTTACAAGTTAATTTAGTGTTTATTGTCATGTATAACTTGAACTAGCCTGACTAGCTTGACCAGCATTGTTTTTGTTGTTTGTTTGACTTTTACATTGGCAATCCTTCCATGCTTGTTATCAATGTATTTTAAAGTTTTCTAGTTATTTTCCCATCCAAATTTTTAAATATGGATTTCATTGGGTACATCAACTTCCATAAAGATGCCTTTGCATGAATCTAAATATTGTGTTCTATGAAGATGTCAAATCTTATTTTGCAAGTTAATTAAATATTTTATGTTGAAAGGAAATCTTTGTTGCAAGTGAATCAAATGCATTTTGTTATCTATATCTGCATTAGCTTTATTAGCATGACCAAAATTGTATTTGTTGTTTGTTTGACTTTTCCATTGGCAATCCTTCCATGTTTGATGTCAATGTTCAAATTGTGAGAAGTTTGTAAGTTTTACTTTTCTAGCATTGTTCTCATTGAATCTAGTACCTTTGTATTTCCCAAATTTTTATGTACAGATTTCATAGGGTATATACTATATCCATTTCCAAAAGATGCTGTGACATGAATCTGAAAATTATGCTCTGTGAAGATGTCAAATGCTTGGTGAGGATTCTAGTTTTGTTTTTTGAAAACTGTTTGCCATGTCCTGTGTGTCATCTTTTTGCTTGTGTTATTTTCACATGCGGAACATTCAGTTTTCATTAACAACTTGGCCATTTCAACATAATCTATTTTGAGCCTTCCAAGAACACAGCAGTTGCCACCTCATTTAATTTGCTCCTTTCTTTCTCAAGGTAAATGAATTCCCTAAGCTACAAGAAATGGATTTTTTTCAAGTAGACAAAGCATGAATCTAAATACTGAGCTTTGTGAAGATGTCAAATGCTTGATGAGGATACTAGGTTTCTTTTGAATCAAATTTTTATTAATTTTTGTTAGTCTCTTATGAGGTGAGAAATGAAAAGAGAACTATTTTATTCATGTCCTCTTGTAGATGATGTATAATGTTATTTGCTTGCATTGTCTGGAATATCTTGCTTTATTTGATTATTTATAGCTTGGCCATTTTTATTCCATTCATTCTCAAGATAAGCAAATTCCTATATAGTTTCTTGTTAACAATTATACTTGTTTCTTATGTATTGGGAGGAAAAATATCCCTACTAACTTTTCATTTCCCTGTTTTATGGGTGCACAGTGCTACCATCTGTTGGTCTAGGAGCCCTTTCAGCTAGAGAAGCAGAAGGAAGGGCAAATGCAAGTGCTGGGGAAAAGGTAACACATGCAATGTTTTAAAAAGTGGGTGCAGATTTCGTTTATTTCAATTGATTGAACTTTATGGTAGAGTCTATGGCCCTTTTCATTAATATATTTCTCATACATGCTATGGCTTACCCTTGGTCATGGTATTGAAATTTATTATGTAGTGAATATCTGCGCTGTTTTATTGTTCAATTGGCATTATGTAATGACTATCGGTACTTCTTTATATCAGTTATTTATGCTGCAATATTGATATATAATCAGATTCATCTCTGTTTATATTAAAACAATGTAGTCTTCCATCAGCTATAGATGTGATTTCTTCTAGATTGTTCACCATGCAATCATGGCCTTTAAACATATATGCCTGAAGGCTTGCAGCTTAGAGTACTGGGCCAAAGTATACTTGTGTTACCTGAGTGATTCCCAGTTAACTTATTGGGCATGGTTATTATCTGCAAGCTTTCATTTGTTTGTCATTAGTTATTGAAGTCAGCATTATCATTGTGAAGGTGATGTTATGCCACTTTTCAATATACCAATTAGGTAGCCATTTTAATTCAGATATTGATTAAAAAAAGATGGGTGATGAGGCTTCTTATGCTATAATTTGAGCTTGCTGTATTCCTGTACGATTAGTTGAAACTCTCTTGATCTCATTCAGGTCAAAGGATCAGCTTTGATGGAATATTTTTCTAAATAGTCCTTGACCAGAATAATGTAAGACAGTAGGAGAGTTCAAAAACATGTTTTTAAACACGCATCTTCTACTAATCAAGTTGTTTTATATTTGCTATATCTGGTGGAGTTATTTTTAGCAGGAAAACCAGTAATTTAAATGATTAAGGACCCTGAACCCTAGAGTAAAGCTCTCTGGACATTGATGAGCTTTCAGTGACGTAACTGAGAATCTTGTGGCTGTTTGCATCCTTTATTTGATATAACATCTATAAGACTGATATTGGAACCATTGAATAGTAGAGAAAGTTATTGTTATATGTGAAAATATGCCTTACATAATCCATTAATTTGTATCTTTACTGTACCATATAGTTTGTGAGATGATATGCTGTGGAATTCATGTATTCCTATGCTTTACATAAATTAAATTATTTGTTTTGTCAAGGATGAATTATTTAAAAACTACAACCTCAAGGAATATCAAATTCTGATTCTATCTTCTATGTACAGTAATTGTTATGGACTTTATCATTCTTCTATTTATCTATTAATTGCTTCCCAATTTTGTATTGGAATTGCAGGAGGTGAATAAATTGCTTCAACCTGCAGACAAGACTCTTAAGACCATGGCAATAGAGTTTGCTGAATTTCAGGTGAATAATGTAGTATATGCTTTGAGGGATCAGTTGTCTTTGTTTCTCAGTTTTGATATCAAGATTCTCAATTTACTACATTTTATTCTTTAAATAAATGCTCCACTTTGCAACCAAAATTGTTTTAATCACAATGTTTGTTTTCCTAAATTATTATCAGGTGTGCGTGGATCTATTTCTTACGAGTCAATCATATGTGGATATTGCATCAATAACTGTTGTTCCAAGGACTACTGGTGGACAGGTATTTTGGTTGCTTCATCATAACCAACTTGATTCTTATAATGGTTTCTTTATTGACTGTGTGCCATTCTTCAGGTTTATTATTACTATCCCTTTTCAGCTGTTGCTGATTCTGCAAAATTATACAATGATTTAAGATGGAACATTACGAGACCACAAGGGTTCGAAGCAGTCATGCGTGTAAGATGCAGTCAGGTAAAGTTGAAAGATTTATTAGATCCATTCCTTGATGGGTGAAAGATTGACTGTGTTTAGTCTTATTCTCAATTTCATCATAGCCTTCTTTGTTGTTATTTGCAGGGTTTGCAAGTACAAGATTACTTTGGCAATTTTTGTAAGAGAATTCCCACAGATGTCGATCTTGCAGGGGTCAGTATATCTGGTACTCAAGCTTTTGTTTCAATTGTAAAATAGAGACATTTCTACATCTCAAAACTAGGATATTGATCAATTTTACCCAAGTTTTTCGGATGGCATGAGAAACCTGCCAAATTTCAGGACAATGATCATCAAGTCACATTTACAGAAAAAGGGGTGGTTAGAGGGGATGTACTCCTGTGTTAGGAATTAGAATATGTTTGTGTTTGGTTTATTTTTTTCTGCCTCCTGCCATTGGGTCAGGATAACCAAAGCTAGGAACAAACGTTCTCGAGATTTGCCCATGTCTTTTGTTTTCATGAGTAATAGTGGATGTGTCATGTTCTTCCCTTGTCCCTGAAATGTGGACACATAACACAACTCTCCCAGATCTGAGGATGTGTACTTATTTTCAATATTTATGCCTTTTCTATGTGTATGGCGTCTCCAATCTCACTATGCCTTGCAATTATGGTCCTTTCATGCACTTATTATTTGTTAGAACTAAGGACTAAGAGACTAGGTGTGTTGTACACCTTTTAAGTCCTAGGTCTATTTTAATTATTTAATATTTGTAATTTTGTAAATAATTGTTACCAAATGGAAAAAGATGTATCACTTGGGTGGAATCATGAAGATTCCATAGTTGGCGCTCTTTGCAATACCTCATTTTTTCTTATGACATTTGTAAAATATTGATTTGCGGGGTTAGTGGATTATGACCACCATTTTTGACTGGCTAGTAATAGCTTTGTGTAGGAGTGTGTGGGATAGATTAATGATACCTCTCATCGTAATGGTCAAAGATGGCTTGTAAGAGGATTTACATTTTAATCTGAGAGGCTTCAGACATGTAGGGTGTTGGAATTTGACCATGAGGACTTGGGTGCCCATTTTGAGCCCATGGTTTTGGTTCATGGTTTTGGGGTAACAATTGTGGTTCTTGGGGTTTGTTTGGCCTATATATTTAGTGCTTGAGATGGAGATTATATGCCATATTTTCTGTGCTGTTTTGTTGCTAAAATTCTTCTAGTGTTATATGTGTTGGTCTTTTGTGATGCTCTGGGCTTGATAGTGTATAGTGAATGTTGTCATTGCTGATATTACATTGGTTCAGTGCTATGAAGACGCATTTTTCTCGAAAGGGTTTTCCAAGTTATATTGGTGTCTATTTCTTTTTTGTGGTTGTCTCATTCTCTTCTTTTCTTGTTCTTTTCTAAATGCTGCTTTATATGTGGAAATTCTGCTGAATTTTGTGTAGATAGGATGACTCATAACTCTCCCTGTAGGATTATGTAGGAATTTTTTGCATACTTTCCTTCACTACTCTGTCACTGACAACTGTGTCTTGCGACACTTTAAAAAACAAGACGTAATGTCTTTTACCATACCTTTTTGTCTTTAGATGGACAAGTTAGAGTAATATCTAAACAAGACGCTAGATTATTGTTGTTTTAGACACAAACCAATGAACCATGTGTTGAAGTTATGCAGCCGCGTGCATCTACTTCCAGGTGCGATTTCACATGATGAAGAGATAAATTAAATATAGCCATAGGCTATTTAATTTATTCGATATAAAGATATGAAGAGGTGCTTCATTCATTTGTAATTAAATAAACTGATTTTATTTAATAAATAATATTACATTTAATAAAGGCCGACTTCCTAAATCGCGCCTCTCCACAAAGACGTCTTTTCTAGAGGCCGACCTCTCTTGGTGAAGAGGTACGAACTCAGTTGGTTATCTATATATATGGAGCACTTCATTTGTAATCAATCAATCAATTAAGTTCATTCGAAGAAGAAGAAGAGAAGTGCGACTTCAAGAGAAGATTGAAGTTTTTATCAGCAGATCGATTCAAGGAGAATCATCTTTCTTGTATCTTTGCATCTAAGAGAGGTGCTGTTCATTGTATCATTGAGGCATTGTGTTTGTGCCCAAGTTGTAAGCAGATTGCTGCTCTTATTTATATCAATATAGAGGAGATATATTGGCTGGGTTTTTCTCCCTCGGGTTGGAGGGTTTTCCCAGGGTATTGGCTGTGTCATTGTATCAATATTTGAATTAATTTCTGTGCTCTAATCTGATCCTATAAAACTAACACCATGTTCTTTTGTAGATGCAATGATTTTATATTTTTGATTTTGAAGGGACTAAACTGGAAGTTCTCTTGATATTATTGTGGTCACAAACACTTAAAAGTGAACATTATCAGAGCTATGTCCTTTGCCTTTGGCACTTATCTCTAACTTAATCATTCTTATTTGGAGACCTGAGGTTTGAGTATCTAATAAACATAACCCAGTGTCAAATAGATATTCTTACCCTTTTTGTGGGACCCAATTGGATTGAGAGGGTTGAGCGAATGAGTATGTACCTCATAATCTATGAGAAGCCATGCATTATATACATTTTGGTATACACCTTTAAAAATGCAACTGTTAAGTGCAAATGCAGTTTTGTTTGCTTTCATTAGATTCTGAAAGAAATAAATGCACACATGATTTTAGTTCTATATTAGAAGCATGCTAAAATCTATTTCAAGTGGAGGCTGTGAAATATGTTATTTTTCAAGGCCTGTGACTAAACCCAAAAACTTAAAAATTTAGTTTTTGAATGGAAGTTATTGGTTGTTGCTTTTCCTTTCTGACTTATTTTTCTTGCTTTATGAAGAAATCTCAAGAGATAGATTCACTTTTGATTATGTTAGATATAGTTTGGTGAAGAAGTTGTGAACTTGCAAGTTTTCTTTGAGATCCTGATCAGGTTGATTTGAATTGCATCAACAGATTGACTGTGATAAGACCATAATGGTCACATTTAAGCACGATGACAAGTTCCAAGAAGGTTCTGAATGTTGCTTTCAGGTAAAATTGCTTGAGAAGGCTAGCATCATTGGTTAGGTTTACAATGGTTGATCATGATTTTATTTGAATGTAGCTGGCAGGGTCCATTTGCCTGTGGAGACAGTACTAAGTGCCTAATCAAATTTGGTTCTTTTGTGTTTGGTTAGTGTGCAGTACTTTACACAACAGTTTATGGTCAAAGAAGAATACGTGTTACAACTCTATCATTGCCATGCACTAGTGTGCTGAGTAATCTCTTCCGTGGGGCTGATTTAGATGCCCAATTTACTTATTTCTTAAAACAAGGTAACTTGGGGTTTTCTTTAAGTTTTTCTTTTGAATATGGTCAGATGTCCAAGAAATTGTTTGCCATTGATCTTTTATTGTTATGGTTTTGCATCAAAGCTTACAAGAAATCTTGACTGCAAAGCATTGACACTATGTTTTCTGATCTACTTAATTCTTTTTCTGATGATGTGCTTTCTTTAAATATTGCTATCCCTTTTTTCTTCTCTTATAATATTAAAGGCATGGGAGAGGTTGCAACTTAATTGGGTCTTTCCTCTATATGCAGCGGCCAATGAAATTCCAACTACACCACTTGTACAAGTAAGAGATCAAATGACAGGTCTTTGTATCAACATTCTTCATACGTACCGCAAGTTTTGTGCAACAGCATCATCTTCTGGGCAGCTTATTCTTCCAGAAGCTCTTAAGCTCTTACCACTCTACATGTTAGGTATATGATGGAGAAGTCATAAACCATTTTAAGTGTGTTCCTTTCATGATCTTTGAGTAGGCTTTCTGCTTGTATAAAACTAATACCCATGGTATTGCAATACTTAAAATTCCAAATTCAAGAACTTCCCTTGAGATAAAGCTCTTTCTAAAAAATATGTAGAATAGTATTTATATTATTAGTATTAGTTCTTTATAATGAATGCAAATAGTACCAAGTGAAGATTTGTGAGCATATTCTTAATTATTGAATGTGTTCACCAATTCAGTTAATTTATAATTTATTTAGCTAACCATTTCAAGATATAGTAACATTCTGTTTTTTCTGATAACTATATCTAGAATCAAGTTATAAGATGTGATTATTGTATACCTTTTTGTCTTCATTCTTAAAAATGGGTTTTTTGCCCCCAAGATAAAATCTATTTATGGATAGCATGTTGTTTAGTTCATTCCAGTTCAATTTTTTAACCTGGCACATTAGTTATTCCTTTTAAATTACATAAGTTTTGTTGATGTATAGCGCATCATTTGGCTCATCTCCTTTTTGAACTGCTTTCCTGCAGCATTAACAAAAGGCACTGGCCTACGCACTGATGTGCGTATTGATGACCGATCTTATTGGCTCACTCGGGTGGCATCTATTTCTGCGTCCTTATCTGTTCCATTAGTGTATCCTCGAATGTTTCCGATTCATAACTTACTATCAAAGGTTAATTATGTGATTTCTAATCTTTTTTATTGTTAAAATTTAATTTTTACTATTATCATATGCTTGATTTACTAAATTATTTTAATTTTTTTGCAGGATATTGGTGGTACCATTTTGCCATTAACACTTCCACTTTCTAGTGAACATATAGATAATGATGGTATCTTTTTGCTGGAAAATGGGGAAGATGCTTTAATATATGCAGGAAAAATGGTCAGTCCTGATATGCTGCAACAACTCTTTGGAGTGCAGTCAGTTGATGACGTTCCTAGCAATGTAAGTGACTCATTTTCTTTCACATGTATTACGAAATTAATTTTTAAGGCTAAGTTTGATTATGTAAACTTCAAATTTTTGAAACTAAGATACACATTGTTGTATCTTTCTTACAATGCATAACAAGAATGCAGGACTAGAGTTGAGCTCGATGGCATTGTCATATTTGGCATGAAATATACAGTCCTGTCCTAAATATACAGCTCCTCATTGAAGACATTTTTTACATAAAGCTTCTCAATGATTTATGTCCATATGGCTTTTCTGCAGTTCTTGTTGCAGGAGTATGAGAATGACCATTCCAGAAAACTTAATGAATTAGTCAATGAAATTAGGCGTCAGCGGTGTTCATACTTACGGTATGGGTTTTTAATATGGCATGAAAACTGATGCCTCTGTTTGCACTGGTTTTTTTTGTATTACAATGTCAATTAATGTTAATTTTCACAACAAAGCAGTAATTTTATTGCAAAAAAATGTGTTTTCATACAGGTTACGGGTGTGTAAAAGGGGAGATCCAACAGGTGAAGTAGAATGAACTCTGCTAAATCTATATTTGAGTGATCTGAATGAACCACATTAATATCTTAACTGCATTACAATGTCTGTTTATGAAGCTTGTATTTCACATGTTTCTCATGAATTTTGTGGTTGCATTCAAATTTGAAACATGTTATTATTGAAAAGCATGTCATAGTAATTCTTTTTTTCTATTTAGAGTGGGTATGCCCTAATCTAGTGGAAATACGATATTTTAACACGGATGAATTTTACTTGACATGCAGAGTTCCTATTCTTTTCCCTAATGGTGGAAGACAAAAATCTTCTCGGAGTGTCTTATGTGGAGTTCCTTGTACATATTCACCGGCAAATTCAGAATAAAATGGCCTAAAAGATGAGATTCGTTGTCAGTAAATTTTGATCAACATTTTAATTAGTGTCCTATTTTCCCTTTTCTGGTTTCCTATTTCTTTCTTAGCTTATTTCCATAGCGTCAAGTTTTTTGTACACGAAGTTGCCATGGAACATAGATTCGATTGCTCTGGTCCTGTAATTTACAAAGCAATTTAAAATTGACTTTCAGACTGGACAATCTGATTTATTTTTCATCTTCCCGATTTCATATTCAAAGCGACTATTTGTTGTTCAGAGTTGTAGCCAGTGCAGAATATTTATGGTTTTTCGCAAGTCGTTAAATTATTAAAGGAGAACTAAGTTGTGTGCAATAATTTGTCAACAACGTATATCTTAAAAATGAGGTTCTATTGTTTTGTCTGCACCCTGCATGCTGATAAATTTTGTATTTGTCGAGGCTAAGATGGTGTAATTTTCAAGCAGCGTTTTGTGTAATTTGAGCACATCTTGAATATTCTAGTTTGAGCAATTCTATGCTTATTATTCGTTTTCCTCCCTCTACATATAATTCTGGGAACTTATAGTGCATGTTATTAAGATGCATTTTTTGATTTTCCTTTTTCTTTACTATTCTGTTCTAGATACAAACATGATAAATATGAAACTCCACTTGAAATTTTAAAGATATTGATGTATAAGATATATCATCTCCATGCGTTTCTGGCGTTATTAACATAAATGTCTGGACATGGGGGAGCTGTGGGGCCGAGGATGACTTTAAATTTAAGTATATGTGAGTAAGTGAGTAATTGTATGGCAAAATTATATATGAACATTAACCACCAAAAATTACAGGGATGGGGATGGGGATGAGGACTTCGTCCATATGCTGGTGTTTCCTAGATATTATGGTTATTACTGAATTTAGTAATCTTTTGTTGGGGTTGTGTATATGATTTAAGATATTGTGTCACTATAGGCTATTCGTAAATACAGGTCAATACTAGGTATGGTAAGGCAGTCGGGTTTTTTGTTCTCATAATCTATTGAATAAAAATGCTTATCTAACATAATTAGGCATATCGTAATTGAAATGCCAAGCATATTGTGGGTGGCGAACATTTAGATTATAGGTATCAATGTAAGCATGCTTTATATCATCGTATAATGGGCATGCTATCAACAATTTCCTTTGTGTTTCACAACTTAACTAATTTTTTTGAAGATTATTTTTTGAGCGTTCATCTACTAGTTTCACTACATAGCTCATCTGAGTTAGTTTTACAATCGTAATTTTTTTTAAAGATAACAATTTTATATGAATATGATGAATCTTCGAGAGTAGGATTTGAAATCTTTTTGATAGGATGACGTTTTTCTGATTTGGATACTAATGCCAAGACAATGTAAGTGGCATGTGCTAACATAATCATAAATGAATCCTATGTACATTTAAATTCCAGTTAAAATGGAGGCTAAATTTGTAAAGTTATGTTAACACAACAAAATTACTTTTTATATTCAAAATAATATTAAAAAAAATTGATAATAGGAAATTTTTTTGCCTCTATTGAACTTTTAAAAAAGCATTAAACTATTGTGCTATGACACTGTTTTATAATTTACAATACATGTATACATTTTCCAGTGAACTCTTAATTAAATGGTTGTAGATTTGTCAATAAACTCTTTTAATTGTTGCCTCTCCCCTAGGTGTTTAGTAAATCAATGGATGCATGGATTTTCCAATAAACTCCTAATTAAATTGTTATAGATTTGTCAATAAACTCTTAAATTGTCGCCTTTCTTTTTGGGTGCCTCGTAAATTAAATTTTAATGGGGCCTTCGGAGCTAAATTTTGGGTTTGCGATAGCCAATGTTGTCAAAAGATACACTTTGAGTTCTTGAGTTTGGTGTTCATGCTTTTATTAGTTAATGCCTTGAATGATATGTTGAAGGTGACAACTAGAAACATTGAAAGTAGTTTGAGTTTCAAAAATATAATGGTAAAAGGGGACTCTCAAGTGGTCATTAAATTTATGCTCAATGGTAATTGCTTAGATTGTCAATTGAATACTTGTGAATGAAAGGTGTTGTATAGTGACTTTGAGGCCATTAAGTGGAAGCATTGCTACCAAAAAGGCAACAAAGTCAAAGATTAATTGAGTATTCAAAGATTATTTCACTTTAACGAGCGTTGTAGACTGTTGCCCTGGATTGGGCTGGGCTGGCTTGTCGCGTGCTGGGTTGGCTTGTAGGGGACTCGCACCGACAAGGACTTGGGAGTTTGTAGCAAAAACAACAAGGGTTTGCAAAAGATATCAAGTAATTTCAAGAACAAAGGTTGAGCAAAAAAGCATGAATGTGTGGGCCCAAGGCTTTTTTAAGCAAGAGGCAAAAGCAAAGATTCTTCTAAAGGCGTCGCTACAACAGGAACGGGTGTGCCCCACATTTGTCTTTTTCAGTTTCTTTGTCTATTTCTCTCCTTTGGCATTCACAATAGAATATTTGTTTTACCAAGCACAAACATTTATAAAGCAAAAAGGGTCGCCTTTTCCCATGTTCACGTGCCAAACTATAATTTTCTAATGAATGAGCACACTGAAAATGGGGGGAGTATGGCAACCTTAGAGGTAATGAGCATAGGTTTCGGGTTAGCTGATGCTATTAGCATGCCAAAGAAAATTGATATATTGGGAGAACCAAACAAGGTTATTTTGCCAATGGTGTCTAGCAGCATAACAAAATAGATAATAGGAAATGAGGCAGTGGGAGGCAACACAATAGCTATTGAATCATTTGAAAGCATAAACGGTGATGCGTAGCCTTAGGGGAATATGTCCGAATTTTTTGATTAGGGGAGTTCTCTAATCCTTTTAAATCATTGACACACATCCTAGGGGAGCCCTCAATGACAACTCTGTTTAGCACATGGGGATCATGTGTGATGGGCTATCCACATGATAGCAAGTCAAACGCAAGGGAGGGGTGTGTGTATGTAAATGCAAAAAGGCAACAAAGTCAAAGATTAATTGAGTATTCAAAGATTATTTCACTTTAGCGAGCGTTGTAGACTGTTGCCCTGGACTGGGCTGGGTTGGCTCGTCGTGTGCTGGGTTGGCTTGTAGGGGACTCCCACCGACAAGGACTTGGGAGTTTGTAGCAAAAACGACAAGGGTTTGCAGAAGATATCAAGTAATTTCAAGAACAAAGGCTGAGCAAAAAAGCATGAATGTGTGGGCCCAAGGCTTTTTTAAGCAAGAGGCAAAAGCAAAGATTCTTCTAAAGGCGTCGCTACAGCAGGAACGGGTGTGCCCCACATTTGTCTTTTTCAGTTTCTTTGTCTATTTCTCTCCTCTGGCATTCACAATAGAATATTTGTTTTACCAAGCACAAACATTTATAAAGCAAAAAGGGTTGCCTTTTCCCATGTTCACGTGCCAAACTATAATTTTCTCATGAATGAGCACACTGAAAATGGGGGGAGTATGGCAACCTCAGAGGTAATGAGCATAGGTTTCGGGTTCGCTGATGCTATTAGCATACCAAAGAAAACTGATATATTGGGCGAACCAAACAAGGTTATTTTGCCAACGGTGTCTAGCAGCATAACAAAATAGATAATAGGAAATGAGGCAGTGGGAGGCAACACAATAGCTATTGAATCATTTGAAAGCATAAACGGTGATGCGTAGCTTTAGGGGAATATGTCCGAATTTTTTGATCAGGGGAGTTCTCTAATCCCTTTTAAATCACTGACACACATCCCAGGGGAGCCCTCAACGACAACTCTCTTTAGCACATGGGGATCATGTGTGATGGGCTATCCACATGATAGCAAGTCAAACGCAGGGGAGGGGTGTGTGTATGTAAATGCAAAACAGTACAGAGGGATTTAAAATGTAGGCAAACTCGAAAGGTAAAGTTTGCAAAGAGAGGGAAATTTGCTGTAATTCTACCAAGGCTAGAGCATAAGTGTTTATCAAACATTGTTGAAATCCAGCAAGCTAAAAAAATGGAATCTGAAGAAAATGAGAAAGTGTACCCATCATCTCACTCAATCTCAGTCACGAACCAATCTGAAGAGGTAAACATTTTAGCAAGCAAGGTAGAAGGGGGTGAGGGTAAACCTTGTGATTCATATAGTCCCACCACAACACCACTATTGTGGTCCTCTGAATCGTATGTCAATGGGCTAATGGCCGTGAAAAAGAGGCTTCAATCGTTAGAGGCAAGGGGGCTATATGAAGGCAGTAAAATGAAGGAGATCATGGATGCCAATTGGCAATTATCAAGGGAGAGCAAGTTTCTCAAAGAAGAAATAAATAAACTTCAAATCTCCATGTCAAAAGGAGAGCAAAAATTGATTTCGATAAGGCAAGTTCTAGTATAAAGTGGCGCAGCGGACAAAAGCATATCAAGAGAGGTAGATGAAAGCAACAACTTGCAGATAAAAGAGATATAATATGTTTTGGACAGTGTGAAGATAAAATAAAACCAACTCAGGGACCAATTAGAGGAGGCCAAAAGCTGGGCTCATGTAGTGAAGGGTCCTTCAGACACAAACAGGGACCTCATAGAAAAGCAAGTTCGAAGGCAGATAAGAGAAGAGAATGATAGAAATATCAGGGCTGTGAATGTCATTATTAAAGGGCTAAAGGACTATGGGGAGAAAGAAACCACAAAAGAGCTAGCAAAATATTTTTTCAAGGATGAGTTACAATGGTCAGGAGTCATTCAGCAAGCAAACAAAATTGGAACATGGGTGAAAGATGGCAAGAGTAGGCATGTAAGGGTCACTTTGGCGAACATTGAAGATAAGAACATGCTGCTAAGGAACAAGAAGTTCCTTAAAGGTATGCAAATATATCTTGACGAAGACTTAACAATAGTACAACAAGAAGAAAGGCGTAAAGAGTGGGAAAAAGTAAAGGCAGCAAGGAACGAAGGAAAATGGGCTTGGTTACAAAATGGGAAAGCTCAAGTCAGTGACAAAATTACACACCAAAAATAGGAACTCGGCCCCCCTAGGATCAATTGTCAATGGTAAGTTGGAATTGTAGAGGCTACCCGTGGAGAAGAGGACCTGGTTTAGGGCCCATTGCAGATGGAAAGGACATCATCATTCTTATGGAGACTCATGAGCACGACGGTTGTAAGATCCTAGATTTTGAAGGATATAAAAAAGCTTCCATTTGGAATGAGAGAACAGATAGTGGCAAAGGACACAATGGAGTTGCAGTCCTAATCAAAGAAACATGGTGCAATAGCATTCAAGTCGAGAAAGACGACCCAAACAAACAATATGTATGGTTTAAAATAACAGAAAATCAGACTGTAATAAGAGTGGTAGCCTGCTATTTCGCTCCAAAAGGCTCCAAATCTTACAAGAAAAGGAACCTTGATCGTGAGGACCCTTTTGCTACGCTAAAAAAAGACATTTCAGTCTATAATGGCATGGGAGAGGTTATTTTAATAGGGGATTTTAATGCAAGGACAACAAACATACAAGCTCTCAACTTGAAAAGCAAAGACAAGGAGAAATGTGATCCGCTATGGTTGGAGGAAGAGGACTAGCATATGTGGGAAAGGAATTCCCAAGATAGTAAGCACAATGTCACACACTTCGAGGCTGAGTTGTTGATGCTATGTAGTTTATTCAACTTGGTCATTTGCAACGGTATGAGGACATGGCCGAACTCAGGCAACATCACCTGCAAAAAATACAATGGGAAAAGTGTGGTAGATTATGTCATTTGCTCGCATGTTTACACGTCAAAGATAAAGGATCTAGTGATTGGAAAGTGTCCTCTAGAGCTAAAATCAGACCATAATCCAATATATGTAATCTTGACACCGACATTGACGTGCACTAGGTGAGCAGACATATATTAGCAAAAAGAACTTAGTGCCTTCACTAGGAAGAATCATCATGAGCCGTGACAATCAGGAAGTCTTCAAGGCTGCCCTCAAAAGGCTTTTCAAGGATTACGAAAGGAATGTAGCCAGCACGGGGAAACACACTATAAACAAGGGCATGCTGATACCTATTGTTCACAAAGCTTTGGATGAGTGTAAGAGGGCTAGGCCTAAGAAGGCAATTGCAACTACTTTCCCAGCAAACCCATGGTTCGATGAAGAGTGCAAGATAACAAAAAGAAAACTCCGTGAGGGTGGAAGGACCACAAAAAACAAGAAAGAATACACAAAGATGATACAAAACAAAAAAGAAAATTATGTGAGCACTAGAAGGCTAGAGCTGATTGCCCTTGGAAAGGACAACCCTAAGAAATTCTGGAAGGAGCTACAACAAAAAAGAAAACAAGTGGAAAACAATATCACAAGCTCTCAATGGCTGGAATATGCAAAGTTACTGTATGAGTGGGAACAAGATAAACATAGATCTCCAACAATCAAGGCTACCACTGAACTTTTCACCATCGAAGACATCAATCAAGGCATAAAAAGGTTGGCTGGGGGAAAAGCGCAGGATATTGATGGGCTGCAAGCAAAATTCTTAAAATGGGGCATTAAGGTCCTTGCACCTTGCATCAAGGGCATCTTCAATAGGGTCATCCAAGAGGGCTTTCTAGAAGGGTGGACAACTAGTGTTGTTATTCCCTTATACAAAAGCAGGGGCACAAATAACCCATCAAACTACCGCACTATTATGATTAATTCGCTTCTTGGAAAAAATTTCGGAAGCATGATTGAGCTCAAAATGAGTAGTTGGGCCGAGAAAGAGGGAAAAGAGCAGAGGGCCAGGCTGGTTTTAGATCGAAACATTCCACATCGATCACGGTATTACTCTTAGATTTTTTATTGAAAAAATATGGAACATGCAAGGGGAGGAGGCCTTTTGCTGCTTTGTAGACTTTAAAAAAGCCTTCGACATTGTGCCACGGGACAAGTTGTGGAATAGAATGGAGGAACTGGGAGTTTCGAAGGTGCTTAAGGTAGCTTTTCATAGGTTGTATGAGTAGGTCAGAGCTAAAATCAGAATAAATGAAGGTATGTCCGAGTGCTTTGGCAACGCCATTGGAGTCAAGTAGGGCTGCTTGCTTTCCCCAACGCTTTTTGGGCTTTACATTGACAAGCTGGAAGAGTGGTTAGACAATGTTGGTGGGGAAGGTATTTAGTTGGCCAATTATGTTATAAAATTGCTCTTGTATAGCGATGATCTCATTTTGATCGCTAAGATGGCACATGAACTCAGAAAACATTTGAAAGCTCTTGAATCCTTTTGTCATGTAGGGATGCAAGTGAACACTAGTAAAACTAAAATAATGATCTCATCTCTGTGAAGGAAAAAACAATAAATTAGCTTTATCTTTGAAGGTAATTTGCTGGAAATTGTTGATGAATACAAATACCTGGGGCTAGATTTTCACCACAAGCTCAGTTGAGAAACTTGTAGAGCAAAAATGATCCAAGGGGGTTGGAAAGCGCTTTACTCTCTACAAAATAGATGTAGAAATGCTGAATTATGGGATTGGAAGACCAAGAGGACGTTGTTTGGCTTACTTGTGACCCCGATGGTTTTATATGGGTGTGAAGTTTGGGGCAACAACATGTCAGATCAAAAATGGAGGCAAGTGGAAATAATTCAAAAGCATCTAATTGTTAGTAGCCTTAAACTCAAAACTGTAATACCTTATGAGATTTTATTGGCGGAGATAGGCACCTTCCCCTTGGAGGCTTCCGCGATGATTAGGTTACTAAGTTACCTACAAAAGGTGCAAAATATGGAGAACCATCGTTGGCCTAAATTGATTGTAGAAGAAAAGTTGGATAAAAGAAAGAATACTTGGATGAAACAAAACAAAAAATGGATGGAAAAGTGGGGTGTGAAAATGAAAGATTGTCCAGGTACAAATGAAGAAATAAAAAAAATATGTGAAGCAAAAATTCAAAAATCCTATAAGGACAAAACAATCAGGGCGAAATAAAGATTACTATATCAAAGAATTTAATCCCAAGGGGGACCATGAAGAAAAGGCCTATATAGGAGCGAATATTAAATGGAGAGCAAAGATGTTGATAGCTCAACTTCAGATGAGCTCACATCGTCTTAGGTGTGAAACAGACAGATGGATGGTTCCTAAAGAAGAGTGGGAAAAAAGAATATGTCGATTTTGCGACATGGGATTGGTGGAGACAGAATGACACTTTGTTATGGAGTGCTCAACATATAAAGATATTCGGGCCAGTTATGAGGACATCTTACAAATTGATAATTTAAACACCTTGTTTGAGGAGGAAAGGTTGGTCAAATCAACAAACTACATCATTAAAATCAACTGTCGTAGGGATGACCTCGAGCGAAGATCTCAAACTGTTTAAGGTCTTCCCTTTTTGGTGACGGTCTTGTGTTGTTCATGGGTCCCATAGGCTGTTGTGGCCTCGTGGACGTTATTAAAATCTTTCATTTCATTTCAAAGGCCATTAAGATGAAGACCATGTACAAAATAGGAGATCCTTGTCATTCCTCTAACTTCCCAAATGAGCCATGCTATGGAAGGCCTAAACAAATTTTGCAATGACTTCATTATTATGATTTTTAGAAAGCAAAATATTAGACTTTTTGGCCAACATAGGTGGCGATGGGGTTTTACTGGTATTATGGTATTATGAAGGCTTTGATGATCAAGTTATTGTAGGGATTTTCTTGCCATTGTAAGTTGGTTAGCTTAGCTATTTAGACAATTTTAAGTTAGTGTACGTTTAATCCCAATTAGTAGGTGGTTTATTTATGTTTGGAAGCTCAATAATGATTAATTGTTTTGGAATTTTACTATCTCAACTTTAGTTAATTCTTTTAATTTGTAGAAAACTTCCATGATATACACTAGCCTTTTGATATGTAAGGCTATCCTCTATATAGGAAAATAAAATATTACATAATAATACAATACGAAAACTTATCAAAGAGTAAGTGAAAATAGAAAATAAAATCGGTAAAAATATTGTGTAAGTTTTTTGGGCATTGAAAACAAGAAGGTTTCTCTAAAAACAAGTGGAGATGACATAAATAATCAAGATAAGCCTTGCATGAATGTTTGGAAATCTCCAAGAACATGGACTAAATGAAATTATAAAGAATTTGTCATTAGCTTAATTTTAGAATTATTTATATATGCTTTCACTTTGGAAAAGACAAATATCCAAGATAAGCATTGCGCAAATGTTTGAAAATTGGCAAGAGCATGGACTAAATGAAATTACAAAGAAGTTGAAATTATAAAGTTGGCATTGGCTTAATTTTAAACTCAGATTTACCTCAACTAGGAAAGAAAGCACTAAAGCAATTAATAGTGACATTAATGCAGAGATTCCCTTCTTACCATTCATAATACCGCGTAGATAATTTACTATGGCGATCTCTTGGACTACAAAGAGAGAATGAATTGAGATAAAATACAAGGGACAAGTGTGTATTTATAAGATTTCAAAATCTTATTTTATTCATAAATAATTATGAGAAATTTTAAATAGCTTAAAATTTAAGAACAAGAGGTATTAAAGGAGAAAAGAGTGGACATGATTTTATAAGGAATTAGATGACACGTGTGTATTTTCAAGATTTCAAATTTTATTTTATTTGTGAATAATTATGAGAATGTATGACGTTTGCAATATTAATCTAACATAATTTAATCTAGAAAAAAACCATCAATAATGACAATTTAAAAATAAAATAAAATAAAATAAGGAGGCATTAAAGGAGAAAAGTGGACATGATTTTGTAAGGCAGTAGATATATGAAAGTCATTGTTGAAGAAGAAAGTGTTTGTTATTTTTAAGTTAGTTGTGAAACAAGCAACACTAAATGACAATCAACAACCTTTCATTAATGTTTATAAAATGAGCAAGAGATTATGGAAAATATGAACAAGATAGAGGTTGGACCTTTGAGCAAAAAATGTATTTGATGTAGTGGTTAATCTATTTGCAATGCATCACTCATATGTATAATGTATGCACATGCATATGAAGGAAAATGACCAATGGTTGCTCATGGATAATTATTTATGAGGATACTCATATTCTTTATCCTTATTCTTTGAATATTAAAAGACAAATATTTAAATGAAATATTTGATTAAAAAATAATAATTCAAAATTGATACATAATAACCTTTTATATACAAGCACATCTCTATATTATTGACGGTGTACTTTGCATCAATTAAATTCACATAAACATCAAGGTCAACATATTAAATACTAGATATTAGTGCCTATTAAAAAGGTTCACCTAGTTGTATTTGGCTCATTTATAAAAAGTGAATTGTTAACATCCCTTTAAGATATTAAAACTTTGTATTTCACATTGACGGTTTTTAGTATAATCTTTTGTGAAATTTGAATTCTTTGTTCTTGAATATAGGATCAAATTCTAATACTATGTACCTATAAATGTGCCATTTTGAATGTGTATTAATCCATTAATACATAATTCGCTACCCTTGCTAGTCTAATTAATGAAGAAATTGCACAAATTACATAAAACTATTATAATACTCAAGAAATAAAAACTTACAATGCATTTATGAAATCTCAAAACTTAAATAATCGAGCATTCAAAATGAAGTTTGTATCTATCTGTTTAATTCACAATTTCAAGACTCTTGATCCATGTTCTTCATTTGCAACCAATAACAAACAACATTGAGAAGCAAGTAGCAACATATATTTTATTTTCTCCTTTAAATTCACTGCAATTCACTTTCTCTCTATTGCAACCTGATCCACATAATTATTCCCACCAACTCATACATATTCCTTAATTTGGAGCTCTTGCTAGACTACATATTGCCATACTAAAAGGTTTAAAATAACAAAAAAGTGTCATGTATTTGTATTTATTTTTTTAAATAAAGTAGTCAAATATCTAATGAATGAAGGTAGTATATGCTTCATCATAACTATATGATTTATATGTTTTTCTATATCCATCTTTTTCTATATCTTGAAATTGTCTGTTTTTTTTCATCAACCTTCAATTTTTTTATAATACTATGATGTCTTCAATCTAAAACATTTAATATAATTTAATACATTCTAGTAGATTGGTTGTTTAGTAATAACAATTGATCTCATTACACTACTTCAATAAAATTTTAAATCAACAATTTTATCTTTTAAGATTGCATTTTTTCAGTAGTAATTCTCAACATATCATATAAATAGAAATGAAAACCAACTAGTTTTCAATAGAATTAGATAGTGGAATTGATTTTGAAAATCAATAAGAAACACTTAATTTTAAGGATGGCATCTTGTTGTCCAAGTCAAATTATCCAACACATACAAAATGCATTAAAAATGTGTGTTCTAGGGACAAACCTTTTCATCCCAAATGTCAAAAATTCATTATAGGAAGTACTTCAAAATCAAATTTAAATAAAAATTAGACATATTAGAAGATATTTGATGCATTAGACCTTCTTTATTTGATGCCATAGTGTCAATTTCTATGCAAGGTATCACACATCTCTAGACAATGTAATACAAGTGGATTTAATGCCATTCACTAATGACTATCCATATTCAACCTTCCTTCATGTGTTTGATTCCTTTGACAAAATATGGTAACACATTTAGTTGCTTGATGACACTTGATGACACTTCAACATGAACATAGTTTTTGGAGGGCTTGTTAGTGTTTCTTATAACATTGCCATATTTAAAAATCTCCTCAATGTTCATTATTATTTTTATAGATGTGGGTGATTCCAGGAGGATATTAGGATTGTAGTTGAGTCTTACTTAGGTCTTGGTAGCGATGTAAGCTAAGGATTTTTTTTGACAATGTGGTTGTTTACTTTGGCTTCCATCTTGACACATGGGCATGGCATGCTATAAACCCTCTATATATTGAGCCTTGGGTACCATTTGTTATATTGGCATTAGGAAAAGAATGAAGTGATAAAGTAGAAGGTCATTATGGAAGAATGAAGTTGTTATAAAGTAGAAGGCCAAATAGGGCATCAAATTTTTGAAGGCTAAAATTGGAACCTTGACATCAATGGGGATAGACTAGTCATTTGTAGTCAACATGGGAAGCTCAAAATTGATTGAAGATAGGGATACTAAAATTTCAATACACTATGTTATGATACGTAGTCAGCATTGGAAGCTAAAAATTGATTGAAGATAGGGATATAAAATTTCATTACACTAATGATATGTAGTTTTGTTGGAACATGAGATATATTTCATAGATATAATGATATTTTGTTATGTATCTAGTCTTATTGTAAATCGCATTTTGTCTATTTTGTAGTCTTGTGTGGTCTTTGCTTTGGCCCTCCATAGAAGTAGCTTGATCTCTTTAATTTTTTATCATCAAATATTAATGGGTATGTCCCCTTTAGACCAAGTTTATCTATATATTTGAGGTTAAAAAATATATTTTATTTAAAATCTAATTTTTACATATTTTTAATTTTCATGAAAAGTATTAACATATATTTAATATTTTCATATTATTATTACGTGATATTTTTTATAGGCATTCAGTTAAATCCATATTAATTAATATAAGTAGTATATACCGTCAAGTGCAAATGTTCAATGTGTATCTAGAAACCATTTTTAAAAAAATTAAGCAATTAAATAATATAGATAATTTAGACATATAAATAGATTTGATTCTTATATCAAAATTTTAACAAAAGAATGCATAAAAGTATTACAATATCTTGCTCAAAAATAACTTTGCAAAATTTTCAATTGAAAACTCATATTATGAAATCATGCTATCAAATTTTGTAAAAGGCTCCATTATTCATCTGTTGAAAGTGCAATTTGTTGTAATTCATAGTAACTAAATTGAAATTTTGTTAACAATTCATGACTGAGAGTGTTTTTTTTTAATTTTATACATACAAAACTTTTCTCTTTGGGATCCAAGTCTTTATATATGATAATAACCTTGAATTTATCCTCCAAAACATTTATTGTCCCTTTTTTCCATGATATTGAACAAATATTTCACTATACTCCATAACCAAACTATTAACAAACAATCTATGTATGAAAATTTTGACTATGTGATTATCCACAATGTCAACAAATGAGTATTCAAAGAACTTTGAGTCATATGTACAATAAACCACTAGGTGTGGGTAATAAGAAGGTTAATAAAGTAAATTTAAATTATTTTTTTTGCATGTCACTATCAATAGCATTGCAATAGAAATTTTATGCATTGATTCAAATTTCAAATTTCTCACACATAGAATTGTCTTTATGAGATTTGACCCACCATCCATAGTAGTATGTGTCATTTATAACTTAAAACTATCAACTCTTGACATAATGCATTAGAGTTGTGGGCTTGTATTTCTTCATTTTAAGAAGCCAAAATAAATATCATGCATAGTCATGTATAGATAAATTTTCCAATGTTGATTCTACTAAGAGTTAAAGAAATAACATCATGTATAATCATGCTCAATTTTTGTATAAAATAACTTACCTTCTACACATGTCTACTCTGATGAATACCATCACTTTTAACTTTCATACTTTCTCTTCACTTTTCTACTATTGATGCTTGATGATGCAATGCTAAATAGTAAAGTAACTGAACCTAAGTAGTGAGTTTCTTATCAAATGATGTAATGCAAATTTATTAATTTTAGTATTAAGATACTGCAACCAAAGCTATTAAATATTTTTTCCTTACTGACCTTATACTCCAAAATCCATTGTCATCATAAATTTACTTGTCTCAATAGTTGGATGTCTCTTCTACATTCAAGATTAGGATTTTGTGTGATCTAATATTTGTCAGTTGAAATTTCTACAAGGAGATGATATTTAAACTACATTGTACTAATGAAACTTTCAATTTATGAAATTTAAATTGCATTTTAATTTTTGAGCATTAAAAATATATAGTATATTTATTATAACTTATATAATTAATAATTATATAATATTATACATTGTATATATTATATTCATATAATATTATATCTTATTTATTTTTGTTGATTTCTATTTTAATTTAGTGTTTTTAGTTGAATTATGTGGCACTACAAACATATTTCTTTTAAAAGGCTTGTTGAGCCCCATTTATATTTATTAATGTTATTGTTAGTTGAATGTGGCGAATTTAATGAAGTTGCCAAGTCAATTATGATTATTCACTTATTAAATTTTTTATTAACACTCATCTCTTAAGGAGACCTATTTTAGAAATTTTAAGTTCAAAGTTGGGTTTGTTAGAAATTGGGCCCAAAATAGAACTTAAGTTGTTGATCTATGTTCATCAAATGCTATCAAGTTTATCATTTATGAGTAATAAAAAACAAAATTATTTATATTTAATAGGTGTATATTTTAATTAGGCTATTTATAATATAAAATTAATTATATATTGATATAAGTACAAATATATATTTTTTTTATAAAAATGAGGTAAAAATTTATTGAAACAAAAGAAAGAATACAAAGCAAAAGGCCTCAAGCCCACCAGGAAACAAAAAGAGTCCCCCCAGGGAACTCCATAGTGAAGCCAACTACCTATTCATGTCCTCCATAATTAACTTATCTAAAACCAGAGCATACTTTGGTGGGAAATTTTTCAGATCATTAACATCCCATCTCTCCAAATGCTCGAAGGACCACTTTGCCAGACAATCTACCACCCTATTCCATTCTCAAGGAATATGACAAAAGGAAACATATTCCAAAGAGTAGCATAGGCCCAATATTTGTTTGCCACAATGTACAACTGGCAATTAGCTCCATCCACCCTTTGCTCCTTCAGCATATCCACCACAATTTGTGAGTCAGATTCATCAATCACTTTTTTCATCCCAGGGAACAAGCTCGATTAAACACATACATAATAGCAAGGGCCTCCATACAGTTATTAGTATGAAGCCCTTTATAAGTAGAGAATAGAAACACAACACCACCCTCACCATCACGACGAATACCTCCAATCTTTGCATGCCCAAGGTTCCCCCTAGAAGAACCATCAATATAATATATTACTAATGTCACACATTTTTACTTATTTTTATAGACTTGTCACTTGGCACTTGTTTGAAAATACAAGAAAAGTAGGAAGTTATTGCATGCAGTATTACATATAGGCAATTGAATCAGGTTTCAATGACTAAGTGTTGTTGGTTGGAAGTGAGAGGGACATTGTAAGTGTACAATAAATTCTTCTTTCTAGGTAAGTGAAAGACAAAAATCCTACATTCCTTCAAACTTTTCATTACTAATTTACTAAATTTATAAGCCTTCAATTTTAAAACTTTTAATCTTAGGGTTTAGGTTTGAGGGTTTACCATCATGTCTACCACCACAATATTGAAAATAAAACTAGTAATAAACAAAATAAGCTACACTGACTACTTAAATCCTATTTTTTAATAAAAAATACCATGCTATTTATGATCCTCTAATTATTGGTAGGCTGACTTCATAGCTTAGATATATGTCTAAGAATAAGACATTATTTAAAATTTAGGTTAACCAAACCATTACCAATTAACAATATCATTATACAATAAGTGGTTGGATTGGGACATATGAAGTTCCCTAAGGTTTTCCCTTTCCCATAATTTATCATGGTATGTGCCCAAAATTATGATGAAAATAGAAGAGCAATTGTTAAAAAAGATAGACAAGAAAAAATCTTGCCCATTACCACAAAATAAGTTGGTCATAGGTTTGGGATTCCACCTAGATATTTTGGATTAGTCCATATTAACCTAGAGCAACTTCCTTGTGATTATGAAGCAATGGCTCCAATTTCCAAATAATATTTTCCTCAAGAGAATAACAATTGATAGTAAAGTACCCAACATGAAGCCTCATTATAAGCTTAAGTTTTTTAAATCATGGGTTTAGGATACTATTTATATTCTAGTATTTTTTCTTAGATTGGATGTTCATAATAAAGTGTAAGTAGTCATCCTTGAAATGGTATACAATATCTATTATGTTCTTTAACCTTTTAGTTATAAATTTATTGTAAAAATTGTGGGATCCATGCATAAATAATATTTAATGATTAAATGAGGTTCCGCTTCCAACTCTAATAACTTTAGGTTCACAACCTACTTATGCTATTTTTTAGGGAAAACTAGTGGAACATTTTGGCCAACAAGATCCAAATTAATCCCTCATTGAATGATTAGTCAACAAGATCAATTCCACTATCTAAGTGGACCCAAAAGATAGGATGCTATCATAATAGAAGAAACTACAGTCATTTTTTGACTATTTTTGGCTCTAATTTATCATGTAATTATAAATACTCTAATGCCTACATTTCCTAAGTTTTATAGAAATTGCATTCAACTAGGAATCAAAATACAATTGGTTGATTTGTACTTCATGGAGGAATATTCTACGCTAAGATTTGATGGATCAAGAGCACATTAGGCTATAAACTTCCAATACACATGATAAACAATTTTTTTATATATGTAATGAAATAACTTACATGATAAAAGAATATGATAGTAAATATGATGCAAATAATTGCTAATTATATGTTACTTCAAGGGGGAAACATGTCAATCCACTTTGATGGGGATACCTCCAATAGTCTTCACCAACAAATAATACTCCACATGACAATACTAAATAACCATTAAATCATATATATACCTAATTATGCCTTGGTTGCCACTTAGGCTAACTTAGATACTTAATTATAAACCCTAGGACAAGTTGATTATGTAGCTATATAAGATAATAATAATGATTATGCAACTTATTTAAGAGTTAAGCTAGCCATAAGTCAACTACTCATAACCAAATACACACTATAGGGTTATGGTAATATCATTTTATTAGAATATATATAACATTTGGACAATACAAATCAATTATACTTTGTCTGTTATATTAATAAACTAGAAAAAACAATAGTTAGTCAACAAAAGCACATATTTCCTTCCTCGCCTTTTGCATGTGAGGGTTCAACTTCAAGATAGAATTCTTTGTAGAACATGAAATTTGATAAATTTTTATATTTGATCTTGACTCTCATCAAGGCAATATGACTCATGTGGTGATTAAAGGAAGGATTGCGGCCAATAAGAATGTTGCATCTAGAGTTCAACATGAAAGTAAACCCTTTCCAAAAAGAGTACAAAGAACAATAATTCTTCGAATGAGGTAAAAAAAATAGTGAAAGAATTTTCTTTTGAGAAAGGTATTACTATTGAACAATCATTGGCAAAAATAATGAAATTGCATCCATAGAGATAGTCACAACTAGAGATTTTAGCAAGAAAAAATGATAATTATTATCAAAGAGCTACTAAAAAATATAGTTTAAAAAATGCTAAAGTCTCTAAGATTTTCTTGTACAAAAGTGAGGTGGACACAAAAAAAAGCAATTTTCTTTTGGTTATGTGGAACAATCTAGGTGAACCAAAAATTACTGCAAACTTTAAGGATATCTTAGAAGAGAAAGAGTTTAGAAGATTATGAAATTGAGAGAAGCCTTTGAAGAAATTGATGTTCAACCTAATATTGACAAGGAAAACACCCCTTGGATCCTAGTGTAGAGTATTCATATAAACTTAGTTTGATTGAAACCACAAAATAAACATTCTTTAATGGAAACCATTGCCCAAAAAATGGGTTATGAAAGTGGTGGTTTGGGCCACAGGAAAAGGAACCATTTATCTATAACACTAGTAGAAACTATAAAACCTAATTATTATCCAACCATTAGAGCTAATAGGTAATCCCAATGGCATGCAAATCCAACTAGTATAATTAAATTTATTCCAACTTCAAATCCTCAATTTTAGATACAATCATAACTAATATTACAATGGTCTTCAATTGTTTAAGATTTAATTCATAAAGGATGTGTTGGAGAATATAGTGTTCTTGTGTTGGTGTGAATGAGTTGTTTTACCTAACCAGTTCACCTAGTAGGTCCTATTCACACATGTTCATATGTTAAGTTTATTTAGGGGTCTAGGTATCTTTCTAGAAGTCCCTTATAGGCATGTGATCTTATCCCCTACTTTTCGCATGACATAGGCTTACGACACTTGTCATCATCCTAGTTTGTCCTACCTCTCAACCTTTCCTATATAAGCAAGGTGTCATATGTATATTTTGTATTGCATAACATTATATAGTATCACATTTGATTTGATATATTTTGCATCTATTATTGTAAATTTATAATCTTTATTTTCTCTTATGGAAGGATATTTTGGTTTTCTAGGTGATCCTAGGAGTTTGAGACCTTGGAGTGACTCTAACATGGTATTAGAGCTTCAAATATGCAAATCCCCTTCTCAAATTTGAGGGTGATTTGGGAAATAATATTTTTTTGGGTGCACTTTGAGACAAAACAAACCTCACCATTGAGTCCAAAAGACCCAAAACCCCTTCTTTTATATGAAGAACCCTATATTTTGGCAACAATTCTTTTTGGCCATTTTTAAGGGTTTGAATTAGGTTGCAAAAGATTATGTTTGTACAATTGTACACAATCTATAGAGTCATATGGATTTGTACCATATGACCTAGTAACAGTCTTTAATGAGTTGTACAATCGACATATTTCATGGAAGGAATATTTTGCAAATCTTTCATGTCATGGTTATGTCATTTCTACATGAGCTTGTATGTTGGGTGAAATTTATTTATTTTTTGTGTTGTTTTAGTTTGTGGGATTTTAGCCCCCACTTTTGTGGGTCCATAGCTTTGGGTTCCTATCTAGTTGGGTGGTTTAATTCCCAACGACGTGCAAATGAGTTTTCGACTGAGCGAGGCTTCTCCAGGGTGGTAGTGGATTTTTTTAAATGCCTAGGGCAGTGTAGCCACCGCTGCCCAGAGTGCCCCTTAGGCTCCATGGACCCACCACTTTAGCGACAACATTTTTAATTTAAATCCTTAGCACTTTTTTTTTTTTCTACTTGGGAAGTCACGTGGATGTCTATTGGCTAGGCCTAAAGGGGCTTAATTTTTCTCTTTTGATGCCCTAATAAGGTATTTTTTCAAATCACTATAACTTTTGATCCATGGATCAAATTTTGTAAATGAGATATCATTAGAAATATGGTTTTGAGAAATTCATAATGGTGCAAGCCATTTTTCTATATTTTTTGTAAGTGAATTTAATTTATGATTGAAGTCATATATTCCTTTTTGGACCTTTGAGCTCATAATTTTTTCTTTCTTATCCAATTTTCATGATTCTTGTGGTGTTAGAAAGATAATGAGGAGATCTATAGTTCTATCTATGCACTTTTTCTAGATTCAACCCTAGGTATCTTTTATTTTGATTTGTGTTTATTTTCATTCTGGTTGAGAACTAAGACATACTAACACCTGGAGAAGTTTTATTCTTTTGGGAAGGCTTCGTTTTTAGTCTAGATCATATTGAGAAATTGTAATTTTAGTTTGAGGATCTCATTCTAAGATAATATTTTGTTTTTCTATATTTGGTTCATCTTGGTATCATCCATAAATACACTTTTACATCTTTTCAAATATTACATATTGATCTAAAAAAAATACTTCTAATGGTCATCGGCTCTTTATCTACATATTTAAAAATTGATATATGAGTCTACAAGAGAAAAATAAATTATTCTCAAATAAATTCATTCTACCCTACAAAATATCTCCTCAACGATGTTCTATAATTATACTAGATATAAAGTGCCAAATCATACTCTTGGGGGATTCTTGAATGAGTGATTTTGGAAGGGTTTCTTGGTGCATTTTTTGATTTATTTATGTGTGCTCCTTTTTTCCATAGATCATTCTAAGGTTCCTTTGACAACACCTTATAATTATGAAACTTGGTATAAAATGCATGGATTTCCTTAATGCAACTTGGGTATACTCTATATATAGAGAAAAAGGTATTCAAACCTATAGATGATGATATAAAGAAAAAATGGATGATTAATCATATAAAAGCTCTAGTATGTATTCATATATTTCACTTAAGTTGTTGTCACATGAAATTGCACCTTGTTGAGCACGAATCTCAGCATTCCAATGACACAATGGAAATGACCTCAAGGTGTGGGACCTTTGTGCGCATGAGGTCGAATCTCCAGAGAAGACCATCTTCCTTTTCCAATCCCACTGCAATGTGCTGGTCCAACCCAACACATGAAAACCTACCACTAACCTACTCTAAGAGCTCAAAAGGAGAAGGGTTAAAAGGAATGCATGGAAGGGAAAATGGAGGTGATAGACCAAAATGGAAAGTTCATTTCTTCTTGGCTGAGATCACATAGTACATCAAAGAAGTGGACCAAAGGAATCACACAAGTCTCTATTTGGATGATTTCAAAGGTAAACATGGAGATTAGGGTTTGACAGAGCGCTGGAAGGAAAGATAATTTATCAACACAACAGTTGCAAACAATTTAACTTAGACATGTTTACATAACAAATGCAAGCAAACACTCAGACATGAAGGTAATGAAATATTAGTCATACATAAAAGAGGAGAGAACCAACAAAAATGATCAACTTCATTAATGAAAAGGCATATAGCCAATCTTTACAATGGCAGAGTGTAAAATATAGTGTTTGCAAAAGAAAAACCCTAGAGGAGCCAAAGGAAGAACAAACAACCTCTAGGAGAAGAACCTTGAAAATGAATACATTTCTTTCCTTTATAGATCAGGCATAACTTAGAAGCACAAGTCGAACCCTAACCCTAATCAAGGTTAGCAAAAATACTATACGTGCAATAATAGAGGAATTTTGTGAAAGATGTGACTAAGGCATAGATCCGCTAATAAAGTCAACAAAGAGCAATAAATGGGCATGGGCACCCATAAAATTCATCTGCAGAAGATAAGGGATGCAATAAATGATGTCCTTGAAGCTCAGGAATCAAATCTAGACATTGGAAAGTGGTTGAGCATCAATGTCTTCGCCCAAAAAACACGTCCAATCCGCAAGAAGGTCAGGGCATCATGCTCAAAAAAGCACCTTTGTAAGCTTTTGAATTAAATGGTTTAGAACCTCGAAAAAGTATTTGTCAAACATCGACTATCAGGCGGTCGGAGGTTGAGAGTCACGATTACAACTTACCTCATGTTGGGAAGAAGGAAAGAAGAAAGCACAACGAAGAAAGGAAACATTAGGGGTAAGAGGGAAATCCTACCTCCAAAAATTGGTGGTAAGGGAGAAGCATTACCCCCAAGGCTCAAAGCATTCGACACTTAGTCGAACTTTGAAAAGAAACCATCAGAGAGACAACTGAATATCAGTAGGACCAAAGGAATGGTCCCTTCGACATTTTGAAGAAGCTCATCAAGGAGATAATGAATATCAGAGAAACCAAAATAATGGTCCCTTTGACATTCTGAAGGAATCAATGACCGAAAGCCAGAAAAGCCAACTTTTCGAGAATTGAAGGGAAGACTTAACTCTTACCTCCGAAGGTGAGAGGTAAGATGCAAAAGTAAAGTCTGATAATTGAAGGCCAATAGGAGAAAGACAAAAAAGGAAGAGGAGAGAGGTTGGTAAGGGGTAAAGGGTAAGGCTGAAGGACAACACTCAAAACACTTAGAAGAAAAAAGGGAAGGAAGAGAAGAAGGGGAAAGAGCGATGGAGAAAGCATGCAAGGTAAATAGGTAAGCGACAACCCGAAACCCCAAAAATCTGGGACTTAGCAAAATTTAGATTCAAGGAGAAAACATGTAATATGGCCCATGGGGGATCTCTCAGATCAGTTATCACTGATGGGACATCAAAGGGGGGCATGAAATATCAATATTAATGACAACTTCTACGAGATGATTTCCTGCTAATCATGGGATCCAAAGGCCTTATCGGTCCATTGGGCACAAAGTAATGAGGTTAAAACTTCAACAACTAGGCCTCCTCAAAGAAAAACAAAACATGTGTCAGCTGCACTTGAGGAAAGAATGAAATCTAGAACATACATTCCCTTAAGGAGAATGCAGGGTGTGCAAATGCACTTCATGGAAAGCAAGATATTTACAATATATATACAAACTAATAGAAAGAAAAGAATGGAAGCTTACCTCTGTCAAAGATGAACCTTTTAAAGGAGTACTTGATCTTCCTCAAACCATAGTTGCAGACCTCTCCCAACTGCAACCACTAAAAAGTGTTGCCAACATGCATGTAATTGCACAAAACACTTGCAAGGTGAAGGATCGCTTCACTATAGATTTTTCCATTGCAAGGGAACCATATGATGCAAGTGTTAGATTCATCTAACACTGGTGTCTTAGCTGAACATACGGCAGCAAGGGTGAAACTTTCTGAAGATAAGTTAGCCTCCAAGAAAGAACCTTATGTAGAGGGAAGAGAACTCACCTCACAAAAGGATAAGCCAATGCCACCATCGTTGACCTCCTCAATGCATGAGATAAAACAAAAAGAGAAAGTTTCCAACTCACATGGTGATGCAAAATATCCCAAACTGATTTTCCATTTGCACAAGGAATTGCTTCTTCATGTATCTCAAATGAGAAACTTTGAAGCTCGAGCATATTATCAAACTAAGCAATGGGAGCATCACTCTCTAAACAAATGTGTGGCTTATCAATAACTACCAAATTAATTGTATTGACACACACTTAATCAACAAAAACCTCAAATTTTTGAGACACTTCAAGTGAAGAACTAAGTCTTTCAAATTGCCTCTCAATTTTAATTCTTTCTTGGTAACTAGCTGCAACAAAATCAGACTCTTGGTGTATAATGGTTGCCACGTCCTCTGTTGTTTCCTTACTCTCATGTTGTTGCCCACAAATCTCCTCTTTTGAGGGTGATGATTTGATATTTAAACTTGAACAAAAGTTTTCTATAACATCCCAAAAGAGGTCCTCCACCTCAGAATTGTAGACCTCAATAGATTAGGGATCTTCATCCACAATAGCAGGGGATAAACACATTTGTTGTTGCTCCAAAACCATGGAGTTGTCTTCATCCATCAAGCCCAAAACAAGCTGGTAAGAGGCTTCAACTGATGTAGGTATATGTGATCTATCCTCCTCATCTTCAAAAAAACAAGGAAGGACATCAAAAGAGAGGATTGATTCCTCTACTGCTTCAATTTTTCTACCTTTTTAATGCCTTGTTGCTGCAACACTATTTTATCTTGAATTTTTTATTGCAAAAAACCAAGAAACTCATTGTTTTGAGCACGTGAAGGTTCCCGAGAAACTTTCTCCTCAAGAATGGGTTCTTGAAAGGAATGGAGGCTCTCAAAACTTGGGATCTCCAACATAGGAGATCGACTTGATGGCATAGGAGGTTCAATAGGATTTTCAAGGGGCAGATTAGGATTATTGAAACTAAAAATTGTGTGCTTGCAAACCTCTTGCACAATAGATTGTTCTAGAACAAAAGGAGGGCTAACAAAAGTTTCCAGAGGTTTTCTAGAGTTCTTGAAACTTACAAATTTGTGCTTTCTTACCTCCTCCGTAGCAGGCTATTTTGGAATTGGTGGAGGTTCTTGTTTGAAACTAGGCACACAAGAGGTTGCCCGAGTCTCAAGCATCTGTGCTAGAGAAAGGGAAAGTTTGAGTTGTTCTTCCCTAGCAGCAACATCTCTTGTTGCATACTCTTCTTTTTGTTTCCTTCTTTGTGCCTCCAACTACTACTCATACCTCCATTAAGCCTCTCTATTTTCCTGTTGTGGATAGTGAGCTTGATGGACAAGCTCATCATGTTGTGGGAAACAACATTACTACCCTTGGTAGGATTGATTAGACCACTCTTCCTACTATAGGTAAAAATCTTGTTGTCTCTCAAGCTCATCAATTTGTCTATTGAAATCAAGAAAAATGCTTGTTATTTCACTTACACTTAAACTATCAAAATTTTGGGGCTGACTAGGAGAGAAACAAGGCTGATTTCCAAAATGATGAGTCTCTTGGGGTTGTTGATAAGAATATGTAGGTGTCCAATAAGATTTATTGGGGTGAGGTGGGTAGTATGTATTTTGAGAAGGTTGAGAACCCACAATAATAGGGTTCTTTGGAAGGAAATGGGAGGTATAACCAGCTTGATATGGTTGGTTGGGAGGTGCAAAGTTGGCATTATCATTAAGTGGTGGGGTATACATATGGTTTACATTATAATATGACATTTTTAAGCATGGGAATGATAGGAAACACTTTAAAATTTTGAAAGGAAGGCAGACGAATGCCCAACCAAAGATTTTGGGTACATACTAAAAGAGTCACCCAAATTGAGTTGCAAAGTCGCCAGGTGCTTGAAGAACATCTCCAAAGGTTGAAACATTGAAGAAGGTGCCACTTCCTCAATGGCATGAAATGAAACTAGGTTGCTTGAACTAGTTTATTTTGAACAGAGTCACAATGGTGTTTGAAGATATGCCTCAAAAGGCAAGATGCATTGAAGAAAAAACCAAATTATTCAATCGAGAGAAGTAGTTCCACCAGGCGTGCCAAAAATTGTTGTCACATGAAATTGCACCTTGTTGAGCAAAAAGCTCAGCATTCCAATGACACAATGGAAACGACCTCAAGGTGTGGGACCTTTGCACGTATGAGGTTGAACCTTTAGAGAAGGTCAACTTCCTTTTTCAATCTCAATGCAATGTGTTGGTCCAACCAACACATGAAAACCTACCACTAACCCACTCTAACAAATCAGAAGGGAAAATGGTTAGAAAGAATGCATGAAAGGGAAAATGGAGGTGATATACCAAGATGGAAAGGTTGTCTCTTCTTGGTCGAGATTGCACAATACATCAAGGAAGGGGACCAATAGACTCACACAACTCTCTATTTGGTTGATTTCAAAGGGAAACATGGAGGTTAGGGTTTGAAAAAGCACTGGAAGGAAAGATAATTTCTCAATACAATAGTTGCAAAAAATTTAACTCAAACATGTATACATAAAAATACAAACAAACACTCAGACATGAAGGTAATGAAATATTACTCATACATGAAAGAGGAGAGAACCAACAACAATGTTCAAATTGATTAATGCAAAGGAATATAGCCAATCTTTACAATTGAAGAGTGTAAAATATAGTGTTTGCAAAAGAAAAATACTAGAAAAATAGCAGAGGAGCCAGAGGAAGAATAAACAACCTCTAGGAGAAGAACCTTGAAAATGAATACATTTATTGCCTTGATAGATCAGACATAACTTAAAAGCACAAGTCAAACCATAACCCTAATCAAGGTTAGCAAAATTACTATGCGTGCAATAATAGAGCCATTCCATGAAAGATGTGACTAGGGCATAGATATGCCAAGAAAGTCAACAAAGAGCAATAAATGGGCATGGGCGCCCATAAAATCTACCTGCAAAAGATGAGGGATGCAATAAATGTTGTCCATGAAGCCGAGGAATCAAATATGGATGTTGGAAAGTGCTTGAGAATTAATGTTGTTGCCTAGAAAACACGTCCAATCCACAAGAAGGTTGGGGTGTCGGGCCCGAAAAAACACCTTTGCAAGCATTTGAATTAAATGGTCTAGACCCCCAAAAAAGCATTTGTTGGACATCGACGATCAGGAAGTTGGAGGTCAAGAGTTGGGCATACAACTTACCTCATGCTAGGATTAAGGAAAGAAGAAAGGAAACATTGGGGGTAAGAGGGAAAGCCTACCTCTAAAAATTAGAGGTAAGGGAGAAGCATTACCCCTGAAGCTCAAAGAATTTGACACTTAGTCAAATTTTGAAAAGAAATAATTGGATAGACAACCGAATATCAACGAGACCAAAGGAATGGTCCCTTTAACATTCCAAAGAAGCTCATTGAGGAGATAATGAATATCAGAGAGACCAAAATAATAGTCCCTTCAACATTTCGAAGGAATCGATGATTGAAAGCCAAAAAAGACAACTTTTTGAGAATCGAAGGGAAGACTTAACTCTTACCTCTGAAGGTAAGAGGTAACATGAAAAAGCAAAGGCCGAAACCTGAAGGCCAATAGGAGAAAGGAAAAAATGGAAGAGGAGAGAGGTTGGTAAGGGGTAAAGGGTAAGGCCGAAGGCCAAAACCTAAAACAATTAGAAGAAAAAAGGGAAGGAAGAGAATAAGGGGAAAGAGCGATGGAGAAAGCATGCAAGGTAAGCAAGTAAGCGACAACCCAAAACCCTGAAAATCTGGGACTTCACAAAATTTTGGAAACTTCAAGGAGAAAACATGCAAGATGGCCCATGGGGGATCTCTCATATTGGTTATCAATGATGGGACATCAAAGGGGGGCATGAAATGTCAATAGTTGCTACAATAAAACATGCTAAAATTAATAATGTAAGAATCTATGCCAACCAAGATAGAGGCCTAGTTGCAATCCATCTTAAATGGTCCATTACTTGCGTTAAACCACATGTTTCTCTCTTCCTCTAAATAAATATTGACTAGATCAAAATGATTATAATGCTCATAACCTGGTGATAATGAAAGAACTCATAGCACATAAAACTCAATCTTCTATTAAGTTGGTAGAATCTCTTACATATTCATATTGTATACTCTAGATTAAATTTAATTATATATTTGTTTCTATTGGTGGTATATTTTATATTTATACAATTATGTATTTATTATATAACTTCTACTACACCTATCAAATTATTCTCATTCATACAAGAGGATAATATTTTATTTTAAAAATAATATTAAAACTAAAAAAGTAAATCTAAGGTATTTAGGAGGAACATTTCTATCAAGATATTACATTACATCTGTAAGAATAAGTTCATTGAGGAAAACACAAATAAATGGGTTAAGTTAATTAATTATATGCCAACTCTATCTATCATGTTGAAGAATCAACACCCTACCACCTATTCAAGGACTCTTCTTTGCTGCAAGCGCATTACATCCCTAGTTTTATGAATATTGTTGTTGCAGTTGTATGGAGGATAATTTTATGGCTACATGTAAGTTGTTGTGAATGGTGTATCTATACTTGCACAAACATAAAGAACAAAAATATAATTAGCTCATTATGTAAGTTAGAACAACATTCCCCATGAGATTCATTTGAAGCATAAAAATAAGAAATAAAATGAAGAACACAATAACAAAGCTATCAAATCCTATTTTAAATGCTCAAACTCTCAATCCCATGGGGGAATTGGTGTCATTTTTATGTGGAAAATGGCCCCTTCCCAATTCCTTTCAAGCTTGATGATCAATGGTGATGATTTGATGCTCCTTGGTGCAATTTCTCCATAACCTAGCTATGAAAATATGAAAATGGATGCAAATGGATAAGTATGAATGGAAATTGCTAAGAACTTGAACATAATGATATTAAATGAAGTTGTGGATCTAAAATTCAAATAAGAGCCTCCTATAAATAGAAGAGAATGATGGAGAAAGATGCAAAAGGGATGACAGTGGGACAAAAGACCAACCAATAGGAAGAGGCCACTTGTCAACATGCGATTGGAGGAGGAATGAACATATTTTGATGAATGTGCACATAAATATGGTTAGGTGGAATTTGAAATTTGTGAAATGACAAGTTGGAGGGAGAAAGGAATGAAGTAAATGCCACTTGGCTCAAGGCAAAGGACATGTAAGAGGCCTTTAATGCCTTGTTGGATGTACTCATCCCTTTTGGAGGGATTCTTGAATTTGAGGAATATTCCCTCATTGATGCCAAGTTGAGAGAAAATAGAAGAATTTATAAATCAAATAAAATGATTTATTTTGCAAGTTGTGAAATCTAGAGGATTTGATGGATTAGGATTAATCAAGATTTGATTAATTTAGATAGAAATTATCTGATTTGACAATTTGATTTAGATTTTAGGATTTAAATAAATCAAAATGAGATGAATAATGGATTAGACTTAGTTAAATAAAGTTTGGTTTATTTAATTAAAGAGGGTGGTGTTAGATTAAATCAAATAAAGATTAGTTTATTTAATTTAAAGGAGATGACTTTAGAGTGAATTATTCAATGAAAAGAGGGAGTATAAGATTAATTAATAGGAGATGATGACTTAATCAAATAAATTTGATTTATTTAATTAAGAGATGAAATATGATGAATTTAATCGAATAAAGATTATTCAATTAAATTGATTAGTAAAGGAAATGATTAAGGACAAACTGGTGTTAGTGAAATCAAGATCAGGTGCATGTATATTTTACGTGTCTACAGTTGTCCACCATTATTATGGGTGGGTTTCTAACATAACTACAAGCACACTACAATAATAGATAGAGGTATACTACAACCATGATTTTAGATTGTAGACCTCATTTTCTATAGGCAGTGTTTAACTCCACTAAAATTCATTTTGTAGATTGTAGACCTTAGATTGTAGATTCCATTGGCAATACAAAGCTACTAAAACTGATGAAGTTCATAAAGAAGTTTCAAATCATCAAGTTTTTTAGCAAAGATTCATCTATTGTATGATTTTTCTTCCCACGATAATCACATTTTACTTTTCATGCATTAGAAGACATGATTACAACTAGCAAACAAACACAAGATTACCCCCCACAGATTACTCAACCAAGAAACTCCCCAACAATATATGAGGTTGGAACTTTATTATTAGTGTGATTACATGTGCCACTTGCCAAAATCAACAAAGTGGACTTGATCTTAGTGCTTATAGATGCCAAATTTGGCCACAAGATCAAAGTAAAAAAATTACATATAATGAGATCGATATGATCACACCATTTAAAAGTACATGAAAAATTATACACTTTCAAAAACATCACCCAAAGATGTTACTGTAGGAGGAAGAACAAAGCCCCAAAAGTTCCAAAAATGAGAATGACTCAACAACACTTGTGATAATCCACAATTTTTGGAAACACCAGGTAACAAAGTAAAAAACAATTACACCAATGTGAAAAGCACAAAATTTTACCCCAAATTAAAAAATGCTCGAGAAAAAGAGTCTGCATGACTAAGTTATGGCCGTTTGGAGTCAAACTACAGATTCAAAACTATTGATCAAGAGGGGGGTAGATTGGAGTGACCTGTTGATGGTCATTTGGCTATCAAATTTAAAATAGTCACAAATGATAATCATTTGAATGTCAAATTTAAGACAATAATTTTGATGGTTATTTGGCCATCAAATTTAACGCAATATTTGATGACGGTCATTTAGACATCAAATTTAAGATAGTTGGTCAAAAATTTAAAAAATCACCAAAAAAAATTTAACTCCAAAAGTGAAGTATTATATATGAAAATAGGGGGTTTTGGGCCTATTGAGCATAATGGTAGAGTCAACCTAAAATTCTCAGAAATTATGGCTCCTTGCTAGATTTGGCAACAAACCTCCCTCTTCAAATCCTCATAGATTTTTCCTTACATGTTTGAATTGGATGAAAAAAAATAAAAATAAATAGATTTATAAGACCCTTTGAACTCAATGGTGAGCTCAAATCTACATCGAAAAGTCCAAAATAAACCTACAATACAAAGTCACAAAGAGGAAACCCCAAATCTAATATTTATTTTAAGTTTTTTTGGTTCTCTAGATCATCATTTGATGTAAGAGAAGATTATAACCAAATTTTCATATCCACCAAGATTTATAGCCTAGATCTCTCAATAAAGACTTACGAGAAAAAATCCCACAAGCTCTGATACCATGTGAGAGTTAATGGTGAAATCCTCAACACTCCAGGATCACCTGCAAGATAATAATAAATTTCACAAGAGAGAAATGATAGAAATATCATGCTATGATTATGGATGCAAGATTTCTAGATTGAAGTTGTGAGATATGATTAAACAAGATATTGACATGTGTCTTAATCCTGTATAATGAGATAACTACCTCAACAAATATTAAATGACTTAAGACACAAGCATTAAATACCAAAATATAATATCTAGTAACAACTAACACTATCTAGAAATATTCCCTCCTAGGACCTAAGTGGACTTAACATGTAAATAGGACCTACATCGGTGAAACACCTTTTTTACACTAACACAAGGTGGTATGGTCTAAGGAATAAACAAGATGTTACTAGGAGTGAGTGATGACGATAAATCTAGCCTCATCAATTCCACAGATAGTTTACCCTCTTTTACTTGTCCACCCCATGAATCGTGTTGAATTAATGTTTTCTTAAAAGAATATTAATTATTTGAAGAAAAATAAAGTGCATAATTTGGTTGACTAAAAAATTTAAACACTGATAATATATTATTAAAGAATTGTGTTTTTGAAGAAGGATGTTGTGGTGATATCTTTGATGATATCTAGATGTTGTAGGATAAATAAGAGATAGTACTACCCAAGTCCTACCAAATCCAAAGTATAATTCCACTCATGAATTTTAGTTTCTTACACAAAATCCTCACATATGCTAGTAAGGATAGAAAAATGTATCCACTCTCCAATTTATTAATTTAAAAAATAACTTTTTTGGTAGAGGAATCCTATTGAGAGTTGTGATTGAAGAAATTCTTCTTATTTCATGTTTTAAAAATGATGTATCTATTTTTGCAATAAATTCATGTATTTGAATTTTCAATTAAGAGTCTAGTTAAACCTGAACAATGTGTGCATGCTTCAGTGTGCCACTATATTATAGGTTCTAGAAGTAGTGTTAATAAATTAGATATTAAATTAGCTATTATTTTCTTTATATATACATAGTATCATACAAAAATAGTGTCAAGCATTATAGGATGCCATAATAGATGGAGCTAACTACAAAAATAGTTCCTTTCTATAGGGAACCACCAAAACCTATATGTGGGGACAAGTATATCATCAAATTTTATTTGGAGATGCGTAGAAATCCTTGGCTAACATGAAAGACCAAGTAGATTTCTTCCAAAGAAACTATTAGGTATAGGATAAAAATATTCATGGATGTGGCTAGAGTAGTATATTTTCAAAACATGGATTTGTGATGAGAAACATATATAGATAGAGGTTGAAGAATGAGAATAGATAGTAAAGGAAACCAAAACATGTGCTAGAAGAAAGAGAAAACCTCATATGCGACCATGTTATATAATAAACTTTCCTTTGACACTAAGCAACTTACCGGATTCAATATGTTGGTGATATCAAAAGATATTTATATGCTTGTACTAGCATGTCAAGAGATGAAGTTTTAACTTGCTCATTGAAGGAGAACAAGAAAATAAATAAATTTTAAAGGGTTTATTCTTGATCATGATGTTTTCAATTTACCAATTTGGAGAGATGAGGTCATCATCAAGAACTTTCTCTAATGAGAAAGGGTCCACATGAGTACATATTTTAAGAATATATACTCTTTTTACTAGGAAAAGATGTCACCAGATAAATAGAAGTATCAATTCATATAGATTAAAAGAGTGCAAACCACCTCATATCTCTATTAATCAATAGAGAAGCATTATAAATTTGTTATGTAGCAATGAATATGGGTGAATTCATTGGAATTCAAAGGATTTTGAAGGTTTGAGATGGGTCAATAGGGATAATACTATGTAGGTGTATGAACTATAGGTCTTGAACATATGATAGAAGGATAAATGTTGTAAGAAGCTGATATCTTTAGCTTTGGATTCTTTATTCTAGAAATCATTATAAGAAGAATCATATCACTAGTTTGAGGGCATGTAGATATAGGAAGACTCTTCAAATGCTTTTGACCACTTATATATATCCACAAATAAGGTATGCAAATTTTTCAACATAATATCCCAATAGTCATGCTTATTTATTTTTCCAAAGAATAAGCATTTTATTATTAAACCTTTCATCTTAAGTATTTGTAACTATTTTTTTTGAGGTGTGCTTCTATGGGCTATTTAATTTAATTTTATAAATCTTTTGTACTCCCAAAATAGAAAATAATCGGTTACAAAATTGAAAAGCTATAAATTCTCTGAAATATAATGTAATTAATGGGGGGAGTTTTAGAGTTCAATCTCAATTCAATTCTTGGAGTATCATATAAAAATAGTGTCAAACAAAGAAAATATTAGAATGCAAGGAAAATAAAAAAATAAAGAAAATTGAAAGAATTGGCATCTAGGACAGGAAAAGAGACACTCAAATTATCCCAAGGCATATGGAATAAACTAACTCAATAATTGAAAAGGAAAGAAACCCATTCTATTTTTATCTACTTAGCACCAGCCATAAGGTCACATAAATACATCAAGGCTTCCTTTGAATAGTACATTATTTGGTTTCCTCTGATATTTCATCCTCCCCTTCTCCTATACCCAATTCTACATTGGTCAAGAAGGAAGGGAGAACAAGGGACATCAAAGCAAGTTAGATGGGAGAGAATGTCTGCATAGAAAGGGTTCTACCTAAAGTGAGGAGAAGGAATTACTGACCCCATGGAATACAAAGAAACTACATTATAGTATAACCAAAGGCCCTAAATTGCTTGTGAAAAAGAAAAATGTAAGTTGGGGGGATGATGATTCTTGGAATTGTCCTCTTTTCCTTGTTTAAGTTTCACACTTTTCATGATATTTATAATGGTTTCAAAGACATTACTTAGACCTTCCTACTTATTTTAAAGTATTAAAGAATTACAAATGATATATATTATATTACTAAATTATTGTGTGAATCTAAAGTATTAAATTATTAATGATGAAGAGATGCCTTTGAAATAAACTAACCCTGGAACAAAGGATTTATCAACCCGCAACAAAGGATCCATCAACTTATAAAAAAGGATGCCTGACAAGTGCAACCAAGGGGAGGATCACCTACAACACATGTAGTCTTCCATAGCTGATGGAGGCAGTGGTCGAAGATTGTGGAAATGATTTATTTATAGATCATTCTATTTTTGCTTTATGTTGTCACTAGATAGAGATAGTCATGGAGGAAAGAAGATATTTGTAATAATAGTGGCTATGACTCACAAATAAGTTATGCACTATTAAGCATGTTTTTAGTTATAGCTATCTTCTTTATGATGCAAAATCTTAATATGATTATGAAACTCTTGCCTTCACATGCTTAGTTTTCTTGTATATGTGTTAGATCTTGTGAGATGTCAAGGATCTAAATGCTAGTGTTAGTAGATTTGGATATAAGTATTTTTCTTGTCAAGTCAATACCATGTTCTCAATTTGTGTTATTTGTTTGAATTGTTAAAAATAGATTCAATATTTTTTATGAAATTTTGAGTTAATATTTAAGAGGGATACCATGGGATCACAATGAATCAAGCAAGGGCCACTTGAGGTAACTGTAATGCTCCTTATAGTTTAGGTTATTACTAATAGTTGAATAAATTATGAAGCTAAATTTCCTGATTTAAAGTTGAATTGAATTGTTGAAGTAGTAATTCATTGTTATCATAGTTATTTTAAGTAGTTGCAACATAATTGAATCATTAATCACTACCCTCATAGGAGGATTTACTCGTAGCAATTATTATGTAGTTAGGTTTGCTTATAAATAAAGTTGCTTTTAGTTAAGTTTATTTCAGGTGAGATTGCTTCTGTTAACTCTTCTATACACAATTGATTATGAAAACTTAGAGTTCTTAGTTGTACATACAGTTCCAACACCATCCAAGAAATTATGCTTCTATGGTTGATAAATTAAATGTAGCACATCTAGGTCACTAAATTTATTAATAAGGGATGATTTGGTCCTTGAGTTGCATGCATGCATTTTCTACATCAATTGATTGAGCATAGATGAAGCTAGACAAACAAAAAATACCTTTCCTCCTCCAACAATTAGATATGTAGTGTTGTCCCCAAGGTAGACATTACCTCCACCATATTTCTCATATGTGGAATATTGGTGTGAAAATGGTATTTTACATATTCACATGTTAGGTTTACTTAGGTCTTAGGAATATTTCTACAAGTCTTATTTGTCATTTAAATCTTACCTTATCTTATCTCATTTAATTCTTTTGTCCTAGGTCATTTAATATTTGTTATGTTAGTTGTCTCATTGCATAGGATTAAGACACATGTCACGATCTTGTCTAAACCTATCTTTCACCTTGTCTATATAAGCAAGGCTTTTTGTACATTTGTAAATCATAGGGGATGTACTATCATTGATCCATTAATCATAGTATAGTATTGAAATATTTAATCATATCTATTAGGAATTGCATGCAGAAGATATCAATTAAATGTAAATAAATATTAAACAAAGGAATACAAAATACACAAAAATAATAACAACAAGAGATAATTTTAATTTGGTTCACCCAAAATTGAGCTACATCCACCAATAAAGAGTCCAATATTATTGTCTAGCAAATTGAACCGATTACAACTAGTAATCCTTGCAACTCAATACTGTTGTAAAATGCTACAATTACAATATCAATGGAAACCCTAACCCTTAGCCATTTTATCAAGACTTATGTCAGTTACAAAATAGGGTTTTTTTTAATGTCTTCCAATAGAAAAATAACTCTCGATGCCTTTATAAAATAATAAGTCATTTGCGCTGCCCTTGGACCCCGCAAGGGGCGCTGCCCCCTAAACCCCCGTTAAATAATTTTGGGGGAAACCGCGCTGATAAAAGTGGGGAAAATTTAACCTCTGAGTCTGATTAGGATCCATATAACAAAAATATCAAGCTATTATCTTGCCATAATCTCTTGTGGAAGGATATCTTTTGTTTTATAGGCGATCTTGTGGTGTGTGATCTAATTTTTAGCTCCTGCATGGTATCAGAGCTCTAGTTCTACAAACTCTTTCTTAGATCTAAGGGTGATTTAGGCATGAGATTTTGGTGGGTGAATTTTGGTGCAAAAATTGTATCACCATTGAGTCCAAAAGGCCCCAAAACCCTTATTTTCATATAAAATATTTTATATTTTAGCGACAAGAATTTATTTGACAATTTTTTATTTTCATGTGACTCTTAAATTTGATGACTAAATGACAGTCAACAAAGACTATCTTAAATTTTACAGTAAAATGACCATCATCATACAACTATCATAAATTTTATGGCCAAAAAACCATCATTAGGGTCTCTTCTTTGCCTCTCAAGCCCTAACTGAACATTTTTCAAATCATCATAACTTTTAACTCAGGTATTGAATTTTGGCGAATGAGATATTGTGAGAAAGTTGGTTCTAAGAAATTTTTAGTGGTGTAAGTATTATTCTCAAATTGATAGTAAGTTTTATTGTTGTTTGAAGTCATATGTCTCTTTTGGACCTCCGAGCTTATAATTTTTTTCCCAAATTTATGTTTTATATGATTCTTGCGACATCGAAAATGTATTAAGGAGCTCTATTTTTTGTCCATGCATTTTTCCAAATTTAGTCCTAGGTAGATTTTATTCAATATTTTATAATTTCATATTGTGACTAATTACTTGGATATCCTAGCACCTAGATAAGTTATATTTTTGGGAAGGCTTCATTTGCAGTATTCACCATGTTTGGGGGTTTCTAATCGCTTTTGAAGGTTTTTGTCTTTGTAAATTAGAGATTTATCTTGGTCATTATGGGTTTTTAATTTCATCCTTCTTTGATCATCTTTAAAAGGGGAACTATAAAAAATGGAGAGATGATATCATAAAACATCTTCATTGGCTTCATATGTTGCCACATTTGTATGGTCTTATTCTCCCTCTAGGTACACCTAGTAAGAAATTTTCTTGGAATTGCAAAAGGGATCATGTCTTAGGAGTTATTGTGAAGCATGTTTATGATGAAATTTTAATTCTCTTGTTCATTTTGAGTGTCCTCATGCTCTTTGGACTAAAATTTGGGAGATATCTAAAGATCCTAATACTTAGCCATTCTTAGATGATCGTGTTTCAAACTATTTTGTGCTTCTTCATATTTCAGACAAGATACCCTATGACTATGATACTATTAAAAGTGTGATTCTTTGGATTAATTTGAATATTTAGATGAGGATGATGAGGTTTCTTAAGATTATCCTCCTCCATTAGAGATAGTTGTTGATCCTTCACCTTCATTAATTCCTTATGTAAAGTCATTGATTAAGGCTCCCAATATTATTGTTCAATATAACCATCAATATTTTATTGCTTCATTAGAGTTTAGATTTGATTCTTTAAAAGCTTTTAGTTATTTGTAGTAGGTAAATCATAGTCTTTAAAATTTATCTTTGTGGATAATTACTAGATATGTATTTTAGACTTGTTTGTGAAGTCTCAAATGTTAGATTTGGAGGATATATTTGAGGGGTTATCTCTTTTTTTTTATGAAAATCATTACACTACTCTTGTCAAATCATCATTGTATTTAGATCTTATTCTACATAAATTTTCATATTGTCTTAGTTTTTCACATTCTTTGTTGATTGGGCATGTACATGATTTGATTGTGACACATCATCTACCATGGACAAGGAAACACATGAGAAGACTTTAGAGACATCATCATACATCTTTATGCTTCTTCCTATAAAATCCTATCTAAAATGGGAAACATTATTGCATATATACTTGGTTTTGGAATGTTGTTTGTAGGCATTGCGTCATGTTTTTTCTTCAAGCATTCACCATTTCTGCAAGAGGTTGCACATTGTGGGGGGGTTACATAGTCTCTCTCTTTCCCTCTTATGAAGGGGATATCAATTTTATACTTGTGATGGTTGTAGTCCTCGAGGGTATTGATGAGTCCTCCATTCATCACTTATACATGATAGTTTTCTTACATTATCTCTTTTGGAGACGATTTTTTTCCCATGTGGTTTTTCTCTTTTTTTTCCATTGTGAGATATCATTTGTAAATTGGTACCTAGCATGACCTCATAATGGGGACCCATCCTTGCATTCTTTAATCATTTGTATTGGTTTGTTCCTCCTAAATTTGCACTTAAGGGGGGTGTTTGTGTGAAAATGGTATTTTACCTATCTAGTTCACTAGTAGGTCCTATTTGTTAAACTAATTTCCAGTGTCTCCCTTCGGATTCAAGACATGGACTTATTTCCTAATGTGGATTTGCTTATCTCTGGTGTTTGTATTAGGTGTTAACATGTCGATCTTTTGGTGCAATGCCAAATGTGTTCAAATAAATGGTATCAGAGTTGGGTCATAGGTTTGAATCCCCTCGGGTGACGCTGAAGGGAGGATTGTTGGACTAATCACTAGCATCTCCCTTTGGATTCAGGACATGGACTAATCACCTCTCATGGATCCATTTATCTCTGATGTTTGTATCAGGTGTTAATAGGTCGATCTTTTAGTGTAACAACAAATGTGTTCCAATACTATTCACGTGTTAAGTTTACTTAGGTCCTAGGAATATTTCTAGAAGTCTTAGTTTTCATTTAGATCTTATCTTATTTCATTTAATTCTTGTGTCCTAGGTCATTTAATATTTTTTATGTTAGTTGTCTCATTGCATAGGATTAAGACACATGTCATGATCTTGTCTAATCCTATCTTTTACCTTGTTTATATAAGTGAGGCCTTTCACACATTTGTAAATCATAGAGGACATAATATCATTGATCTATTGATCATTGTACATTATTTGCATTTTTAATTAAAGCAAGCTATTATCTTACCATACTCTCTTATGAAAGGTTATCTTTATTTTATAGGTGATCTTGTGATGTGTGAGCTAGTTTTCAACTCCTACATGGAAAACCACTCCTTATGAGGAGTCATGTGATATATGCATCTCGATTCGACCAACCAATGTTCATTCAAAATGAAATTACAATTAGAAATTAAAACTTCATCACTTGCATCAAAGGAATTTTCTATGGCGAAATCCCATTGTTTCTTTTTATTTTTACACTCCTTCAAATGTCCTCTTTTTTCATAGTTCCAACACTTTACTATTTTTCCAAGAGTCTTAGAACAAACTTTAGACTTTTCCTTAGGCCCTTGATCTCCTTTTGGCCCTTTTCCATTAGGCTTACCCCTAACATTGAGAGAATTCACTAAGCTATCCATAACCTTCTTCCTAATTTCCTACAACAAAAAATTTGCAACAAGTGCATCCATGTTGGGATCTTTGAGGTTAGCAATGATAGAAAGAATACAATTTTCCCATGATTAGGGTAAAGAACAAAGAAGCACATTGCATTTGTCATCTTTCTCAATTTTAAAATCTATCAATGATAATTGACTTAGAATCAAACTAAATGAAATTAAATTTTGTGCAATGGATTCCCCTTCCTTCATTTTAAGAGAAAACAATTTTATTTTCAAATAAAATATGTTCACAAGGCTCTTGGCTTGATAAATTTCACCCAACCATTCCACATAGAAAATATAGTCTTTTCTTTACACATTCAAGATGACAAAATTTGCAAGACATAATCAGATAGTACCTCATTCCTTTTTTTCATTCTTCTCCCAACCATCTTGACTAATTCTATAAGGTTTCTTTTCTTTTTTTGTAGCCACCTAGTGATATTTTTCTTCAAGGAGATTCTCCATTTTCAGCTTCCAAACTCGTATTAGATCTATTAAACTTCTTGATGTCTAACCAAGATGTAGATGTAACCATGATTGTTATAAACATAAATTTGAAAAATAGAAGTTCCACTACAACATATAAAACCTTCACACTTCCACCCAATAGACAAAGTTGGCTAGACTTTGATACTAAATGTTAGAAATGAGGACAAGCAATATAATATTAAAATATGATTTAACTTAAAAATATGAAAAATAAACTGAATAATATCAACAGAGAATTGATTTAACAAAAAATAAATTAACACAACTCAAGAGCCATACACATAACACAAGGATTTACGTGGAGAAAACCCATTCAGGTAAAAAAAAATCCACCAAGAAAAGAGTGAAAATCTGTATTATTATTCAAAGAGATTAGAATACATAAAATTTCCTCAATATTACATCCAATCCAACAACATCTATAAACTTGTAAGACATCTCATGATGTTTCCATCTTAACCCCTCAATGTATAGACTTGTGGGGGCTCAAAAATATAAAACATTACCATGGGTCAAAACAAGGTTCCAAAATACCATGGTAAAAATCCATACGAACCTTACATGCTAAAAATGGTCTCTTACATGACTTTACACCCTCTTACAAGTTCTCATAAAAAAATACCTATAAAATAGGAGATTATCTTACATACACCATAGACCATCAATAGCTTATGTGAAGATTCTCTTGCACGTGTCATAACTGATTCTCATGTCTAAAATTATCTCCCCTACTTTTTTTAGTAAATAAGTGCTACCAATGGGGGTAGCTCCAATTATATTAAAGAGACAAATTTACATCTTCCTCATGCTAAGAATGGGTGTTACATTTATGATTTTTTATATTTAAGAGAGCATGCGCCTTCAGTTAGCTCAACAACTCGAATGGGCAATGAAGGGTCTAACAAATCAGTATAATGACATAGATAGAAAAAAAAGGTTTCCATATTTCCTCAACAAATCCCTTCTCTGTACAAGGAGAGAGCCTCAACACTTATCTTATTTTTATTTTTGGTAGTGTTTGCATCAAACAGGCCAACCACATGAACCCCTATAGAAAAATAGCTATCTCTTCAATGATCTACAAAGCACTTGTGATATCTCTGGGCTTTAGTAGTGCCACAATAATGACTTCTATAAGATTACGAATAAATGACCCCTGGATAAGGTTCATTAGGAAGTGGTTGTAAACCTTAGCTTCATGGGTATTTCCTTCAACCTAGCTATTAGCTCCAACAATTTTTTCAATTGCAATCACCACATTTTGGTAAGATCCTTTAGATCTGGGACTACGCATCCTCAAGCATGCAAGTGCATAGAGCTTCCATGATTGAGATGATTTGAAGAAGGAAAGAGGCTTATTTATTTTGCAGCCCACACCATGGAATTATGAGAAAGACCTGAACAAATCTATCAGAGGATTTGGGGGATTCATTTTGAGATTTTATAGGCCTCAAAAAATCCCACAAAGATGGACATCCCCACCAAAGATTTCAAGAAGGGCGAGGGACTCAAATAGGTGTCATAGTGGAAAAATGGTGTACTCACTACAAAATATCCAAAGATGTTAACTTGTTTGGATTTTGCCACAAGTCGCAAGTAGAGGATGTGATGACTGGTGTAGTTTGGAGTACACCATAATTGGCTAGGAGATCCGTAGCCAAATTTACTTCTCTGTAGAAGTGAGAGATTGTGTAGACTTGTATGTAGGAAAAGATGCATTGTATGACAAGAGGGTATGTTGGAGTTTCTAGTTGGGCATGTAGTTCCATTTGATAGCCTCAATTCAAATGATTGAATCCCCTTTGATGTCAATGTTGTGAAATCCAATTTTCTAGTAATGATGGAGGCAATGTATAGGGCTTCAAACTCGATAACGTTGTTGGTACCCATGGTAAGTCTCTTTGATAGTGCCCATAGGAGTTCACCTTTCTCATTCCTAATTATGCATCTCACCCCAAAGGCACTAGGGTTTCCTTTTGAGGAACCATCAAAGTTAATCTTTAGGTGTCCACTGGGTGGGGTTCTCCATCTGACATTCTTACGCTTATCTTCCCTGTGTGAATCAGAAGCAAGAGGCCTTTAGGCATGGAAGTCACTTCATGATAGACTTGTCATTGCAAGAGAATGCAACGTTAGTCTTCTTCTTTGTAGCTGCCAACATGCATTCATATATGCCATGTTTTATGTCTGTGATGATATTCTCTCTTGGGAATGCCATTTCTAGAAAAATCCTCCAGTTTATTTCTTTCCAAAGGTGTCATATCACCATTGAGGGGCCAACTATCCAGATGCTACTCCATACTCAAATATGTTTAGGTGAAGGTCATGATTCAAATAAGGCTTTCAAGTCATTCTATCTCAAGATAGACAACCATAAATTTTGTTGAATCCAATCCTAGTAGGCCGAGGCAAAGGGAAATTAAGTAGAAGGTGGTCAATCATCTTATTGCATAATGTAATTCTTGATGGGACCATAATTATAATCGATGAAAGGTATTCGTTAGTCAAACACCTCTTTTGTAGAGTGGTCCAGGTGAATGCACCTACTCTAAGCAAAAATCCCTTCCCCACCAGAGTTTTTTAGGCCAATTACCTTCACTTCTATGACTTTGTAGCATATAACCCAATCTTGTAGTATATTTCCTCAAATTTATGGTGCACCAAATAATTCAATCTTTTTCTTGATTCAAGCATATGTTGTCGGCTTGAGCGATTTATTTGAGTCTTTCCTTGGCAACCACACATATTGGGAGAGATTCAAAGCATACACATCTGTGTTTACCATCTTCCATTTATTCAAGATAGTCCACCACCTTGTCACCTTTTATGGTATGCAATATTGGTATCTAGTTCGCAATGCTTTTGTCATCTTCCAATGGATTTTTATCATTCCAAGAGCCTGGCCAAAAATCAATTGAATGCTTGTTGTTGATTTTCCATGATAGATGATCTGTTATTATTTTTCTATATTCCATCACAAAACACCATATGTGGGATCTTGATAGAGGGTTAACAGTGGTAAGGGTTTTTCTCGAGTTTGAGGTATCTAGATATTTGTTTTGCATTATTTACCACTGTGTGCAAGTGATTTTCCTACCCTAAGATGCAAAACAAGATGAAATTAAAAAGAGAAAAACACTAACAAACATTCAAGATTAGGCCTAAGTTGAATCCAAACAAAATAACAAAGAAAATGAACATTTTACCTTGCTTGAATTGATGAGTTTGGTTGGCCCTTTTTTATGCTTGATTGTGTGCTCCTTCAATGGAAAATGATGCAAAAATGGATGTAAAATGGAGAAAAGGTGATGAGGATTGAAATGATGCAAATGGGTATTGTGGTAAGGATGGTAGGTGGATGCAATGAGAGCTTCAATGGCTGCAATAATGGAGGATGAATGAATAAAAGTGCTAAGTGCTTAGTTTCTTAGTTGAATGCTTGAATGCTCAAGTGTGTGAATTCATAATGAATAAAAAATGAGATTCAATCTTCTAATTTAAGGGAAGAGTCTCTAGAGAATTGAATGGCTAGGATTTAGCCAACATGGACAAGATGGAGGGCTATGGTGAGTTGAGGACTCACAAGTTCTCACATCTTGCCATGTGGAAGATGAGGTGGGGAAATGACAGATGATGTGGAAAGAGGACATGTGAGGTAGAGAGAGGACATGTGAGGTGGAGGTACTTGAAATTACCTTGGGATTAGGGGAAGTTTTCCTCAAAAAGGAAGTCTTTGTCCCCATATGAGGATGCTGGTGACAAGTGAGTAATTTTAGAAAGTCCTCTCTTATCAGCATGGGGATGAGGGAAGTTGTTGGTGGAATAAATGTGAATTTTAAATTCACATGATTGAGAAGTACCTTGGGGATAAGACAAGGTCCTCCTAAAGGAGGTCCTTGTCCCATGTGACTGATGTGACCTATGAAAGATTATGGGGAAGAGAAATGCATTGGATAAATAAAATGTGAATTTTAAGTTCACATGGGGAAGAGGACATGAGGATTGTAAATGAAATTAAAAATTTCATTAAGGTTGTTGGGAGAATAAAATGGAATTAAAAATTCCATTGGGATGCGGGAAGAGTTGACTAAAGGACTGATTAGACTAGTTAATGAAAGATTAGAAGAGAGTTAGGTGGCTAATGATGATTAAGATCCAACTTGCAAAAGTTGGAGGATGTGACACATCCTAATCATGCATTAGAGATGTGTCACATCCCTAATGATGGGATTAGGAGATAAATTAGGATTAAGTGTGGATGGGACATAAAGGGAATTAAATAAGTGGGTTATTTATTTAATTCCTTGGGAGAAAGGGATTAAGGGGTAAGGTATTTAATTATTTAACTAAATACCTTAGGGATGTAGAATACTTTAGGGGTATTAATTAAATAATAGTAATATTATTTAATTAATGTGGATAAAAGGATATTTAGATGAAAAGGGTAAATCTGGTCAAATATAAGTGGTCAAATTTAGATGTCTACATTTTTCCCCTCTTTGAGATGGTGTTACGAAGTAGCATCATTTCAAAGAAAATTAAAACATAGAACCTAGAAGAATATGGTTAGATTAAGGAAGATGCCCCAGTCATTCGAGGAGTGACTAGGAGGAAAGATGATGGGATTGAAGATGAAGATTAGGGATTGAGGATGCCCCCTCGAGAGGACATGCAGGTTGAAGAGAACACGGGTGTGCTATCGAAATGGATGAGATGATGTAAGGGTAGATGGGGAAGATGATACAAAATGATGGATGGAATAGAGGATGGTAATATGAAGAGATAAAGGCAAGCACAAATGGATTCAAGGACAAATATGATGTTTCCCCAGTCAAGCTATAAGCTAGGATGGACTAATGGTCGATGGAGTGTTGTTGATGAGGGAAGGGTGCATCCCAAAATAATACTAGGATAGGAAATGATACATCCTACTGTTGTTGATGATGATGATAGTGTTGTTGATGACAGAAGGATACATCCCAAAACAACACAAAAAGTTAGGGAAAGATATATCCCGATGATGATGATGATGATTGGGTCAAGGCTTGTAGCAAGGCTGGAAACAAGACCAAAGATGTGATTAGATGATTTATGCTAGATTGAATGGATTAGGATTGGATGGAGATGTGAGATGGTTAAAATGAATGAAGATGATGGAGGTAAAGATGCAATGCAATGGAAGAGAAAATGAAATGCAATCTTAATGCAATTTACCATTTTTGGAGCACTGATTTTTTCTATAGCATAAGACACCAGGTACCATGGTATGTGAAACCAAGGTGGATTAGTGTCTAATGCATACAAAAACACAACAAACAAGGAGGCTATCCCAACACCCCAAAGTCGCGATGACTTTAGTTGGGCCAAGTATTGGGATAACCACAAGCATAAAAAGGATACCCCAACATAACACAAGACCACGAGAATCTTGGTGGGTACTACGTGAGACAACCAAGAAGACAACAATAAACAAAGATCAAGATATGCCCCTATGTTAACTATTCAAAACACACCCTAGTATGATAGATCATGGCGGCCTTGAAAAGTAATGATAGGGAGCTCAAATGATAAATAGAAGCCAAAAGAATCAAAAGATTGTAATCAATTTCAAAAATGTCCTTTTCCATAGGATCAAGAGGATGGATGGGGTTGATGAGGTCTGTTAGGAAGGATACATCCTATTGAGAACAAATATGGATACTAAACTAAAAGATCGACATGACTCAGGATACTCAAAATTGATTAGATCGCCTGATACTAGTGACCTTTATTTTGGAAGCACAAGCTAGAATAGGGACATACTTGACGACATGACAAGACAACAAGGAAACAAAATAGACACATCCTAAAGACCTAGGGGACACAAGACCGACACACCCAAAAGACATAGGGGCTTGGGGGTTGATCAAATATCAGCCTTGCCTACGTGAAAGAACAAAGCCCTCGTAGTTTGACATAAGGCTATGGATAAAAGTGAAAAGAGGAAAATGGAGATCTCGATGGATGGTGCAGACCGGATGGAAAAATGCCCTGGGGGTGGATCAAATGATCGACCTTTCCTACATGAAAGCACAGGGGCCACATAGTTTGACACAAGGCCAAAGACAAATGATGGAAGATGATAGACTAGACAAGAAGCCTCGGGGGTAGATCAAATGATCGGCCTTGCCTATGTGAAAGCGTAGGGGCGACATAGTTTGAAAAACAAGGGACAAGGGATGATGAGATGACCATGATAAAGAGATACAATGATGGAACTGATATGATGAGCCAGGATAGGCCATGCAGATGGAATAGTCAAGATGCCTAAGATGTGGATTAAGTGAAGCTCAGGGAGGGGATAGTTATCCAAATCATCGAAAGATGAATGGGGAGGATGATGGTATGATGGGAAGATAAGTGATGAAGAGTGATAGGAGGCTAGAAAGGTGTGAGAAATAGATAAGAATGATGATAGTGAAATGAATGGCATTGGATTGCATGGGGGCAGCCGATAGCGAGATACCAATGACAAGGGATTATGAGATGGAAGGAAAATAGAGGTGAATCGATGGATGGATAAAGATGGGGAGATATGAAGATGCTAGGATAGGTGGATAGAGGGATAAGGATTTGGAAGGATGGAATGGATTATTGGATGGATAAATGGATGGGGGAGATAAGGATGAAAAGATGGAATAGGACTAGTGGATGGGTAGATAGGAAGATAAGGATGGGGAGATAGATGTAATTTCTTGGATGGATGGATGGATGGTGTCACCAAGGACTATGTCACACAGAAGGAGATTCCCCACTCTAGATATGTCATGCATGATGAGGAAATAGGGACGACATATAGCAATATGGATAGATAAGGAAGGGAGAGGGATCGTAGCAGGATGGGTGGACAATGGGAGATAGATAGATGTGGATAGGATTATTGGATAAGGATGGGTGTGGATAAGGGATATGGTGGGATATGGATGAGGGGAATGTATGCCAAGAGGTGTCCAAATCATATATATGTGCCCCTATCTTGATCAAGATCACAAGGAAGATGGGGGAACTAGATACAAATGGGAGATGATGGACGGGATGTGGAAGATAGGTGGATGTAGGAGATGGAGGAAAGGGATGCATAAATAGAAGTTGCCCCCAATTGTGGAAGTAAATTGGATGGGGGATTTATGCGTGATGTCTGTTTGCCAAGTTTTCATCATGATACTTATCCCAAGGCACTCGTTTTCCAAGGTTTCACCATCAGACGAATTATTTCTCTTTACTTATTTTTTTTCTTTGTTTTTTCTTTTTTTGGGAATTTTCAGACATAAATACGGATGGAGATGGATAAGGATAGGGATGAATGGATAAATCGATTCAGAAGATATGTGATAAAGGGATGGATGAAGGAATCAAGCATCAAGTTCCATATGAGGTAAAAAGAGCCCATGTGTAAAGTGACTATTGGATGTTGGTACAACCTTATTAGAATGGATGGATTATGCAAGAGAATGGATTAAAGGGATTTGATGGGGGAGATATGAGGGATAGGGTATGGGATGGTGGAAAGTACATGGATGGAATGATGGAGTGGATGTGTGATGGGGGAAAGTGTTCAGGACCAACATTGGCACATGTGGTGGTGGATGTGAAAGGATAGGGGGATGAATGGATGGAGAGTGTGGGGATAGTGGAGAAGTTGGGATAGTGAATTTTGAGACATATGGACCCAAAATAGTTATAGGAGATGGAGGATGTGAATGATTTTTTGGTGGACTAGCAACTTTGGATGTCGTTATGGATTTTTCATTTGAAGGCATGGTATCTTTTTTCTTTGGGATCCACGTGGCTTTGATTTTTTCTTTGGTGGGCCTTTGTGGCCTTTTGGATTGATTTGAATTTTGGATTTGATTTTTCTTTTCTTCAACATATCTTTTGAAGGGGACATGAGGAGCTTTAGATTCATGTGGATGTTTGGATTTATACATTTTTACTTTGGCATCCAAAGTTATTTTAATAGCAATGGGATGGGTATGAGGCGATGGATGATGCGAAGAGGACGTGGATGGAGTGATAGAGGTAGGATTTTGACAATGATGTGTGGATGGAGGATGTGAGATAGCATGCAGGGAAGGGTGCCTTTGTTGATCCTAATTAGGAGTTATGAATTTAAGATTCTTGTGATGCATGCTAGGGATAGGTGATGAATGGATGAGAGGATAAATAGGATAGGATGGAAGAGGTGATTCTGGGATATAAGGACCCAAAATGGACTCAGAGGATGAAGGAGGAAGATGGACGGTTGTTTTGAGGTAATATGATGGAGGAGGGGGGATGGCGACAAATGGTTTGGTAGAATTATGGGAAGTTCCTCTCATTCCTTTGGAAGATGCTTGCTTAGGATGTATGGAGGTTGTACCAATATTTTTGGATTGTGATTCTTGGGAGATACATCCAAGACCTTGTGTGCCTAGATGTTCTTTGACCTGGATGGGATCTAAAGTACCTTGCTCATGAAGGCCTAAACCTTTTCCTTGGTAGTTCATGTTCTCAAGCATGTGATCTATGGTATGATGCTTATTCTTTTGGAAGCATGATGTGAGTGCATTAGTAGGTGAATGAGGATGGGTGGTGCATATGCTTTATTTTTCTTTTGAAAGAAGACCACCGTGGATGAGTGTAATGTTACCAAGGTGATATAAAAGTGGTGTTGGGATGGTAGGGCTAGGCGGTGATGGAGGATCATGTGATGGAGATGAGGGGATCACAACATCCTGATTTGGAGGAGGAGGTGATAAGGGATCAGGAGAGGGATTAGGTGGTATGATAGGATCCAGATTTGTGGTAGTGGGTGATAAGGGCTCATGAGATGGAGCGATTGGATTTTGGGTGCAAAGGGGATCATGGGATGGAGTGGATGAGCTAGTGTGATCTTGAGATGGAGTAGATAGGATGGTAGGATCAAGATTTGATTGAGAAAAGGAATCATGAGATGAGATGGATGGTGGACTATGATCTTGGGATGGAGTGGATGGGATGGTAGGATCTGGATTTGGAGGAGGGGATATGCTTGTATGCTTTGGATCAAGCCCTTGTCATGGCTCATCGTGTGTGGGAGGCATTGTGACAGAGGAGTGTTGGAGGGACTCCTCAGGTGGGGGAGATAGGAGGATGGAGGATTCATGAAGGTCATGGGATTGAAGTTCGGTAATATTAGGACTAGGAGGAGTGGATTGGATGTCTCGAATGGATTGGGTGGATCTAGCAGTAGAAGATGGGGAATCAATGGATTTGATGGGTTTGAAGGGCTCAACCATTTGGACGGTGTTAGGAATGGTAATGGGAGTGATAGGTGTAGGATGGAGGGAATAATCACTAATGACTATACATGATAGAGTGGGAGGGCATTGTTTCACAACATCAAGATGTGGACTTGGGGATGTCTCTTTTGTCATGAGTCCTTGGATGAAATTTGGAACGGATGTAGGATTAGGTGGGGTGATGGGAATGGATGAAGGATTAGGATAGCAATATGTGGAGGTTGGATTAAGGTGGGAAGACGTAGATGTGAAATTAAGGTAGGGATATTGGGATGGTGGATTGTGATAGGAAGGTGTGGATTTTGGATCAGAATGGGAAGATTGAGGTGGTGGATTACTATAGGAGGACATGGATGGTGGATTGGCATAAGAGGATATGGGTGATAGATTAGGATAAGAAGATTGAGATGGTGGATTAGGATAAGAGGAATATTGGGATGGTGGATTATGATAGGAAGGCACAGGTGTTGGATTAGGATGTGGAATTAAGGTAGAGATATTGGTATTGTTGATGATGATAAGGATAGGAGTATGGGGATGGTGGATTACTATAAGAGTATGTGGATGTTGGATAGGATAGAGGTGGAGAGGGAGGACATGATGAATATGTGGATGGTGAGGATGTTGGATATCCCTTGTCAAGGGTAGCATAATGACTGTTATTATATGCAAATGAAGGCATGGGGGGATAGTTTGGAGGAGTGGTTGGATTTTGGGAGGCGATTGGAAAAAACTTGCTAGCAATGATAGCATTAAGGGGATCTATATTGAAATCTTCTTGATCAACAAGACTTTCATTATCATCATCAACGTAGTAAGGATTCCCCTTGACTGCTATTATTGGTTATGCGAGAGGAGGATAAGGATTCATGACGTTAGATAAAATGAGTACAAATGGGAAAGATAAGAATAGATGATTAGCAGGAAATAATGGATGATGGAAGAGGATGGATTGGAAGAAGATGGGGGAAGAGATCTTAAGATTTTTTTTGATATCATAAGATCTTGGATATAGATGGACCAAAAGCCCAAATTGGGATTTAGGTTAAGCTTAGATTGGGATTGGATAAAAGCTCAGATTTAGATTAGATAAAAGATCATATTAGGATGACCAGAGGATGTGATGGGATGCGATAGGATTGATGAGATCAGATCAAATGATTGATCAGATAAGAAGATGAGATGGATTCTAAACCTGGTTCAAAGATTTGACTTAGATGGTGCAAGGTGTTGATGATCGGATTGGATTACGAAAAGATATTTTGAGACCGAATCCACCTTAAGATAGAAGTAGATTGATTGGGTCGTAATGATGATTAATTGAATCAGGATGAATGACAATCTTGAGTAGGTGAAAATGATGACAATCGGGATCAAACACCTAAAAAACCTCAAAAATGAAGTCTAGGAGATTTAGAAATGATGATGGATATGTGATCAAAAGATGCCCTAAGACACTCCTAGATGATTTGATGAAACGATGAAATTTAGGGGATGCATAAAAATGGAAATGATGATTATGGAGATAAATATAACCTTGCCTATTCTATCTAGAAAATTCACCCAAAGGATGGCTGGCAGGGGACCAAACAGTTGCAAACATTGAAGAACAGGCAGAGGTCATGGAAGAATGGGAAGGGGTGACTGAAGAACCAGAAGGGGGGACTTTGAGGATTGCCTAATGTGATGAAAAATTCTCCTATAAGGATTTGGATAGGGGCTTAGATGAAGAATGGGATGAGAACAGAGGAAACAAACACTAAAAGGGTTTGAACGGGGTCTCGAATGGAGAACGGGATAGCCAATAGAAAGATAGTTTTGACTAAACGAACCCAAATGGAAACTCAAAGGGAGTGTAGGACCACAAATGGACAAATGGATATTCCTAAAAGGATCAAAATGGGGAATCGGGTGAAGAACGAGGCAAAAAATGGCCAAACAAACACCAAAATAGACCCAAATGAGGTCTTGGATGAAGAAGAAAAAGGTAGATTCACCCCTTTATTTAGAGCTAGGTCACCCCTATTAGGGAAAGGAAGCCCAAGACAAGGGAAAGGATTCCCAAGGCAAGGAGGATGAAGAACGGGCCCGAAAAACGGCCGAACGGACACCAAAACAGACCCGAATGGGGTCCCGAATGAAGAAGAAAATGGAAAATTCACCCCTTTATTCAGGGCTAGGTCGCCCCTATTAGGGAAAGGACACCCAAGACAATGGAAAGGATGCCCAAGATAAGGAGGATGTAAAATGGGTCTGAAAATGAATAAATGAACACCAAAACGGACCCGAACAGAGTCCCGAATGAAGAAGAAAAAGGCAGATTCACCCCTTTGATTAGGTCTAGGTCACCCTTATTAGGGAAAGAATGTCCAAGACAAGGGTAAGGAATCCCAAGGCAAGGATGATGAAGAATGGTTCCGAAAAATGGTTGAACGAACACCAAAACGGACCTGAACGGGGTCCCGAATGAAGAAGAAAAAGGTAGACTCGCCCCTCTATTCAGTGTTAGGTCACCCCTATTAGGGAAAGGATGCCCAAGACAAGGAGGATGAAGAATGGGTCCGAAAATGGCCGAACGAACACCAAAACGAACCCGAACGAGGTCCCAAATGAAGAAGAAAAAGGTAGATTCACCCCTCTGTTCAGGGCCAAGTCACCTCTATTAGGGAAAGGATACCCAAGACAAGGGAAAGGACTCCCATGGCAAGAAGGATGAAGAACGGGTCCGAAAAATGGTCAAATGGACACCAAAACGGACCTGAACAGGGTCCTAGACGGGGAAAGGGATGACAAAAAAGATGAAGGAATTTTACTAAACGGATACAGACAGAGACTTGGAGGGAGGATAGGACCACCAATGGACAAATGAATATGCCTGAAAGGATCGGAATGGGGACTCGGGCAAAGAATGAGGCATAAAATGACTAAATGAACATAAAAACGAACCCGAACGGGGTCCCGAATGAAGAAGAAAAGGCAAATTTTCCCTTGTGTTCAGGGCCAGGTCACCCCTTTTAGAGACAAGCCACCTATCTTAGGGCTAGGCCACCTATCTTAGGGCTAGGTTGCCCCTGTTAGGGCCAAGCTACCTCTGTTAGGACCAAGTCACCCTTGTCAGTTGACCTAGACTTAAAACAACTATGACAAAGGAGAAAAAACACAACAAATAACAAGCAAAAGGCAAGGAATAACTTAACTAAATAGACACACACTAGTTTCACACAAAAAATACAATTCAAACAACACAAGCCTAAGATTAGTGTGAAAGGTATGGCCAACACGATCTTCTAACTAGGTTGAACAAGGCAAACTAGGGAGTCCCTGATATACGCACGGTACGTGGGGCACAACCGTGAACACCAGCCCGTCATAAGCGTGAGTCAGGAACTTCCAGTGAGGTATTGGAAACTTGGACCAACTCTTCACGTTTTATCTAGGTATCATCCTAGCTTCGATGCTCTGCCAAACACAACGTGAATGGATTGAGGTACAACTTTCACTCTCCCCCCTTTATATACCCCATCAGTAACATGCGGTTGGGATCGTCCCTTGGGGTGATGAAATCCCCAAGCAGGTCCCTCTAGGAAGAAAGGTGAACACAAAGGACTAAGTGGACTATGATTTTTCTTCACCCAAGATCGCCAAATGGTGCAAGGGGATTGGATATGTCAATAGTCAACCTTTCAAGCACAACAAACAAGTTTGTTGACTCCCCTAATTAGATCTATATGACTAACTAATATGAAAGCAAAAAACAAACAATCTAACTAATGAAAGTGGTTCTCTCCTCCTGCAACAAACATGTTATAAGTTTAAGCATTCGACCTTCAACAAACATGAAACAACTACACAAATGTTAGTAAAACAAGCACACTCACCAACAAAGCAGGTTAGAGGGTCAGTACTAAGAAAAACAACAATAAATGCGCTCTGAAAATAAAATTTAAGCCTCTTTTTTTACCTCAGTTGCCTCTGTCCAGGGCCATGCCGCCTATCTTAGGGCCAGGTCACCTCTGTGTTCCAGGAAACGTCACCTCTGTGTAACCTGAACTTACAAAATGTTAAAAAACAACAAACGTGAAAGAAAATAGACCCGTTTGTGGGTCCCACCAGGCATGCCAAAAATGTGTGCAAGTGATTTTCCTACCCTAAGATGAAAAACAAGATGAAATTCAAAAGAGAAAAACACTAATAAACACTCAAAATTAGGCCTAAGTTGAATCCAAACAAAATAACAAAGAAAATGAACTTTTTACCTTGCTTGAATTGATGAGTTTGGTTGGCCCTTTTTTATGCTTGATTGAGTGCTCCTTCAATGGAAAATGATACAAAAATGGATGCAAAATGGAGAGGAGGTGATGAGGATTGCAATGATACAAATGGATATTGTGGTAAGGATGGTAGGTGGATGCAATGAGAGCTTCAATGGTTGCAATAATGGAGGATGAATGAATGCAAGTGCTAAGTGCTAAGTTGCTTAGTTGAATGTTTGAATGCTCAAGTGTGTGAATGCATAATGAATCAAAAATGAGACTCAATCTTCTAATTTAAGGGAAGAGTCTCTAGAGAATTGAATGGCTAGGATTTAACCAACATGGACAAGATGGAGGGCTATGATGAGTTGAGGACTCACAAGTCCTCACATATTTCCATATGGAAGATCAGGTGGGGAAATGATAGATGATGTGGAAAGAGGACATGTGAGGTGGAAAGAGGAAATGTAATGGAGGTACTTGCAAGTACCTTGGGATTAGGGGAAGTTTTCCTCAAAAAGGAAGTCTTTGTCCCCATATGAGGATGATGGTGACAAATGAGGAATTTTAGAAAGTCCTCTTTTATTATCATGGGGATGAGGGAAGTTGTTGGTGGAATAAATGTGAATTTTAAATTCACATGATTGAGAAGTACCTTGGGGATAAGACAAGGTCCTCCTAAAGGAGGTCCTTGTCCCATGTGACTGATGTGACCTATAAAAGATTACGGGGAAGAGAAATGCATTGGATAAATAAAATGTGAATTTTAAGTTCACATGGGGAAGAGGACATGAGGATTGTAAATGAAATTAAAAATTTCGTTAAGGTTGTTGGGAGAATAAAATGGAATTAAAAATTCCATTGGGATGCGAGAAGAGTTGACTAAAGGACTAATTAGACTAGTTAATGAAAGATTAGAAGAGAGTTAGGTGGCTAATGATGATTAAGATCCAACTTGCAAAAGTTGGAGGATGTGACACATCCTAATCATGGATTAGAGATGTGTCACATCCCTAATGATGGGATTAGGAGATAAATTAGGATTAAGTGTGGATGGGACATAAAGGGAATTAAATAAGTGGGTTATTTATTTAATTCCTTGGGAGAAAGGGATAAAGGGGTAAGGTATTTAATTATTTAACTAAATACCATAGGGATGTAGAATACTTTAGGGGTATTAATTAAATAATAGTAACATTTTTTTTTTTAATTAGACTGCAGGAATCGGGTAGCACGACCCCCTATAAACTGCAGTGCGTCTAGTAAACTTTTTAATGTGACCAGTGACGCTGGCACGACACGCCCTCCAATACCACGAGGGTGGGCGAGACTAGACCTCGTGACCAACCTCCTGCAACAGGAAAGATTTAACCAATCGAGCTAGGGCCCCAACCCTTAATAGTAACATTATTTAACTAATGTGGATAAAAGGATATTTAAACGAAAAGGATAAATTTGGCCAAATATAAGTGGTCAAATTTAGATGTCTACAACTACAGTTTCCTAGGAGAAGAATACGTCTTCCACACAAGTTTAGCACCTAGGGTAGAGTTATGTGGTCTCAAATTCATTATACCAGTGCCCTTGACATCTTGATTATTCCTAAACTTATCCCAATGTATTAACGAGAATTTTTTTTCTCATTAGATCCTTCCCAAAGGAATTTTTTCATGATGCTATTAATATTGGTGAAAAATTTACTAGTGAGTTGGTTATAGTCTGTCATATAAATTGGAATGGTGGACAAAATTAATTTTATCATTAATATCTATCCTACAAGGGTGAGCCATTTGTCTTTCCATGAAGAGGCTTGAATTCAGTAGTTCTGACATTTCTCTACCACTTCATTCCATAGAAGTAATCTTGTTATCTCATTGAAGATGGGGACTCCCAAGTATTTTCATGGGGTAGTGTCAATTCTCATACCAAGGAAAGGTGCAATCCTTTTCTGATTTGGCTTCTTCATGAAAAGGAAATACAACTTGGACTTGTTTTAGTTGATTTTTTGACTAGATATTCCACTTATTTTCTCAAAGTTTCTTTTATGACTATGGCAATCATCCCACAATAATGGGTCCCAAACTTGAGACATCCCGATTTTTGCTTGAAATCGCATATTTTGTAGAAACAATAATGATTTAAGCCTTGAGGGATTCCATCTAAAAGGTTTTAATTGAAGAGGGTTAGGTAAGACCCCTTTAGATCAACCCCTCTAGTCTAAAATCATACCTACAATGGAGTATCCTTTGCACCTATCAAAATTCTAGCAAAGAAACACATTTTCTTTATCTTTTGAACGATTAAATAAAGTCATTTAGTAATTATGGTTTGTTTGTATATGGCTATTATTATAATCTTTCCAAAAAGTATAATTTTAATTTTATTATTATATTTATATTTTATTCCTTGTGAATGTTGTTTTTTCACTAAGCATAAAGGTATTTGTTTCACACATGGAAAAATAGAGAAAAAAGTTTCTAAAAAATATGTGTGCACTCTTGTTTCAATAAGAAAATTAAAAATTAATTTCAATACATAGAAAACAAGTTATGCGTGATGACATTAACCTATGTCTAGATTATAATTACTTTGACTTCAAAAATAATTTTAAAAAACTATACAACAAAAAAATATGAAGAACTATCCATGCACTAGATATTGATGTTAAAAATATATAATTTTATCCTTTCAATAAAAAAATTATGCGTGGAGTAGTTTGGATCTTTCGTTGAGTTGGACATTGGTGCCCCCCATAGTAGATTCACTAGGGTTTGTGCCATTATTGATATCTCCAAATTGGTGCAACACTTTGTTTTGATACATTCAGCCCACGACACTTGGACTCAATTCATTATTTATGAGGGTCTTCCCTTCAAGTTATTTCACTACAATATGCTAGGACACAAGATTGTTGGTTTCTCTTCTCCCAAGTTTGCTACTTCTCAATGTTTCAGCCTCAATAGATGGGTCATGAATTTAGGTTCTCTGGATGCGAAGTGTATCTAGCGTAATCATGGGAAGTTTTTGATTGCCTAAGAGGATCCCTTGCCTACACCTGAGGCCCTGATTGTTGCCTCTATTGTTGTGGTGCAACCCTCCTCTTCGCTCGTTGGGTCCCCCTATTTAAATTCACCCCTCCAACCGCTTGATGATCCCCCCAATTGTTGTTGCTGGAGATGGTTCTGATTCTGAGGGCTTGTATCCCTTCATGGATGATCTAGATGAGGACTAATTTGATTTTTTGGATCTCAAAGAATTGGTTGTTTTGATGAAAAATTGCTCCTTATCCCAAACTGCTAGTACCATCTCTAAACCAAACTTCACCGTCAAAAGGAAGGAGGGACACAAATCTGAGGCTGAGAAACTCCGTATCGAAGGTTGAGATGTTGTTGATGATGGTACACAATAGAAAATGGATTCCCTCCTCACTAGAAGTATGAGAAAGGGGAAGGTTAAAAAGGATATTTGAGCTATCTTTTGGGGTGGTGGCATCAACATGTGTTGTGTTTGGTTGCAACTTGGTATCTAGTGTTTAATTATGCCTTGTGCTCTCTTTTAGTTTTCTTAGGTAGATTTAGGATTCTCTGGTCTCTCTATCTTTTTTGTGCTCCCCATTTGTGGGTTTGAAGTGGTCTTTATTATTTAATTTTTAATTTAGTGGAAGTGGGCCCGGACACCACACTTGAACTGATAAAAAATAAAAGTTATGCATGACGACATAAATGTCACTTTTTAAAAATGATATTTAATATAAAAATAAGTTATTAAAAGTTACGTTAAAAAATCATAATTTATTTCTAAATTTCTTTAAAAGTAATACATTTAGAATCTACACATAAATCCTCACAAATCACTAGTTCACATAATCTCTAAATTATTGATGGTTTAGTTTCTATAGGTTTCATAAAGTTAAATTTTGTAAAAAAATATTGATATTAATGTCCTACTTTGGCCAAAAAGTGAGACATAGTATTGTGGGTTGACCAACAACTTCATTCATAGTTGCCTCTCCATAAAGGACTGTATCATTGACGAATTGGAGATGAGTTAGTAGATCAATGCCCCTTGCTACCATCAGGCATCACCCTATCCATTCAAATATTGAACCTCAATCATGCGGCTAAGAGCCTTAACCATTAGCATAAAGAGAAATGAGGAAAGGGGATCCCCATGTTGTAATCAATTAGAGATTTCAAAGAATCTGCATGATGTGTCACTGACAAGCATTGAGAAGCATACTGTAGAGATACAATAAAAAATCATTTCCAACCAACTGCCACAAAAACCAAAGCTCTCTAATACCTTCATTAAAAACCACCATTTCACCATGTCATAGGATTTATTTACATCCAATTTGATCATCATACTCTTTTGATACCTACAATTGATTGAATGTAGTGCTTTATTCACAACAATAATTTTATCTATAATTTCCCTTCTAGGAGTAAATCCTCCTTGCAAACCAAATATGATATACCCAAAGGCATGCTTCAGCCTTGAGGCAAGCATTTTTTTTATGATTTTGTAGATAGTGTTGCATAACAATATAGGTTGAAAATCATCGAATGTCTTGAAGTCTTCATTTTTTTGAATTAGGGCAATGGAAGTTTTCTTATCCTTGATAAATCTCTTATTCTTATAGAAATATTTTGTAATTTCCAATATTTCTTTCCCTAAGAAATGCCAACACTTTTGGTAAAACAAGGCAGCAAAGCCATCAGGCCCTAGCGCCTTTTTGGGGTGCATCTCAAAGGTAGCTCACTTTATTTCTTCCTTGTTAAAGGGAATGGTGAGTAAACAGATTTTTTCTTTTGTGATTAACTTAGGGATGCAACCAAGAACATCCCCCAAGTCATACAGGTCAAAGTTATCTTCTGAGGTTAGAAGTTTTTGGAAGTAGGTAGTGGCTACCCTTTGCATGCATCTGATGGATTGGAGAAGTGATTACCATCCACATCCTCAATACATGTTATCTTTTTGTGTAGATTCCTAACTCTAGTTGAGTTGTGGAAGAATTTAATGTTTAGGTCACATCTCAAGCCAAACTTCTCTGGACTTAGATCTTCATAACTCTTCCTCTTGTGCCAATATCTCCATCTATTATGAAACCAAGGATTTCTCTTTTGTGAATTCTACTTGATACATACCATATTTAATTACTTGTTCATTTAGCCCCCTTTAATTCTTTTTCAATTCTGGAATTTTTTTCCAAATATGTTGTCGAAGGATTGTTGGTTCCACTCCTTTAATTTATCCCTCATGAATTATAATTTACACATAAATTTGTAGCTTTTAGTGCTAATTCTCCTTGGCACATTCGATCACCATTTCTCCAATAGAGGTATAAGGTCTGACCTTCTTAGCCACATTTTTTCAAATTTAAACAAAAAAAAAATTGGCCGAGGATCAGTTCATATGCTCAGTTCTACTGGGTAATGGTCAAAACCTAATATTGGGAGAATATTAACCAAGAGAGAGGAAAATTTAGAAAGCTAAAGATCATTGTAGAAGAATTGGTCTAATTTTTTTGAGATGCTAAGCCAACATGGTGATTGGTCCATGTTGTAACATGCCCATTGTTCTACCTATTAATTTTATTAAGTTTTACCCACAAGTGAAAAGTATATGCATCTAGCATAATGAGCAATAAGTTTTTTCTTTTCTATTCAATAATAAATGCACCATTTGAAACATAACCTTTCCAAACTTTTCCATTGCATAATCACAGAATCATTTCAATAATATAAGTATGATTTCAATGTACATAAATATATTCAAGATAACATTTCATATTTACAATTTCCATATAGATGGACACATGATTACATACATAGCTTCAATGAGCTTACAAGAACTAGAAATACAAATGGTTCATAATGTCCTCCCAAATCTTGGCTGCCAACTGCATGAGGAGAAGCATCACTCAAGTGCTTTTTCGCCAACCATGGACTTTCTATGATCCCCCACACATCTACCAAACTTGGTAAGATGGTCCTCTCTTTGATGAAGAGATTGGTTTGGTAACCTCATTCTTCGAATAGCCTTCCCTGAGCATAGTGACATGTCCTACATATCCAGAGCTACCATAATGTCTACTTCTACACATGTATGATTACCTCAACCTAGAATGTTTAAATTGGATCACATAGTGAACTGATAGTGTAGACAGCTTGGCTACCTACACTACTTTGGCCAAAGATTCATCACCCAATAACTTCAAGTGAGGTCATTTGTTCACCACATTTAATTTCTTGATTTGTATTAACCATTAGTATTCTATTCTAAGGTTATCCCCTTTCCTGTGGATTATCCTAACCCTAGGATTAACCTACCCATTAACTCATATCTAAATGACATTGCTACAAGTATCCCAAAACAACTCTATCTTATGCTACACACCTACAGTGTCATCATACTATGTATAGTACTGACATTATTTTTATAGTATAAATAGTATACAATCATATAAAACCCAATATAGTATAAATATCTATATACGTATAAACCCGAAAGAAAGGTTTCACAATATAAGAAACAACCAAGAAACATTCAAAAGACATGCAAGCATCATAACACACATAAAATACAATCTTTCCAAACATGATAACATAATAAACAATATTTCCAACATGATAACAAAAGAGAAGAGATCAACATACCTATTTAAAGCTCCAACTGATTATTCTTCCCTTCTAGCTTAGTGTCTCAAGCTCACTTGCAACTTCCTCAAAGAACAACTCAAATTCCACTACTAGCTTCTCACTAAATCTCTCCAATACCAGTGCAAATAAACAAAACAACTCTCTAACTCACAAACTCTCAACTCACTTTGCATAGAAATTGCAGTAGAATAACACAAGGTAATCAGATTGAAAAGTGTAGCAATTGGTAGAATGAGCACCTCTATTTATACTAAATTGTGAGCAACCAAAGGCTACAAACAAGTTAATATTTCTACCACCTTTCTATCCTCATGCAACGACTCATCAAACTAACTTACAGGTTTGCAACATATAACAGTCCTCACCATTCAAATGGCTGAGTCAACTTGTTTCAAAGGACAACAAGACTCTTTTACCAAGTCAAATGAATAAAAATTTTCCTAAATCAAATTCCTTCTCATGCTTCTACCAAGTTTACTCTTGATTGAGTCTCAAGGCTAAAATATTGCTTTATCAATATTATGTGCAATATATAGACTTCTTATGCATTCCGTTCACTTCTATATTGGTGCCACATTTCATAAGTTGACACCCTTGAGAATAACACGAGTTTGAGTACTTTTTCATTTGTTTAAAATTTCATTTACCTTCTATTGCAATGTTTACACAACATTTTAAAGAATGCATGTTTCTCAATATTTGTTGACTTGGTCTTTGTTGCTTTGTGTGCAGGTTTACAATGTAGCACTTCATATGCGCCTATGCTTCTATTATGTGCTTCACTATCAATAACCATAGCGTTATGTATTGTGCTTTAAAACAATCTCAAGAGATTATCAACTATATATTATATATAATATATATATGTATATGCATATATACTTCGCAATATATTTATAGATATATGTACTGACATATATATTAACATATATACATATATATTCATTTCATACGGTTATATATAATTATATATTAATATACATATGTACTATATATATACATAATATTATTTTAATATCTTTATAAAAACATTCATACTCATAACCATTGATCGACATATATAAAAGAAGATTACACACACATACACATATATGTCACCTTGGTCCAATTGGTATTCCCATGCATATGGGTAATCTGTCCATGAGAATGTGTAGGTATGTCTACCTACATATACTCATGTACGTATTCACTCACATGTATGCTATAGACATGTACATATATACATATATATACATTGTATGCATATATCTCAACGACATAACAATAAACCACAAAGGACTTCCACTTAATATCACTACTTCACCATATTCCTCATTCCAAACATTCATTTTAAAATAATATCACAACCAATATAAGCATTCACAACCAAAACTGAAGATCACTTACCCTTTACTTGAGCTGACTTGACTCAACTAAGACCAACTAGGGCGTGAGTGTGAATGCTCAATAAGGCTGAATTAAAGGTTACTAGACCAAGTTCTTCTCCTAAGTGATACTTCCCCTCTCTTTCAGAGGTTTGAACATGTTCCTGCATCAATCTTAGTACATCATAACAGTAGTTAGCTGAATCAATACATTCATATGCATCACATATATTTCATATACAAAAATTGAATTAAACATTCATTCATCATGTTTCCATTAGGATTCATATAAAAAACACATTCACATATATTAATGTAGTTTACCAAACAAGGTAATAACACACGGGGTGTAACATATTCCCCCCTTGTGAATCATCATTGTAACAACCCAACTAGATTTAAATTCAAATAAACAAATATTGGCATCATGAATATCAATTTAATGACACAAATTCCATAGCTAATTCCATTTAGCAAATTTCATATCATAAATCACAATAAATTAGAAATAAATAATTATCTTCACTTCTATATGTCAATAGTTACATGTGTGTCTGACTAGGCATTCAACGCCTCTAAGTCAAATCGAAATTACATAGTTTTCATATAAATACATCATTTGTTTCTTTTACATCAATGATACAGTGCAATAATAGAATTATGATACGATTCCTTCATGACAGCTCACCTCCACTCGTGGACGAGAACGTGATTGAGGTGCTTTTCTACCTAACCATGAAGCAATGCTTCCCCAGATTCTTTAGTCGATTAGAGAAAACCCGACCACGCACAGAACACTTAGCAAGAGATACAGTTTGCAAGGTGGAATATGTGTGCCTAATTATATGCATTTTTATCTTTTTTTTTAGAATATGCAAGTTCCATGCTAGGAAAATTCAATACAACAGAGAGAGGGTAAATAACACATTTTATTCCATTTTATAAATATATAACAAATGACTACAAAGCTTGGCTAAGCTCATTCCATATGAAATACAACTTTGGTTAGATTTGGAATAAAAAATCTACTCTCTTTGGCACCTATTCTCGGAAATAAAGCTTATCATATCAAGGGGTATCCCTCCCTTTACACCTTCCATTAGAAACATTATTTCATTCTATAGTCTATAGTCTACCAAGAATTCTTGTATCATTTCATTCAACAATTTAGTCAACAATATTCAATCACACATGGTATATTTTTTCATCTAATATCATATGTCTTTGCAACTCAATACTATTCTAGAATTACAGTTTGATTCCATTTGCATAACATTCATAGCTTGCTTAATAAGTAAAGTAAATCAAGATGAATTAAAAGGTATACTACATGTATGTGAGCATGCATAAAGGAATCCTTATGCATGATCACATATATGGTTGAAAATGAATATTTACTATGTGCATTTTGAAAATATAAACCATTTTCTTTCTTACATGTATATGAATTCATAATCAGAGAAAAAGAGAAGTAGCATAAGTTCCAATCAGATGTACTACTACCCAGTTTATCATCCATTTTCAATTTAGTTAGATTCCAAATGATAAAAAGAAACATCTACTTCGCAGTCACTGGTTTCTTTAAAAGAACTTTTAAAAAAAAAAGAGTGATCATTGCTAGAATAGATATGCTATTCATTCATTATGTTTTCAAGTAAATCATACTTGTTCCTTATCGATAAGAATTTACATTGTTTCAGAGAACACTGTAAAGGATTTCATAATTACCAAACGAATCGTCCCTAATAAGGGATTGATACATATATTATCCACCATTGATAACATGATATCGACACCCCTTTGGGGTTTACCATCAATGGCCGATAACTATCAAACCACGAGTTTGATACCCATATAAATTTATACCCATCAATAAACATATGCATGCTCTATGCAAAGTTGATACTTGAATCAAATAAAGGTACAAGAAAATACATTGGTGTTCTCACATTCAGATATATCAACTTTTAGTGACTATGTATATATGTATATATATATACCTTCATATTTATATATACATATATATATGTGTGTGTGTGTCCATTTAATACTACAAAGTTTTCATTACCCACAGTGATGAAATTAGTGCCTGTGGATGGCACAATAAAAGTTACACATTGAATGACATTCGTTCGGCTTCACCATAGCCATTAACAATGGTTGGCAAGCAATACAAACATAAGATCATGGATAGCACCACTTGATGATACCATGCAGAGGGTGTCGCCACCCTCATACCATGAAGGGTAAGAATGCTATATAGTAATAAGGCACACCCAAATGAATACAATAGCGAGAATCAAATGATTCATTACCCACAAGGTGCGACATACAAGCATGCCGATAACATAAGGTAAACACAAATTTAGCTTCATTTGGCTGAATGGCCACAACCGTGAAGGAAAAACATAACGGGCATTGAAATCCCATGGTAGGTATGTCACCCGACCCTTAATATGAAATCAACATTGTAAGGAAAATAAAAACACGGAGCCTTCAAAATCTTAGCCCACATGGGCAATACAACGATCGATATAATCAATCGACTAGGTATCATTTACCCCAAATATGCAACATGCACGAAAGGCATAGAGAAATTCCATATTGGATTACTTGATTATTCAAATAGAAACTAAATCAAATAAGAGAGGTGTATTAATTGATGAAATATCTCCAAAGACGATGCCTTGAACAATGTCTTCTCTGGAAAAGCTTATTTTTCCACCCACTAGTCGATCTTCTCCTCCTTTCTTCGCCTCTTTCCCTGGCTTTTCCCCTACTTTTTACTCCTTTTCCTTTGATTTCTAACCCCCATTGATCCTCACTATCTTTGGAAGATATGGGTCTTAATTTGGCCACCTCCATTATGTTGTTTGGCCACCCACTCCTTCATTCTCTTTGCATTGATTGTGGCTTTTTGGCCATAAAGGGAATCAATCTCTCCCATTTTAGTGGGAGTTACAATATTCCCATAATTATTATTTCCTTTTAAAATTTGAATTCAAAGAAATTCATTCACACAATAAGTGTGTAGTTGTGTGTGTGTGTGTGTACATAGACATATATTTACATTAACATATTTTTTCCTATGATTGCATACATACGAGATCACTTCCACATCCATTTATTTGAATCACTTTTCAAATTAGTCCAAAAAGAGTATACAAATGGAATCACTTCTTCATACAGTAAATTGATTTTTTTCTCATTTAATTTCATTGAATTTATATAGATTTTGACCAAAAATTGAAACAAGAATGCACAATTTTTCTCTTTCCTCTAGCTATGGTTCTCATACCAAGTTTTGAATGCAAATTTTCAAATTTTCAAACATATGCATATTTCATATTCTATCGTGGTGTGTGATATTCTAGATTCCATTCTTGCTTATCGTGGTCATCCGGCTAAGCATGCCTACCTCAATCAAGTTCTCATCCTTCAACCTATTTCCTACAGACACTTTCTTACACTTATCGACTTATAAATAACCTTCAACCAATAATCACGTAAAAAAATAATTTCTTAAATCAATAAATTACATAATATTCATTTTCATTTGCATCATCGCATTTCTTTTCATTTCATAAATAAAATGTTAAATTCTACTTCCAATTATTTCAATTTCCCAATTTTTTAAAATGTAGAAATTAAATCAAGATATGAAAATCATCCTCGATGATTTTTAAGTATCAAATATGTATATAACATAAAGCACAACATCATTAAATATATCATATCACGAAACATCATTGTTTTTAAAATCTAGCAAGACTTGTGGAAACTTTTGCTTCATTTCAGCGTAGTCTTCTCATGTGGTAGAATATTTTGCATATTGATCCCATTGGACTTGTATTATAAAACCTCTTTGTTACGTAAGTGGAGCTCACATGTTTTGAGCACCTTGAGAGGCTCAATCGTTACCACCCCTAGGTCTTGTACCTATAAAGCATTCCAATCAATAACATGGTTATTGCCTAGTATATACTTCTTAAGATACGAGACATGAAATACGTTATGCATCATGGCAAGAGTTGGTGGAAAGGAAATTATATACATGACAGGGTTGATTTCCTCAGGAACCTCAAAAGGACCCACGTATCACATAGCTAGTTTGGATGACTTTCCAAACTTGATAGAAATCTTGTGAGGTTTAACTCTAAAAAAAACCTTATCCCCTACTAAATTTTTTTTGGGTACTCATTTAGAATCAACATATTTTTTTTACCTATCATTAGCTTCTAATAAACTCTACTTAATAATTCCAACTTGTTCCTCCATTTTTGATAACATCTCTAGCCCAAGGCTTATCCTATCTTCTAGCTTATCCCATCTTATAGGAGTTTGAGACTTCCTACCATATAATGCTTCAAATGGAGCCATCTTGATCGTAGAATGATAGGAGTTATTACATACAAACTCTACCAAAGGTAGGTAATCCTCCCACTTGTATTGCTAATCCATACAATATGTCCTTAGTAGGTCATCTAATACTTTGTTCACTCTTTCAGTTTTCCCATACATTTTCGGATGATAAGCGAAACTTATGTTCAGTTGAGTTCCAAGTGAAGAAAACAAGGTTTTCAAAAATCTAGATGTCACTCAAGAATCTCTATCGGAAATGATCTTTTCAAAAATCCCATGCAATCTAAATATCTCTTGAATAAATTTATGTGTTATTACAGGAACTCCATTTATCAGATTCCCTAGTATGAAGTGAGCTACCTTTGTAATCTTCTCAACCACTACCAGAATGGAATTGTTCTTATTCCTTGACATAGGGAGACCTTGGACAAAATCCATACTAATAACTTGCCACTTCCTTTCTGGAACTTCATGTGGATACAAAAGACCTGTAGGATGATGATGCTCTACCTTCACTCTTTGGCACTCTAAGCAACTTACTACAAATATTGTTGCATCCCCTTTCATTCCCTTCCATAAATATAATGGATTTACATTGGCTAACATCTTAGTTACACCAAGATGTCCTAAATATGGTGCATTATGAACTTCTTTCCATACCATGCTCCTTAATTCCCCAATGTTAGGTACATAAACCCTTCCCTTAAATCTCAATAAACCATTAGGTTCAAAGTGATATCCCTCATACCTTCGATCTTGTGGATTGTCCATGAGTACTTGATTGATTCGTTCATAAAACTCATCACCCTTAGATTCATGCAACACTTGATCCTTGAAGTCAATTTGGATTGATATCATTGAGGAGATATGCCTCCTACAACTTAGGGTATCGACAACCTGATTCTCTTTCCCCTTGATATAATTGATGTTGAAATCATAATCAAATATCAATTCCAACCATCTCCTTTGTCATGCATTTAGATTAGGTTGAGTAAACAAATACTTCAGACCATGATGATCAATCTTTAGTTCAAATGGCTTTCCCAATAGATAATGTCTCCACGTCTATAATGCATGGACAATTGTTGCTTTAACTCTAAATCACATGAAGCATAATTTTTTTCATAGGGCTTCAACTTCCTTGACTCATAAGCTATGACTAGCCCTTCTTGCATTAATACTCCACCCAAACCTTCTCCTAAAGCATCTGTAACAACTACAAAGTTACCATCTGGATCTGGTACCTTTAATATCAGTGTTGTGGTCAACCTTTCCTTACGTTGGCCAAATGTTGCTTAACACTTCTCAAACCACTCAAACTTATTCCCCTTCCTTTGCAGTGACATGATGGGAAAATCTATTCTTGAAAATTTTGTAACAAACTTACGGTAATACCCAACCAAGCCCATAAAACTTCTAGCTTTCAACACATTCTTGGGATTGACCACTCTAGCACTACTTTTATCTTCATTGGATCAACTACAATCCCATCAACCAAAATTATGTAACTCAAATATTGTACTTCCTTCTAGAAGAAGATACACTTTGAGAGTTTTCCATATAGCTTATGCTCTCTCAATCATTGGAGAACAATCTCTAGATGCTTGAGATGTTCTTCTTCATTCTTAGAGTAAATTAAGATGTCATCCAAGAAGACCAACACAAACCTATCCAAACAATCCCTAAATACATTATTCATTAGTTTCATTAACATTGTTGGTGTATTTATCAACCCAGATGGTAGGAATGTGAACTCATAAAGACTGTATCTAGTCTTGAAAGCAGTTTTGAAAATATGTTTGTGCTTGATTCTTAGTTGGTGATATCCTAAATGTAGATTAATCTTCGAAAACATTGCCACTCCTCGCATTTGATCAAGAGATCATTGATGAGTGGCAATAGATACGAGTATTATTTATCGTTTATTTATTAAGCAACCGATAACCAATACATAAGCGAAGTGTACCATCCTTCTTCTTTACAAAGATTATTGGCGCTCCCTAGGTTGAAACATTGGGTCTTATTAGTCCTTTAGACAACAACTCTTCTAGTTGTGCCTTTAACTCCATTAATTTAGTTGTGGTCATCCAATAAGGTACTTTCGATATAGGTTTTGACCCTAGTACCATGTCAATGGAGAAATCAAATATCCTCTTAGGAGGTAATCCAAGTAATTCTTCTAGAAATACATCCACAATTTTTTGTGAAATAGGATATTTCTCCATATCTGTTTTTCCAAATTCCAACACTTAACCCTCTTTGACATCTTGGGAGTCTTGAGATCCATAATATACGATATCATCTTGAGAAATGATTTCATTGCATTCCTCAAGTTCCTCCTTTTTTACTGCAAAGAGTTAAAAACCTTTCTTCTTTGCCCTATGCATCTGTACAGTGGATATCTATCGTAACTTAACCTCTCTAGGTTTTCCTTGCAATGACACCCAGTTACTTAGATCATCTAAGCATTCAATTGTTTTAGCATGACAATATACTTTGGCCCTAAGATGACATCATAATAATCTAAGGGAGCTACTTACAAATTCACTTCCATTGAGAAACTTGGAAGTTCAATCCTTGCTTCAAATAGACATTTACTTACTTTAGATCTTCTTTGGTTTGCATATTCTAGAACCCAATACTTTTCCAAGTAGCCAACTTTTCTAGACATTTGACTTTCTATTCTAGAAGAAATAGAATTTTTTGTGGCACCAATTGTTACCTAATTTTTCTTTAAGCTCAATCAAGTAGAGTTGAGACAACAGTGATCGTGGAAAAGAGAATGAAAGGTACACATTTGATTCTGCTAAGTGTTCATTATCATACACAAAAATAATATCAAATGAATTTCAGTTTATTATGCAAGTATTTATAAGAGAAAAGATTGCACAAGCTTCGCATAAAATGTCTTTTATTAATATTTACAAAGATATACTGTCCCACACAAGCCATGGGAGTAACTAATTCAATGCAATACAAGATGTAAACTATACATTTGAAGAAAGGAAAAGCATGTGAAAGGAATAGGTATCTATCGTTGCCTGAATGACGAACCCCAAGGTTGAACTACTGCATCTTTAGCTCCTTTCGCTTGGTTGCTCCAGAAATTGCTCTGATGCTCCGAAAGTTACCTGCAAGAGATGAAAATTTGGTGTTAGAGCTCATGATACATATTCTCTTCATATACAACATCAACAAATGTATAGCCTATTCTCATGAAGCATTAAATCAGATATGTAGATTTTAAAAAAAATCCAAGAGTAGAAAATTCAAAGCATCATAGGAAGGTTTTGGCTTCATTGTTTTGCTAACTTGTTTGTTCACTGTGCAGGTATAGGTACAATTTCCATCTCAAGATCACTTGGTTCAACATCATAACATGTGGAGGAAAAGGGGTTCCCACAAAGGTTGAGCCCAACATGCTACCCTCTTAGTTTTTAAAAGGGATATGAGGTATGTTTTCATCAATGAAAGTGACTTCAAGTCACAACAGTCATTACAAGCATAGCCACAGATAAGGACAATCATTGTCTATAGTAGAGGCAACCATGATCATCAATCGACAGGGTCTCAATGATGGCTGACAATGTAGTTTCATATAAATGCAACAGGGATGTGGTACCCCTTCAAAACAAAGATCAAGTCATCAATGGAGTTTTCAAAGGAGTCTTTCGTGAACATGCTAGTCACAACAAGTATGAAGGTGAACTTCCAAAATCCATAGTACAGGAGTTAGAAGTTTTGCATTCTATCTTTTCAATGAAGATAAGTATGAACACCCTAGGGTTTCATAAAGCAAACCCTCATGTATGCAATTAAATAAAAAACCCAAGTTTTTTGCAAAGGTAAAAACCAAAATAAACTATGATGAATCTTGCAGAGGTCATGAGTAAAGAGCATGATGAAACCTGGAGAATGGAAAATGTAGAGATGCTTATGTGGGTAAAGGAGGGTTTTACTTTTCCTTCTCTCAAGAATGGTAAAGTGCTAGCAAAATGCAGAGATCTCATGATCATAAAGGCCAAACAAATAATAGTTAATCATTCCTTTACCATAGCCTATAACCATGGCAAAACCTAGAATAAAAAATGGCCCGTGAGTTCTTGCCAGGGAGGATACAAAATAGAAGGATTTTTATCTTTCTTCCATGAAATAAGGAAAGTTTTTTACATCTTTAGCAAGCCTGTGAACTATATGTGGAAACATAATACAGTGAAAGATTTATAAAAAAGAGCCATGACCTACAAACCCTTGAGTATTTCATTTGCAAAAAATCAAGAAAGAATCTATCGATGAAAAGAGAGAAAATACACATAATGAAACTCTTTCATTATTTTTGTGAAACAAGAGCAAAGAACTTCATTTATTTTATAGAGAGTAAGAGAATTTCAACATTTCTAGCATAGAAGAGAAGCTTACCAGCATAAGATATTTTTGACCATGTTAAGACTCCAAACTCTAGCTTTGGCGGCGTTGCAACATTGACCAGCAAATGAAATAAAAATAACAAATGCAAATTGAGCTCGCAGGTATGATTTTAGGATTTCTCAACGAAAACCTTAAGTCCTTGGCCGCCAAGTGATATTTTGTCACTTTATTTTACAAAAAGAATATTTATTAATGCCTTGGTCACTAATCATTTTTGTTTTCCAAATACCATAGTGGAGTTCATGGCCCCTATGTTTTTGCATAATTTGAAGTAAAAACAAATATGTAAATAAATATTCAAGGTAATATTTTATAAATTACCTTAATATTTATCATGAAATAGGAATAACTGCAATCACACATAAATATTAAAGTAACTCATAAATGATTACTTTTAATATTTATTCAAATATTTGTTTCATGTCCTCAAGTCATCCAAAATCAAAAGGGGAGTGAAATTGAGGTCTTTATCTTGATTTTTGGTCAAACTAAAGTGATTTTGGAGTCCCACATGGTTGACCATCACTCAAGGGGAATTTGTTCCACCTTATCACTCAGTTACTTCTAGTTTTGGGGCTTCCTTTGCATGATTTTCATGCTTATACGACCAAGGAGGAGTCTTTATCATGCAAAATTAGAAGAGGAGTAAAATTGAAGCATTTACTCTTGATTTTTAGTCAACTGGAGTGCCTTTGGAGTTCTTTTTGGTCATGTAGATTGAGAGGGGGAGTTTGGATCTATTTGAGCTCAGTTTATAGCAGTTGTGAGCCCCTTTTTAGGGCCTTTTCCATTTTTCTCATGAATCACTTTGGAGGTGGGATATTTTATAGTTCAGTTATCTTCACATGACTCTTCTTAGCTCTTTGAGCTATTTTATTGTATAAAGGAAAAATACTTATGTTATTTCTTAGTTCTTGCTTCCTACTCTCTTGTTCTTGAAAGAGAGTTAGAAAGTTTTGTAGCTCAGATTCAAGTTTCATTCAGCAGCTTTCAACATTGTATTTCAGTTTTGCAGAAGGATTCCTTTTGGTTTTTAAATAAAAATAAAGTGTTTACCTTTCCAGATTTCATATGTCATCTTTTATTTTTGATTTGATAGAAATTTATTGTGTTTAAATTTGAAAACCTCTATTTTTTTTGTCTCATTCCTAGGTGTATGTACACCATTTAGTTCAATTTCATAGGTCATACATTATGAAAATGATATTTTCTATCGTTCTAGTTGTGAAAAACATTATTTTTCCTTCAAAAAGGGTAAAATTATCAAGCCTTTGTGTGAATCATTTATGTAGTTTAGTTGTTCGAATTAAGTTGTGCAAATAGGAACATTGAAAGGTCTTTATGAATCAGATTGCATATTCATTATCATTTAGGTGCATCACCATCTTACTAGTTTCAGTTTTACCATTCATTTTAATCCTTCTATCCCTTTTCCCGCATAAGTCACTAGTTTCATAGAAGAAAAATCAAAAGGGGAACCAACCCATAACTTGGAGATTCACCTTCATTATGAGAAATAGGCTCGAAGGTGTTTCCATGTTATACAAGATTGTTGAGCTTTCCAGATTTGCATTTGGGTGCAATCCTACGTGTTAACAATTTTTGGCACACCCGGTGGGACCATTTGAACTCTCACAGTTCAAAGCTTGATGTATCATTGTTGGTTTTGGTGTGTAAATCAACAATTTCTACCTTTGGAGGAAAGATCCTCACACACCTAGGGACTCTGAGTTTCAATCTACTGGTCTCAAGTAGATCAAAGTGTTGGATACATATTAGGTTTGATTTGCAGCAACAAGAGTTGGTTGATCAAGCTTACTTTCATGAGCAAGAGTTGGAGACTCAAAGGATACAGTTTGAAGAAAATATTGAAAGGGAGATAGTTGCAAAGGAGGAATAGAGGAAGATTTTGTCCACTCAAACACAAAGGCATGAGGTTCAAACAATTCCAAATCAGCTTGTTCAAGATGAGGGCCAGCCACTCGAAGAGCCTTTTTCCTTCCAAGAAACTCAAGAAAATCCATAGGTTTCGCTACTAGATGAATCCAATGTTCTTCTCACTATTTTACTTTATGAGGGTGGATCTATTATCTTTCAAAGTAGCTCACTCACAATGGAGGAGGCTATAAATACATATTTAATTCATTTAGCTATGGAGTAGTATCGGTTAGAACAAAAAAAATTGAACAAGAAAGGATATCTCAAGATGAATCTTTGTATGTTTTAGCTAATGAGCTTTCTTGTTCTATTGAAGATGTTGAGAATATTGTGATACTTATCTCAGAAGATCAGCCAAGATAGAAAGATGAAAAGATTAGAGAGTTTGATCAGGAGGAGCATTCTATAGTTTGGATGGACAAATTACCTTCTTTCATTGAAAATGATGAAGAAGGTGTGATTTTGTTCATAACAACAAAAATTTTAGGATAGAAAGAAGATGTTAAACAATTTGATGAGTTGTTGATTGAAGACAATCAGTATGATAATAGATCCTCGGATCAGTAAGAGTAGTGCAAAAGTGAGCCTTTTGTGGAGCCTAGAAAGCTTGTTGAGAGTTGTTATGAGGTAAAAAATAATCCTCTTTCATCAAAATTTCATGAAGATAGTGAGGAAGATCTGTTTTGGGATGACTTTGAGGTTTTTGTTGCAAACTTAGATTGTGTAAAAAAGGTCTCAGCTGTTGTGTTTGAAGAGCTTACTAACTTTGTAAATGAAAGTGAAAATTGCATGTGTATGCCAAGTTTTAATCATCAAAGTGATGAAGAACATTCAAACAAGGTGTTGAGTTATGAACAACTAAATGAAAGCAACCTTGATTTAAATAATCAAGAGGTTGAGACACATGCAAGTTTTTTGCAAATAGAACAGGAGGAAAAATAGGTCACTATTTTCCAAGGTGGTCCTAGTCAAAAGGATGAGGTAGAATCAACAGTACATGAGCAAGAAAACAACAATAAGAATTCAGTTTTCATCCTTTCAAGAGGATGCCCAATCAAAGATTTAGCTCAAATGGAGTCAAATAAAACATCACAACTCACTCTTGCACCCAAGGCACCCAAGCATGAAATTGTAAATCAAGGACAACATACCCAATTCACCCATTCATTCCAAATTAGCAGTATGTTTGATCAAACTCAGGAGTTGAGTGAGTTTGGTTATATTATTCATGAAGCATTGAAATAGTTTGTGGAGTATCTTCTTGTTTTCCACCTCTTATCAGTAGTTCATAAACATGTAATGCATTCGTTGTTGGTTAGAAGGGGGATTTATTTTACAAATCCAGTTAATGGGTTTGTTTGACCAGTTTTTTTTGCTGATTAGAGTAGGTTAGAGTAGGCTTGAGTTTTAGTTTTCATTTTCCAAGAAGTGTTGTTGCACAGTTTTTTGGTCTTGTCCTAAATAGAGCCATGGTAGTTGTTTTCAATTTTAGTTTTGCTGTTGTATAGTTCCTAATAGCTGAGTTATAGAGGTTTTTTTGAGTGAAAAGGACAAGATTTGACTCCTATGCCCAATGGATAACTTGATGCTACTAGTCTTGATGCTTAGCAGACAAGCATTTAGCAGATGTCACCAAAAATGTTACCTAATTTTTCTTTCAGCTCAATCAGGTAGAGTTGAGACAACAATGATCATGAAAAAGAGAATTGAAGGTACACATTTTATTCTACTAAGTGTTCTTTATCATACATAGAAATATTACCAAATGAATTTTAGTTTATTACACAATTGTTTACAAGAGAAAATATTGCACAAGCTTTGCATAAAATGTTGTCTTTTATTCATAATTACAAAGGTATAATGTCCCACACAAGCCGTGGGAGTAACCGATTCAATGCAATACAAGATGTAAACTATACATATGAAGAAAGGAAAAGCATATGAAAGGAACAAGGGTCCGTCATTGCCTGAATGACGAATCCCAAGGTTGAAATGTTGCATCTTCAGCTCTTTTGGCTTGGTTGCTCCAAAATTTGCTCTGATGCTCCGAAAGTTACCTACAAGAGATGAAAAGTTGGTGTTAGAGCTCAGGATACATATTCTCTTCTTATACAACATCAAAAATCTATAACCTATTCTCATGAAGCATTAAATTAAATATGCAGATTTCAAAAAAGATCCAAGAGCAAAAAATTCAAAGCATCATAGGAAGCCTTTGGATTCATTGTTTTGCTAAATTGTTTGTTCACTGTGCAGGTATAGGTACATTTCCCATTACAAGATCACTTGGTTCAACATCATAGCATGTGGAGGAAAATGGGTTCCCACAAGGGTTAAGCCCAACATGCTTCCCTCTTCATTTTTAAAAGGGATATGAGGTATGTTTTCATCAATGAAAGTGACTTCAAGTCACAACAATCATTACAAGCATAGCCACAGATAAAGGCAATCACTGTCTATAGTAGAGGCAACCATGATCATCAATTGACAGGGTCTTAATGATGGGTGAAAGTGTAGTTTCATATAAATGCAACAGGGATGTGGTACCCATTCAAAACAAAGATCAAGTTGCCAATGGAGTTTGCAGAGGAGTCTTTCGTGAACATGCTAGTCACAACAAGTATGAGGGTGAACTTCCAAAATCCACAATACAGAGGTTAGAAGTTTTGCATTCTATCTTTTCAAGGAAGATAAGCATGAATATCCTATGGTTTTATAAAGAAAACCCTCGTGTATGCAATTAAATGAAAAACCTAGATTTTTTGCAAAGGTAAAAACCAAAATAAACTATGATGAATCTTGTAGAGGCCGTGAGTAAAGAGCATGATGAAACCTGGAGAATGGCAACTGTAGAGATGCTTATGTGAGTAAAGGAGGGATTTATTTTTCCTTCTCTCCAGAATGGTAAAGAGTTATCAAAATACAAAGATCTTGTGATCATAAAGGACAAATAAATAATAGTTAATCATTCCTTTACCATGACCTATAAGCATGGAAAAACCCAGAATGAAAAAAGGTCTGCGAGTTATTGCCAGGGAGCATAAAAAATAGAAGGATTTTCATCTTTCTTCTACAAAATAAGGAAGGTTTTCTACATCTTTAGCAATCTTGCAAACTGTATGTAGAAACATTATATAGTGAAAGATTTATAAAAAAAGAGTCACGGCCTGCAAACCCTTGAGTGTTTCATTTGCAAAAAATCAAGAAAGAATCTATCGATGAAAAGAGAGAAAATACACATAATGAAACTCTTTAATTCTTTTTGTGAAACAAGAGTAGAAACCTTCATTTCTTTTACAGAGAGTAAGAGAATTTCAACATTTCCAGCATAGAAGAGAAGCTTACCAACAAAACATTTTTTTGACCATTTTAAGACTCCAAACCCTAGCATTGGTGGCACGGTAGTATGGACCAGCAAATGAAATGAAAATAACAAATGCAATTTGAGCCCACGGGTATGATTTTAGGGTTCCTTTTAGGATTTCTCAATGAAAACCTTAAGTCCTTGGCTGCCAAGTGATATTTTGTCACTTTATTTTACAAAAAGCATATATATTAATGCCTTGGTCACTAATCATTTTTGTTTTCCAAATACCATAGTGCAGTTCATGCTCCCTATGTTTTTGCATAATTTGAAGCAAAAATAAATATGTAAATAAATATTCAAGGTAATATTTTATAAATTACCTTAATATTTATCATGAAATAGGAATAACTACAATCACACATAAATATTAAAGTAACTCATAAATGATTACTTTTAATATTTATTCAAATATTTGTTTCATGTCCTTAAGTCATGCAAAATCAGAAGGGGAGTGAAACTGAGGTCTTTATCCTTGATTTCTGGTCAAACTAAAGTGATTTTGGAGTCCTGCATGGTTGACCATCACTCAAGGGGAGTTTGTGCCACCTTATCACTCAATTACTTCCAATTTTGGGGTTTCTTTTGCATGATTTTCATGCTTGTATGACCAAGGAGGAATCTTTATCATGAAAAATCAGAAGAGGAGTAAAACTGAAGCATTTACTCCTAATTTTTAGTCAATTGGAGTGCCTTTGGAGTTCTTTTTGGTCATGCAGATTGAGGGGGAGTTTGGAGCTATTTGAGCTTAGTTTACATCATTTGTGAGCCCCATTTTAGGACCTTTTCCATTTTTCTCATGAATCACTTTGGAGGTGGGATATTTTACAATTCAATTATCTTCACATGACTCTTCTTAGCTCTTTGAGCAATTTAATATATAAAAGAAAAAGACTTATGTTTTTTCCTTAGTTCTTGCTTCCTACTCTCTTGTTCTTGGCAGAGAGTTAGAAAGTTTTGTAGCTCAAATTTGAGTTTCATTCAGTAGTTTTCAACATTGTATTTTAGTTTTGCAGAAGGATTCCTTTTGGTTTTTCAATAAAAGTCAAGTGTTTTCCTTCCCAAATTTTAGGTGTCATCTTTTATGTTTGATTTGATAGAAATTTATTGTGTTTAAATATGAAAACCTCTATTTTTTCTCTCTCATTCCTAGGTGTATGTACACAATTCAGTTCAATTTCATAGGTCATACATCATGCAAATGGTTTGTTCTATCATTCTAGTTGTGAAAATCATTGTTTTTCCTTCAAAGAGGGTAGATTTATCAAGCCTTTGTGTGAATCATTTATGTAATTTAGATGTTCTAATTAATTTGTACAAATACGAACATTGAGGGGTCCTTATGAATCAAAATGCATATTCGTTATCATTTAGGTGCATCACCATCTTATTAGTTTCATTTTTACCATTCATTTGAATCCGTCTATCCCTTTTCCTGTATAAGTCATTTGTTTCATAGAAAAAAAATCAAAAGGGGAACTAGCCCATAACCTGGAGATTCACCTTCATTATGAGCAACCCATAGGCTCGAAGGCATTTCCATGTTACACATGATTGTTGAGCTTTCCGGCTTTACATTTGGGTGCAATCCTACGTGTTAATAATTTTTGGCACACCCGATGGGACCATTTGAACTCTCACAGTTCAAAGCTCAACATATCATTGCTAGTTTTGGTCTGTACATCAACATTTTTTGCCTTTGGAGGAAAGATCCTCACACACTTGGTGACTCTAAGTTTCAATCTACTAGTTTCAAGTAGATCAAAGTGTTGGATGCATATTAGGTTTGATTTACAGTAGCAAGAGTTGGTTGATCAAGCTTACTTTCATGAGCAAGAGTTGGAGACTCAAAGGATATAGCTTGAATAAAATCTTGAGAGGGAGATAGTTGCAAAGGAGGAACAAAGGAAGATTTTGTCTACTCAAAAACAAAGGCATGAGGTTCAAACAATTCAAGATCAACCAGTTCAATATGAGGGCCAACCACTCGAAGAGCCTTTTTCCTTCCAAGAAACTCAAGAAAATCCACAAGTTTCCCTACCAGATGAATCTGGTGGTCTTCTCACTATTTTCCTTTATGAGGGTGGACCTATTATCTTTCAAAGTAGCTCACTCATAATGGAGGAGGCTAGAAATGCATATTTAATTCATTTAGTTGTGGAGCAGTATCGGTTAGAACAAAAAATACTGAACAAGAAAGGATGTCTCAAGATGAATCTTTGTATGTTTTAGCTAATGAGATTTCTTGTTCTATTGAGGATGCTAAGAATATTGTGATACTTATCTCAGAATACCAGCCAAGACAACAAGATTAAAATATTAGAGAGGCTAATCAAGAGGGGCATTCTATAGTTTGGATGGATGAATTACCTTCTTTCATTGAAAATGATGAAGAAGGTGTGAGTTTGTTCACAACAACAACATTTTTAGGACAACAAGAAGATGTTAAATAATCTAATGAGTTGCTAATTGAAGATAATTAGTATGATAATAGAGCCTTGGATCAAGAAGAGGAGTGCAAAAGTGAGCCTTTTGTGGAGCCTAGAAAGCTTGTCGAGAGTTGTTATGAGGTAAAAAAAAATCCTCTTTCATCAAAATTTCATGAAGATAGTGAGGAAGATTTGTTTTGGGATGACCTTGAGATTTTTGTTGCAAACTTATATTATGTAAAAAAGGTCCCAGCTGTTGTGTTTGAAGAGCTTACTACCTTTGTAAATGAAAGTGAAATTTACATTATAATAAAAAAGGATTTCAATTTCCTTGAGTTTACATAGAATGACTATTCAAATAGTCTAAGGGAGAGTATCCCTTTGATTCACTTTCTGATACATAACTTCGTGGGGTATAACCCTTAGATTTTTGGCTCGAATACATTATTGAAAGGAAAATAACCCTCTGATCTATCCTCAAACACATAGTTTTGAGGTACATAACTCTCTGATTTTACACTTGTGTCTATTACAATAACCTATGCTAAAGGAAGAACACAAGGATCCCTAAATATCATGACTGGACTAACACTACATTTCGAGGGCATATCCCTGGAAAATGATATGGAGTTTGACTTGGTGGGGGAGACAAAAAGTAAGAAGTTGAAGTTGGAAGCCTCTTTCATCCTTCTCTCCTCTTGACTGATTCATGAAATGGCATGATTGAAAGTCTTGGAATTGCTCAATGAAATGGCGTTGTCATAATTGGTTCCCTCAATGGTTCGAACAAGGGTTTCTCTTTCCTTCTTGGCCCATAGGTAACACTCATTTCTAATTATTGACTTTCTTGCAATCATCTTGAGATGCACCATCCTGGCACAATAATTTCCAAACATTAGACATATAATAGTGGATTGGAAACATAGCGAGCACATAGGTTCTAGAGCTAAACCTAGTAGCTCTGGTAGCACGTGTAACATGCCCATTGTTCTACCTAGTAATTTTATTAAGTTTTACCCACAGGTGAAAAGTATATGCATCTAATATAATGAGCAATAAAAAAATATTTTCTATTCAATAATAAATGCACCATTTGAAACATAACCTTTCCAAACTTTTCCATTGCATAATCAAAAAATTATTTCAATAATATAAGTATGATTTCACTTTACATAAATATATTCAAGATAACATTTCACATTTAATGTAACATGCCCCTTGTTCCATACAATAATTTTCACTATGTTTTACCACAAGTGAATTTAATCTAAAGGTTGAACACATAGCAATGAAATTTTTCTTTCAATAAAAGATAAAATGCACACATGATAGTAAAAAAATATCTTTCTTATTCATTCAATGAATTGAGTACAATATTTCCAAAGAAATAATTTTATAATCTAAATAAAAATACATTTTCCATCTTTTAAGAAATAGATACAAGTTACATATATAGCTCATTTGAGCTCCATTAGCACTAGAAATACAATTGATCTAGGAAATCCCCTTTCAAATATTTGGCTTTCCGACTAGGAGAAGCATCACTCAAGCACTTTTTCACCATCCACGGATTAACTATGGTCCCTCACACATCTACCACATAAGGTAAGATGGCCCTACCCTTCAACGAAGAGCTTTGGTCTAGAAACCACATAATACTAGCCTAATATGAGCTAGTGTTGTGGTTTGCATAAATAGAACTTTATCACATGACACATCTATGTTATACGTGTATGACAATCCCAAACTAGCATGAATGAGTAAGGTACACAATGAACTAACAATGTAACTAGTGGTGAATTACACCACTTTTGCCAAAGTATTCATCACCCCTATTTCAGAATGGATGTTACCATTCTAACTCAATTTTTTAAGATCAATCATATTCTATGCATAGAAAATTCCCTTCATATGATAGTCTACAATCCCAGGAACAACCCATTTATTCTAAGTAATCTATGAATCTTTTACTAGGTTAAACAAGTTTTCCATAACCTATCAATTTAAGTCTAGCTATAAGCTAAAAAGACCCCTCTCTATTGAGTACTTTCTACTATATTTATATATCTACGTTAACAATCACTCCTTACTATGGAGTATGTACAATCACTTCAACAATAGAGATTGCTAATCTATAACAACAAATGAATATCTACACTCAAATGATGAATACAATCTTTCACTAAAGCTTATTACTTCTCAAACAACAATCAAGAATAATATAATCAAATCAAACGGACAAAGATAAAAGAGTAAGATTCCTCATGCCTGTAGGTATATAGCTCCAATTAATATAGTTTGTTTCCAATCCTATCCTCCACAAACAACTTGCAACTTGCAAAAAATCCCTTTAATACTTTCCCAAACACTCTCACAAATCCTCATAGCAAAACTCTTGCAAACACTCACAAACTCTCTCATAGAACTTAGGAAAATAGAGTAGCTCTTCAGAACAATATACAACTAAGAGCAATTATGCGTCCCAATGAGGTACAAAATGCCTCTATTTATACAAAATGTTTAGCTTCTAAAGGCTAGTAACAAGGAGAATGGATTGACACTTCTCAATTGCATATTTTGACTAAGCTTTTGCAAACAAAAGGTGGCAGACTTAAAACACATTACTCAACAAAATAAACACAACAAATCGATTCTTTAAGATATAGAAAGAATGCATTAGAGAAATGCAAGGTAACAATTTATACAAGTCAATTTATTCTATGCTAACATTCCCAAGACTCATTCTTCCCATTTACTCATGGTTCCATTGCTATACAGAGCTTCTAAATTGACTTCTATTTGCAATGCATAGATTCATAGTTTGGCACCACATTATCCTCTATTTGGGATTTTAGTGTTTGTTGCTCTTTGACAAAGTCAGAGCTTTTAAATCATTTGCAAACAATGTTATGATATGTGTTGACCATGTCTTATGTATGTCATGCCTTTCCATCATATACGACGTTTAATATGTAAGCAAATTTAATTCATTTCATATGTTATCAGTGTTGCATTTTGTGTGCTATATGGTTGTGCCAATCACTAATTTAATACATTATATTATTGTTTACATAGTTTATGCACATGGTTTACAATAATAATAGTGCTTCAATCATTATAATATGTTATCAATAACAATAATATATATGATACCAGCATGGACATCAAGAAGCTTCTGCAAGTAAGCCATAATTCATTCAAGAATAGTGTTGAATCACTAGAGGTCCTATTTTGCAAGATAAGTGAACTAAGGGAAGATCAACTTTACTTTGTTGAGCTGATGGAGAAGGACCAGGTATCAAAGGGAAAGGGGAAGAAGGTTGGTAAGAATGAAGCTAAAGGCCCTTGTACTAGAGGTAAGAGTAACCTGAGGAAAATATTTGAGGAGGAGAAGAAAGAACGGATGGACATGGTTGAGTTGCATCGTGACCAGGAACTTGAGGTGTTTTGTTCTATTTCTATCTTTTGTTGTTGGTTCTCTATTTTTTGTTGTTGTTTTGCAGTTGGTTGCTGCTAATGGTTCAATGTATTTATCTATGAGAAACTTTTCATCTATTTTGTTGTAAAGGGTTTCCCTTCAAAACCTATTCTTCCCTTATAAAAAAATAATAATATATATATTTATATATATTCTATTTTACATATATATAGATAACTTGATACGTTATTATATATGTATATATAAAAATATATATCAAATCATACGATTATTGATACACTTCATTGGATAAATATATTAGCTTTTATCTATTTAATATTCAAACTATTATCGCACGGGTATATATATTAATGTACTTGTATGGACCTTTACCTTTGCGTCAATACATACACATACATCAATATATATATACTTATATACATATATATATTTATATATATCCATCATATATATATCATTATTTTCAAACACAAAGCAATAATATCAATGGAAATTTATATATTAGATATATATATATATACATGTCACTTTATCCATTTGATGTTCTCGTGCATATGGGTAACTCACCCATAGACATGCGTAGATATGTCTATATCTATATGTTTGTGTACATGATTACTCATGTGCATGAATTCATCATGGATATGTGTATATGTATGTATGTATACATCACATGTATTTATCTCATCGATTGTACTTTAAAGAAGTACTTCAAAAACACAAAGGGGTTCAAACATATATTTCAAGCATGACTTCACAACCAACAAAACTTTCCTAACAATCAATTCAAGGTATCATACCTTCACATGAAACTACTGACTTGACTATTCTATTAGTGAGTGTATGAAAGCTTAGTTTAGACTCTCTTAAGGGTTTCCATACCAAAATCCTTCTCATGAGTGATAATTCTCCTCCCTTCTGGAGGCATGAACCTGCACCTGCAAGCAACTTGTCACATTTGCAAAGGTAGTCATTTGATCACAAAATAATCACTTGCCACATATGTTCAATAGTCAAAATAAGAAGCATATATAACAACAACCATTTATTCATTATATTTCCAATGATTCACATAAACAAAGTACATTCACATTTATTTCCATCAAAGTTACAAACATGTAAGTATTCATCTAGCTAGATAAAAGTAACTAGGTAAATATATTATGGGGCACCTGTAACATATCCCCCTTATGAATCATTGTCCCTAATGATCTTATGTAGCAAACATAAATAAAACATAGCATAATATTATTTTCAAGAACTCATAAAAGCATGTAAAACATGTGGAAACTTTTGCTCAATTTCAATATAGTCTTCCCAAGTAGCAAAATCTTATGAGTACTAGTCCCTTTGGACTTTGCACTATAGAACCTCTTTGTTATGCAAGCGAAGCTTACACATTCCAAGCACCTTAATAGGTTTGATTTTTACTACTCCAAGGTCCTATACCTATAAATAATTCCAATCAATAATATGATTATCACTTGGTATATACTTCTTTAGGTATGAGACATGAAAAATATTATGCATCCAGGAAAGAGCTAGTGGCAACACTATTCAATAAGCAATAGGGTTTACTTCTTCTAGGACCTCAAATGAACCTATGTATCATGGAGCTAATTCGGATAAATTTCCAAACTTGATGGAACTATTTTGAGGTTTTACTCTCAACAACACCTTTTCTCCTACCTCAAATGTTCTAAGTACTCTTTTAGAATCTGCATAGCTTATTTGTCTATCATTGGCTTCAGCTAGTCTTTGCCTAATAATTTTGACTTGCTCTTCCATCTTTGACAACATCTCTGGTCCAAGACTTATCCTATCCTCAATCTTATCCCAGCTTATAGGAGTTCTACATTTTTGGCCATATAATGCTTCAAAAGGAGCCATCTTAATTGTGAAATGATAGGAATTGTTATACGCAAACTTCACTAAAGGTAAGTAATCTTCCCACTTGTATTTCCGATCCATGCAATACATTCTTAGTAGTTCTTCTAATACATGAATCACCCTTTTAGTTTGTCCATCTGTCTCTGGATGATATGCAAAACTTATATTCAATTGAGTCCCAAGCGAGGAAAATAAGGTTTGCCAAAACCTAGATGTCATATGAGCATCTCTATCTAAAATAATCTTTTTAGGAATCCCATGTAATCTAAACACCTCTTGCATGAGTTTTCAAGCTATGACAGGAGCTCCATTTGTCAAAATTTGAGGAATAAAATACACTACTTTAGTAAGTTTGTCTAATACCACCAAAATTGTATTGTGCTTATTCCTCAACATAGGAAGACCCTGCACAAAATCCATACTAATGACATGCCACTTTCTCTCTGATATATCATGTGGATACAAAAGATCTACTGGATGATGATGTTCAACTTTCATCCTTTGACACTCTAAGCATCTTGCTACAAATCTAGTAGCATCTCCTTTCATCCCTTTCCAGAAATATAAAGGCTTAACATCAACCAACATCTTAGTCACACCTGGATGTCTAAAATATGGTGCTTCATGTACCTCTTTCCACACCAACTTTCTCAACTCTTCATAATTTGGTATATACATTCTTAATAATCCACTAGGTTAAAAATGAAATTCTTCATACCTTGCATCCTGTGGATTATCCATGATTGCTTGCTTGACTCACTCATAGTACTTGTCACCCTTGGATTTCTGTAATACTTGACCCTTGAAGTCAGCTTGAATGGATACCATTGAGGAAATATGCCTTCTATGACTTAAAGCATCTGCAACCTGATTTTATTTTCCCTTGATGTAGTTGATATTAAAGTCATAATCTGATATCAACTCTAGCCATCTACATTGTCATGCATTCAAATTAGGTTGAGTGAACAAATAATTAAGACCATGGTGATCCATCTTTAGTTCAATGGATTTCCAAGCAAATAATGTCTCCACATTTGCAATGCATGAGCTATTGCTGCTAACTCTAAATCATGTGATGCATAATTTTTCTCATAGGGTTTAAACTTTCTTGATTCATATGCAATGGCCTACCCTTCTTGCATCAACACTCCACCTATTCCTTCTCCTAATGCATCTGTGATGATAGTGAAATTACCCTCCGGATTTGGTACCTTTAATGTCGATGTCGTAGTCAACTTCTCTCTAAGTAGATCAAATGTCGCTTGACATTTTTTCATACACTCAAAATTTTTTCCTTTCCTTTGTAATGAAGTAATAGGAAATGCTATCCTGGAAAAGTTTACAGAAAAAATTTGATAGTAACCATCCAAACCCATGAAACTTCTAAACTCTGGTATGTTTTTAGGTACTGGCCATTCTAATACTACTTTTATTTTTACTCGATCCACTGAAATTCCCTTAGCTGAAATTATATGACCCAAATACTACACCTTCTTCTAAAAGAAAGTACACTTAGAGAGGTTTTTGTACAGTTTACTTTCTCTTATCTGTTGGAGAACTATATATAAATGTTTGCATTGTTCCTCTTCATCCTTAGAATAAATTAAGATATCATCCAAGAATACTATAACAAACCTATCCAAACAATCCCTAAAAACATTGTTCATTAGGTTCATAAATGTTGTAGGTGCATTAGTAAGTCCAAAAGGCAAGACTGTAAACTCATAATGCCCATATCTCGTTCTAAAGTTAGTTTTGAATATGTCTTCATCTTTGATTCTTAGTTGATGGTAACCTGATCACAAATCAATTTTTGAAAGCACAGCTGCTCTTCGCATTTGATCAAAAAGAACATCAATCCTTGGCAATGGATATTTATTCTTTATCGTTGCTTTGCTAAGCATTTGATAATCAATGCACGAGTGCAATGTTCCATCCTTCTTCACGAAGATCATCAACGCTCCCCAAGGTGAGGCACTAGGTCTTATCAATCCCTTAGTCCAGAATTCCTCCAATTGTGCCTTGAGTTCCATTAATTTCATAGTAGTCATTCTATAGGGCACCTTGGAAATAGGTTCACATACAAGGTCAATAGAGAAATCAAAGACCCTCTTGGGAGGTAATCTAGGTAACTCATCTGGAAATACATCCACAAATTTTCGTAAAATGGGATACTTCTCTATATTCATTTTCCCAAAGTCTATCATTTCCCCTTCTTCAATTTCTTCAAAATCTTGTGGTTCACAATCCATGACATTATCTTGAGGAGTGACTTCCTTAAGTTCTTCTATTTAACTGCATATAGTTGGCAACCTTTATTTTTATAAACTTATCAAATTGATTGACATTCCATTCAGTTTGATGAAATTTTTGTTGTTTCCACGATGATCTCTTCTTGGTTCGTTCCAATTGTTATGAGATCCCTTATTTCCTTGCCTTGGAGTTTCTTTTGCTCCAACAAACTTCTTTGGCACCTGATTAACTTCAGACCCACCGCACTTCTTTTGATTTCTATTTTCCCAATAGGTTGAAATGGCTTTGAGCTTTTGCTCTTGCTTGGTTGCCTTTTCATATACTAGATCCATAGTTTTTGGACCATGTACATCCACTTCACCACCAATTGAGCTATTCAACCCCATGATGAACTTTCTAATATGAAAATGTTCATCCTTTTGGTACAAATTGGCATGTACTTTAGAAGACGAGTGAACTTCTCCCAGTAATTGTTCACTGACAATTTACCTTGCTTCAAATTTTGAAAATCAGTTAGCTGTTGGTCATAAAAGAGTTGAGGTTTAACCATCTTTTCTGAAATATTTCAGCAAACTCATTCCAAGTTAAGGTTAGAGGACTAAGACCAAGTTCCATATTTTTGTTCATCTACCAGTTGGAAGCTTCTCCTGCTAGCTGAAATGCACCCCAAACAGCTTTGGTAACCTCAAAATAGTCTCTAATCTCAAAAAAAATCCATTTGGATTAACCAAGCCTCAGCTCCATCTTTGTTGGTGCTTCCCTCAAATTTTTGTGGGGTAACTTTTCTCATATCCCTTGACAACTCATTTGCCACATGTTTTCTTTTGCTATTTTCAAATTCGGACAAAGATTCTTCTTCCCTATGTTGATTTGATTGAATATGATCATGGGAGTTTTATCCCTCATCCTCATTAGGTATTTCTTCCTCTCCACCTAATAGAACTTCATGATCTTCGTTTTCTTTTCTTTTTACTTCTTTCTCAATATTTTCTAACCTTGCCCTAGTTTCATCCATGATGGCCAAGATATGATCCAACTTTGTTTCAGTATTATCTGGACCTTGTCAAACTTCTTGACTTCCTCCAAGATTCATCCTTGTTCCCACCATATTTCAAGAAAAAGTTATACCTGAAGGTTCATCTATATTAGATCCTATCATGGTTTACTTAATATATTAACAACTTTCAAAAGAGAAAACATTCACATACAAGAAATCCTATTTTTCTCACAAGTTTGATAAGAGAGCTTTTCATTTATTCAAACAGATTTCAATTTCCTTTCATTTACATTAAATGACTATTCAAGTAGTCAAGAGGAGAGTATTATTTAGATTCACCCTCAAATACATATAGCTTAACAAGGTATATACTCTTTAGACTTTTGTTTATCTCTAATTTGTTCTTCTCTATCCCAAAAAGGATAGTATCCCTCAGATTTATCTTTCGATACATAATTACGAGGTACACAACCTTTTGACTCACCACTTGAGGCAATTACAATTATCTCAACCATGGGTAAAACACGAGGATCTCTAAACAACATAGTTGGATTGACGCTACATTTTGAGGGCATATCCCTAGAAAGTGATATTGAGTCCAACTTTGTTGGAGTTACGAAAGGTAGATTGTTGAAATTGGATTCATTCCTCATCCTTCTCTTCTCTCGACTAATTTTTGATAGAGTGTGACTGAATGTCTTGGTATCACTTAGCTAGATGATGTTTTCATAGTTAGTTCCTTCTATAGTACGAACAAGGGCTTCCTTTTCCTTTTTGGCCCTTCAGTAATGCTCATTCTCAATTACTAAATTTCTTGCAGTTAACCTGAGTCACACCATCCTGACACAAGAATTTACCAAACATCAGTATTCACATAATGTTGGAAGGGAAATCATAGTGAGCACATAGGTTCTAGAGCTAAACTCGATAATTTTGATACCACGTGTAACATGCCCCTTATTCCACATAGTAATTTTCCCTATGATTTACCACAAGTGAATTTAATCTAAAGGTTGAACACATTGAAATGGAATTTTTCTTTCAATACAAGATATAATGCACACATTATAGTAACAAAATATCTTTCTTATTCATTCAACGAATTGAGTACAATATTTCCAAAAAAATGATTTCATAATCTAAATACAAATACATTTTCTATCTTTCAATAAATAGATACAAGTTACATACATAGCTCAGTTGAGCTCCATTGACACTAGAAATATAATTGATCCAATAAATCCCCTTTCAAATCTTTGGCTTGCTGTTTGGGAGGAGAAGCGTCACTCAAGCGCTTTTCTGTCATCCATAGACTAATTGCGATCCCCCGCACATCTACCACATAAGGTAAGATGGCCCTACCCTTCGACGAAGAGATTTAGTCTGGAAAGCACATAATACTAGCCTAATATGAGCTAGTGTTGTGGCATGCATAACTAGAACTTTATCACATGACACATCTATGTTCTACGTGTATGATAATCTCGAACTAGCATGAACGAGTAAGGTACATAATGAACTGACAGTGTAACTAGTGGCGAATCACACCACTTTGGCCAAAGTATCCATCAACCCTATTTCAGAATGGACATTACACGATCATCCACCATACTAACTCAATTTGTTAAGATCAATCATATTCTATGCATAGGCAATTCCCTTCATAGGATAGTCTACAATCCCAGGAACAACCCATCTATTCTAAGTAATCTCGACTCTTTTACTAGGTTAAATAAGTGTTCCATGACCGATCAATTTAAGTCTAGCTATAAGTTAAAAAGATGCCTCTCTATTGAGTACTTTCTACTATATTTATATATGTACGTTAACAATCACTCCTTACTATGGAGTATGTACAATCAATTCAATAATAGAGATTGTTAATCTATAACAACAAATGAATATCTACACTCAAATGCTAAAGACAATCTTTCACTAAAGTTTATTACTTCTCAAACAACAATCAAGAACAATATAATCAAATCAAATGGACAAACATAAAAGAGTAAGATTCCTCATGCCTGTAGGTATATAGCTCCAATTAATCTAACTAGTTTCCAATCCTATCCTCCACAAACAACTTGCAACAAATACCTTCAATATTTTCCCAAACACTCTCACAAATCCTCATAGAAAAACTCTTGCAAACACTCACAATCTCTCTCACATAACTTAGGAAAACATAGCAACTCTTCAAAAAATATATAGCTGAGAGCAATTATGCATCCTAATGAGGTACAAAATGCCTCTATTTATACAAAATATGAAAATAGTGTTATGATATATGTTGACCAAGTCTTATGTATGCCACGCCTTTCCATCATATACAATGTTCAATATGTAAGTAGATTTAATTCATTTCATATGTTATTAGCACTACATTTTGTGTGCTATATGGCTACGCCAATCACTAATGCAATATACATTATACTATGGTTTACATAGTTTATGTGCATGGTTTACAATAATAACAATGCTTCAATCATTATAATATGTTATAAATAATATATATATATATATATATATAATATTTTACGTATATAAATAACTTGATACATTATTATATATATGTATATATTATATATATATAAATATATATCAAATCATATGATTATCGATATACTTCATTCGATAAATATATTAGCTTTTATCCATTTAATATTTAAATTATTATCACATAGGTATATATATCTATATATATTAATGTATATCTTAATGTACTTGTATGGATGTTTACCTTTACGTCAATACATACAAATACATCAATATATATATATATATATATATATATATATATATATATATATATATATATATATATATATACTTATATACATATATGTATATCCATCATATATATACCATTACCTTTAAACATAAAGCAATAATATTGATTGATATTTATACATTAGATGTATATACATGTCACTTTATCCATTTGATGTTTCTGTGCATATGGGTATCTCACCCATAGACATGCGTAGATATGTCTATCTCCATATGTTTATGTGCATGGTTACTCATGTGCATGAGTTCATCGTGGACATGCGTATATGTATGTATGTATACATCATATGTATTTATCTCATCGATTGTACTTTTAAAGTACTTCAAAAACACAAAGGGGTTCAAACACATATTTCAAGCATGACTTCACAAACAACAAAACCTTTCCTAACAATCAATTCAAGGTATCATACCTTCACCCAAAACTATTAACTTGACTATTCTATCAGTGAATGTGTGAAAGCTTAGTTTAGACTCTCTTAAGGATTTCCATACCAAAATCCTCCTCTTGAGTGATACTTCCCATCCCTTTTGAAGCATGAACCTGCACCTACAACCAACTTGTCACATTTGCAATTGTAGTCAGTTGGTCACAAACCAATCAGTCGCCACATATATTCAATAGTCAGAATAAGACACATATATAACAACAACCATTTATTCATTCTATTTCCAATGATTCACATAAACAAAGTACATTCACATTTATTTCCATCAAAGTTACAAACATACACACACATGCAAGTATTCATCTAGCTAGGTAAAAGTAACTAGGTAAATATACTATGGGGTGTAACATTTACAATTTCCATATATATGGACACATGATTACATACATAGCTTCAACGAGCTTACAAGAACTAGAAATACAAATGGTCTAGAATGTCCTTCTCCCAAATCTTTGCCACCAACTGCATGAGGAGAAGCATCACTCAAGCACTTTTTTGCCAACCATGGACTTACTGCAATCTCCCACACATCTACCAAACTTGGTAAGATGGCCCTCCCTTAAATGAAGAGATTAGTTTGGTAACCTCATCCTTCAAATAGCCTTTCCTGAGCATAGTGATGTGTCCTACATATCTAGAGCTACCATAATGTCTACTTCTACATGTATGATTACCTCAGCCTAGAATGTAAATTGGATCACATAGTGAACTGATAGTGTAGACACTGGCTACCTACACTACTTTGGCCAAAGATTCATCACCTAGTAACTTCGAGTGAGGTCATCTATTCACCACATTTAATTGCTTGATTTGTATTGACCATTAGTATTCTATTCTAAGGTTATCCCCTTTCCCGTGGATTATCCTAATCCTAGGAATAACCTCCCCATTAACTCATATCTAAATGGAATTGCTACAAGTATCTCAAAACAACTCTATCTTATGCTACACACCTAGAGTGTCGTCATACTACATATAGTACTGACATTCTACATATAATATAAATAGTATACAATCGTATAAAACCTAATATAGTATAAATATCTATATACATATAAACCCAAAAGAAAGGTTTCACAATACAAGAAAAATTCAAAATGCTTGCAAGCATCATAACACACATACAAGACAATATTTCCAAACATGGAAACATAATAAACAATCTTTCCAACATAATAACAAAGGAGTAGAAATCAACATGCCTATTTAAAGCTCCAACCAATTATTCTTCCCTCCTAGCTTAATGTCTCAAGCTCACTTGCAACTTCCTCAAAGAACAACTCAAATTCCACTACTAGCTTCTCACTAAATCTCTCAACAATGCCAATGTAAATCAACAAAACAACTCTCAACTCACTTTACATAGAAATTGTAGCAAAATAACACAAAGTAATCAGATTAAAAAGTGTAGCAATTGGTAGAATGAGCACCTCTATTTATACTGAATTGTGAGCAACCAAAGGCTACAAAAAAGTTAATATTTCTATCACCTTTCTATCCTCATGCAACGACTCATCAAACTAGCTTATAGGTTTGCAACATATAATAGTCCTCACCATTCAAATGGCTAAGTCGACTTGTTTCAAAGGACAACAAGACTCTTTTACTGAGTCAAATAAACAACAAGCTCAATAGCAAGTTTCCTAAATCTAATTCCTTTTCATGCTTCTGCCAAGTTTACTCTTGATTGAGTCTCAAGGTTAAAATATTGCTTTATCAAGCTGCACAGTATACATACTTCTTATGCATTCCATTTAGTTCTATATTGGCACCACATTTCATAAGTTGGCACTTTTGAGAATAGCACGGGTTTGACTACTTTTACATATTTAAAAAAATGCATTTACTTTCTATTGCAATGTTTACACAACAACATTTTAAACCATACTTGCCTCTCAATCTTTGTTGACTTGGTCTTTGTTGCTTTGTGCCCATGTTTACAATGCAACGCTTCATATGTACCTATGCTTCTATTATGCGCTTCACTATTAATAACCATAGTGCTATGCATTGCGCTTTAAAACTATCTTAAACGATTATCAACTATATATATATATATATACTGCATAATGTATATATACATATATATATATATTAATATATATTCATTTCATATGGTTATCAAATACATTGTTGATTATCAAACATATATAAATATATAAAGAATAACATTACATATATATAAGTATAAAGTAATATACTTACGTATATATTAATATATATACATATACATAATATTATTTTAATATATTTATAAAAACATTCATACTCATATCGATCGACATATGTGTGTGTGTGTATCACCTTAGTCCAATCAGTATTCCCATGCATATGGGTAATCCATCAATGAGCATGTGTAGGTACGCCTACCTATGTATACTTGTGTACATATTCACTCACATGTATGAGTTTACAATAGACACATACATATATACATATATATACATTTTATGCATATATCTCATTGACATAACAATAAACACACAAAGAAGGACTTCCACTTAATATCATAACTTCACCACATTTCTCATTCCAAACATTCATAAAACAAGATCACAACCAAAATTGAATATCACTTACCCTTTATCCGAACTGACTTAACTCAACTAAGACCAACTAGGGAATGCATGTGTGAATGCTCGGTAAGGCTAAATTAAAGGTTATTAGACCAAGTTATTCTCCTGAGTGATACTTCCCCTCTCTTCTAGAGGTTTGAACCTATTGATGCATCTGACTTAGTACATCATACCAGTAGTTAGCCGAATCTGTACATGCATATCCATCACATATATTTCATATACAAAAATTGAATCAAACATTCATTCATCGTATTTCCATTAGGATTCATATATAAAATACATTCACATATATTAGTGCAGTTTACTAAACAAGGTAATAGTAAATAGGTAATAACACATGGGGTGTAACACATGTGTATGAACCATTCTTCGTTGGGACTTCGTTTAGCCTGAAGGATTTGACAAAATCTTGGAAGTCTCTCAAAGCTAGTGATTTAGATCTAATGCTACCACTCTTTTCTTCTAGTCTCAAAATGGTGTTGAAATACCCTCCTAGGATTATCTTGTCACTTTTATGGTTATCTATTATTGAGTGAGGATTGCTTCTAACTTTATTTTCTCTTGGTTTTTTATCGAGCCATAGACATTAACTAGCAAAAACTTCAAATTTGATCTCAAACACCATATTTGGAGCAACATCCAATTTGCTTCCCTGTTTTGGAAGCAAATATCAACATTGTTTTTCCTCCACATTACTCCTAGTCCTCCAACAACACCAATCACTTTAGAATAGAGTTCCCCCCACCAAATGTTCAAAGAAGCCAATAGTTTACGATTATCTACCTCTATTTTAGTTACTTGTAGGATTACTATGTATGCAGTACCCTTCTCTATTTGATGCTTGATTAAGTATTTTTTATTAGGGGTGTTTAAGCCCCTAACATTCCATGTAATGATCTTCATGGCTTCCTAAGAGAGGGGTTTCCTCTCTTAGTACTCATCAAAATAAAATTCACACTTGTGATTCCTTTTTCTTTCGCCATTTCTTCTCTAATTTGCTTGTTGGATTTTCTGCCTCTTTTTTTATCTACCCCAATGTTGCAATTTAGAATGTGTGATGTCTATTGGGAGGTGTTCCTTGAATCAATAGTTCGTAATTCATCATATTTGGTTTTCTCCTCTGAGTCCAGACTTGTGTTCAAAGGAGGAGCCTCTACATCCAAAGGATCTGCATGACTAGTGTTTGATCCAAGCTTGGAAGGACCCTTATTCATTGTAGAAACAGTAGAGGCATTTTGTGTTCCTTTGATTTCCAAAATTATCTATTTCAACTGATTTTCCAAGTCAGTCAAACCTTTTTTGGCTATTTGTGGCGGACCCACCTCAACCAATTGGAGGCATCATTACACCTTGCTCTAGAGGGAGAGGGGAAATTCCACTATGGTGCTCTGGTGGTTTCTTCTCTAGTGGCTTGTCCATCTTCCCTTATTCCATGTTGATTGATTCCTTTTTCTAGTGATTCTTTAGGTAGTTAGCCATTGTGTGGCTTCTTTTATTACAATTTGGATAATATACCTTCCCCCCTTCAATTTCTAACATTTGTAGCTAATTGTCATGTTCATATCTAAGTAAGATGTCTTGGGCAATTGGTTGAATTTCTAGAATTTGTATGCGAGCGTACAAATATGAGTTATTCTCTAGTAGATCAATATCAATGCCAATTAGGGTTTCCAATGATCGGCCAATCTTCTCTAGATATTCTTCAGACCAGAATTCCAAGGGTAAATTGTAAAGCCTAACCCATACTGGCTCGTTGTAGGGATCAAAGTTTCTTGGGTTGAACCTCGGTATCCATTTATGTATATATAGCAAAAAATTGCCAATCTTCCATAAGCATTCTTGCATAATCTCCTCTCGATCATCCTTCAATATAGAGGCAATTATGAAGAATCTATTGGGGATGAATTTGACTACATGCTAAAATTTCTAGTTTGTTGCAGTCCATTGGAGGATTTGCTCCCGTCTAAGTTGTGATCCAATTAATATGCAAATAATAGCAGAATTTAATAGGAGTTCATAGTCTTCTGCCACTTCTTTTGAAATATCAATTATAGGTGTTGAAGCCTAATTGTTCGGAGCATCACATATTTGGTTTTTCGTATTCTGACCTTCTTACGACTTTCTCGCGAGAGATTTTTCACGAAATTCGCTCTGCTCTAACATTGTGCTTTATTATATATTATTATTTATCTTCCCTACTTTTAATCCTTATAATTGTCATAAAATTTGTCATAACATCCTTAAAAATAGGCTTTCCATGTTAGACTAATAAATGAGAATTTTTAACAATTAATAACTTATTTTTCAAGGCACTAATATGTGGCAAAAGTGCCAACTCAAAATATCATGCCCTTTTTGATGGAGCACAAAATATTTAATAATATAAATATGAAATTATCATAGAAAATATATAATAATAATAAATAACTTAGGAATTTCCAAGGTTGAGACACCTTAATTCCTAACAAGAAAGAAGTTGATAACTTTTTATTGCCCTCCCAATAACAATGTGAGATGGTGTATGCAAGGAGATAAATCATAAGCAACCATGCTTTTAAAAAATTTAAATTTTTTTAATTTATCAATTTTTTATTTCTAAGGAAAAAATAATTGTCATCAAGTCCCCTTTAATTATCATATTGTTAGGAGGGCAAACTTTTATCAATTGTAACCCAAGTAATAATGTGTCTACCTTTGTTTTGTATTTCATCTCAAGGACAAGTTTCAATGGAGTAGCTTTAATCATTACTTATAGAGTCTTAAATGACACATCTACCCTCAAGCAACTAGGATTACCACATAATACACCATCAAAGTTCATCTTCAACACTAGACATGTTTAAAAGATGATTAATACTAAATAATTAAATATGATCATTATCACATTAATTCAATAAAGACATTATAAATAAATAAAAAAAGAAAAAGAAAAACTCTTTAAGATTGCACAAATTTCTAAGAATAAAAACTAAGATTGAATCTAAAAAACTTGAAGTGCATGTACACCATCTTTACACAACTTTAATATCTTTCTTTAAAAAGTACAAAATAGATACTTTTCAACTCTACATATATATTATAAACTTCATAATAATTTTAAAAGTTCCAAAATGCTTTAGAGAACTACATAAATTAGCTACTCTAGAATAACCTAAATAATTTTTCAACAAATCCACATCAATATAAATAATAAATAAAAAAGAAACATAAGAACATACTTTTAATACTCACAACAATTAATATAAATTAATATTTTATAGCAAAATAAAATATATATTTATGAAGAATGAAAATCTAATTTAGATTAGTTTTTTTAAAAAGGGAGTACGTTTTGATTAGGTAAAGGAAGAATTAGATTTTTTTTAATCTAAACAATTAAATTGTATGAACATGGACATCTACACTTTCTTAAGCAAATTATAATAAAATAAATAATAATCATATAATAAATAAACAAAGAGCAAAATTTAAGTTAATTAATTTATTAAAAGAGAGAAAGATTTTATCTTTATATAACTTTAATATCTTTCTTTAAAAAGTATCAAATAAATGCTTTTCAACTATACATATATATTCTAAACTTCATAATAGTTTTAGCGTTCCAAAACATGCTTCAAGAGTCACATAAATTAGCTACTCTAGAATAATCTAAAAAGTTTTTCAACAAATCTACATCAATATAAATAGAAAAGAAAAATAAGAACATGTATTTTTAATACTAACAACAACTAATATAATATAAATTAATATCCTATAACAAAATAAAATATAATTTATAAAGAATGAAAATCTAATTTAGATTAATTATTTTTTTTAAAATACATAGATTAATTTTTTATCTAAGCAATTAAATTGTATGGACATGAAAATTTATATTTTTAAACAAATTATAATAAAATAAATAATAATCATATATAATTAAAAAAAACAAAATTTAAGTTGATTACTTTATTAAAAGAGAGAAAGATTTTATCTTTGGAGGAACAACTAATTGAGATTAATTAATTAATTACTCTATAAAATGAGAGTGAGATTTTATCTTTCGATGCAGGCCTAGAAGCTTCTCAAACCGTCGTTCCTCTTCTTCTCTCCGTTTATATCCCCTTGGCCATGAGAGGTACCAAATGGCAACACAGATTTGTCTGTAAAATACCTTTTTTGGCTGTTTGTTTCTGAATTTATATTAACACAGATTATAATTTTTGAGGAGCTATTGTGTTCGAATATCTGGAGATGGGTGTGGATTATTACAAAGTTCTCAAGGTAGGGCGAAGTGCAACGGACGATGATCTGAAGAAGGCATACAGGAAATTGGCAATGAAATGGCATCCTGACAAGAATCCAAACAATAAGAAGGAAGCCGAGGCTAAATTTAAGGAGATTTCAGAGGCCTACGAGGTTTGAAACCTGGACCTCTGACATTTTTATTATCTTTTTTGGTTTGTTTCTCTAGTGATTTTTCCTAGTTCGTCATTTTTATGACAGATATGCTTGTCTTTCATTTCTCTGCTATAATAGCGGGTTATGTACTGTGTTAGAACCGAAATTTGTTTGCTTTGTTGGGTAATTAGTAAAGAGATCCGGTCTTGTAGATTTAATTAAAGTCACCCTTTTCTTCATTTTGTATGAAATCCATAATTGGCCATTTGGGTCTGTAAATTTTTGAGATTGTTTTTAGTTTCTCTCTAACCCTAACACAACATTTGAATCGAAGCCATAATGAGTTTGTATTTACTCGCACTAATTTGAATCGAAGCCATAATGAGGCACCAACCGATCAATGATAATGATCAGGGTTTGCTTCAGATTTACATCAATCCATCATGGAGATTTAAACAATTATATGGCTTATTCAATGCGCCATGGGAGGAAGTGGGTATTCACAAAAGCAGAAAATAGGTGTAGGTATGGAGAAGATTCTCATGGCTCCTAGTGATAAGGCTCGAAGCAAATAGTACTGCAACGCATTTTGGTGTAATTTTTTTTAATAATTTATTTTCTTAGTCTCTTAGATCAAACAAGACTATTAACAAAATTAAAAATTCGTTTTCGTAAGTGCTATTATGTATAGCTTTGGATTTGTAAAGGGGGTTTCTGAAGTCGTCTTGTTTGCATTTTTAACATTTATTTCTCGTGGATATAATGCTTGATTTCATGACTCCTGACCGCCTCTAAATTTATGGTAGGAGCTCTTCCCACTTCTATACAGTGCTCAAGCTTATTAATCTTTTGTTTGGCTGATATAAAATTTTCAATTCACTGGAACCCGTGTGTATAATATTCTACGGAATGAGCATGCATCGAATCAAAAGCATAAGGAGGTAAAATGTCGAAACAGGGAAGTTTCGTCTTCTTTCCCTTTGTTTTGTGAAATCCAGCCAGACACCAAATTTGGTGTAAGCAACCTTCCTGGTGGAAACTACAAGGGGATTCCTTTTCTCTTCCCTTGTTTGTTGTATAGATATTTGTACTTCTATTTTAACCTCGTGACTAAGCTTGGAAACAACTGTAAATTTGCCAATTCATCTATTCCCAAATATTGTATGCACGTACAAATGACATTTGGCTTTTCCATAATAGAAATTATCTACGGCCTTCACCAAACGGGTGAATTTCCACAGCTTTGATGTGAAAATATTACTTATAATTTTTTATGTAGACCAAGACTTTAAAACTTAGTGTATTTATTTTGGTAATGAATCCAAGTTGTATGCCCTTTCCAAGTTTCGAAGAATAGTCAATGACCTTCCATAGTTTCGTGTCAGGCTGTGCCTTAGTAGCTTGTTCTGTTGCAGGTGTTTGAGCCCGCATTTTCTGCTCCTTGCATCCATGAATCTTGAAACTTTTTTGATTAAGTTTGTCATAATTCTGAGTTGAGCAAGCATCTCTTGTATGTTTTTTGAAAATTCAAATATCTTCGATACCTTGTTTTATTGAAAGTATTTGTGATCTGTGAGTCTTGATTGTTTACATTTTGTAGTGTCAAGTCCGTTTGTAATTTTAGTCGTTTGTCTCTTCTATTCCTTGAAGAAGTTGAATTATCTTCTGTTACTAGGATATCATTCTTTATTCTAAATGCTGAAGTGCTTTCCAGCTTGCAGTGATAAGTTAACTCTGGTTGGTTATAATTGATGTTCCAAATACCTGTAACTCAATTTTATTGTTGTTCTTGCTTCCACAAAAATGTCACACACACGCACACCAATCAATGAGTGCATTTTTTTCGAAATAATTAAGAGTGCCTCAATTTATTGCTCTGATAATGTGGGTTTAACATGCCCCTCTTTCATTACCCGTTTCCTATTTTCAGCTAAATTAGTGTATCCCAAAGTTCTATTTTCACAATAATTATAAAACTGCCATTTACTGTGTATCATGGCTTTTTTTGGACTTTGGTCATGCAATGAATAGGATTTGAAGAGTAATAAGATTTGGAGAATTAAGATCCATGAAAATATAGAATCATTTGCAAGCATGCTCTTTATATCTATTTGTCTTGTAACATTTCCTTGTGGTTGAACAGTAACCAGATCTTTTCTCTTATAGTTTTTCTGTTGTCTTTGATTTGATTGTTTAAGAACTTTATCTCATACTATTATTTGTCTATGGATTCAGTTTTGTAGCTAATCAACTTATTGTTGTTTCATTGCAAGTTTCATCTTCACTAAACTCTCCAGAGTAGTTTTATGGCCCTTGTATTTCTGTGATTCTTTTTTTCAATTTATCTATATCACTAAAAATGGTGTTTTTGTCCTCAAGTTTATGCACTTTGTATTATATATTTGTGCTTGCATTCTGAGGTTTGATTTCCCTCTGATAACAGGTTTTAAGTGATCCTCAAAAGCGGGCAATTTATGATCAGTATGGTGAAGAAGGACTGAAAGGAGTTCCTCCACCTGATGCTGGTGGCTCTGGGTCCTCCTATTACAATGGCAATGCTGGACCAAATGTGTTCAGATTTAACCCCAGGAATGCAGAAGATATTTTTGCAGAGTTCTTTGGTGGTTCAAGCCCTTTTGGAGGAATGGGTGGCTTTAACACCACAGGTTCAAGAAGCTCAAGATTTCATGATGGAATGTTTGGAGGGTTTGGTGGCACTGAAAATGTTTTTAGATCCTTTGGTGATGCATCTGCTGCTGGGCCTCGTAAGGCAGCGCCACTGGAAAACAAGTTGCCATGCACCTTGGAAGAGCTTTATAGTGGCTCTACGAGAAAAATGAAAATATCAAGAAATATTGTCGATGCTAGTGGGTAAGTTGCTTTTCAGAGGAATAGTGTGTATTTTTCTCATTTTTTGTTTATAGCATGTATTAATTTGGTGTCTGGTACAAGTAGTCTAGTTGTGTAACTAAGGTAATTTCTTTTTCATCAGGAAATCAATGCCGGTTGAAGAGATTTTAACTATTGAGGTTAAACCTGGATGGAAGAAAGGAACAAAGATTACATTCCCTGAAAAGGGAAATGAGCAGCCAGGTGTCGTTGCTGCTGATCTTGTGTTTGTGATTGATGAGAAGCCACACAGTGTATACAAGAGGGAAGGCAATGACCTAGTAATCACTCAAAAAATTTCCCTCGTAGAAGCACTCACAGGTTGCACATTGAATTTGGTAACTTTGGATGGTAGGAATTTAAGCATTCCTGTTACGGAAGTTATAAGTCCTGGCAGTGAAAAAGTAATACCAAATGAAGGAATGCCCATCGGCAAAGAACATGGACGGAAAGGCAACCTACGCATTAAGTTTGATATCAAATTCCCAACCAGGTTGACTGCTGAGCAAAAATCGGGCATAAAGAGGATCCTTGGGGGTTAAATTTTCCTTCTCGAATACTATCAATGCAAGTAGATCTCTTAATTTCCTATATGGTTTGAAGGAAATCTTGTATGGTTAAGAGATAGATTAAGAACTGGCTTTGAACCAACTGATCCCACAAGGGTCGTACTGGTTTGCAAATGCATGTATTATGGCGCCAGATCTTGAAATTGTACTCTTTTGCTGGAGGATATAACCTATCCCTTAAACTGTAATGGTTGCAGAATGTTTTTGCATCCAAACCGAAGTGGTTTTATCTTGAGATTGTACATTCATTGGATGAAATATTAAAACAATTTTTCTTAGAAAATTTTCAGGTTCCTATGCATTGGCATTGTTGGTAGAGGATGTGAGCTTTGTTGCATTTTTATTGAGGAAGAAGATCTGAAGTATTCTTTATTATCCGGTTACTTCTCTGTGAAAGACTAATAATTGAGATTGGGCTTTTTCGTTTTAGGGAAATGAAATGATCTAATCTTTGTAAGTCTTCAATTTATTTAAACTTTATTGCTCTTATTTTGTTACCGTTTAAACTGAATGGAAATGGTTTTATCTTTTTAGGTCACATTAAAATTGAGTATTATAAACGTTTTATCTGTTGTTTGATTTGATACTTACAGGAGCTACTTGGGAAATGGTCTATGTTATGCTTCTTGGCAGTGGTCACAAGGGTTTGCTTTTTGGATTTTATAGGCTTCTGCTTTTGTAGATGTGCCGATAATAAATACTAGCTAATTTTTTGAGGGCCATTGAGAAATCTATCGTAGGGTCTCAGTTTAGTGCCTGATCTTATCCCTTGGGCAAAAGATGGATGCTCAGTGGAGTGGGCTGGAGTAGATTATATGTGAGCCAAGCAATAACCTAGTCACTTATTGTGCACTGAATTTTACTATATTGTAGAGGCTGGGAACCTTTGTTGGACCTAGTCAAAGTTGGGAACCCCACTCTTTCGAGGGAGGATCTTACACTGCCCAGTGGGAGGACTCTATAGTTAAGAGTACATTGGAAATGACATGATCATAAAGCATTGATGGTATTGTGCATCTACATTGCCTCCTTGAAATTGTCAAATCTGATTATTTGAGCATTTGGTAATCTTTTTCAATAGCGAGGAGACATATTGGCTGCTTGGGGAGTCTTCGAAGTTAATGGTTGGGGAAAGAACAAACATTTATTTGTCATGAGATGCTGCTCCATTACCTGAAATCAAGATCAAGAAAGTTGAGTATGAGCGGGCATCTTTTCAGTGTAGGTGACCGTATTGGCCACTCAGGATTACTGCAAGTTAAAATGTTAGCATTGAAACTTGAGAACTGGAAGTGCGGAAGGCTAGGTTGGAAATAGTGGCTGCATACACAGGCTTGATAAATAGTGCTCACCAGAGTGCACGACCAAAGAAGCCCTAATTTGGGCCGATATAGTTGGCTAAGAATGGAGTTACCCAATAAATTCCTTTAGTTTTGGCAAAGTTTATCGTACTAGAACAGACTTGATAAGTAGTGTTCACTGGAGTCCACGACCAAAGAAGCCCAAAGTTGGGCCCCTATGCACTGGCAAATACTGGTATAACCCAATAAATTCTGAGTATTTGCAATGTTCACCAGAGAAACTAAATCAGAGTGAATCAGGCAAACATAGGGACTTTAGATATCATCTTCCAGGTTACATCTCTGAAGGCTAAGTCAAAGATATTGCATTCCCATAGATATCTTCTCAAAAGTATTGTAATCCATGGATATCTTTTTGCAGGTTATTATCTTAAGGCTAAGTCAAAGATAGCTTATTTACCTTGAGCTTGCTTGTTTACCTTTAGCAGCCATTTTGTCGATGATTCCAATGTTACTCTATTAGAGTATGAGATGCCCATCTCTAAGGATATAGAATGTCTAAATGGCCTTTGTCCTGCCTTTGGGTTTAGTATACGGTTGGGGAAAACTCAGTGTTACCCCCAAGACTAACCGTATATCTTTAGCCATCTTTGAAATGATTGGCTTTTGTGCAAATTTTATTGAAGTTGTTCAGACCATATTGGGGACTGTCTATGCTTAAACCACCATTAATAGACATTGATATGAACTATTTAGAATTTTTTGGTTTATCAACCATGATTGTCTCTACTAGTTCCCTTCCTAAGTCTTTATTGTGGAAAATTTTGTATCCCTTGCAGGTTACAAAATTATAGGCTAAGTCAAAGATATTGTATTCCTTTGGATATCTTCTTGCAGGCTACATGTTTAAAGATTAAGTACAAGGAATTGTATTCCCAGGAGCTTGCTAAACTCATAGGCATTGTATTCCGTGGATCCTGCTTCTTCACACTATAGCAGCCATATTGTTGGTCGTATCTCTATTTACTGTCTTAGAATATGAGTTGGCCATCTTCAAAAGGCTATGGAATGACTAGATAGCTTCTATCTAACATTCAGGCCTAGTATTTGGTTGGAAAAATGTCACTGTTACTACCAAGACTTTTTGTGTCTATCACAATGGCTTTTTCATTATTCTGAGAAATAGCTTCAATACTGGGAAACATGATTAAGCTCCTTGCCATGCTCTTTTCTTTCAGGGTGCTTCCTCTATATTGTGCAACTAAATGAGTGTAAAGGAAAATTCTTTTATTGGGTTTTGCTTAATTATTTTCAAATTTGTCGATGTTGTTGGAACCCATCCAAGGCTACAAATATTAGGTTAGAAAAGTTCCTTTTATATTGTTTATAGGTTAATTTTAAATGCCGAAGCCTTTTATTGTATGGTCTGGAAGTTATGCTGCGGACCTAAGGATCTAGGTGGCTTGGGTTTAATATATATCAAACTTAAAGGGACAGCTCTATGCCAAATGGATTGTCAATGAGTCATAGACAGTGATAAAGCCCATAAGCTTCTCCCGAGGAATTGCATGACCCAATGCTGTCCATATGTCCCACCATTGTTGAAGCCTATAGTCCCTTGCTTTGGGTTGGAGTAGTTGCTTGGAAACCGTTTAGGGAGCGAAGGTTGAGGCTTGAAAGGATCGTTTTCCTTGGTGTTCTCGTTATCAACATCTTACAGTGGCTATATGACGTGTATATGGGTCTAAAAGACTTTTTAGTGATATTATATAGAGTTAATTGGCATGTAATTTTTTTTCCTATCCCTAAACTTATTGAATTGAATGTAATGTGTTATGTAGGTGAAATATTTTTGCCCAAATTTGATTTTTCTTCCCTTCTCGAGTTTATGGACAAAGAAATTTTAATTATTCAGAATAGGCCAATCACCACGATGTTTAAATAAGTTTGGGCTCATGACTCTAATATACTTGGGTTGATTATATAATTTTGGGTTTGATATTTCTAAATTTATGTTTTCATCCTAATAGACACTTAGTTGTAATTTCATATCATTTTGAATGAAAAATTAGACAAGTTGATGCATAGTTTATATATTTATCACTATATATGTAAGTTAATATTTGAAAATTTAATTTATAGAAGACATTTTTTCAAGTTAGATTTGTTATTATTTTATATTTTTTATAATAAATATAAATAGTATATTGAAAATCTCCACTAATATTAAGTGTATATCTAACTTTTCATGTCCTCTTACATGCTAATTCATGACAATAATTAAGAATACTAATTTTAGAGTTAATTACTTTTTAATTATTTTAAGTAAGTTATGTCTTAGTTATTAAACTCTCTTTTAACTTTTAAAAGGTTTTTTTTTCATTTGATCATCTATTTTTAATTTTAATCATATTCCTTGCATTTCATCTTTTTTTTTGTTATGTTTTAGTTATTAAACTCTTTTTTAACATTCAGAAGAATTTTTTCATTTGATCATCTCTTTTTAATTTTAATCATAGTCCTTGCACTTCATCTTCCTTTTCTTCATTCTTTTGTTGTGCTTTTTTTTATTACTCTCACGAAGACATTACCCTAGTGGCAAATCTATTCCAAGATGAGAAGAGTGTTAGCAAGAGGAAATGGGGTTTTACAATCCGAAGATTTGTACCCTAGTATTCATTGTGTAATCAGTTTATACCCCATAGGGTACATTGATAGAAGACAATAAGTGCGGTATGAAACTATATTTAATAGTGACTCATTTAAAACTCAAGCAATAGTAGCAGTCATTCATTAACACACATCGATTCATATATATTAACCATTACATTAGCAAGTCTTTTCTATTCCAATATCATCTAATACTTCCTAATCTATTATCTATTACTTACATATATCAATGCTTAGTCACTTATAGAGACATGACCCTTATAGGGTACCCCTTAGTTTATCTTCCTTGTCGGTTTGGTGTTCTGCAAGTGTTTTGCAGTGTATATAACCATTACATTAGCAAGTCTTAGTCTTTACTTTGTATCAGAGGTCCCTTTTTTTATTCCTATATCATATAATACTTCCTAATTTGTTATCTATTACATACATATATCAATGCTTAGTCTCTTATAGAGACATGACCCTTATAGGGTACCCTTTAGTTTATCTTGTCGGTTTGGTGTTCTGCAAGTGTTTTGCGGTGAGTTGAGTTTGCTAGAGGATGTTGGAAGTGCTTTTTGGTGTGGTGTTGCAGGCAAGATTGGATGCGGGGCATGCCATGAGGCGGTGCAACGGGCAGACAGAGTAACCCAATAGATTTTGGTGGGCGGATCGAGTGTGTTTGGAGCAATTCAGAGTGGGTGTCTTCAGGGAAGTGTACCAAGGCAGACTCAAAATGGGTTTGTGAGTACACCGGAATGGTGGAATGAGCTTAGACGAAGTACTCAGAGAGCACTGGAGACAGGAAGTGTATCAGTGGGCAAATGTTGGACGGGTCTACTAGGTTGAGTTGTTGGGGACAGGAGATGGGTGCAGGGCATGCCATGTGGTCCGTCAGTAGGCAAACAGTGTGATGCAATAGAGAGAAGTCGCGAAGCCGAAGGTGGAAGGTGCAATCTTGGGAATTCAGTAGAGGTATGCTAGTCAGTGGAGAGTGGGTCTTCAGGGTGGCTTGCACAACAAGGTTGGAAGGAGGCAGGTCTTTCAGTAGATGCTGGGTTTGGAACTCAAGGTAGAAGATGTTGGAAGACAAAGGGGTGGTATCGGTGAGGATGCCTCCAAAGGTTGAAACTAAGTGGATGAGAGTGAAATGTTCATGTGGTTTCTTGGTGGAACAAGGTGTTAGAACTAGGTTTAGTGCCACGGTTGTGGTAGAGCCGAGAGCTTGGGTGCTAAGTTGAGGGTTTCGTGAAGTAGGGCTTGCAATGAAGTTAGCTTGGGCCAAGGCGAAAGTGGGAAGATACAGTTTTCCAGAACGGAGAACACTAAACTCCAAGGGTTCAGAGTGAGGAATGACTCAGTGTGGAAGCCAAGTACGGCATAGAGGTCGGAAAGGTGTGTGCTTGCAGTGGATGCAGCCTGGGTCAAGTGTCTGGGACATTGGCTGAAACCAAGTATGATAGGGTCAGAAAGGTGTGTGTGGAAGTCACTCCACATGTTGGACATGTGAGTAAGAGAACCCTCAAGGCAGGTCTCCAATTTTGGGAGCGGGAAAGGATGCCCTGAGCCTAATGGTTCGGCGTCGAGGGCGTCGCCTGTTTTTGAGTGGGGGAGAATGTAAGGGGGTGCATCAAGTCAGTGGGCGAACTAGTCTAAGTGGGGAGTCCAAAGGTGAGTCAGGTTGCATCAGGGATGGACTCGGGGTGCAACAGGGTTGCATTGGGAGCTGGAACAAGGTATGTGAAGTGAGTTCCAAGGGTTCCAAGTTGAAGTGTGGTTTCAGATAATACTGTGGAAGTGAGTCCAAGTGTCGAGGCATCGAGACAGTTCCAGGGTGCAATGTTTGTGCTAGGGAGTTGGGTGATCCGTTGAGTTGCAGGGCAGCGTAGTGCATAGAGGATGGGGTCGCAGTGTAGTGTCCAAGTCAGGTGGTGCACCAACAAGGTGTTCCAAGTGTATCAGGGATGCATCGAAATGGAGTCTGGGTTTGGTGCTCGGGTGTGTTAGCCATGTCCAGGACATGCAGGATTGGTGAAGGGTGCGGTTTGGAGAAGGAGTTGGAAATTGGGGAGTCGGGCCAGAAGTAGTGGTGCTTCCTACCGATGTCTAGGAATCATACTTATAACTATTGTAAGAGGGGGTGGTTCATTCGAAGTGAGTGAGCCCGACTGGGTGCCAGGAGTGCACATAGATGTTCAGGGAACATCAATCCTTGAGGAGCGAAGAAGATGTAGCTCTGCCACCATTGCTTTGGGGTCTAGTATGGTGTTCTTCATGGATCCTAGGAGGGAATAAGAGTACCTCTGCCTTAGTCTTCGGGAGTGGGGCTAAGAGTGAGCCAAGAGTCCTACCCAGTGAAATGGAGTAGTTGGGCCAGCATGGGTCGGTTCCAAGGCATGCTGCTAAGGGAGCTAAGTGTTGGTACTCATCGCGCAATGGGCGAGGAACATGGACGAAGAGGGGCGCATAGGGTTCATGATACAATGGATAAGCCTAGGGCACATAGCTGGGCGTGTGTATCCTAGCAAGCAGGACTTAGTGGTGTGGTGCCAAGATCGAAAGTGCAGATGGAGTAGGGGTTGTTCTAGGAGCAGAGGTTGTTCGGGTGTCTAGGGAAGGGACAGTGCATGGAAGGGATTCAAGTGTGTTGAGTTGGTACACACTAGGGAGATGAGCAGAGGTGGTCCACAGAGTAGGTTGGCAAGTCACATGGGTTTGGGTTCTAGTGCAAAGCATTGGGAGTGTTCCATGGGGGCTTGGGGGCAACTAGTGGTGCGAAGTGGACAGGAGTCTAGTTCAGGGAGCTAGTCATCCCAAGTTGGGGTGTAGGGCCGAATGGTGCATGGGGATGTTGAGTAGGTCCGAGTTGGGACGCTAGTGCTTAGGAGTAGTGTTGGGCATGCCAGGGGTGTGCAAGGTGAAAAGAGAGCTTAGGGAGTTCTGCCGACCAGTATTCGAAGTAGCTCAAGGGGAGTAGGTCGGAGTAAAGGAGCTAGGAGATGAGTGGGACTCATGGATGCAAGTCAGCCAACATGGGTATGCTGGAAGCTTGAGGTCTGGGTGCAGTGGGTGCAGGTGAGCCAAAGGAGTGGAAGGATACCAAGGTAGGGTGTCGAGTTGGATGGGGGCTTGGAGTTCCAGTGGAGTGAAGCATGGCAAAGTGAGTAGCTCGAGTCTTATGGGGGACATAAGGGTGAAAGTTGGAGAACCATGGAAGTTTGTACATAGTGCAGTAGTAGTCCGAGTTAGGGGACAAGGCGAATGCCAAGGGCCAAGGTAGAAGTGTTGTCGGAGGCATGAAGCATAGTGTATCAGGGGCGTGGAGCTCGGGAGTAACTCTCAGGATACTAAGGAGATGGGTGTTAGAGCTTGGAGCTCCTTCGATGAGTCAATTGGGTTGAGGTCGGAGCATGGGAGTGAAGGAGTGATCTGGGATCACAGGAGTTGGAGGGCTCATGTGAAGAGCTGCATGTGTGCTATTCTGCGGTGCACGTGTGAAGTCAGGGTCCTGAAAGAGGGAACCGCAGAGTTGGGAGGTGTAGTCTGAGGATTAGAAAGGGCTTAGCCGCAAGGGAGTTGCAAGTATGGTTTGTCAATGCAGCACAGGGGTTGGAAAATTGAAGAAAAAAAGTTCAGCCACATCGGCCCCTGTCCCCAAGACATGTTGCTCAATTACTTAGGAGAATGTGCTTGTAAATGACTTTTAATTGCACAAGTGTGATATCCCACTACTATTGGGTTTGTTGGAGTACTTTGATATAGCCTTGTGTGCTTGTTAGGGTAGCTTCTGCCTCCGCAAAATTCTTAAGAATTTGAATTTGTTGAGCTGCAGTTTTAGACTCCCCTAATACACTACATAAGTGGGCAATTTTAATGGTAACTATTTTTGTAGTTGTTTTACTTGAATCTTTATGTTTTCCCTTTGTTCTTGTAGTTGTTGCAGCTGAGTATGTGTATTCTCTAATTGTACCTTTATTGCATCGTTCATATCTTTTAGCGAGTTATAGGATGAGATGACTTATACTATATGAACCTCTAATTGTGATATTTGGTCCTTCGATGTTTTAGTGAGGGAGGGTCATTGGAGACAAAACTGGTATAGGGCATCGGTGTCTACTATGCTTCCCTCCACATTCTTGAACTGCTTTTCTAGTTGGGAGAGGGTTACTGCACACCTTTTTGTGGCCTTCTATGTGCTTTTCATCAACATTTCCTATTGAGCTTCTTATCTTTATGTTCCTTGAGGTCTAATTGTAGGCCATCTACTAGTTGTTTGAGCTACTGCGGTAGCGAAAGGGAAGTGTCCTTTTGCATATGTAGAAGAGAGTTCTGCAATGTATGTATTGCCTCTTCTAACTGCTCTGCATTGTCCACATGTTGTTGGAGTATCCCTGGCGTTAGCATGGAAAATATCTCTCCAATTGTAGAAAAATTTGGGAACCCATCATCGGTAATTGTATGAATTGAGGAGTGGGTGTTGCCTGCAATTGCTTGGTAGTCTTTGTTTAGGGGATGTTATTGATTGATTCTTTGTTCTTTCTTCCTCCAACATTGAATCTATGATTTTCTTCGTTATTGTGGTAGTGTCCTCTTATATTTTAGCAATTTCTTCTTTTTGGCCTCTCATTAGAGTGTCCACCCTCTGCTTTGTTCGGAGGAGTTGTCCTTTTGTTTGCGGTAAGGTTGGACAGTACCTCTACAATTGTTTTCTCCCTTATTTCTTCCTCTTCCTTTAGGGCTTTCTCTCTCCTTTCATGGATTGTCACAATTATGGGTTATGGGAAAGCTTTGATTACTTCTAGAATTTTATCAAACTTTCTAATGTACATTATTAAACTCTGTATTATTCTATCTTGATTATCACTATTTGAATCATCATACATTGATAATACTTGTGGGAGCATAATGTGATAAAAGATGGTGTTTGTAGTCGCAGTCACGTCGATAAGGGGCTATGGTTGATCTACTACCTTCGGTTGTTGGATTTCCACTGTGTGTGCTTTCCTTTTTCCTCTTTTGCGGAGGTTTCTGCACTTCCTGTACTTCTTCCTCTTTTGCAGAAGTAATTATCTTCCTTTTACTACTTGATTAGGTTGTGCTTTGTGGCCTTTCTTCTCACTCATTTGGATCAAGCTTTTGGAGATTTCATGCACATCTGTTGTTGCCATCGTTTGAGAAGAGGATGTGGGGCCCTCAGATTGTGTGCTGGCAACCCTATGAAGTCTTTCGGATCTTCTTGTTGTTGGTGTGTTTCTCTGGAGTTATTGTGGAAGATGATGGTTGAGTGGATTCCTTTGGTGGAATACCCCATTATTTTTGTAGCTGCTCCTTGTTCTTTTTGAACTTCTCTTGGGCATTCTTCTTATGGATTTGAACCATCTTCTCCTTGTAAATTTCAAACCTCTCTGCATTGGGGTCTTTTGGTTTGCTAAGGATGTTTGTGGCATACACATCCACCTCTTTGTGAAATTTCATATGGGAGCTTGGGGATCCCAGCTATTCGAGGCTCCACCACCTTCATGTATGTGTAGTCCTTGTTCACCAGGAATGTGACAATGTTGATGTACTTCTTGACGGATTCATATGGTATTCGCTCTCTTGCTTGCATCTATTTCTAGAAGCTCTTAAAGAACCCCCAATACGTTGTGGTATATGTCTGCTTGTGGTATTTCAAAATTATTATGTTTATATTTCTCTCTAATTATCACTTAAGGGGAGGTTTTATTTTTACATGAGGTTTTTTCCAACTAGTTCACAACCTAGTTACCTTATTCAGACTAGTGCTTAAGCTCACTTGGAGACTTCTTATTTTTTCTCTCACCTCGTGAGTGTACAAGTGTTCTCACACTTGTCCCAAGTATACCCACATGTGTCACACCTTTTGAGGGTAGTTGAAATTTTAGTCCTACCTTCTCACCTCCTTATCCTTGCCTTTATATGCAAGGCATTCTTTATATATTTTCCATACTTTTTAATTATGTTGGTATAATAGCTTTTCTTCTTAATCTCTTTATATAACTTTTATCTCGTTTTACAAAATATTGTGATCCTATAAGTCTCTTCATGACTCTATATAATTGATGCATGGCTAATCCTAGATGATATCATTATGATGTAGTTAAGAGGGTCATTAGATAATTGTGAGGTACCTCTGTGTACATTTGTTATCGTGGTGATCAAATAGGGTGCCAACAATCTCTAAGTATTTTTGAATTCATATTAGGTAGGAGAATATCCACAAGTGTGTATGTGCAATTTATTTGGTGTTACTATTACTTAGAAGAGTAAGCAACGTGTTATGATTAGTTTTTAAATCTATAGAGGCATACCATATGGAAATTATTTGCTTCTATGAGGAAATCTCTCTTAAGAGATTGTGTTCATAGATGGGGCTAAGTTAGTGAGATATTAATGTTCTCTATGATAGTCAAAGTGTCATATGTATAGTAAAGAACCTAACCTTCATGTAAGGATACACATATATTTATAGTACCATTTCTTCCATGAAATTATAGAGGATGGGAGGAAAATGCTAGATAAATTTGACACTTTCCATAATGTTGCAAGAGTATTGATGAAGCTTGTCAGCACAAAGAAGCATAGGTGGTGTAGTAAGTCTAAGGGCTTATTGGCCCCTAATATATATTTGACATTGTTGGTATTCCATTTTATCATATTTTTGGAAAGGAAGAATTTTAGGAAAGGTGTATCAAACATACATCTTATGTTAAGTAAAAATTACAATTTTTTGGCTATAGAACATAGAAATGCAAATTCTTAGGGCTCTAGAGATTTATTTTAGCCCTAAAAGATGTCAAAATGGGTCTTAACTAGAGAAAGTAGGTATCAATGACTAGACCTATTTAAGCTCTATAATTTATTTATTTAAAAAAAAAAAACCTCAATGGCTTCCCAAATCAAATTTATGGCCTCCCATATTAGAAATGTAAGATAATATATGATGCATAAGAGATTTGTAAGAGCGAATTATAATTATATTTTTTACCAAATTATGATACATGTTATGATAGGTCATAAGAAATCTTTGAAGAGAGATAATGGAGCCAAAATGGATCCCCACAAGTTGGTGAGTGGATTATAATGATCCTATGGATGATGGAAATAATATACTATTATAGTTCATGGACTCATCTTGGGATTCAAATATTGAAACTTAACTAGGGATTTATGCACCAAAATTTGGGTGGTTTTAGCTCATGGTTTCTTAATTAAAATTAATTAGTTTCAATTGTTTATTATCCTATTTATTAGGTTCTTGATGCCAAAATAACTCCAAAGAAATACCTATTTCAGAACCTTTATAGAACAACCCTATCACTATTAGGGTGGTTAGGGGAAGGCATCACCTCTATAGGTGAAGTCATAGTGGCACCTAGGTGGCACTTTAGTGAATAAGAGGTCATTGATCTATGGATGACATGTTGGTAGTGATCGATCCATAAGAGTGGCAATGATGACAAGTTTAGTGATAGATGAGAGGTCAATGTCATCAACAATGATGATAGGGAGGTCCCAAGTAAAGAAAAAAGTGGTCACCAATGGTGGACATCTAGTGGTTGATTGAATGATAGGTGCTTTCTTCTATAGTATTATGTTGTGTAGACACACACATACTATATATGGCTTTACACAAAGCATGTGCATTAAAATATTTTATTAATAAAATTTTTAAAATTTAGTACTAAATATGTTAGTGCTTATATAATTGATTATATCCTAACAAATCTATACATACTATAAAATGGTTATATAATAGTACAAATTTAAAGAATTTGTACGACCTCTAATGGAACCCTCCCAAAACCCTATATGTGTGATATTTATAAAAACCTGTCAAGTTTACTATCAATCCATGTAGTTTTGGGCCTACTAGGAGTAACAATGAGGCTATTTTTGCTTTAATATGTATTTTATGAAATTATTTGATAAAAGATTCTAGATATGAAGGGGATTATAAATTCAAAGTGCTAATACCATATTGGATTCACCAACAGATTCACAAGATCCCTATAAACAAAATAAACATTCTATAAAGAGATTAATCAAAAAATCTATAATATCAATACTCATACAAAAAGTTAACAAAATGTACAAAGAACTCCTTACATATAAAGGCAAGGATAAGGAGGTCAAAATATAAGAATTTTTTTTACTATCAATCCAAAGTTGTGACACATGTGGGCACACTTAGAAAAATGTGAGGATGCATATAGTACACTCATGAAATAAGACCCAAAATGGAAAATCTATGTGAGATTAAGAACTTTTGTGAATAAGACAACTAGGTAGATATTGATAGGTTGGATAAAACCTATTTTCATACTAACAAGCTTAGGAATCCCACTACTTGGAAAATGTCTGGTCTATATAGATCATAAGATACATGATCAAATTACCAACTACACTAAGTAACATGAGACATATACTCCATCTTTATGAGTTTCATAAGAAATTATTTGATTGAAATCTTAGCTCCCATAGAAATATGGACACTAAATGGTCTACTATCTACCATGCAAAAATCCTATAGTAAAAATTTATCATACTCACTCTATCCAAACTAAAGTTTTTTTCCACTCTATCTCTTCTAATTTTCATACCTAAGATATACTTAGTAGCCTCCAAGTCCATGTCAAACTATGTTGAAACTTGACACTTCAAATCACAAATCACATTATTATTGTTACTAAAAATAACATATCATATATGTATAATGTGATAAAAAGGAACCAATCACGATCCATTTTATAATAAACATGATAATATAATGTGGATATGAGAAAAACCAAGCATAACATAAATGAATCAAATTTTTGGCACCACATTCTAGGAGCTTATTTGAGACCACATGTAAAGATTTCTTTAATTTATAGACCAAATACTTGTTACCTTTAACCTTGTGCTATGGCTATGTCACATAGATCTCTTCCTCTAAGTCAAAGTGCAGTAATTTTATCTTCACATCTATACGCTCTATCTCTAAATGTTTTTTTTACTATGAATAAAAAGAACCTAATCAATATTATCTTAGAAAATAAGGAAAAATTATCTCCAAAGTTTATCCCCTCAACATGGGAATATCCTTTTACAACCAATCTTGGCTTGTAATTTCACACAACCATCTAAACTAATCTTCTTCTTGAATACCCATTTACATCCCACAATATTTTTCCTACTATCAATGGTACCAAGTCCCATCAACTATTTTTCTTTAATTCATCTATCTCCTCATCCATAGATACTCTCCAAGATATATAGACCAATATTTATCGTCTCCTTCAAAATTATTGGTTCATTTATATTTATAATTAAAAAATACATCTACAATTAGGAGTATACCTATTTGGTTGTTTCCTCTATTGACTTGATCTCCTCAAGAGCTAAGGTGGAGGTTTGACCTCCTCTTTTGAACTATTAGAACTATTTGAGTTCTCCTCCTCTTTAGGTTCTTCACGATATTCTAGTTTAATCTTCTTGGTCTTTGGGTTTAGTTGAACCACATATTTTTTCCCATCCTGTTTTGGCTACAATAACATGGAAGAAGTGTTCATTTATCTAAAATAACACTTCTATTATACCAAAAAAATGGCCACGAGGTCCTAAAGATTATACCCTTTTAAATTGACATTGTAGTTGATGAGGATAAATTTAATTACTTTAATCTCAATCTTTGACCACTTCTTAGGCACACATATGCATATGCCTTCCAATAAAAAAATTGAAGATGTTGTAATGAGATATTTTTTCTCATCCATTCCTCTATAGGGATCTATTCAATATCAATTAATATAGGAAATATGTTAATCAAGAAACAAGTCATGGCAACCAAGTTTTCCAAAAAATTATATTCCAACTTGGCTCCACTAAGCATACTTCTAGCCCTCTCCATTAACTTTGTGTTTGTTTCTTTGTAATTCCATTTTATTTAAGGGTTATTGATTTGTCTTATTTCTCTTAATCCCATGCTCTTTATAGAATCTTTCAAAATATATAAAACAAAACTCATGTCCTCAAAACCTTAATCTACCTTCTAGCTTTATTTTTCTAAAGAGCATTAAACTCCTTAAAATGACTAAAGGATTTAGATATACTCCTAAAATAATGCACCAATATCCTAAACAAATAGTCATATATAAAATATCCATAATAAAAAGACAAAAATTAAAGCAATGTTAGCAAGAACAAATACATCTTATTGAATCAAGGCCAACACCCTATAATATTTGTAACAACTAGAATAAAACAATGCATATATATTTACCATATATATAGTGTTCACATACATTAAATTCAAGAGAACAATCATTCAACCCATAAATAAGTTTCTTTTAATTTTTCAAGGTCCATAGACCCTTATCACCTACATGGATCATTCCTTGGTGACATAGTATTATTTTCTATATAGGTAACTTTCCCTTAGAAACAAGAGTTTATGTGGGAACCCATGAAGCATAGCCATCAAAAGTAGACACAATACTCCTCTTTGTTACTTGTTCTAAAGGTGAAGGTGTAAATTATATAGATCTCTTCACTATGAGAATAGAATAATTATTATAATAGATAGTACATACACCTCGTTGAAATAGAGTACCCACAAAAACACCCTTAGTAAGTACTGTAGCATATGGAACTATCTTACACCCAATACTGAGGCTCATTGAACCTCTCTTGTACACTTGTCATCATGGGTCATGCATCCCAAAGACTATATGTAGTCATTTCTTCATTATAACATTTAGAATATGAATCCAGACCAGTCTAGGTCCGTCTACTGAATCTCCCTCTCCAGTTTTGCGAGGAATCATGTTATGAAGCTCTTGGCAACACCATTAGATGCTTCTTAATGGTTGACTCTATGACTAGGGAGCTTGGGCATACTACGGTGGCTCGGTTGTTAGTTGATTTGGACATCTTCAAACCTCTCCATGGTGATGTAGTCTTACTAGTGGAGGACAGACCTTGGAAGCAGCTCTTGGACTATGAGGGTCTCCCCTTACAGTGTAGGAAATGCTTCTTGATGGGTCACTTGGCCTCTGCTTTCCCTCTTTCCCGTAGCAAGGGCGCTACGACTTGGTGGAAGGATGCTCTCTCAGACCATCTCACAGTGGGTTCTCCTCTGAGAGTTTCTTCTATGAAGGTTAACCCTATTGTGTCTTCTCAGGAACTTATCCCTTCTCCTCTTCTAGAGGTCCCTTCCATGGAGCCGTTGTTGGTTCCTACTAATGTTGTCTTGATTGTGCCTGTTGGTGTCTCTGTGTCGTCGAAACGTTTTGTTGCCGATGCTCTGTCAGAACCTGCTTGTCCTTCGTTATTTGATTTTGTTGGACCTTTGTTAGCTCCTGTCTCTGCTACTTCATTTTCGGCTCCCTCGTTGCGTGGTGGCTCCTCTCTCGAGGTGGCATTTGTGGATCCACTCCCCTCACCTCGTTCATTAGTTCACGTTTCTAAGCCTTCCTGGTCGGTTGTGCTGCGAAAGAAGAAGAGTCTCCCCAAATCTATTGCCTCTTCATGGCCTCAGGTTTAGGGAGTCAGTTCAGACCCCTCTGTTTCAGAGGTTGTCTAATTTTTTATTTTTCTACAACTATCAATCAATTGTTTCCGTTAGTTCTTCTAGTTCAAGTTGTGTTTGAACTATGCTTTCCTTTGGCCCTTTAGGCTTTTTGTGTGAAGGGTACAACACCTTGTAAATTTTGCTTATCTTATCAAAAACATTTAGAATATGAATGTTGGAATTATGTCAAAGCATTATCTTTTTTTCTATTGAACTTAAGTTGTGGTAATACTATTTTAAATTCTATAGAGATTTAATAGTGTAATTCATTATTAAATATTACAGCAAAAAACTGTACTTTTCATGTGCAGTTGGAGCAAAATGATGTGTAGTTATATATATTACAATTGCTTTAGTGAAGCCTTGATGAAGGAGAAAATTTCACAATACAAAAACCACACAGATTTATCACACAAAAATATAAATATTATTTATTTGGTTGAATACATATTACATTAAAAAAATCAGAAAACAAATAGAAGATGAAATCCTCATAGGTCGCAACACCTTACAACATTTTCCCTGATTTTTCGAGCCTTCTATATTTTGTCTATTTAAATCCACCTTCCAACCCACTCTCCCACCTTCCTCACGAATTACCACCTTCCCTTCATCATTCCCTCCCCCCCATCAAAATATTATAAATATCTCGTGCCTTCAAGAAAAAAAAATTAATTCGAAACTCCCATCCAAAAATAGCCTAACTTTTTGGATACATAACTTTTGATTCAAGCACCCGTTTGAGTTCGTTTTTTTAACTATAGTGCTCAAAGTGCTCGATTTGATTTATCCACTTTGCCCGATTTTTGTGGCCCCAAAACATCGTTTGAAGCCTCAAAACTCAGTTTTAAAGAATTTTTTGAGAAACTTTAAAATGAAAATCTTTAATATATTTTCACACATACCTAATCTTGACTCGAAACTCATCCACAATTTACAAAACTCAATTTCGTGGATTTGGGAAAAAATTCAAGTCCTTATGTGCTCATATGCAAACTTACTAAAAAAAGAGACCCTACTAAATTTAACCATTTTTTAGAATTTCAAAGTTCTATACCACTCTTTAGGACTTTTAAAAGGAAATGAGCTTAATGATATTCACCAAACCAAACAAAAATTAAAATAAAACATTTTTCTGGGTGATGTATGATTGCCCTTACATCCCAAATGCTCCTACATCAAACCTATAATCATAAGAAAGTGTGAATGATATAGGATGGTTAATGGGAATGTTTTTCCTTTGCAAAAATCTTTTTTATGTAGGTGTTATCACTCTGATTTGCACCTTAGCTGAATCTTAACACAACTAATCATGTGAAACATGGGAACTTTTCTATGGTTGTGGGTCACCTACAATAGAAAATAACCTCCGGAAAAGGCCAACTTCCTTTGGTGTCACCTACTCTAATTTATTGAACTTGTGGAGCAAAAGGATAGAAAGAGATACATAAACTAAAAGGTTGATAAAAAAAAACTAAAAGGTGATACACCAGATTATATTAAGGACTTGAAAATTCAAAGAATAGACACTTGTTTACAGTGAATGAAACTAAGACTTGCACAACTCACTCTTGTATTCTTGCATAAATGTTTTATAAAGAGGCCTTGATATTCAAACTTTTAGAAGGAAAAGAAATTCACTGCTAGAAACTATGTTGCAACTCTAACACTAATTATAACCTGCATTAAAATACCATTTTTGCATAAGGGTGCTAAATATGAGACAAAGCTAAAAGGAAGTAGATAATACCTCACAATTAACTTGATCAAATCAATGGTACACACAATGGATCAAAGATTGAGATGGCAAAGAAACTTCAAATCATTGTTATTTCAAGGTCTATACTATTATTCATGTCCAAAAGAGCTACAAAAATATGTCAAAATCTATCATAGGACTCAAAAAGTCACTAAGTACAAAATATGCATAATCAGAACTAACTCAAAGATGAGTTACAAAAGAGATTAAGTAACCAACAACTCCAAACAGTTGCACCAAACAAGGATTTTCCAACCTCCTTGGGTCGGATGCAACAATAAGGCCCAAATTTAGCATGTAAATCTATCTCCAAAAGTGATCAAAAAGGCTAAAATTGTCAATCTTGACCAATTCCCCCATAAAGGCAAGCTAAAATCACTCCAAGATGCTCTCGCAAGTCATTAAAAAGGAGAAATAGTCTCCTATATCCTTGCCTCATGTTTGTAAACTGATTCCAACCATCCTTTTTATGCTTGCAAAAGCATAAAAGCTTAACTATCTCCAAACAACCCCCCTTTGACTAAAAATTTTAAACCAACGCCCTTTTATCTTGTTTTAATATAACAATTATCAAAGTGATTTATATTTTATCACTTAATAATATCTTACAACACAAAATCAGTTTTAGCCTTATGCAAGAATAAAGGCACGAGTCGACCATCCTAAAGCAAAATAAAACATGAGGGATTCTCCTAGTATTTTGACATATAAACATAAAGGTATTAGTTCATATGTTGAAATATTTTAAAACAAGGAAAAAAAATGCCTTAAGCCATCGACATACACTAGGGTTTTGAAACCCTAACAAGAAACTCGACCAACACAAAGGAATTTCATTTTGTTTTATTCACCTCAAGCTCTCTAGAAGTTTACTTTGGCCGTCGACATAAGATTTCATCAAGCTCCCTAAAGGTGATTCATGGAAAAATCTTTGCGGGCACATGCTGGTAATATGCTTGAGTAAGCATTAATCTACGCACCCAAACCTTTTCCTTCACTTTTGTGTATAAAAAACTTATTTTAAGCTCTATCATGCAGGGATAGTGAATATATTTAGCTCTTATTTTGTGTATTCCATGCTCGAATGCTTTGACTCTCTATAAAACGCCAAAAAATCTCTTATCCTTACACTTTTTACCTTGAGATTTCTGAAAATCTCAAAGATCTTGTTATTTTACAGGTCGTAATCTTGATTTGAATCATGCATTTACAGCTCGAGGGTTTCCTTATGTAATCTCCAGGCTGTGGAATTCTCCTTTTTGCTTCTTTCTCTGGTTTTTCATGGCCCTTGGGTATTTTTGTTTCTATATCCAATGCTTTCACCATGGCTCTATGCATTAAACTAAAGAAAGGTCCTTACCTTCTGGGTTTCTTCTTCAGCTGATCATACACGCCATATACCTCTTGTGTGATTAAAATCATGCTATTGTTTGTTGATTCTTGTACATGTTTGATATATCTTGCATCGAATGCATGATAAAATTGATGTGGCATAATCACAAGGTAGTTGTCCTTTACTGGTTTTTTGTTACATTGTCACACATTTCCATATCAAAGGTGCTCCTTTATGTTTGAAAACTATCATACCTTGTATCAAAGGTTGCCACTCGCAGCTTTACATCATGACTGCCCCAATATACCTATATGTCATCATAGGACCTTGCAACACTTCTACTCTTTGATTGCCTTGAAGATTCTCACAGCTTTGTCAATGTGCTTCAAAAAGCATGAACCAATCCTCAAATAAAATAAAGAGTAATAGGGACAGCATAAAACTCACTCAATCTTTCTCATGAAACCCATGATTGTGACTTTCCTTTGTAAACCTTTATGTCCCTCATGGTTTCAAAATGAAAGACAACACCTCCCTATCCTTGGATCTGCACCTAAAAATCATTTATTACAATGGTTGTCCCTTTAAGCTATTGCTAACATAGTTGTGACCTTCAATAAAAATGATGATAGCATATTCTTGTCAAATTTCCAACACTACTTCCAAGCCATACAAGGCAGAGTTGTTCAAGGATAAAAATGCATGTACCAATTCTATGGCACTAGGTTCCAGTCCTTTCACAAGCAATGTCACTATACCTTGTATGACCATGTTGTCCTTATAAGAACTTACCGTGTATGTTTATTGAAAGAAATCCTTTTATGGCTTAAATATATAAAAATGAGCGTGAACCATTCACCATGGACATTGACAGTGAAAATACTTGACTTCATTGCATCCACTCATTTAAAATTGAGAATAAAAGAGGTCAAGTGTTTCTTTTGTTTCTTGGAATTGCACTCCTTCAATATTCCTCACTGTCAAGAAGCTTCTCTCCTGACTGTTACTAATCTCATACAAGGTGACTGTCAGTATTTTTCTGAATTGCCTCTTGTATATTGACACCATGACCTATTGTCTTATTTACATTGCATCATGTATAACAATGTTCTCATGTCTTTTTTTATATCATTAACTCTGTGTCCTCAAAATATACCATGTACTATCCCTTTGCACTGTGAATTTACCTATTTCACACTTTGATTACCTTTACATCTCATTGTGACTGATTGTGAACAATCTCTTCTTCAAACTATTGATTCTTGAGGATTTAGATGAAGTAGTAGTCCTCCCTGACAATGTGATCTTGCAAAGATGTTTATCACATTTACACTATGCAACTCACTTGGATATAACTACTCTCTATTCATACAAAAGGTGGTTGCTTTTCCTTACTATGCTTCCAATTTAACATATACTTGTCATTTATGACAATGATGCTATCAACCCACTCCCATGATTGATGAGTACCTCTTCAAGACTGATAGATTAGATATTTTCACATTTCTTCCTCCTTGAATGAATCAAAAGAAAACAACATGTTGGGCTCAACCCTCGTGGGAGCCACATTTTAACCCACATGTTTTTACTCTGAACATGATGAAACATCAATGAACTATGTACCTGTATCTGCACAATGAACATACATGTTAGCAAGAATAATGAAGTAGAAGCTTCAATTATGATGAATTTCTGCGCTTTTCAAAGTTTGTTAACTCTGATCATGTGTTTGAATGCCTCAAAGGAAGTAGATTATATTCATGTTGATAAATGGATATAAGGAGAAGTCTGATCCCGAGCTCTAACACAATCATTGCAATTTTGCAGGTAACTTCTGGAGCGAAGGTGGAAGGAGCTGAAACAACTGAAACAACTGTACCATGAAGACACCTCCACAACTGCAACTCGTAATTTGTTAGTCCAGGTAATGACGGATCACATTTCCTTTTATGTTCATTTTTTCCTCTTTAGTTGTATAATGTGCTTCATATGTTCATTTAATCATATGTTCTTAGTTATTCCAGTTACTCCCATGGCTTGTGTTGGATATTTTGTACTACATTATGAATAAAATAGCAGTTTCATGCAATTTCATGGTATTCTTTTGAAATGAACTTGCATAATAAAATTGAAACTTACCTAAAATCAATCTTTTGCACAATAATGGATACTTAGTAGAAAAAATGTGTACCTGGTGTACATTTCAGCTTGAAATTGCAATTCAACTCTACCTATTTTGAGTTATAGCTAAAAATAGGTAACAATTTGGCGACCTCTACGGGGTGTTTTCCTGATAAACACTATTGACCAGTTGCCTAGGCTTGTCCATTGGGCATAGAGTCACTTAGTAAACTCAAAATAGACCTTGACAACCTTTGTAACTCACTAAATCAGAAAATGATCCGTAGGAGACTTATTGAAAACAAAAACTGCAAAAAGGAAACTACTTAATTGTGTTGGATAACACTTAGGGAAATGAAAACTTGCATCTAAACCTACCATAAACTAATAGCAAGGAAAAACTGCCTAAAAAAAACTATCTACAGGAAGAATGAAATAGCTGTGCTTTCTTCTCAGAATACAATGACTCGCATGCTCAAGGCCAACTAAGAAAAGATAAGACACAGAGAAATGTTCAACAAGACAATGCACTGCCTCTTGAAAGAGGTAAACAAGTTCGCTTACCTCACTAAACTGATCATATGCATTGTCAATCAAAGGAGGATAAGTAAGTTGAACATGCTCTTGTTTAGCTGCCAGTGCATCTTTGATACCATCTTCAGTTGTACCTCCATGTGTGAGTGCAATATTGATTATCGATGCTCTACTGGACTCCATCTAGGCTAACTATCTGATTGGATAGCCCCTTGAACAAAGAAATGTTGAATTCCACTTATTGGCTGCTTCTTTTTCCTCTAGTTTTTCATGGTCGTCCTACCTCATGGCCAAATCTAAACTAGAAAGAAGACAATCTGAATGCCCAAAAAAAATAACACAACCTCACCTTGCATAATAACCTGCCATGTTGACTCCTCCTCCATAAAGAGTGAACAATCCTCTTCCACTAAGGTAGCTAATAACTCATCACAGTTGTCAGCTCTTGGAAGGCTTTTAGGAATAGTTGATTCAAGTTCAAACTCATCATTATCATCCAAATAAGTACACTTCAACTTAGATCTATCTTCTTCAATAAAGGAAGGCAGAAACTCAAACAATGAAGAAGTCTCTTGAAATAAGATTTCATCTGATAAATCAACTTCAAGCTCTATTATACAACAAAAAGGAAGCTCTTATGACTAGATAAGACATTGCAAATTAGGTTCATAAGAAGTTTCTTGTTCAAACTTGTGAACCTCCTGTTAAATTTCAGCATAAGTGCCAAACTTCTCTAACAGATCCGATTCCTTGTCATCTAATTTTGAACAAAAATGTTCAATTATATCAGTGCACACCTCTTCATAAAGCTCAATACTAGCCTTCTCATTTGTAGCATGCTCAACAACATCAAATCCAGTTGTACACTACTCTTCTTCAACAGTCACTTCTACTTCCTCCTCTTGATGTCCAGACTGAACTATTGAAACATTTGGATCAATTCCAATAGAAGTTAGAGGATCATTAACTAAAACAATAGAAGCTCCACCCTGAGAAGTCTTCTTTTGTTCAATATTTTTTTGTTGTGCCTGATAACACCTTATAGATAAATACAAATGGTTTACATTTCTAACCTTCTTTCAGAGGAGTAAGATATCCTGATCAATAGGATGCTCGTCCTCAACTGCAACTTGTCTATCAAGAAACTCCTACTCATACCTTTGCACCTCCATATCCTGCTGGTGCTGAATATAAGCTTGATGAGCAAGCTCTTCCCGTTGCATTTGATATTCCTGTTGCCTCTCTATCTGAGCCAACTTCTCAGTCTAATCCAACAACAGGTTCTTGATGTTTGCAATCTCCATTTTTCCATCATTTTGGAGTTGGTTAGGAGGATAAGACTGTTGATTTGGGACAAAATAGATTTCCTGAGACTGGTTCTGGGTATATACTGGCTGATGTTGAGATTGACCAGGAGTGGGAGGGTGGGAAACATAATGAGAATGTTGGTAACTTGTTGTCACAGGGTTATTTAAAATAAAACCAGCAAGTTGTTTGGTATAATATGGCTGGTAAGAAGGCATACATGCATGATTTTCATGAAATGGAGGGTGAAAGGCCATGTTTTCATGAAAACCTGACATGTATTTTCATTCAAATTAGATTTCTTTCAAAAACCTAAAACATATCAGCACTTCAACTGCTAAAACCTAAAAAATTTGCACTCAGAGTCACCAGGTATGTGATTGAACTTGCCTCCAAAAGGCTGAAAATATTGTTGTACACACCAAACAGCAATAATATAAGGACAACAGAGACTGAAAATTAGTTTCTGAGTCCCACTGGGCATGCCAAAACTGTTATCACTCTGATTTGCACCTTTGTTGAACCTTAACACAACTAATCATGTGAAACATGGGAACTTTTCTAAGGCTGTGGGTCACCTATAGTAGAAAAGAACCTCCGGAAAAGGTTGGCTTCCTTTGGTGTCAATTACTCTAATTTACTGAAATTGTAGAGGAAAAGGATAAAAAGAGATATATAAACTAAAAGGCTGATAAAAAAAACTAAAAGGTGATACACCATATTATATTAAGGACCTAAAAATTCAGAGAATAGACACTTGTTTACAATGAATAAAACTAAGACTTGCACAACTCACTCTTGTATTCTTGCATAAATGTTTTATAAAGAGGCCTTGATACTCAAACTTCTAGAAGGAAAATAAATTCACTGCTAGAAACTATGTTGCAACTCTGACACTAATTATAACCTGCATTAAAATACCATTTTTGCATAAGGGTGCTAAATATGAGACAAAGCTAAAAGGAAGTAGATAATACCTCACAATTAACTTGATCAAATCAATGGTGCACACAATGGAGCAAAGATTGAGATGGAAAAGAAACTTGAAAATACTGTTATTTCAAGCTCTATACTATTATTCATGTCCAAAAGAGCTACAAAAATATGTCAAAATTTGTCATAGGACTCAAAAAACACTAAGTACAAAATATGCATAATCAAAACTAACTCAAAGATGAGTTACAAAAGAGACTAAGTAACCAACAACTCCAAACAGTTGCACCAAACAAGGAGTTTCCAACATCCTTGGGTCAGATGCAACAATAAGGCCCAAATTTAGCATGTAAATCTATCTCCAAAAGTGATCAAAAAGGCTGAAATGGTCAATCTTGACCAAGTCCCCCATAAAGGCAAGCTAAAATCGCTTCAAGATGTTCTCCCAAGTCATTAAAAAGGAGAAACAGTCTCCTATATCCTTACCTCATGTTTGTAAACTGATTCCAACCATCCTCTATATGCTTGCAAAAGCATAAAAGCTTAACTATCTCCAAACAACCCCCCTTTGACTAAAACTTTCAAACCAACACCCTTTTATCTTGCTTTAATATAACAATTATCAAAGTGATTTATATTTTATCACTTGATAATGTCTTACAACACAAAATCATTTTTAGCCTTATGCAAGAATAAAGGCATGAGTCGACCATCCTAAAGAAAAATAAAACATAAGGGATTCTCCTAGTATTTTAACATATAAACATAAAGGTATTAGTTCATATTTTGAAATGTTTTAAAATAAAGCAAAAAAATGCCTTAAGCCATCGACATACACTAGGCTTTTGAAACCCTAATCAGAAACTCGACCAACACAAAGGCATTTCATTTTGTTTTATTCACCTCGAGCTCTCTAGAAGTTTACTTTGGCCGCGGACATAGGATTTCATCAAGCTCCGTGAAGGTGATTCATTTTAAAATCTTCGCGGGCACATGCTGGTAATATGCTTGAGTAAGCATTAATCTACACACCCAAACCTTGTCCTTCACTTCTGTGTATGAAAAAAATATTTTAAGCTCTATCATGCAGGAATAGTGAATATATTTAGCTCTTATTTTATGTATTCCATGCTCGAATTTTTTGACTCTCTGCAAAATGCTGAAAAAGCTCGTATCCTTTCGCTTTTACCTTGAGATTTCTGAAAATCTCGAAGATCTCGTTATTTTATAGGCCGTGATCTTGATTTGAATCATGCATTTGCAGATTGAGGGTTTCCTTATGTAATATCCAAGCTGTGGCATTCTCTTTTTTGCTTCTTTCTCTAGTTTTTCATGGCCCTTGGGTTTTTTAATTTCTATATCCAATACTTTCACCGTGGCTCTATGCATTAAACTAAAGAAAGGTCCTTGCCTTCTAGGTTTCTTCTCCAGTTGATCATACATGCCATATACCTCTTATGTGATTAAATCATGCTCTTGTTTATTTATTCTTGTAGATGTTTGATATATCTTGCATCGAATGCATGATAAACTTGATGTGACATAATCACAAGGTAGTTGTCCTTTACTGGTTTTTTGTTACACTATCACGCATTTCCATATCAAAGGTGCTCCTTTATGTTTGAAAATTACCATACCTTGTATCAAAGGTTGCCACTCACAAATTTACATCATGACTGCCCCAATATACCTATATGTCATCATAGGACCTTGCAACACTTCTACTCTTTGACTGCCTTGAAGATTCTCACAACTTTGTCAATGTTCTGACAACCCGATTCTCTGTCAATGTGCTTCAAAAAGCATGAACCAATCCTCAAATAAAATAAAGAGTAATAGGGACAGCACAAAACTCACTCAATATTTCTCATGAAACCCATGATTGTAACTTTCCTTTGTCAACCTTTATGTCCCTCATGGTTTCAAAATGAAAGACAACACCTCCCTATCCTTGGATCTACACTTGAAAATCATTTATTTCAATGGTTGTCCCTTTAAGCTATTGCTAACATAGTTGTGAACTTCAATAAAAATGATGACAACATATTCTTGTCAAATTGCCAACACTGCTTCCAAGCCATACAAGGTAGAGTTGTTGTTCAAGGATAAAAATGCATGTACCAATTCTATGGCACTAGGTTCCAGTCCTTTCAGAAGCACTGTCACCGTACTTTGTAAGACCATGTTGTCCTTATAAGAACTCACCATGTATGTTTATTGAAAGAAATCCTTTTATGGCTTAAATATATAAAAATGAAAGCGAACCATACACCATGGACATTGACAGTGAAAAGACTTGATTTCACTGCATCCACTCATTTAAACTTGAGAATAAAAGAGGTCAAGTTTTTCTTTTGTTTCTTGGAATTTCACTCCTTCAATATTCTTCACTGTCAAGAAGGTTCTCTCCTGACTGTCACTAATCTCATACAAGGTGACTGCCAATATTTTTATGAATTGCCTCTTGTATATTGACACCATGACCTATTGTCTTATTTACATTGCATCATGTATAACAGTGTTCTCATGTCTTCTTTTTTTATATCATTAACTATGTGTCCTCAAAAGCTACCATGTACTATCCCTTTGCACTGTGAATTTACCTATTTCACACTTTGATTAACTTTACATCTCACTGTGACTGATTGTGAACAATCCCTTCTTCAAACTTTTGATTCCTGAGGATTTAGATGAAGTAGTAGTCCTCCCTAACAATGTGATCTTACAAAGATGTTTAATACATTTAGACTATGCAACTCACTTGGATATAACTGCTCTCTATTCATACAAAAGGTGGCTTCTTTTCCTTAATGTGCTTCCAATTTAGCATATACTTGTCATTTATGACAATGATGTTATCAACCCACTCCCATGATTTATGAGTACCTCTTCAAGACCGATAGATTAGATATTTTCACATTTATTCCTCCTTGAAAGAATCAAAAGAAAATAACATGTTGGGCTCAACCCTCATGGGAGCCACATTTTAACTCACATGATTTTACTCTGAACATGATGAAACAACAATGAACTATGTACCTGCATCTGCACAATGAACAAACATGTTAGCAAGAATAATGAAGCAGAAGCTTTCAATATGATGAATTTTTGCGCTTTTGAAAGTTTGTTAACTCTGATCATGTGTTTGAATGCCTCAAAGGAAGTAGATTATATTCATGTTGATAAATGGATATAAGGAGAAGTTTGATCCTGCGCTCTAACACAACCATTGCAATTTCGCAGGTCACTTCTGGAGCGAAGGTGGAAGGAGTTGAAACAACTGTACCGTGAAGACACCTCCACAACTGCAACTTGTGATTCATTATTCCAGGCAATGACGGATCACATTTCCTTTTATGTTCAATTTTTTCCTCTTCAGTTGTATAATTTGCTTCATATGTTCATTTAATCATATGTTAGTTATTTCAGTTACTCCCATGGCTTGTGTGGGATCTTTTGTACTACATTATGAATAAAATAGCAGTTTCATGCAATTTCATGGTATTCTTTTGAAATGAACATGCATAATAAAATTGAAACTTACCTAAGATCAATCTTTGCACAATAATGGATACTTAGCAGAAAAAATGTGTACATGGTGTACCTTTTAGCTTGAAATTGCAATTCAACTCTACCTGTTTTCAGCTGTAGCTAAAAATAGGTAACAGTTGGCTCATTACAAATTTGGTCCCTTTAAGCAATATATACAAAATGAGGGAAATGTTGGGATAAGGTGTTGTGAACCTTGCATTAAAATATTTGATATTTCTATAGTTGCAGTTCATGTCTATGTGGGGTACCACAATTTGTGAAAGAACAATATTTTCTTTTGGGAGGTTACATGTCAAATTGGAAATTCATTGAATGTCGGTAGCACATTGGGTCAAATGCATTTAATATTTAGGGGGCTAAGGATGAAGCATTCATGAATAGAGATTCTAATGAAATATTACCATGCAACTAAACACAAAAGCTAAAAAAATCAATGAAAGTGTACACAAAAATACTAAACTCTAATAGAATAATAAATAACAAGATGACAAAAAAATAAAATAATTGTTTTATTTTATATGATGGTTACATCATATTTAGATACAACAATGCATGCCAAGATATTAAATTGATTCATTTCTTTAATTTTTTATCTATTATATATCCCATCTTCTTTGTGACTCTCCTTTAAATAATACCCACCTTACAGAGATTCCTTGATGTGGTGGTATGGAAAAGCTAGCCAAAAATTTAATACGTCTTATGCATATGTCGTAGCAACCATAGGGCCAATATTAAATGATTCCAACACATATTCTTCACTAATATTGGGTGCATTTTGTTGATGCTTGCAACATGACACCTTCTAAAACAATTGTATAAGGATATAAGATATGAAACTTGATGTGAGTTCTCCTATGAACCTCCCTAAACCAATACTAAAATATATAACCTTACAATTTGACACAACTCAAATACATTGGCACATGGTACTAAATAATTCCCTTTTGGCATAAAAACATGCATCATACAATGAGGGAATGAAATACAAGATTTTACATGTGGACACTTTAAAAGTATCAAGATGATACTATGATTACAAATTAGGAAGTTCATGAATTATATGATATCCACCCAAAATAAATGTTATCTATAAATCTATATCCACATTTAGAGGACTATGATCAAAAAATAATCTACAATAAGAACAAATCATCTTTAACAACAAAGAAAACCTAAAAAATATGAACAAACATCAATAAATATTTGTTTGTGATACTAGATTGACCCACCTCTAAGATGCTCATGTATCAATAGATTAGTGAATACGTGATTTATTATGCTCATTAGATGAATGTGTTTGTTGGGATCATTGTAAAATGCATTCAATATTGTACAATGTATTTTAATGCTTTGGTCATATGTGCAAGTCAAATGTGGGAACTAGTCTTGGAGAGAGTAAATGGCTTACCTTGTAGAACATGTCCAATGTTGTGATTAGGTTCTAGTGCCAAACTTGCATGCTTGAATTTGTGCATTGATTATTTTTGCTTGAGTCATTAATTATTGGTGTCAAGGTGGTTTGGGAAGCTTCCAATAAGTTTTCCTCTCATTTTTCTCCCTTGTATATAAATAAAAGTCTTGGGATGGTGTTATTCATCACTTGATCATCTTGTACCTACTCAGTGTGAATGAATCTTGGTGTAAGCACCTAGAGGATTAAGTTGGTTGTTGAGTAGATATTGAGCAAGAGTGTGATATGTGGTGCTCATTTATTCTCAAATCAGTCTCATGGTATTATAAGCAATGGTTTCTCATTGTTGCGAAACAAGTTCATATATTACACATGGTTTCCTCCTTGGTTGGCAATGTTAATCTCCATGTTATAGTTGAAAGCCTAATATTGTATAGTAACTATTTTATTCTTAGATATATATTGGTTTGATGGTTTGATGGTTTGAAGGTGTAGAGGAGGGGGACCGACTACTCAGGACTGCAAGTCACGGGAGAGTTTAGAACAATAGGTTGCCCTGATCTACCTCAAGCTAACAGAATGTTTCGGAAGATTTTAACGTTTAAACCTAAAAAGGAAGACCAAAGTGGTTCCTGCTATCCTTTTACAAACCTGAATATTTTAGGAAGTCGGTGTTGAATAATCAGGATACTGAGAGGGGGGTGAGTCAGTATCCACTAAAACTTATTGAACAAACACCTTTAATTACTTTGCATCATAGGACAGATGAGAGAAATAACAAAACATGAAATTCCACAACACAAGAACACCAGATTTTACGTGGAAAACCTAATGAGGTAAAAATCATGGTGAGGATTAGATCACATATATATATATATATATATATATATATATATATATATATATATATATATATATATATATATATATATATATATATTTCAATACCGGTTACAAGGAGGCTCACTTCCAGATACAAAAATATCATTGCTTACAAGAACTCATTGTCCAAACAGGGAGGCTCATTGCCTACAGAAATATGTAAACAAAAATGGCTAACCGCTAGAATTGAAGTGATGAAGTTACACCACAAGTGCAGATTCAATTCCTTTGATGCTCAATATATTCACTCGCATGACAACAGACTAATATTCAACCTTCTATTTGCACACTTCGCTTACACCATACACACACACACACACACACTTCTTTGCATTCGCATCCTTCCTTTGCCTTCATTCATCTTCAAACCATTTTGCATATATCCCTGATATATCCGTATGCATCAATTAGGTCAGCCTAATTGGATGCAATTCAAAATGATAACTTTTTGGCTTCATAAAAAGATTTTCTAAAAGTAATTCACCTATGTCATGCAATATTATGTCAGTTGGGACCAAACTAGGTCTCATTTTTAAGTTGAGCTATAGATCGAAATGCAATCACAAAAACTGATGCCAACGTACCGTCCAATGATATGAACATCTAAGATTTCATACATACATGCTTCTAGTGATCATAAGCCTTTTCCCAAAACCTTAAACCATACTGATTACCAGAGAGAATATGAAGACCAAAATACAGGATCAATACCAGATGAGATAACCTTGATCTGCACACCGATACAAGGTACCGAACCAACATGGTGACATCAATGACAATATAGAACTAATCTTTTGCATACTTCCAACAATCTCCCCCTTTGGCATTGATGGCAACATGTGGAAAAATTCTAATTCAAAACTTTCGCAACCTTCTCTAACTCTCTCCCCCTTTGACATCAATCGAAAAGGGTGCCAAAAAGATGTAAACGTGGTGATATCTAATATTCAAATATTCTAATTTATTCAAAATTTCAAAAATTTCAAGCATCCAACCTTTCAAAAGTTACTTCAAATCAGAATGACACTTTTCACCTGAAATACCTTTTTGTACCATTCTTTGATAACAGGATATAATTTATTTCATTCAAGTACTACAGAATTCATTCTTGTACACATGCTTTCCAATAGAGCCAATGGTGTGAAAGAGGATGAAAAATATGTAGATGAGAATTGTCTTTCATAATCTTTTGCATCAAAGAGTATTTTAGAAAGATGGTATAACCGGACCTCAACAATTTCTTTAAGAAGCCGAAAGGTCTTCATTACATCATCCCTTTTTCTCTACACAATGATCAATTCAGCTTGTAGTTCACCAACTCTCAGCCTTTTCTTTCCCTCTTTGTCTTCAAAAATATCAAACTTCTTTCCAATGTTGTTCACTTCGGATTCAATTGCTTCAATTATATGAAATTATCAACTGCAGCAGGCCACTAGAGACAATACTTGTATATGTCTGACATTTATTTTATGCACTTCTTCATCTCCAAATCGCTCCAAGTCATTCTTCGCCTCTTTTGAATACACAAGTGATTTAAATACCTTTCTGATTTCTCTTTATAGGTCAATGTGATGCCCTAATTTGTATTTAATGCGCTTGAAATTTGAGAAGTTGGCAAAACCCTTTCATCCGCTCTAAAAAAAACCTAATTTGCTCTGCAAGCGAGCATACATGCACCTTTTCTTTTGGTTTCTTTTTCAAAAATTTTGCCTACTTATTTATTTCAACCTCACTTCATGCCAAGGACTTGACACGCTCAAAATCAGGGAGTTCAAAAGATTTTTTGTTAAAGCTCCCCCTAAGACCATGCTAGGTCTAGTTCCCGAAGGAATCATCTACACTGGATGAGGGTACAGATGCATCAGTAGTCCCTGAATCTTCTTTATTTTTCCATATCTTACTCATTTCCTGCTTAACTTCTTCTTTTTCAACCTTCTTCACAGGTTCATCGTCTTCCACCGGAGCAAACTACTTTCCCTTTTTACTTTTGCACACTTTTGAAATATGTCCCAGTTTGTTCCAATTGTTTGACATCCATTAAACCTTGTTTTGCACTGATTCGCTTTATGTACATATTGTTGCATGTATATCAATAACCAACAAAGGATTGATTCATCCTTCCTCCATTAAACCAATTCATCATCTGAGTTTCATCTAAGTTTTGCATTCACTAGCTTTATTTCCAAACTTATTATAGGCATAGCATTGTCCGAGGAAAGAACTAGAGAATTGATTCACCCTACTTTTGCATTCAGTTGACTTATGTCCAAACTTGTTGCATGGAAAATAAGTGTCATTGAAAGATGGGTACCTTTGTGCATTTGGTTGTCTAACAGGTGGTTTCCTTCCTAGATTTCCTTTTTGCTTCCCTTTATCTTGAGTCTTTTGATCATTTACTGCTTTTGAGCTTTCACCTGCTTCTAATCCCAACCCTCCTTTGTCTTTAGAGGGTTTTTGTCCTACAATCATTTCATCAAGCTTGGTAGAGCTTGTCTTGAAACTATCTTCACAGACTTTTTCTTTTTCTAGTTTTGCTCTTAGATTTACCACTTCTTGTTCAAGCCTGGAACATTCATCAAACTTGTTCTTTATTTCTGCATTCAAACACTCTTCAATCCTCTTCTTTTCTTCCACTTGCAATTTTAGTCTGGTAACATCTTCATTCGCTTGTTTCAATTGGTCGTTGACTTCTCTATGTCTCTCTTTGAATTTCTTTAATTGCTCCTTCAATTTTTGAATGCATTCATTTGCTTCATCAAGATTTTCTTTCAAGTCTCTATTCTCATTTTTAGCTTTATCAAGATCATCAAGGGCAGTCCAAAGTTCTTCATTATCCTCCATTTGTTCAATCTCCAAGATCTCCCTCAAGTTATTAGACTTCTCTCCAAAGGAACCGAGCTCTGATACCAATTGTTGAATAATCGAGATACTGAGAGGGGGGTGAATCAGTATCCACTAAAACTTATTGAACAAACACCTTTAATTACTTTGCAGCATAGGACATATGAGAGAAATAACAAAACATGAAATTCCACAACACAAGAACACCAAATTTTACATGGAAACAATGATGGAAAAACCACAGTGAGGATTAGCTCACAATATATATAGTTATTTCAATACCGGTTACAAGGAGGCTCACTACCAGATACAAAAATCTCACTGCTTACAAGGACTCACTGTCCAAACAGGGAGGCTCACTGCCTACAAAAATGTGTATACAAAAATGGCTAACTGCCAAAGTTGAACTAATGAAGTTACACCACAAGTGCAGATTCAATTCCTTTGATGCTCAGTATATTCGCTCGCATGATAGCAGACTAATATTCAACCTTCTATTCACACACTTCGCTTACACCATATACACACACACACACTTCTTTGCATTCACATCCTTCATTCGCATTCATTCATCTTCAAACCATTTTGCATATATACCTGATATATCTGTATGCATCAATTAGGTCGGCCTAATTGGATGCAATTCAAAATGATAACTTGTCAGCTTCATAAAAAGATTTTAAGAAAGCAATTCACCCGTGTCATGCAATATTATGTCAGTTGGGACCAAACTAGGTCTCATATTTAAATTGAGCTATAGACCGAAATGCAATCACAAAAATTGATGCCAATGTACCGTCCAATCATATGAAAATCTGAGAGTGCATACATACACGCTTCTGGTGATCATAAGCCTTTTCCCAAAACCTTAAACCATATTGATTATTGGAGAGAATATGCAGACCAAAATACCAAATCAATACCAGATGAGATAAACTTGATCTACACACCAGTACAAGGTACCAAACCAACATAGTGACATCAATGACAATATAGGACTAATCTTTTGCATACTTCCAATAGTCGAGTGAGCAGATTTTTGGAGTCTAGACTACAACTCAAGCAACTTACTTCCAAAGGAATACAGCATGGGACACAAACTCCAATGCAACATGTTGGTGTCTCAGTGGTGCGCTAGTGTCCATATGGACAGAAAGTGCAAGGTATAGTCTAAAATCATAGAAAACTGACTAACAGCCTAATTGATGAATTTTACTATGGTAACAGAAATTAAAAAATGATAAAATAATAGAATAGCAAGAAGAATACTTTAACTTAATCTAGTCTACGAATTGACCAATAAGCGTGAGGAAAGCACACCTTCCTACCCACAAGTTGATATCGTCAAGATCTTCACTTCAAGGAGAACTTGCACACAGAAGAAGGGAAAATGTTGGGGTTGTGTTTAGAGGACTGCCTCAGTCAGTTCCCCGCTTTGGTGTTTCCACCTCCACAGATAGCCAGATAGCAATGATTAAAGAAATATGATAAAGGAGAGTACATAAAAATAGAGATACCAAGCAATAAGCAAACACAATATGCCACAATATCAAAATACGATAATGCAAAGTGAATAGGAAATGAAAGGATACCACCTTCTCAACCAAGTGCTCTCGAGGAAAATGGAGGAAGGAGCAGATGTGCAAGCTCTCAAAGACCAATGTTGCCGCAACAATGAAGAGAGAGAACCAACAAAACACTAACTTGCAACTTCAATGAAGGTGGCGGAGTTGAAAATGTTGAAAGTGAAGATAGTTTCCCAAAGTGTGAAGATGATTAAGAAGCATGAAAGAATGAATGAGATAGCCATTTGAAAGGTGAAAATGGAGGCAAAAGAGTTGTTCGAAGTCGGTCAAGGGAGCAGTAAGCATTACACTTCGCATCCAATGGAGGAGTTTGACGCCTCTGTGGATTCCAGAGGCAAGAATCCTATCAAGATGGTAGCATGCCGCACAGACGCGCTAGCGTCCCCGACAAAATATCCCCCACCAACATGCAAAACAACTATCAAGTGGATAAGGAAAGGTGGCAAAAATATGGATTGCATTATCGAACTTAATTTTCTAAGGTAGGAGATAGCGTAAATGTGGAATTTTCCTAGGGATGCAAATTCATGCCATTACATGTTGCCCCCACTTTAACGAGCATAAGTGTCAGTGAATGCACGGTAAAGTAGAGATAAAAATGAGGAATGTATACTTGAATCGTTGAGGAAGCAGACCGCAATCTGGAAAATTCGAGTGCAAGAGAGAGAGAGAGATGGCTCCATAGGTACTTGGTCATATGGAGATTTGAACAAAAGCGTCGTAGGTGCTCGGTCTTGTGAAAGGTGAACAAAGGCTTTGCAGGTGCTCAATCCTACAAAGTTGGTTCCATGGGTGCTTAGTCCCACATAAGATAAATAAAGGGTTTTACAAGTGCTCGGTCTTGCAAAATGAAAACGCTTCATAGGTCACTAGTAGAATTTGACAAATAAATTACTACGTGACAAAAAAATTTAATCACAACAACTAAAATGACTAAATTCTAGTCATTTCTTGCAACACGATTATAAATGACTAAATAGATGACCAATTTGGTCATCAAGTAAATAATTAGTTATTTATTTAATCACACCAAAAAAAATGACAAATAATTAGTCATTTATTTAGTCACAATCCATTTGAATGGATCATTTAAGGAATCAAGAATCAATAGTGCTATTCCCATAGTCCACCATGATGAGGTCAAAGAGGAAGCATGTTAGGGAGCCCTAACTTCAACACATACTCTCTAACATATTAACATACATATAGTTTTCTATCAACACAATCCTTGAACCTCCTTTAAGTGTAAGTGTTAGTATATATTCCTCTCTGTATAGAACTGTCTCCCCCTCTATCTTTCTTTCTTTTTCTTAATCTCTCCAAAGATCAATTAGATTATTAGATATTTTATATATTAATTTAATTTGTTCTATATATTAATTATTAATTATAAAAATAAATAAAATTATATTATATATAATTTAATTTGTATTACTATTATATATAATATATTAATTATATTTTGTATTATATTTATATATTAATTTTTTTATTATATTAAAAAAATAAAAATATTTTATGGTAAAACATCCTTCAATAGTCTTTTTCATCAAATGAGCAAGTGATAAAGTCAACTTTTTTATTTTTGCAAGAAAGGAGGGAAATTTGCGTGGGAAATTTGCATGGGGAAGAAAAAATAGTCCTCCAAATAGGTAAGCCTTAAAGGCCAGACCTTCAGGATAGTGAAGTAGGCTTTATCTACAGGGCTCTTCATATTTGTCACAGTTTTTCCTTTTTACTCCTTGTTAATGATCCTCATTCTGGTCTTTGAGCTGCTCCAGGTTGTTATGATGCTAGCAAAAACCCTTCTACCTCCACATTCTCAACTTCTTGAGGAATTGACTACCCAATGCTCTGGATGTCGCATTACTGCATTAGCTTTAGGATTTCTTACTTGCCTGTTTGCAGGGATGCGGGGAAAAGCATGCTGGATAAACGCAGTACCGCACCAGGTTTAGGGTTTCTGGCTTGGCACCTGCGGGGATGCAGGAAAGCCATCTATATGTACAGGTATATTTAAAAATTGCCACACCTAACAGGTTTGGAGATTTTATGCCGCTTTAGTGAATGGAATTATAAGCTACAAATACTCGGGAGCTTTGGGGAAAAAGGTAATGGAATGGATGTTTAACTATTGGCTATTAAAATGGAAGTTTAAGATCTTGAAGGATTGAATTAGCCTTAAATCGATCTACAGGAGAAGCACAAGACATCAATGCACTCACATTGGCGGATTAGACCCAATGATGGAGTTTCATTGCTAATTGATCCTCGCTAAGGGATTATCATTATCTCTAGGGATTTTTTTTTGTTCATCGGTTATAGGATCTTCAGGTAATGTCCATTGGAAACCATGTTTTTTTATGGGCATTGTGGTGTAACCCGCGTAAGATCTTAAAATGGGTTTTCTTTTATGTGATATTTGATTAAAAGATAAAGGGCATAAAATGATAAAAGTCATGTTTATTCTCACACACATAGGTTCATCATAGTATAGTATCTTTCTATCTCTGTATATGGTCAGACCTTGTACTCACTGAAATTTGAACCCTCTTCAATACCTAGTAGTGGCACAAGAAAAAAAACTACTTACATGATGAGCTTGCCTCTTGGTTTTGAAGATAAAATAATAGAATTCTAGTGCCTCATCCTACTATTAAACAATACCTTGCAATTCCGCCTTAGGTCAAGAGTAACTCTGCGCTAACCTTTCCTTTGAGGAAAATGCAATATTTATGCTTTATTTTAGTCTGTGATAATCTGGAGTATTAGTCTTGTACCTTCTTTCTGAAAATAAAATGAAGTTCTTCAGAATTGCATTGGCACTTTGAATTTTTGATGTTCCTTACTGTAAAGCATTTCAATTTTGTCCATGTAGATCATAATCTGAGCAGCAAATGAACCTATAGCTTACAATCCAATTCAGATCTGTGATATAGGCTTGTACTAAACTTGTAGTACAAATGCAGTATTCCTTTTTTTAGTCTTTGAGGTACTTGTGCTCTCCATTTGAAAATTGAGTATAATATTGTGGGTTCTTGATGCTAGAATAAAATATACATGTTTTAATTCTAGATGTGCATGTCATGGTAATTAATGGATCTCAATGAGCAAATCATGTAAATGAGATGAAGGATCGAACCAATCCTATCAGCTATATTGAGATCTCCAACTAAGTTGCAGCATTGTTAGGATCCAACTAAAAAAACAGTGTTGCTGGAATACTCAACCTATATTCATATATGATCCACAAGCACCAAAGGTTTAACTGGCATCCTAGTAATAATGTTTAGGGTGTCCTCAAGATAGCCAGCACAGGCACGAAGGTCAACCATGCACACCTAATCATCAACTATATATGTAATGCAATAAAGGTTACTAACGTGTGAAGTATGTGCAACCCTCATCCACTAAACTTGCATGACTGCATGCATCTAGAACACAAGCAAAGCTTACAATGTTGGTGTTCCAAAGTGCTTCATTAATTCAATTTTTTTGAGAGATTCCTTGCAAAATCCATTTTGTGCACATTTTGCAATCATATCATTTTGTATCACAAAATTTGGTGGCCTTACAGTGACTAATGTCATCAATTGAAGAAAAGAAGATTATTTCATAGGCATGGAAAATAGTTACTACCCGTGGACATAGATTCTTTTTAGTCACATACAAGTTTTTAGGTAACCATGTTGGAGCAAGGGTTTAATGAACATGATCAGAGTTTTGATCATTATATAAGTGTGGCTTGAGCACGGGGTAGAGGTTCAGAAAAAATGGCTAAATGACTGCAATTCATAGTCAGGATTCAGGGAAAAACAATGGTTCAATACCTATGTCAAGCAAATTCATAGTGAGGGTTTAGAAGACAGTGTTCTAAGTGTATACATTAAGAGATAAATTCAAATGACAGAGGATACGGTTATATAATGGTTCTGTTTTTGCATTATGCATGGTTTCCTTGCAATGGATTGAATATGTTCAGGTGACAAAAGTTTGTTTGAGTGTGAATGTATTGTGTAAACCCCTATACAGTGCTCAAGTTATGCAAATGTTCATGTGAATGGAGTTTAGTATTGTCAAGGGTCTGTAATTATCATAAGTGTGAAGATCATTGTGTTGCATTTACTTGTGCACAAAGAAGAGAATTGAATCACAGTACTACATAATGCCATTGTATTAATGTGTTCTTGGAGTGTGGTTTGCTTTGGAAAATAGTATTCTCTAAATAAGATCATTGATACTTGAAGGTTGAGTGAATTTGTCAATATTCATGTGACAAAGGTCTTGTAGTGTCTCGGATTGATTTATGTTTCTTAGGATATCTATCTATGTTTAGTCAATGTTTTGACTACGGACAAATAACATAATTTTTTGTTGCATTTATCACATAAACAAAAGCCTCTTCTGATTATAGCAGAGGGTGTAGAGAGTGAAGCATTGGCTACTTTGATCTTGAATAAGCTTCGTGCAGGGGTGAAGGTTGGTGGATTTTTCTATTTAAATTTTGTTTACTTTTTAAATTATTTTTTAACTTTAAATTCTAAATCCTTATCATTTTAAAAATATATTTGTGCCCGAATCAGGTTTGTGTTATTAAGGCCCCTGGTTTTGGTGAAAATGGGGAAAATAACTTGCAGGATTTTGCTGCACTTACTAGTGGATAGGTTAGGTTTATGTTTCTATGTATCTACTCTCTTTTTTGGCTTTGGAGTTTCTTGTTTGTTATGCAAGTTTGGCTTTTTCATGTGACACCTATTGAACCAAATTTGTTTCTCAATTGAGTTAGTTTGCATGTATTTTGCCATTTTGTTTTCTCCACTTCTCAAGGAAAAATATTTATGGTTGGTAGTTATCTTCAAGTCATATCAGAGGACTTGGCATGAAGCTTGAAAAAGTAGAATTTGGCATGCTTGGAACAACTAAGAAGGTAGGTAAACATAGTAGTATCCTTGTATATAGGCGTATAATGTTGTTGTCATCCATGGACAAGGTTTTTGTTGTTTTGTTGCTCAAATTATTTTTATCATTTTAACATTTTGTTGTATGATAAGATTAGTTGTTCTTTATTCTAGGTGACTATCTCTAAGGATGATACTATAATTCTTGATGGAGGTGGTGACAAAAAAGCAATTGAAGAGAGATGTGAGCAAGTGAGTTTTATTAGAGTGAAGTGTGATAATATTTTTGCAAGACTATAATGCTTGGTGACAATAGAGCTAATAAGAGATTTGTGTTGGTATGCTTGGCATGACTGACAAAATATTTGGTCATAAATTTGTACTAATATTGAAGCAAGCACATTTGATTATGACAAAGAAAAGCTCCAAGAGAGGTTCGCAAAGCTATCAGGAGGAGTTGTTCTCAAGGTTTAACTTATAATCAAACTATGATCAGTTGTTTGAAGATAATTTTCAATATTTTCACATTAGGATGATACATTGTATCTAGATTTTTTTATGGTCTTTTTTATTTAATTTAGATTGGAGGAGCCAATGAGCTTTAAGTTGGAGAGGAAAAAGATAGTCATTGATGCATTGAATGCAACGAAGGCAGCAATAGAGAAGGGCATTTTACCAGGTAAATAAATTTGTAAATTCCATTGAAGCATTGGAGATGGTAATATTTTTGTTAGTAAGGTTATAGCTTTGTGCTTACTGGAAGATACATTCCAGGTGGTGGTGTTGATCTTCTCTCTCTATGCAACAAAAGATCTTGATACAATTCCTACAACCAACTTTGACCAGAAGATTGGAGTTCAAATAATTCAGAAGGCATTGAAGGTATAAGTTCCTAACCTAGACTTTCTTTTGTTTATGTTTAGAAATAGGATTTATCTCAATGTTTAATCATTCATTTTTTCTATTTTTTGAAGTCTCTTGTACATATATTTGCTTCCAATGCTAGTGTCAAGGGTGATGTTGTAGTGGGAAAACTATTGGAACAATAGAATCTTGATTATGGCTATGATGTTGCTAAAGGTGCACTTAGAATACGAGCATATTATGTTCTTAATACTTAACATTATAAAGTTTGATGATCTTTGAAATTGATGTTTTTTTTACTAAATTGATAATGCTCCTTTAGTTGTTGGTCAGTTGCTTTATGATGATTGTCCTGAGGACTTCATCAAAGGTCTTTTTTTTTTGTTCATTCTCTCCTTGTTGAACCGCTTGTTGAAGAAAGCGAGAAAAAGGTAATGTATAAAATCTCCAAAGCTATTGGCAGACAACATAGGGCTTGGTTGGTGTGGTTTAGGAGGGTGACAATGGTGGTACATCGTGAAGTGTGGGAGTTAAATGTTTATGTGGAAGTCGTAGCAAGGGATGTGATGGAACGTACTACTCCCAACTGGTTGGGAATGTGTTAGAGGGCGGTGGAGTTAATGTTGATGGAACGTCACATGTATTTTGGGGGTTGTGGGCTTTTAAATTTGGTATATGCTAGTGAGATGGCATCGATTACCATGGAAATTCCAGTTAGTTTGCGGTCGACAAGAAAGCTATGGGCATTTTTTTACAAGATTAGGTATGGCCGATTGCGGTCTATTTTCAAGGATTGGGATGACTTGGTCTTGGAGGCAATCCAACTTCTTCTAGGTGAGGAGTTTATGATGATGGCAGAGAGGTAGCGGACGAATGCGGACATAGTCGCTCGCTTTGTTGTTGCTTTGCTAGACTTGGAGGTCCCGAAGGCCATGAATTTGTTAATCACTAGAAAGTTGGTTTGGGAGAACCTGTTGGATGGAGTAATGGACGTTGTGATCATCGCAGAGTTGGGTGTTGGGATACCTTGACCACGAGACATGCATAGGGCGCTCCTTCTTGGGGTGAGAGTGAAGTGGTATTCGTTCATTCTAGACATCAAGGGTGAGGTGTTGCAGAGGCATCGTGAGTGGGCGCGATGTGGACTGATATTCTTGAAGCACCACTTATATCTCGAGCCCACGGGTGGCATAGATTGGAGGAAGTTGTTTAGGGAGTTCCTGGAGGCTAACAGAGTGGAAATGGAAGGGTAGTGGGATAGTGTAGATAAATTTTGGCTGGCAAGAATTTTGGTGGAAACCGGTTGTGTCCCTTGCCTCTCTGGTTGGGTGAAACGTGTACTTCGTGCTCTTGGGTGGTGTGGTCTTTGTGTATTGGTTTCTTGGTGCTCTGTGTCTGAGTCGGGTATGTTGTGTATGGCGGTGGCGAAGGTGCAAGTTACAGGGTTGGTTGATGGTTTGGTTGTTCTTGCTTTGTTTTGGGTGTCTTGTTTGAGTGGTTTTTTGGTTAGCAGTGAATGATGGACGTCTCTGGTAAATTATGCCATTAAAAGGGCATCATGTAAATCTTTTTTAAAAATCAATATAATCCTATTTATCTAGCAAAAAAAAATCTCCAAAGCTAATTTTCAATTCCATAAGGTTTATATTAAGCTTACAGTTCTTGTTTAGTCTTTGTTTATTCCAGGAACCACCTTCAATTGTTGACACAATTTTTAGAGCATCTTGTGAGTGAAGGAAGTCATATGTACATGTACACAATGCATTGGGTAAAATCATTATTGATACAAGCAATAATATAGAGCACTTCCTCACTACAAATCCCTACTATGATTCTTGGGTGGTACATTGTGAAGTGTGGGAGTTAAATGTTTATGTAGAAGTCGTAGCAGGGGATGTGATGGAACGTACTACTCCCGGCTAGTTGGGAATGTGTTAGAGGGTAGTGGAGTTAATGTTGATGGAACGTCGCATGTATTCTGGGGGTTGTGGGCTTTTAAATTTGGTGTATGCTAGTGAGATGGCACCGATTACCATGGAAATGCCAGTTAGTTTGCGGTTGACAAGAAAGCTATGGGCGTTTTTCGACAAGATTAGGTATGGAAGATTGCGGTCCGTTTTCAAGGATTGGGATGACTTGGTCTTGGAGGTGGTCCAACTTCTCCTGGTTGAGGATTTTATGATGATGGCAGAGAGGTAGCATACAAATGCAGACATAGTTGGTCGCTTTGTTGTTGCTTTGCTAGACTTGGAGGTCCTTAAGGCCATGAATTTGTTAATCAGTAGAAAGTTGGTTTGGGAGAACCTGTTGGAGGGAGTAATGGATGTTGTGATCATCACAGAGTTGGGTGTTGGGATACCTCGACCATGAGACATGCATAGGGCGCTCCTTCCTGGGGTGAGAGTGAAGTGGTATTTGTTCATTCTAGACATCAAGGGTGAGGCATTGCAGAGGCATCGTGAGCGAGCACGATGTGTACTGATACTCTTGAAGCACCACTTATATCTCGAGCCCACGGGTGGCGTAGATTGGAGGAAATTGTTTAGGGAGTTCCTGGAGGCTAACAGAGTGGAAATGGAAGGGTAGTGGGATGGTGCAGATAAATTTTGGCTGGCAAGAATTTTGTTGGCAACCAGTTGTGTCCCTTGCCTCTCTGGTTGGGTGAAACGTGTACTTCGTGCTCCTAGGTGGTGTGGTCTTTGTGTATCGATTTCTTGGTGCTTTGTGTCTGAGTCGGGTATGTTGTGTATGGCAGTGGCGAAGGTCTGGGTTATAGGGTTGGTTGATGGTTTGGTTGTTCTTGCTTTGTTTTGGGTGTCTTGTTTGGGTGGTTTTTTGGTTAGCAGTGAATGATGGACGTCTCTGGTAAATTATGCCATTACAAGGGCATCATGTAAATATTTTTTAAAAATCAATATAATCCTATTTATCTAGCAAAAACAAATCTCCAAAGCTAATTTTCAATTCCATAAGGTTTATATTAAGCTAACAGTTCTTGTTTAGTCTTTGTTTATTCCAGGAACCACCTTCAATTGTTGACACAATTTTTAGAGCATCTTGTGAGTGAAGGAAGTCATATGTACATA